>OX578145.1:50992024-51640149 GCA_951213105.1 Amaurobius ferox
AGGCACCAAACGGCTTAGGTCGGGTGGAGCCACACCCTCTCCAAGAAATCTGGTCAATAAAAAGAGATCAAGGACTGATATCCAACCTGGATCATATCAGGTTGGATGGCTCAGGCAGTCCAGGTTATAAAGATGGCAGTCATTAAAGATTCCTTCCCTTCAAGTAAGCTGAGCAAGGAAGAGGTTGACATCATCCAGATGGAGATTCTCGGTAAAATAGATGAGATCCCCACTGGTGAGCAACTTCCAAAGATCCATGGTTCTGGCTTATATGCTGGAGCCTTGGTTCTTCAGTACAATGATGCAACTACTGTGGAATGGATTAAGAAAACCTACCACAATAACAGACAGGTTTTAGGTGAGGTACTCAAAGTCTTGAGTGCCAATGATCTATCCAAACCTGTCAAGGTGGCCTTCAAGACTAGAGATGTTTACACTAAAGAGCCAAGCGTTTTGCTGAAACAGCTGAACAGTTTTAACCCGGAATTGAAGTCTGAGGAGTGACGTGTTCTGCAAAACTTTGTGGAACCCCTCTCCGTAAGATGGATCTTCGAGGTGGACTCGGAGGCTACGGATGCGATTCGCAGAGCTGACTTTGGTGCTCACACCAGTTTGGACCGTGGAGTCTTCAAGATTCTTCGGGGCCCAAACGAAAGGCCCAAAGGGAATATGGAGATGGAGGTACAGCCAGATCAGGCAACCTCCTCTCTCAGGTGAGTATCACTAATGTTGAAACTATGATACCTAAGCTTGTTGAACTGGAAATTGATTCCAGCTCTGATAACACGCTGCATGCTAATCTATTGCTTTCTGATGACGAGCTGGAAAGACGCATGCAGAATTTTGAGAATGACGTGCCTGACACTGATCAGTCTCATGATACTAGAAAGGCTACTCCCTCCTAGTTTTTTTTGCTGCCCTTGTTTCTTTCCTTTTTATGGGCTGTCTTAATGTTGTGCAAATCAACCTGCACCATAGTCGTTCTGCCTCTGCTATTCTTGGCAAGAGGTTGATGGTTGGTAGGGCTGACATTGCTCTAATTCAGGAACCCTGGACCTGCAATAATAAAATTTTGGGTCTCGGGATCAAGGGCTACAACGTCTTTTATGATACATCTTGTATCAGACCTAGAGCTTGTATTGTTGTTAGTAACAAAACTCAATGCTCTTCACCTTGTGGAATTCCTTGATGGTGATAATGTTGCCATCAAAGTAAACTTCAAAACTAATGAGCATTTAGATGAATTGCTCTGCTTATCTTCCTTAATGAATTGCTCTGCTTATCTTCCTTATGAAGAAAGAGAAACTTTTACCAATGTCACTACTAGTCTCATTGAATACTGTAGTAAGGGTAAAAGACTGATCATTGGCTGCGATGCTAATGCCCACATATTGTGTGGGGCAGTAGAAACTGTAATAGTCATGGCGATGATCTCTTGGAGCACATTGTCAGCTCCAACCTGTTTATTCTTAACAAGGGCAACTCGCCCACTTTTGTTACAATAAATCGACATGAAGTCATCGACTTGAGTATATGTAACAATATTACATATGACTGTGTTTTAAACTGGACTGTTTCAGATGATATATCTTTGTCTGATCATCGTTTAATCACCTTTTCTGTTAAAGGTCTTACAAAATTGACCATGGCAGCAGGTAGGAACCCCAAACGTACCAACTGGGTTTCCTACAGAGAAGATCTTCTTTCAAAGCTTGCAGATCATTCTGGTAAGTACTCTTCTACAGCTGAAATAGATTTGGCCCTTGACCACGTGCAATGGTCCATTATCTTTTCATATTACCAGAATTGTAAAGCTACTAAAGCTGTCTCCCCAAGGTTAGTTCCTTGGTGGTCAAAAGAGCTCAGCTGCTTACGTAGCAAGTGCAGAAAGCTCTTTAATAGAGCCAAAAAAGGTGGTGAATGGCAGGTCTACAAATCTGCTCTAACTACCTACAATAAGGCAGTTAAGAGACTCCAAGAGGAACTCCTGGAGAAACTACTGTGACGGCATCAAAGACGTTTCTGCTACTGCAAAAATGATCAAGCTCATGTCAAAAGACAGAAATTGCAACCTAAATACTGTTAGGTTACCTAATGGCAGTTATTCTGGGACTGGGGAAGAGACTCTGGATGAAATGTTCATTGTTCATTTTCTGGTTTCTGAATCTAATTGCCACAGCACCACTCCTGTTGCTCACCTCACTTCTACTTGTAACAGCAGTAAGTGGATCATTGCTAAGAGTGTGGTCACTTTGGATAGGGTTAATTGGGCTTTGAACTCTTTTAAACCCTATAAAACTCCGGGGATTGATGGCATCATTCCCATCTTTCTTCAAGAGGGAATTAAGGTGCTTGCTCTCATTCTCTGCAGAATCTACAGAGCTTGTATTGCCCTTGGTCATGTACCTTCTGCCTGGAGGCATACAAGGGTAATCTTTATTCCAAAGATTGGTAAGGATAATTATTATGAGGCCAAATCCTTCAGGCCTATTAGCCTTATGTCTTTTCTTTTAAAGAATATTGAAAAACTCATTGACAGGTATATTAGATAAGTGACTCTGGCTTCTATGCCTCTGTCTAACTCTCAGCATGCCTATCAACTGGGTAAATCTACGGATACTGCCCTCTACAGTCTCTCCATTATTTTGAAGAGAAACTTTAATGCCAAGGAAATTGCTCTAGCATTGCTCTTTTCTTGACATTGAGGGCACTTTTGATAAAATTCCTATTGACACCATCCCGCATGCTCTTGATAGGAAGGGTGTTGACATGATGATCTCTTGTTGGATCAAGAACCTATTATCTAATAGATATATCTGTGCATTTTTGCTTGGTGACAACAAGACGGTGCATGCTCTGGCAGGCTGTCCGCAGGGAGGCGTACTTTCACCAATTCTCTGGTGTTTAATTGTAGACTCTCTTCTGAACAACTTAACTAGTTCCAGTGTATCTTGTGTTGGATATGCTGACGATGTTGTCAGAGGCAAATTTGGTAACATTGTCTCTGATATGATGTCCACCGCCCTTAGGGGTGTTGAGACATGGTGCGAAAATGCTGGACTTTCTGTAAATCCACAGAAAACAACCATGGTTGCGTTCACAAAAAAAACCGCATTCTTAACCTTAGAGACATTCGCTTCTTTGGTCAGAAGCTCATGTGCTCCAAGGAGGTAAAATTCTTAGGAATCTTCTTTGACATGGGTCTCAACTGGAAAAGACACCTGGAATACTGCATAACTAAAGCCAAAAGAATCTTCTGGTCTTGTAGAAATGCTATTGGGAGAACCTGGGGTCTGAATCCCAAGGCTATCCATTGGATTTACTCTATGGTAATTTGTCCCATCATCTCCTATGGCTCCATTATTTGGTGGTCTAGAATCAGATGTGAAACTGCTAAATTAGATTTAATTAAGCTTCAAAGGATGGTATGTACTGCGATCTCTGGTTGCATGAAAACCACTTCCACTGCAGCTCTTGAACTTTTGCTTGGATTGCACCCTCTTTACATGCACATTGAAGCTGAGGCTCTCATCTGCATGAACAGACTTAAATATCTGAAACACTGGAAGGACTATTCTAAGTATTTATCTTAGAGTGGTCTCAACAGTAATGTTATAAATCATCCTTGTTTCCATATGCCATCTGATGGTATACAGGTCTGATATACATTTGACAAGTCCTATGTAATTCAGGTCCCTTCACGGGATGACTGGAAGAGGACTCCCACCTAAAATAAGCAAAATTGTATTGTATGGTATACGGATGGCTCGAAGATTGGCACCAGTACTGGTGCTGGTGTTTGCTGTCTGGATGATGGCACTAAAATGTCTTACCCTCTAGGCAGTTATGCTACTGTCTTTCAGGATGAGGTCTATGCCATTCTAATGTGTTGTAGAATTTGCTATGACAGAAATTATAGGAGCAACCAGATTCTTATCTGTTCTGATAGTCAAGCTGGTCATATGGCCTTAGGAAAGTCTACTATGTCTTCCCTTGTCTGGGAGTGCTATAATGCACTGTGTAATATTGCTAGCAATAATAAAATCCTACTCTACTGGGTGCCTGGACATTTGGGCATTCCAGGAAATGAGCTGGCTGATGAATTGGCTAGGAAGGGCTCAAGTATTCCTTTTTTGGTCCTGAGCCGGCTTTGGGTGGTTCCAAAGAACTAACTAGAAGAACTGTCTATGACATCTTCAGAAAGCTTCAGTGCAAAAACTGGCGTAATACTAAGGACCAAAGGCAGGCAAAAATTCTCACTGCAATTGCCCTAGCATACGTCAGAAGGAATTATTCAGGCTCAGTAGAACTGGCATCAGAAGGGCTGTTGGACTCCTTACTGGACACTGCACCCTTAAAAGACACCTTATATTATGGGTGTCACGAGAGATTAGCTCTGCAGAGGCTGCAAATACAGTGAAGAAACTGCCGTACACATTCTCTGTGAATGTGAGGTGTTCTCCGCCCATAGGTTTGAACACTTGGGTCGACATGTTATTGAGCCCTGGGAGTTGCATGACATTCCTGTCAAGTGCCTGCTGATTTTTGCTTCGGCTACTGGTCTCTTTTCTTAAGGACCTTCGCCTGTTGGGGTAGTACAATAGACCTCTGATCAATGTGCTGGGCTCTTCTGGAGCCACCCACCTTCATGTCATTCATTCATTCATTATATTTAATGATCGAAAACAAACACTGAAAAATTTTTCCTTTTAACAGATTTTACTTTCTTCTTAGAATTAATTAATAAATTTTTAAAAAACGTATTTAATTTCAATTATAACAAGTAAATAAAATAGAAATCCCAACAGAAGGAAAAATCGAGCGAAGAGAGCAAATTTGACGAAGTACCCGTTCTGGAAGTTTATGGGAAGTATGTAGCGAAAGAAAAGTTCATGAATTTAAGAATTAATGCTGCAAGAATCTGCTCCTTGTTAAGGAGCACTCATTTGTGTTCGCGAATGAAGCATACTACATCACAGGTAAGAAAAAAAATTACTGATTGCCATTTGGAACACTGCCTTTGATTAGCTACCTCAGAAATAGCTCCAGACATTGAATCATTGGTGAAAAATAAGCAGAGACAGTCTTCACATTAAGTTAAGCTCTGCAAATGATTTTTCATTGGCACTTTTTTGCTTTTGTAATACAATTTGAGTTTGAATGTAGTTGAGTGTAGTTGGTGTTTTCCTATTAAATGACTACCAGATTTACAAAAAATAAAGTTAATATATAATGTAAAAATTGTGTATAAGGTATGTATATATAGGGTTTAATTGTATGTCCATTTCAATATACTTTTGACTCGTTCAGGGGAGCATGTGCCCCACCTCCTAAATCCGCCATTGTCTTCTATAAGCTTGTCTACCGTTTGGCCCGCCACATATTTTATATTTCAAAATTGGCCTGCGACTTCCAAAAGGTTGAACACTCCTGTTATAGATAATACGCTCAAACCCTCTATTTTGTACAAGCATTAACCAATAAACCAATGCTCACAAAATTTTTATACATTCATTTTTACTTTTTATTTATTGTTTAACATGTTATCAATTTAAAAAAATATATCTATATAATATGCACTGAACTGACTAACTGAGTGAGTGGATGATGTATTAAAATTGACAAGCACTTCCATTATAGTTAGAATCTCGGATTTGATGTTATCCAATCCATTTTGAAACTAAGGGGAAAATCTAAAATTCCAGAATTTTGGATTAAGGGTGATTGTAAAAAGGAATAATAAAAAAATAAAACCTCTTTGTCTTGAACACTTCCACTCTAGTTAGAATCTTGGCTTTGGTCTCATCTTCTAGGTCAAAGGAAAAATCTAATATTTTGAAAAAATTGAATGGGGTGGTGATTCAAAGGAATAATTAAACAATTCAAAACAACTGTTCAAACTGATCAAGTACTTTCACTCAAGCCAAAATATTGGTTTTAGGCTCATTCGATCCATCTCAGTTTCCAGATCAATGGAAAAATCAAAAATTCCAATTAGGTGGAACGATACAGGGGCATTTCACAGTATTCGTGACATAAGTGTGTCCGAAACAAAACAAAAAATTAAAATTTAAAAATTATTGTATATATTGAAAAAGCATATTCTGAAGGACATGAATGTCATATTTTCCTCTTTGTTTACTTCATATTATGCATGTAATTGCACTCAAAAGATCAAATATGCAGTTTTTGTTGTTACAGACTCTACATTGAATTTTATTCTAATAATGGCTTGAACGGATTTTAAAAACCAAAACTCGTACTTAGGACAAGTAAAGTTCAGGCACATCTCTATTATGGCTCATAATTTTAATTAAAAAGTGTGTTCTGTAAAAATCAATAGGTTGTGAAAATGATGATTATAGAGTCAGTAACAAAATTGGAAGAAAAGTTTTGTTCAAATTTTAAATATGCATTTTATATTTACTGAAGTGTATATTTTCTAATCCCATCTATAGTGTTACAATATTCTAAAATAATTTTCATTATTATTCAAATCTGGTATTTTTTATTAATTTTATAAATTTGGTTTCAGGCTCTACATTTGGCAACAGTTTCAACATAGCTAACATACTTTTGCAGGTCAAGAACTCAATTCCTTTTCAAGTTTGTTTATTTAATTGGAAAAATCAACTTCTTTCAACCCTGTTCTGAAGTAACCAAGTTAATAGCATTATATAAAGTAGAAATGTGAAAATTTTAAAGGTTGCTAATAAAAAATAAAGTATGTTTAGAAATTTTTAGGCTTAGCTTTATTTCAAAACATAAACTGCTTTTTCAATTTCAGTTTTTTGGTACTTGTGTGTCTAATCATTTTTAAAAAGAACAACTTTAATTTTTCTAAATTTATATACCAGATTACTTTAAAATATCTACTATTATATAGCAATTTTTATATTATATAGCAGATAACTTCAAAATATCTACTATTATATAGCAATTTTTATAAAAATATTTTTGAAATCCAGAATTTTATGCACAGATTATTAAATTTATTACTTCTAGAAAAAGTTTAATACTTTAATTCTGATATTTTGTAACCCTTAAAAAGCTTTTGGAATATATAGTGAGATTTCATATCTTTTAAACAACTTTAATGCTCAAGAATACATTTAAACTGGAAAATTGAGTAAATTGAAATTAAATTCCAGATTTAAAAAAGTAACATATGAGATCAGATTTGTGTACATTTTGATTTTTATATAGCAATATAAGCAAAGATTATTTTTACTTCTTTCCAGAGAACATAATCCTATGATGGCTAGCAATTCTACAGATTGTTGTTGAGACCCAGACCGTCCGACCTACCAGAAAGCTGTAATTCTACAGATTGTGTAAAAGCATATAGAAAGCGGCTGTATGAAGATGAGGATGCATACAAAGAAGAAAGACAAAGAAAAAAAACGCTTGAAGCGTTTGGAAATCAAGAACAGCAAACACAATTCAATAAAGTAGCGAAAGAAAAACACTTCATACCAGAAAGCATGGTGTGCAAAGAAAAAAGAAAAAGGTCAAGCTGTCATAGTCTCATCACCATGTAAATACCCTTCTCCTCAAACTTTAGGAAAAGCTGTCTCTAGAGCTATGAAAATTATGCCAAAGTCCCCTACCAAGGCTGCAGCTGTTATGGATTGCATTTTAAAGAAAATGTCACCAACAAAGAGAGTTCCACTGCTGTTGAAACACTTGAAAGCTAAGAATGTACAAAATTTAGACAGAAAGAAGAGGTCTGATGCAGTTTCTGATAGGGAATTGGAAGATGCAACCAATTTTTATGAAAAGAATGATATAAGTCGTTTACTTCCTGGCAGAAAAGACTACAAGTCGGTACAAAATGCCGATGGGAAAAGAATTTACATTCAAAAGAGAATCTTACTGTACAATCTAAAGGAAGTGCATGCGCTCTATAAAGCTGATGCAACAGAAAACACCGTGGGTTTTGTAAAGTTCACAACTTTATATCCCCAACATGTTATGCTATCTGGTGAAAGTGACCAAGAAGTGTGCATGTGTGAATATCATGAAAATCTGAACTTGCGTATTCAAGGAATTAAAAAAAATAATAATAACCACACTGCCTGACCGCACTACAGAGTTGCTACTCAAAACTGTGTGTAGTTTTGATAACAAAGGTTCCATTGACAATGTGAGCATTGTGGTGTAAATTCCTTGAATCCTTATCTTGATTCAGTCAATGAAGACACCAGTTAGCTACTTTCAGTGGATCACCTGTGATGGGCAGGAAGGAAGTTGGAGAAACTGATTCGGCTGAAGGAAAACAAATTCTCAAAGAACAGCTGAACTCATTCGCCAGGCACATATACAATGTTAAATGGCAGTATGAGAACTTGAGACATCTAAAAGAGAATCTGATGGATAGTGAGATAATCATCCAAGAAGATTTTGCTAAAAACTACAATTTGAAACAGCAAAATGAGATAATGAAGGCTCATTGGTCACCTGAGCAGATGACAGTATTCACAGCAGTTGTATATCATAAGGTTGGCCAAGAAATAAAGCATATTTCCTATGCAATTATCTCCGACGTCCTAACTCATGGTAAAAAGGAAGTTTTTGCCTTCAATAAAATTATTTTGGAAGATGTGAAACAGAAACTAAAAAAACCATTTCAACACATGCATTACTGGTCAGATGGTTGTGGGAGTCAATTTAAAAACAAGTATAACCTTGGAAGCAACATAATACACTACAAGGAAGATCACGACTGCCCTGCCTCTTGGAACTTTTTTGCTACAGCCCATGGCAAAGGACCAGCGGACGGCATAGAAGCAGAAGTGAAAAGTGTGTGGTACTGTACCATGCAGAAAAGAGATGTGCCCTCCAATGCCTGATTTCTATGGCATTGCTAAATGGGAGGCTAAATCAATAAGCCTTCTCTTTGTACCCGAGCCTGAGGTGGTAGCAACTGTTGAAGAGTTCAAGCTTGAAATTAGGTGGCAAGCCGTGAAATCAATACCTGGCACATGAAGAATGCATAGTTTTCATGTTGCTAATGGTGAAGTATTTGCAGAAGTTAACTCTACGTGCATTGAGAAGAGAGATGGTGGTATTCTGAGGAATGAGAAGACTCTACATGTGCATCACGTATTATCTACAAGCACTGCTCAGAGCATTTCCAAGTCTGACTAAGTCTGAAGAAGGGACATAGATAGCTGTTCTCTATAGCAGTCGTGCACAACCCGTGGCCCGCATGCGGCCCTTGACCTACACATAAAAAAAAAAAAATTCCAAGACTTTCGAAAAAAAAAGGGGGGGGGGGAGAAATAAAAAAGAAAGAAAAACTGCATCATGAAATTTTATAAAAAATTATTTTTTATATCAAATTTTCTTTAAGACTACTAGAAAATCTGCAAAATGAGTTCAGTCGATTTCAAGATATCAGAAAACTTAAGAAATCTTTGGAAGTGTTTGCAATACCATTCGCGACAAATATTGAAACAGCGCCTGTCAATTTTCAGATGGAGCTTATCGAAATTCAGAATAACTCCGAATTGAAAGCTAAATTTTCCGAAGTTTCTTTGCTAGAATTTTACAGAAATTACTTGCCTTGTGAAATGGAAAAATTGAAAATTCACGCTCAAAAAACGATAATATTATTCGGGAGCACTTACTTATATGAACAATAATTTTCATTAATGAAACTAGTGAAATCAAAAGGTCGTTCTCGTCTAACTGATGAACACTTGGACGGGAATCTACGGATCGCTGTATCCAACATTGAACCAGACATTGAAAGAATAATGAAAACCAAATGATGTCAAATTTCCCACTAGCTCTACAAAAAAATAAAAGGATTTGGGCAATATCTGTACATTTTTGAAGCAAGTGAGTTGTTTTGTTCATTTCTGTATTTGTTTTTAATTTTCACTTTTAATTTTTTGTTTCAGTATTTACTAAAAATATATTGCTGGGAGGTACCCCCCCCCCCCCCCCTTGCGGCCCGTCGTTGCTTAGTCTATGTGAAATTGGTCCGCAGGTGCTAAAAGGTTATGTATGCACCCCTGCTCTATAGTAATGACTGGTGGCCAAGACAAGTAATCAAAATGCTGCCAGAAGAGAAATTGCTGGTAAAGTTTGAATTAAAACCTATTTCTACAAACAAATTTAAGACAATGCAGAAAGCAGAGTTTAAAGAAATTGACCTTGGCACATATTTGTCTATTCTACCTGGAGATCCACCTCTAATTGATTCTTCGGCACATTTTTTTGCATACGATAAAGAAATAGCCAGAAAAGTTGCATCTGTCATAGAAACAATTGAGTAATAATACAGTATTGTTGTTATATAGTTTCTGTTCCCAAGAACTTTATCAATATTCACATGAGACAAATATGTAGAGTCCGAAACATGCTTGTAAGCAGACAATTATTCAATAAATAATACATTTAAAAATATTTTAGGCCTTTTTAACTATTATTTTGGTGTGTAGATATATTATATATGAACTGAAATATAATAATAAAACTTCAATAGATAGGAATGCTTGCTAATTTCACAGAAAATTTCAACTTAATTTAGTAAAAAATTCCATGTCTTTTGCATGTAGAGTCCATAACATGCAATATATATCCCTATATTTTATATACATTTGAAACAAATCTAAACTTTTTCTATGCTAATGATATATTACATATAGGAAGATAAAGTTACATATAAAGTTTAGCCTAAATATTTGCACCAATACAGAATATGAGACTAAAATATGTTTATGAAGTGTAGAGTTCATAACAGCTAAATACTGTGAAATGTTCCTACAAAGGGATTAAAAAAAAATGTGCATCATTTAAGCTCTCAAAATGTGTTTAAAATTGTTGCTTAAAATTGAAAGAGATTTTAACATTCAGAACTTTTATTAACTGTAGATGTCCCATTTAGTGGCCACTAGCCATTAAGAACAGATGACATGACTAGTTTTAAAATAAACTGAGCATATCAATCATTCAAAAAAAAAAAAAAAAAAGCAGCTTTGAAATTCAAAGCATTGCATGAGAATGATAACTATAAGAATTATCTTACTTTCATCATAAACTCTCATAATATTTGGTTAATTATGCACAATATATTTTTTAAATTAACCAAAATATGAAAATAAGCAAGTTTAGTCTGCCTATTGTGTAAAAATTAGAGGATTGAACTGGATGAAAAGAGATAGGGATGAAAAGTTGTGTATTAAAATTCAAACGATATCAGGCAAATATTTAAAAATAAACAACATTATATTAAAAAAATATTTATATATTTTAATCTCATTAAAATGCTTAATTCCATTAATTCCTAGCTTAGATCAACCAAAGACATAACTCCCACTGGTTCACCCCCCCACACCACTCCTTCTGTGTTTTGACTTGACTGACTCAAACAGTAAATGAAAATACCTTAGTGAAAATATAGTTCTCGCTAATGAAGAACGTAAAAATCCTAGTCCGAATAATTATATTTGGAAATATTGGTTACAAAAATTCTTAGAGTTCAAATCTTCAGAATTTTTTACCCCAAATTGACACCAAAGTATAATTGAACAAAAGTTTACTTTTGTAAAGGAAAATAAACTTAAATAGTAATTTATCGAAAGGGAAGTGCACTATACTAATCAACAATCTTCTAGTACTTTTCTACTTTATTCATTTTTTTTCAGGAGAGGTGAAAGAGGGTGTTTTGCTTCTTTTTCAACTTTTGATCCCACTAATGAAGTTTGGATTTTGGGCCAAAAAAATAAAAACAAACAAAAACAATAGTAATATCTAATATTTTGATAATATTCCTCACAGTGTCGATTTCAGCCAGTCAGTCATCTATTCGATTTCTTTTTGCATTTCGGAATTAGAATGGCAAAAATTTGAAGTTTGAAGGCGATTTTGGCAAAAATAAGAAGTTTTAAGGGTCTTTTAAAACAAAATGTGAATTTAAGGAGTTTTTAAGTACTGTGCGAACCCTGAATATGGTTAAAAACACCAATTATTTTAAATTTAAATGTGAAGAAATCTCTTTATATTAAAAAAAATAGCTGATGTTACTGTTTGACAAATTTCATGTCATTCGAGCTTCTCTATCTCGAACTGCAAAAAACTCTAGCATACAAAAATGTGGTACATTTGTAGAAGAATGTTAGGGGAACCAACGTGCTGAAATAAACTGTTTCTCGATTTAAACTTAGTTTAAGAGATATTTAATGTCAAAGTCAAAGAAAGAGTATTTTAATATCATCAAAGTGACACGAGAGAAGATAAAGCCCCTGTTTTCAATTTTGATTTAGTTTATGAGTTATACTATTTTTTAATGTACTTTTGAAGTGAATTTTTTTTTTTCAGTATGGGCAAAGATTTAATTAGTTGAGCTAATTGGGAGCACGAGGGAGAGTGTATATACTGGGCAAGTTGAAAGAGCTCACAAAACAAGCTTCAGAGATTAAGCGACTGTCAGAGAACAAAGGGCATACTCCCCAACAGGTGTAATTATGCTTGCATAACAGGTGGAGCAAAAACGCTTATGAAATAAGCTTATCAAGTGCCAGCAAGTAGAGGCAAAGTCCCCCAACTCACAAAGCGAAGTTTGGCAAGAATAACAGGGAGTGGAGTCCCCCCTCCCCCAGTTGTTTAAAACATTCCCAAACTCTTGATTTAAAATAGTCATGGCTTCTTTAGTTTTTCATCACCTATTTCTGGCTGGTGAATGCGAAAATCCAGAAACCAAGGTCCACGGTAGGTGAAAGAATGACTAAACAAACATTATCTTGCTTTTAAGAAACATGTATAGACCAGATATAGACTAGTTGTCACTTCACTGTGAACTCTGCTCAATTCATTAGTCAGTTCATTATTCTATAAAAATCAGGTTGCAGAAGGTAACAGGAACAGGTAACATTATAAGAATTATGGGTTAATACAACATGATTGATTAAACTTATTAAAACACATCTGTGAATAAATACTGTTCTGATAACTATTTTGAACTTTAAAAACAAAGTAAAGCAAATTCTTATAATTTTCAACATAATGAAAAAAAAAAAAAAATAGTCAAAACTTGTTTTTTCCAAATTCTTTAATTTAATGAATTTCTTTAGAAGTGCTATCAATCAAAACCCTGGTCTAATGAATAAATAGCTGTGATTTCACAAGCAATTTTTCTTTCAATCCCAAATCAGTTTTTCACATTCTGCCATCAACAGTCAGAATAAAATTTGTATACATTCCAGAATGAGAATTAACTTTGAGGCTTATTTTAACTGGTAACAAGGTTAACAAATTGATTAATCCTTATTCACTTCCAGGGTGCTCTGTTTTTGTATTCAAATGGGTAATTAGGAATAGAAAAGAAGAAGTGATAAATGTACTAATCAATTCCATTTTATTACTGAATTTTATAGAAATGATATATATATATATAAATCAATTTCATTTTATTAAAACATTTTTAATCAAGTTTTGTCATTCTTTATTCCTTGTTTTAAGAATGAAAATGATGTTTTAGAGCATATATGGGCAACGCCCGGCCCGCAGGCCGGATGTGGCCTGCCCCGGCTTTTGATCCGGCCCGCAGAACATTTTAAAATCACGCTCGAAAAAAAAGTAAATATTCTCGGTTCTCGCCAACAAGATAGTGATATGGGGGGGGGGGGGGGGAGCCTGAACTACGTGGGTGTTTCTATTGTCTGTCCGATTTCACCATCTTTCAAATCGTTTTGAAAATCGTCGAAAATAGGATAGCAAACTTTTAGTTTTGATTTGTAGTTATGAGCCACCAGAACCACCACCAGATAGCGTGACGGTAGCACTTCTGCATCTCCCTGGAATGTCCGATTGCGCGCCCAGTCACATGTCCTACTCCTCTTAGATTGGTGGTACACTCATCGCGTTACATTGCATGGAGATAGTTTTTGCTTTGTTTTAAAGTTTTCTTAGTTCAGAATGTGTATGGAAATATGTCTGTTGTAAAAAAGCGAAAAGTAGACATGGAATGTCGCCAATTTCAAGAAAGATGGACTTATGAATACTTTTTTATCATCCACAATGGTCAGCCTATCTGCCTGTTGTGTAATGAATCCATATCTGTTTTAAAAAAATACAATATGAAGCGGCATTATTCCAGTAAGCATATTACTCAACATACACTCATGGGTCAGTTGGGAAAAGATAAAATTCAAAGGCTAATCAACAATTTGGACAAACAGCAACAATCGTTTAATAAACAAAGGACACAACTGGACAATGTTGTGTCCTTTGTTTATTAAACAATTGTTCATAGTCTGTTCAAAAATAGCGAAGTCATCGAAACCATTCGCTGAAGAAGAATTTGTCAAAGAGTGCCTGTTAGAAATTTCAGATGTTTTATGTCCTGAAAAGGAAAAAGAATTTGAGAAAATAAGCTTATCAAGACGTACTGTTATTCGACGTATAGCTGGTGATATCAAGAAAAAATTGGCTGATCATGTGACTGATTTTAAAGCGTTTTATATTGCTTTGGACGAGAGCACAGACTTGTCTGATACAGCGCAACTAGCTATTTTTATACGAGGAATTGACAAAGAATTTACTGTAACTGAGGAATTGCTGGCTTTACAGCCTCTAAAAGGACTACTACTGGAGAAGATATTTTTCGTGAGGTTAAAAGTGCTATCGAACAGTATGGTTTGCAGTGGTGCAAATTAATTGGGGTTTGCACAGATGGTTCACCTTCTATGGTCAGTTCACGAAAAGATTTGATCAGAATTTTGAAAAAAAAAGCAATTGACTTGAATGTGCAAAAAGACAATTTAATAATCCTACATTGCATTATCCACCAACAAAACTTGTGCTCTAAGTCCATCCGATTGCAGAACGTTATAGATGTGGTAGTAAAGACCATAAATTTTATTCGATCCCGCACGCTTAACCATCGCCAGTTCAAAGCATTTTTGGATGACCTCTCTTCAGAACATGGTGATGTGCCATATTATTGCAAAGTAAGGAGGTTAAGCAAAGGCAAAATGCTAAAAAGATTTTACGATCTTACACAGGAAATAGCAGATTTTATAGAAATCAAAGAAAAACCATTACCTGAAGTCAGTGATCAGAAATGGTTATGTGATTTAGCATTTCTAGTTGATATCATGGGTCAAACGAGTTGAATTTAAAGCTTCAAAAACAAAGTCAGTTGGTAAACGAATTGTACAGCCATCTGAAATCGTTCCAGAACAAAATTCGCTTGTGGGAAACACAAATGCGATCTGGAAGCTGTCATCATTTTTCAACACTATCCAGTCACGAAAATATTGATTACACTCAATATGCTGAAGAACTAAAATCACTGTCGGAGCAATTTTTAAATAGATTTTCCGACTTCGAAAACATGGATAGCTGCTTTAACCTTTTTGCTACTCCGATGAAAAGTGATGTAGAGAAGGCTCCGACACACCTGCAAATAGAGTTGATCGAGCTTCAGGAAGACATGCATTTGAAGTCAAAATTTGAAGACGTGGAGCTAAGTGATTTCTACAGAACATATCTTGCCGAAGAAAAGTACCCACTACTCATTTTTCAAAGTGTGTTCTGAAGAACCTTTAATGTTCTGCAATGTGATAGTTTCTTGCAAATTTTCTTAAAAACTAAAAAAACACGTAAAATTTGGATCACATCGGACAATTACTCATTCTGGGTTTCCACCATTAAACTGAATTTCAAAAGGGTTTTGCAACCAAAAAAGTTTGATAAACACCAATATATATAATTAAACTGTTGGCAATGCCATGAACATAAAGATAAAAAAAAATGTTTTTTGTATTACAAGAAACCTGATTTACATCTGCAACAGAAACATAAGTATATAAACTACCTTTGGAGTATCTTCTTTCTTCTCTGTGAATTCCTTCCATTTCAAATTTGCTTCTGCAAAATGAGAATTAGATGCATCATCTGATGTCATTGAATCAGACATCCTTTCTTCATCAGATGTAAATAGGGCCTTTCGAGCTGAAAACAGAAAAAAAAAAGTCAATACCGCAGCAACAACTAAATAAAATGAAGCTGCACAAACAAAAATATTAGTGAAAAAAAAAGGTAGTAATTTATTGGAAAGGGAAAATTTTGACCAAGGATATTTCCTGAAAAAGTTATTACTCATGGACATGTAGTTTGAAGATACTAAGTGGGTTTTCTTCTTTTGTTTTTGCCGATTTCTATGCAATTTTTTATGTATTAAATATTTTAACAAAATGTGCCAAATAATTTAAAAACTTTTACATGAAATGAATCCTTTATATTTGTGAAAATTCCTATATTCAGATGATAAATCCTTACAATTTGAACAAAATACCTTTTTAATATATTTCAGGACACTTATATCATGTTTTATGCATGTCAGTAATTTATTGAAGGACTCTTTCATAATATAAATAAGAGAAGCTTGCATAAGCGACAGTACATTTCACCTTATATTGTAAAATATTTTCAATCACGATATGTTTGGATTAAGTAAATATGTAACAATTTTGCATTTTTATAGAAAAATTATTTTCAAACATATTAAATGGATGGCTAGTTTTAAAGGTTTAAATGTATAAGAATGATTTAGATACTTAAAAATGGTCATTTTAACAAATATAAACAAAAATTTTATGAAGTAGCCTTCATAAGGTGACAAGCAGCATTTACACTTAATTTTCGATGGAACTATTAAGTAATTTTATACTCTTTTGCAGACTTCTTCCATACAGTTTAAATTGGAGACTCGGCTAGAACATAAAATTACCAAAACATTCAGAATTGTGTTGTATTTCATTCTTTATTTATGCTAATATGTTTTCAGTCCACAAATTCATTAAATATTCACAATACATATAAATAATTGCAGCAAAGTCAGCCATAAGAACCAGTGATCCACTAAACAAAAATGAAACAGCTAAACTCAGCAGTAGAAAATACAAACAATTCCTGTAAATTGCTTACCTCTTGCAACAACAAATACACAATAAAAAACACTAAAAACTGCTGTAATAATAACTTGATAATATAAAAACTTCATAAATACAGTATAGTCACTAATATATATTGATCAGCCAGTTTCAAAAACATAAAGCAGCCTTCTACAACACAGACAAGCGTGATCTTATATAATCAAGTATGTTCAGCTACTGAGGTAAAATAGCATACGTGGCAAAAGGTAGGAGAAAAGTTGTTGCCATCACCGCAGAGAAAAATTAGCGTGGAAAAAACCATTGATTGAGGTAGGATTTGAAACCAGTTGACTAGTAAATATTTATGTTATGCTGTATTTACAAAGTTTTTATATAATCAACAAATACATAAATAAAAATATGAAAAATTTGAATAAAAATAAAAAAATGACTCAAATACTAAAAAAACAATTATTCAATCTTATTTTATCTTCTCATAAACAGTTAAATAATCTGAAAAAACACTATACAGATATTAAATTAATTTCCCTGATATTTTATTTATGTAGATAGGGAGAAATTAAAAAAAAAAATGTTGTCTTATGATTGTAATAGCATATCGATTTATTTAAACTTTTTTCAGACAACATTTATGATGCTTTGTGACTTAGTCATTTTCCCAACTTTTTTAAAAGCTATCTGAATAACTTTAATTCTATGCATGAGAACTGTTTTTATTAATATCTCAGCAGCCTGTTGAAAAAAAAAAATACAAACAAGATTGATTGCAAAAAATTAAAAATTTGCCATACGGAATTGAAAAGGCTCGGTCAAAACATATGAAATTGTATCACACACACATTTTTTTTAATTTTATATAGAGTCCTGTTTACCTGGATCCTGTTTATCCAGACTAAAATTGTTGATTTTTCTTCATATTTTAAGAAAAACTTCACTTACCTTTCTTCATATTTTAAGAAAAATTTAACTTAAATCTAGCATTAATTTTTAATATAATAAACAAAATCTGCTTTTTTTTTTTGTTTTTTGTTAAAAATATAGTTACAGTGAAATGTTTATACTAGAAGAATGTATAATATTGATTTTGTCAAATTGTTCTTGAAGATACTAACATTAATTATAAGAAATATCCAATAGACAATTATTGCATTAATCCTTATTATTCAGATAATCTTCAGTTCATTTGACACAAATAAATAAAATTCATTCATTCATTCCACTTCATTTGATCTATATAAATAAAATTCCAATTTAATTCAAATGAAAAAAATACAGTAAATTTGAAATGAAAAATATTTTCTTTACAAACCTGATGGTTGTGAAGGAGGTCTTCCGGGCTTATTCTTTACTGGAGTACTACCAGGTTTTTTCTCCACATTTGGACTTATATTAGATGGGGGATGGATATCTTCAGAGCCCTATAACACAAATCAGTTAGATTTTTAATGTTTGTTCATGTTAGGTTATAAAAATGCTCAAGCAAAAATGTTTAACATTAACCATTAAAAAAAAATATTCTTGAGAAGGTGGTTAAAGTCTTACTTTAAATAAACTATATAATAACTATATATAAACTATATAATTTTGAATAAACTACACTCATGTCCAGAAGTTAAGCAACAAAGTGAAAAAAGCAGATAAAAAAAAAATATTTATTTGAATTCATTGAAACTTTCACAGATCATGGGGTATAATAAAAGACACTAGCACGAGGAAATGCAAAGAAAATTATGAATAAATACTCCAATAATAGAAATAAACAAAAACATAGGATCTTGGGTGGTAAAAACAATTAATTGATGGAGGTTTGTCAATAAGGAATGTGATGACCTCTGCTGGAAATACATGCTCGACAACATCAATTTATGCCAAGAATAAGATCATGTATGGCAGTTTAGTGTATCTGTGCCCATTCAGGCAACAGACATAATTTTAGCTCATAAAAAGTTCCGGGGAGGGTCATGATCTCGATGGCCATTTCATAAGAAGCAGTGTTCCCAATTTTAAATACTGGCCAACAATGCAAGCCCTGTGAACTTGCGCATTATTATCCATAAAAATGGCATCAGGACTCATGGCTGCAAGGATATCATCTCTATGCCACATTGCAGTCACAGTACCATGAGGGAAGATTTGGAGATCAGTGCAGACGCCAACAGCAATCTCTATCCAAACCATCAAACCACTGTCTCTATATGCATGCATTTTGTGGATGTTACTCGCATGATAAAGAGTTTCAGGCATCCTCTAGAGCAGAGTTCTTCAACCTTTGTCATCTCGCGGAACCAGTTTTTTGAGATATTTTTTTATGGAACCCTTCGTTCAGTAGCACACCCAGATTTGATTTTAGGGGGGATGTGCCATATTACGTATTACATGTTATGAACAAGGTGTGTATCTGCCTTTGTTATAAAAACTTTATATAAGATATAAATTTGCATTAATTCAAACAAGAAGATAAATATTTCATATAAAGTATTTGTATTATACATATATATGTCATATGAAATTGAAAACAAAGAAAAACAAAACAAAAACAACGAATTGTAGTATCGACTCGCGGAACCCCTAAAGCGTTTGAATGGAACCCTAGGGTTCCGCGGAACACAGGTTGAAGAACACTGCTCTAGAGTATACACCAATAACCGTTGAATAATTGGTCAACATAACTAAGACTGCATTGTCATGAAATGTGACAAACACCTCATTGATTCAAGAAAGGAATAGGGTGTAGAAGAGAAAGAAAATGAATTTCCTTTCTCTTAATTCATTTACATATACAAAATTTTATTTAAATTGGTTGAGTTTTACTATGTCAATGAAACTTTCAGTGATGTGATTACAAAAAACTCTTTCGGAGCAAGTTTTGGAGCAGCAAATTTTTGGAATTGTAGCAGTTTGTAGCAGGCAATATTTCGAAAATGTAGCAGTTCGTAGCAGGCAATTATTAGAAACTGTAGCAGTTCGGTGTAACATATTTTTTTATTTTAATAGTTTGTCGTATATATAACAAGTAAATTCAAGACAATGAAGTTTTGAAAATCTAATTAACAGAATTTAAATATAAACATTTTGAATTTTCAATTAACTTTTAATAAACTAAAGTAGTATATAAATTACATTAATAAAAAATGCTTATTTATTATTAAAAAATCTATTTTCAATACATATTCTTTAATATAAAAAAACTGCAATAAATAATTTTTGAAAAAATATAAAAAAATAATTGAAAAAATAATTTTACAGATCTAAATAAATTTTTTTACATTAAATAATTAGAAAAAATTCTAAATTAAAAAAAATTGCAATAAAGAATTTTAAAACATATTTTAAAAAATTAAAATAAATAACTTAGGATCTAAAAATATTTTATTGCAGTAAAATTTTTTAAAAAGATGTAACAAAATGAAATAAAATATTTTAGGGGGAAAAAATAATATTTAGAAAAAATATATAATTTTAGGAAAGATCTACAAAATTAAAAACTTAAATAAATAATTTTTAAAAAGATCTAAAATAATTTAAGGGAAAATCTAAAGAAACGCAAAACATTTAAAATATGCAATATTTTTCGAAAAGGATACTGGTCTTTTAAATTGTGCTAAAAAAAGAAATAATGCAAGAAAAAAAATAAAAACCATAAAATTAAAAATAAATATAAGTCAATAAAAAATAATAAGAGAAATCCCCCATTAAATCAAAACGGAAATTTTATGAGTTAATCAAGCTAAAACAAATAAATATTTCCTCAAAACTTTAATAAAATATTAAAATATTCAGTAGACTTCCATTAATACGGTGTTGTTGTTGTTGAAACCCAGACCGTCCGACCAATCAGAAAGGTGTAAGGTAACTGTTTGGACGGTCGGGAAGTGCCACCCAATTTAGACCGGAATCCAGTGGGGGAGGCATCCACAGGGATCGTACCCTCCTTCCCCTACCACCAACCTCTCGGAAGGACTTTCGGACCCACATGTTTAACGTGATCGTACTCCGCATGAACACGGCGGCAGTTTTGGCAGTGGCTGGAATCGAACCCGGGCCTACCGAGTGCAACTCCAGCGCGCTAACCAATAGGCTACCGTGCCCCCGTTAATACGGTGTGAAATTCCACGAGTTTTCCCTGCTGTCTGTATCATAATTCTAGGTACTGCATACTGCTATTTTTAATGCCAATTTTAAAAAATAACTTTAGATTTAATTGATACCGTGAATATATGACAGAGTAAAAAAGACATTCAAAATAACTTGAAATGTTTTATACAATTTTGTTTACATATACAGTACAACTTGGAAAATAAGGACCAGTCCGGACTTACCGATTGCGGAATTTTCCGAATTATAGAATTTGGATTTTTTCTATTTTCAAATTTCATAAAAAAATTTTGAAAAATCTGTATCATTGTTCCAAATGATCCAAATTATAGCATGTTACCCTTCATTTTGAAGGGTTTGAAAAAATATTTCGACTGATACCAAGTTTGATAATGTTCCCTTGTGGGGGGGACTGCCACTGTGTTCATGCGGAGTACGATCATGTTAAACATGTGGGTCAGTAAGTGCTCCCGAGAGGTTGGTGGTAGGGGAAGGAGGGTACGGTCCCTGTGGATGCCTCCACCCACTGGGTTCCAGTCTAAATTGGGTGGCACTTCCTGGCCATCCAAACGATTACCTTACACCTTTCTGTTAAGTCGGACGGCCTGGGTCTCACCAACAACACAATCATATTTGAGTCAGTGGCAAAGAAGCTATGAACTCGTTTCACTTCAATTAAATAATACATCAAAAAAATTATCACTACAACTTGCCTGTTTAAGCTTAGCTTCATCAAACCGTATTTCTTCCTTTGACCGAGGCATGTAGCATAAAGTATTTGTCGCTTGGTAGCCAACAGAATTCTCTTCGGTGCTTTCTGAAAACTCATATTGGTCTTTAGGCTCATCTGACTTCACTGGGGTTGATTTGGTCATTCTGCGGCCTTTTTTAGCTGAAAGATTAATGAAAATAAAAAACTATACACAGATGCAAAATCTTTACTCCAGGAAACATTAAAAGAAATATCATAAATACTGAAATCGATTTTTCATTAAAATATACACACCCCTCTGAAAATTTAAAGACATTTCATAAAAATTCTTATTCACAACTCTATTTTACACTTTTTTCACTCACTTTCAAATCTCCTTTGAGTTGATATTAAAATAGATAAAAATTTTGATGGATTTTCCCATCAGATTCATAGCTTTTGTTTAATGCAATATCGGTTGCTAAAATTGAGTATGCAAGTCGATACATTGGGATATTCCGATTAATTCAGATTGCATGACTGTCCTGACAAGTGTGTAATTTCAAACTAAATGCCATTTTTTTATTTTGTTTCAACTGATTGTTCTCATTGTCTTGATCTTTTATCTTGAATTAATTGTTAGTGCCTTTTCTCATTTTTGCTATGTTTGCTCTTTCATTTTTTATATATATTTTTATATATAAATATCTATTTATTAATGATTAATCTATACTTTATACTCATGTCCTTTTCAATTGTATTTAATTATTCCCCTCATCCCCTTTTACCATTATAGCGATAAATTACCTACTATTCATATCCTTCGTCTTGGTCTATTTGTAACGGATATACTAGAGATGGGCTTTTTGGACTTACTGTAGTTTATACATAGTTTTCGATTATAAATATTTGATTATAAATCCTTTATATATATATATATATATATATATATATATATATATATATATATCATATCTATAAAATCTTAATATGAATCTCTGCTTTTGCACATGTAAGCTGGTTATCCAGGGGTAAAGTGCTATGAATTTTAGAACTTAAGAATTAATTGTTGGCCTTCTTCCAAAATAAAGATACAGATTCTTTCACAAAATTTCTTAAAAATTATATTTTATGTGCTAAAATGACATATTTAAGATGAAAATTGTAATTAGTTAAAGTTAATACAAGTATCCAAAATAAAAAAAATGTGACATCCACCAACGAATTCTCAGCATTTCAGAAAAAAGTATTTCTTTGGAAAAATTGCATATTAGAAGAAATTACAGTAGATATGTTTTCTTTGCTTCATAACAAAAATGTTGAGGGAATTATTTCCAATAGAGCATTTAACACTATTAGAAAAAAAGATTGCAAGTTACTTTTCTTCCTTGAATATAAAACATTACGATTGGATACAAAATCCATTTAACACAGTTAATACATCAAATTGTGAATTTTTGTTAATAAAAGAATTAGTTAACTTGTCAATGGATCATACTCTAAAAGTGAAATTCTCAGAAATAACTCTCGAGGAATTTAGGATTTTTGTCAAATATCCAACTCTCTCCAGAAGAGCACTGATAATTTTGTTACAGTTTTCAACATTATATTTGTGTGAGCTTGATTTCTCAATATTAATCTATATAAAAACTGAAACATGTGAAAAACTTACTAATACAGATAAAAAATGAGAGTAGCTATGTCACATATTAAACCTGATATTCCTGAAACCTGCAAGACTTCAAGTTTAAGTATTGCATTAATAGTTGATTTAAAAAAGTTTCATTTTTTAAAAAGAGTTATTTTAGTTAGTTTTTACAAACATGTTTTTAATTAATGTTTTATTTTTTTTTACACTTATGTAATCTGTAATCTATAATTTTTAATAAAAAGTATGTTCATACATACTTTTATGGTTAGTTTCAATTTTAAACCTCTTAGTGGAAATCTTGTTCAATTTGGGTGTCAAGTTTTGGAAATATCACAAAACTAGTCAAATATAATTATCATTTCAAAATTTCCAAAGCATGATAAATCAACAATACTGAAACAAATTACCAGCAGATTTTAACACAATTTCATATTTCAAATAATTAGATCTAGAGTGATTAGATTAAGAGTGAAAAGAATTACCCTTTCTCCCGGGCCGCTTAGATAACGGTATCTCATCTTCACTCAATTCTTTTTTCTCTTTAGTAGCTGCCTTTTCAAAAAGCCTTGGCTTCTTAGCAGCAGGAGACTTTGTGTCACTTGATTTAGAAGGTGATTTCTCCTAAATTTACAATCAAATAATGTTTTAATAAATTTAAGTAACTATTTCATAAAAATAAAATCACATAAGTAATATACACTAACAGTTTCTCAAAATTCAGTCTGCTGGTCCACTGGTATGCCACAAAAATCCTCTAATTGAATCATGAAGTTATGTAAATTGTTTTAAGGAAATCAAAGCTTAATGTTACAACATCTGAAAACTGGAATCTAATGTGAGAGGAATTTTTTCTAATGGTATATTGGAAGAGGATATTTTAGATTAGTTTGGGTAATGAATATTTTTTGTCATCTGAAAAGTTAAATAAACTATTAAACGACAAAGAGACAGCCTCAATTCCCCCAAGAATTATCAAAATATATATGTTAGTTGAAGAATGTTTCACCAATAGTTTATTGTTAAGCAAAAAAATAGAAACATATGAGGTAAGTAGGTTACAGCAAAATTTTAACACTGACATAATGGACTGGGAATAGATCACTACCAAAGTAGACCCCAATTTGAAAAGTTCGAGAAGCACTGTATTAGCAGAATACTTATTGAAGTTTAAGTGTCAGAAAAATATCAAATTTATATTCTAGGCAGATATCAATGGTCAGAAATAGGAGGATTGCCTGACCTTCAGTAGTGGCCTACTACCAGCAGCATTGAAAACTATCAACTTTCACTATAAATTAACAAAACATTCAGTTTTTCCAAGAACAATTTTTTCACAAAATAATATTGATCACATGGTCATTTTCAGATCTTATCTGAAGAGACATTTTGGTAATTTGATCATTTTTATAGTTTCAATCATAGACAAGAGAGTAATACTCACAAAAATCTAGCAGCTATGCTTTTATTTATGTCGTAATTAAGATGGTTTGCCCCAAGAGTGCTAGCATCTATGTTGTTGAGATCCAGACCGTCCGACCTACCAGAAAGGTGTAAGGTAACTGTTTGGACGGCCAGGAAGTGCCACCCAATTTAGACCGGAACCCAGTGGGTGAGACATCCACAGAGACCATACCCTCCTTCCCCTACCAACAACCCCTCGGAAGGACTTACAGACCCACATGTTTAATGTGATCGTACTCTGCATGAACACTGCAGCAGTTTTGGCAGCAGCAGGAATCGAACCCGCACCTACCAAGTGCAATTCCCGCACACTAACCACTGGGCTGTCGAGCCCCTGCTAGTATCTATGTTGTTGAGACTCAGACCGTCCGACCTACCAGAGACGTTTAAGGTAACTGTTTGGAAGGCCGGGACTAGTATCCATGTTGAAGACCCAGGCCGCCCAACTCATTCTAAGGACTCGAGCAACCATTTGGACGGCCAGGTGACTAGTATCCATGTGAAATCCCTCGTTATAAAATGTTGCCATGGGTTCCTATAGGAGTGAACCTTCTGAATATAGTATTAGCGTATGTTCTGCAAGTCAATTTTTCCCTCATTAACATATGAAAGAACAAATGCTGTACAAGAAAATTCATTTCTCAATTTCTCATACTTGACAACATATTTGACAGTAATTTGCTAATAAATTTAGCTTAATATTGCCTCCTTTTCGACTTTCGGAAAATATCACCAAATTCATATTTAATATCTCTGAAAATTTAATTTAATTTCTTTGATAGTTCTGACTGCTTTTGTGGAAATTATTAATTTAATAATTTTTTATCCCACATTTAAAGAGTTTTACTGCTCACAAAAGCTACATTTTGTTACGTGGTCTTATAGAATTTCCATTTTGTTGGGGGGGGGGGGGGGGGGGGGGGGGGAGTCTAGAAGATAAAAATTAAAGGATCTTGTCAGAGGGCTACATAGTAATTATGTTTCAATAGAAATTGTACAATTATTAATAATATTGATTAGGAGAGATATGTAGTCTGCATGTGTCTGGGGATTTTAAGAATACAACACTGTTTCAACAATGTTGCTAAATGGCCAAACTGTGACTTGCAAAATTTATTTTAATCTCATTATGTGACAACAATGTCTCTATGATGTTGCAACAATAAAAAAATGTCTGCTTCTGATAGCAGGCTATGATGACACACCACATCTCTATAGCATTTAAAGAATGACGACACTGTAATGTCAGAGTAATGATATTAAGTAAAGTGACAGATATATGACAATGCAACAAACTCATAAAATTGATGACACTGTGAAAGAACTAATATGTGAGGATGTACACATATTAGTTCAATGTTGTACACATATTTTGCAATGTTGTAACAACATTGCAAAATTGATGTCAAAGGTAGTAACAAAATTCCAAATTAGTGAGGTTGTAGTATAGTCACAAAATGGTCACATGTGATATGATGTAAATGTGAGTATGCAACATCGTTTCAATGTTTATCAACCGTGTGTGTTGTATAGGGAATCTCTGCAGGTGGGAGAAGGTAGCGTCCTTTACATGACTTTATGCACTCAGTAATTTGCTGAGCTTTACATTTAGTTTTAGGTATAAATACCTCCTTGATAGGAGAACTACTATGCAAAAGTCAAGTAAACTGTGTTGGTTACAATGCCGATTTTGTGATCCAAAGAATGCAAATTAAATTCCTTTTACATACGAAGATCTACCAAAGCTATATATTTATGTGGAAAATTAATACTTACACAACTGTTAAACTACTGACGTATTAATTGAGATAGACTTTGCAGCTGTGTGCCACTTAAATTTTCCACTATGCCACCAGCAGACAAACATATTTTATTAGGTTAGATGAAATAAAAAGATGTATCTGTTTAGTAATTAACACCCATATTTTTTTTTTTTTAAATATTCAATGAAAGTTTATTTTTTAAAGTTGGTAACAGTAACTCAGTGACACCGATGGCTACATTTGGCTTACATGTGTTATTATAAACTATTTTGATACCATTAACATCTATAATGTAATTAAAATTATTAATCCCCCCCTCCCATATACTGTACACTATTGCCATTATTCAATGTATTATCACCATTTTCCCATGAAAAGTAATGCTACAAAAATCTTAAAATTAAAACATTTTGAGCTCTAATAAGAACTACCTAAAAATTTTATTTAATTCTTGTTTTTCACATAATGTGTAACATAAAATGTTATAGTGGTAGTTGCATTTTTTCTTGAATTATTTCCAAAAATGTTCAAAACAGGTTCAAAAGTTCTTAAAACAGGCTTATCAATCAATATCTCAAATTAGAAAATTTTCAAGGGAGCAATACTTTTTCTATATAATATGAGAAAGTGAAAATATATTGGGAGTCCTACTCAAATTCGGAAATTAAATTTCCCTATTTTTCCCAAACTTCTACTTCAAATCATAAAAAGTGTATGCAATTTTTTATTTAATTTTAATCAGGTCAGTACCTGGAAAAAGCATTTAAAATCTTTAAAGGTGTTAAAACAATTTTTTTTTTAATTTTTCATCATTTTATCTAAGATTATGTGTTTATTAGAAAAGAAATTCAATCCACTAATCCCTGCATCTTGAGCTAAATTAAAATTCTCAGAGAATTTAAAAGCCCTGTACATACATAAAAAGAAAAAATAGTTTTAATTACAGGTGTTTTCTGCATGGTAGCTTCCTCTGCTTCCTTGGCAGCTAATAATAAGTGTTCATTCACAGGTATTTGAGGCAGAACATCAGGTTTACTTGGTTTCTTAGGAGTAGCTTGAATTTCAGCAGGATTTTCTGAGTCATCTTCAGACAACCTTTTCTTAGTTGTACGACTCTTATAAAATTTGCGGCCATTTGCCTAAAAAAAGATCTGCATGTTAGTTTTACAGATACATTATTGAAGATTCAAGAAATAATTATGCAATAAATATTTTTTTTAAATCAGACAGAAGAAACTTCAATTATTTAATGACTAGTTGTACCCACATAAATCAACTAAGCTCGAGTGACTTAATGTTTAGTATCTATTGGTAACTTACTATCCAATCTCTAGAGTGTAAGTCTCTATTTTACTTTTTCAAACTTTAATATTCCATAGTATTTAGTTCTGTTTGTCTTACATTCTATATCAGAATGAAGATATAGCTTTTGCGCTCCTAATATCCTTAGACACACGCAGATAAATTATTATACGACCCTCTAATGAAACATAAACACTTACTTAAATTGAATGGAGCACTTACTTAAATTGAATTAACTTTAGATCAAATAATAGTGTAGTGCAATATATAATCTCTAGTGCAAATTATTATCTGCAGTGCAAATTTGTATAATTTGTAATGCAAAACCATTGCAGTGTTACACTAATTATGACAAAATCTTGTTCATAAAATGCTAATAATTAAATAACTATTTTGAAATCATATTTTTTATTGTTGAGAAAAAGCCTGAAATAATAATAATTATTGAACAAAAGCATGATTAAAATAATCAATAAGTATAAAACTTTTGATGAAGTTTCTGAACCATATAGATATGGGCTTCCCTTTACATTCATGTTTTAAACAATGTAATTAAAGCTAATTAATGTATTGCAATTTGACAAAAGATAATTAGGTTCCTTTTCGCACAATGTACCTAAGCAAAATATATATAGATAAAAACAAATAGATAATATTACACAAAATTATTGTGTATATAGATCTTTAAATTTTTAGCATCCTTTCGTCTTTTACTTTGATCAATGTTTCCAAAACTTTTTGGAGGTCACTTCCCCTTTATAGGAAAATTTCACCCACCCCCCCCCTCCCCAAATCGCTATTAATGAAAGGCAACATTACTTACCATAATCTCGGGAAATATTTTAAGTAAAATAGTTTTATTTTAAAAAGTCATGTTTTGCTTTGAGTATTATACAACACACATGGAATACAATTTACAATTTTACATACAATTAGCATTAAACCTATTACTTTCCCTGCAATACATGGTAATCCATAGGGAAAATATTGAAATCATACCAAAAATCACAACTCGAATTTTCGACTGATCTACACTTTTTGGAACCTTTAGAATATGAAAAAACTATCCTGGGGATCCTGGCGCTGATTAGATTTTGGTACAACTCGGAATAAAAGAACCTTTTTTTTTTTTTTTTTTGCAAAATGGCCAGTACAAATTGCTTGTACCCACTCTAACTGAAAAACTAATTGACCAAATCTCACAGAATTTGGTAGATGAGTCACTTATGAGATATCTTGGTTCTGATTAGATTTTGGTACAATTCGGGATAAATGAACCTGCCTTTTTTTTTTGCGAAATGCAAAAATTGTATGTATCCACTCTAGCTGAAAACTAGATCAAATTTCACAATATTTAGTAGATAAGTTATCTACTAAACTCACACTTGTGAGTTATCATGGTGCTTATTGGATTTTGGAATAATTCAGTAACAAGGAGCCTGCCTTTTTTTGCAAAATGGCCTGCAAAAATTGTATGTACCCATTCTAGCTGACAAACTAATTGCCCAAATTACACAAAATTTGGTAGAAAAGTCACTTGTAGGATACTATGATGCTGTTTAGATTTTGATATGATTCAGAAAAAAAAAAAAATCTGTTTTTTGTTATGAAATAGCCCGCAAATTTAAAATATTCGATCCAAACTAAAATATTATGCATGCTCAAATGTATCAATTAAATGTTTGTTTTATATGTAATTTTTAACAACAAAATGAATAAGATCCATCCTATTACTCTAAGAGGAACCATTCTCAAGATATTTAAATTTTTAATTTTGAGAAAATGAAGACGATTTTCACAGTAGTTAAAAAACTATTTAATAAAATTTCTTAAAACTTAGTAGTTAAGTTTCCTGATGGTTATTATGATGGTGATTTGATTTTGATATGATTAGGAAATGTATAATCGACCCTTTTTGGCGAAATGGCCTGCAAAGCTAGTGAAATTTTGAAATAAATGACAAAAATTGTTAAAATATATTAATTAAGTACTTATTCTACAGGTAATATTTAACAACTAAGCAAATAAGACGAACCCCATGACTGTAGGATAAACAGTGAATTAAGTTGCCAAGCAAAACAAAGATGTAATAAAAAGACAAATTCTATATAATATCAGAAAATTATCCATATTATTTTCTACAATTAAACTCAATTTAATGCACAATGAAATAAAAAATTACAAAATGAATTTGAACCTGCAGGGAAAGTCATGTGCTGTTTGTTCACATCAGATTTTTTTTTTTATTCATTAGGAAGAGAAAATTTTGAAGAAAAAAAAAAAAGATATAATATTCCAATGCTAAACATCTAAAAATTTGTACACATTAGATGAGTACATCTGTATGATTTATATGCACAGAAAACACTGATTCAACAAATACAGTAATAATTCTCACTGAATGCAAGAAAATAACAGACCAAGAGCATTGACAAATCACTATGTTCCAAGTCTCAAACATTTTTTAACTTTCATGCATTCTGTGGTGGTCATTACTGAGTAAAATGGATGGCTTCTTTTTTGTATGTTGAAGGCAATCATATACATATATTTTTTTTCACATACCTTATCTTCCTCATCACCCTCAGAACCAGCTTCAAATGTCAGAATATCAGGAGGATTTTCCACTTCCATATCACTGCTCTTTTGCTTGTCATCTTCAAAAATATTTATATCTGATGCATCAGATATATCTTCAGATGAAAATACCTTTTCAAGGGCAATATCAGAAGAGACTAATTTTTCAATATTCAAGAGGTCATCCGGAAGTGAATTTTCTGTCATGGTCAGCACAGCACTTGTAATATCTACACAAACCGGATTTTTATTAGATGGATTTCCTATGACATAAATAAAATGTATGTTATACAAACTATGTACAAAGTCAAAAAATGCTAAAATAATATACTGTAATAAGAACTTAACATAAAAACTACTTAAATACAGCATAAACAAATAAATACTGACCAACCAGTTTTGAAATAAGAAAAAATTTGAAAATGTTGGTTAAAAGTCTTTTTATCCAACATTTTCAAACATTTTAAACCTATTTTTTCTGTTTGTATTTTTTACAGCTGGTCCCATGTTCTTTTGTTGCCATTTTAGTAGGTTTACTCAATATTCAGTTGTTTCTGCATTATTTTTTCCCTTAATTCTTTATTTTCTGCTACTTTTTTCTTTCCTCTGATCTTTACTGTTCATTTGCAGTATCCTGCCTCATTGATTATTACTTTCTCTCCACAGTGATTGCAACTTTTCGCCTACCTACATTCAGCCATGTGTGCTATTTTACCACAGTTGCCAAACTTACTTATATAGGTGAGATTGCACTTCTTGTACGTCCTGAAGAAGGCTATTTTTCTGCCTTCAAAATCGGTTGACCAGTATTTTTGTGTGTTTATGCTATATTTCAGAGATCACAATCCTACTTGTCTAATTCGTATCACCTTTTGTATCGGGTAAAACTAAGATTTGTATCAATTTTGTAGTAGGTAAGGTTAAATGTAACATTAGTTATATAGCAGATCAATGCATAATTTGTATCATTTGTAGTAATGCAAATTCATTTATTAAAGTATTTTTTGGTCATAAATTTACTATTAAAAATTTTGCACTTTATATTAATTTTTCAACTAGTATAATAAGTACATCAGTTATTAAAAATATTTGGATACCAAGACCCATCAAGAATTTAAAACTGGTCACATAAGGAAAAAACTGGGTTCCCATACATTAAGAAGGAAATTATCTTAAGAAAAAAAAACAGTATATTTTAATGGCATTTTTAAAGAGAAATACAAAATCAGAAAGTTTGAAGTTAAAAAAATGCAAAAAAATTTCCCTAAATTTTTCTGAATAGGAATAAATAAATGCTTATAAAATATTTATTAATTAATATTTACTATTTTATTTATTGTTTGTAACATTACCTATTTAAAAATATATTTTAGTACATACTTTAACATATAAATACAATATTACAATTTAAAAATCTGAAGCCTTAAAAAAAACTTTAAATCTGAAGCAAGCAATGTATGAGAATGTGAATTATTAAGAATCATTTTACTTCCATCATAGTTAACTGACACAATATGTAGTTAATTATGCAACATATTTCTTAAAAATTAACCAAAATATGAAAATAAGTAAGTTTAGTCTGCCTATTGTGCAATAAATGAAGGCAGAAGTTGCAGTTCCTTAAGTAAAGGCAGATTACTGATGGATGCTTTTAATCTGTCTTTACTTAAGAAAAAGAATATTGAAACTATTTAATGTAATAGAAAACAAAATATTACAATAAAAATGATTTCCAATAAAAGAATTGAAACTACTCTCTTCAAGAAATTGAAAATATTTCAGTGAAACTTAAAAACATATCACTTTTGTTTGTAAAAATCAAGAGATCTATATGCTAACTATTTGTGATTTTTAAAGCCGTTTACAGCCTCATGAAGTAAATAATTGACATTATCCTTTTAGAATTCTACACATTATGACTTCTAAATTGTTAGTTATAAAGTGCAGACATAAATTTTTTCAAAATAAATGGACTTTTGAATAAAAATATTCTTAGCATGCACATATAGACTCTCTCTTGAGAACATTAGCACATGGACCGGAAGCATGTGACTGTGACATCACATGTATAATTTCCATTTCTTGACTGTAACTGATCAATCAGAATACTTACTGTATATGACGTGATACCATTTTATATTTTTTTAGCAACTTTGTGCCTTGCCAGTGTATGAATTGCATCTTTGACTACATTATTTATGAATTTTTAATTAACTACTTTGCTTATGCATTTTTAATTTAATTAATGCAAATTAACTGTATATAATTAAAAAAAAATTTTTTACAAAATTTGCTTTTATTTCTTTTTTTCTGAAACTCTACATTATATATAGGGACTCTATTTCGCTCTAATTTGATGAAAAGATCTGAGAATTAAATTAATTTGTCTTTCATTGAAATATAATTTTGTTCTGTGATTATTGTTGTAAGACAATTAGGTATTTATTATTATAAACTAAACAGTTTTATTTAGCGTAAATTTATCATTTGTTTACATCACTCATACATACATGGCACCAGTACCACTTGTATTGAATTTTAGTAATTTAAAATGAGAAGCTGAACTATTAAGTTAAATTTATGCCAAATTAATTCAATTTTATTTAATAAGTTGACTGGGCAAAACTTGAACGGTCTATTGAGTCAACTTTTTTAACCACGTACGGGGAAAGTAAAATCATTGCTATTACATACCAATAGAAATTATGCTTCTCCCAGAATTTTCTAGATTGTTATACAAGTAATTAACTTTTCCCAGTATTTTAACCCATTTTTAAAATAAAATTTTCAGGTTTGAAAGAAATGCTGAAATGGTTTTCTCAATCCATATCTAATGACACTTACCCTGGGTATATTGATTTGTTTCAGGATCTACAACTTCTTGCTTTATTTCTTTCTTTTCAAATGCCTGATTGATACTTTCACATACAGCTTCAAGAATGTCAATATTTTCTTGAGATGTAACATTTTCACCTGGATGTTTGAAAAGAACTTTTTGATCAACAGTTACAGTTTCTACAATTTCATCACTAGTAATAACTATAGGTTTCTCCACAGATGGAACTGGTGTCAGTACTTTTTTTGGTGGTGACTGGATACTAACTGGTGAAAGATGAGTTGTGCTGATGACTTCAGTTGACTTTTTGGTAGGTGATGATGAGGAAATATGCAATTCAAATTCATTTAGCAACATGGTAGCCGTAGATGGCCTCTTGGGTGAAGGCATTAACACTGGGTCAGGTGTAGTAGCAGGAGGTGTGGTTACACTATTGGTTACTGGGTCAACTACAGGTAAAGGTGGCAATCTTCCAGGTGTACTTGGTGGCATTTCTAATAGTTTTGAGAGTGTAGGAGCTAGAAATTATAAAAATTGAAATCAAAATGTAACCATTAAAGAATATTTAAGCATAATAAAAATAGAATAATTTAAATACACATTAGGCTAATATGCTTATTAAATATGCTTATTAAAAAAAATCATATAGTTAACCTCTTCCTTCCCTTTAAATAAATTTATTGGGGAAAGTGTATTCATTAACCCAGTATGATTTATGATAATAGATAACATTGGCCCCACCTTTAAAGTTATTTCTAGACAGAAATAAAGCAAAAGAATAATTTTCAGCACATGTTAACATAGATAATACCATAAAAATTATTTAGTAGCAAATTTCATTGATATATGGTAATTCTAAAAAATCTACAGCATTTTGAAGTAAAGAAAATTGCTTCCTTCACCATTCATTATAAACTTTCTACGGCATGCATTTTAAGTTTTATAAATTGTCTGCAAAAAAAAAAAAAAAAAATAGTGATATATACTAATTTCATAAATTGGACAGCATTAATTTGTATTTATGGCACAAAAACAAGAGCCATAACAGCAGACAATGGCACAATTAACATGAAATAGCTCATGGTGCACATGTATATGTAAAGCTTTAATTCAATTAGTGATACATAAATAATAAGAATGTTTGCTTATTTTCTTCGTCTTTAGTTTTATACAGCATGAATTTACAATAAAACAAATTTTCACACATAGGCACTTTACACTGATAAATACTGGGTTAAAGTGGAGAAATATTTAAACATGTCACATTAAACCTATTTTATCACTATCATGATTAACATTTACCATGCTAATCATATTGAAATTACATTATTCATACCTGAAAGGCAAGCAGAAGTTACAGGTGAAGATGGAAGAGGCATTTTACGAATCTCAGAATCTTGTGGTGAAAAAAACATGTGACTCTGAGGAAGAGATGATGTTGCAACAGCCAACTGCTGAGCTGCTGCAGTTGCTAATGCACTAGTGGGGTTGAAGAAAGATTGAGGTGAAGACACTGCTTTTGGAGTAGAGGTCTAATAAGAGTATAAAATAAATTTATTAGAATTTAAATTAAATGAAATAATGTACAGATACAGAATAAGAAATCAACTCTCTCAAACTCCCTAATACATCTAACACACACTTCCGGCAAACTAAATACATCACAAACAACCACTGAAAATATAAAAATCCACACTTTAATTACTGAATAAAACAAAATATCATGAGTGATGCCTAATAACGCCTAGAGTAGCAGCCTCCTCTCTTAAACTGTAAAAGTGAAGCTTAAGACACTTCCGACAATGAAGTGAGACATTTTTGACCTAATCATTTTTTTTTCTCTCACAAGAATCTAAGAATTTTTTATATTTTTTTAATAACATTGGCTACTTCAAGCATATACAGCTACCACTTAATGTGGTAACTGTATATGCTTGAATTAACTTCTTTGATAAAAAAAAATCTTATAATTAAACCTGATACATAGCTGAATATCTAATAATTGTCAATTTTCAGGTTCCAAAAAAAGTTTTTATAACTTTATAGCTTCTAAAAACTTTTGCTTGGAATAAGTTCTTGGAAATGTCTTTTAAAATCTCTAATGGATAACAAAACTGTTTAACATGATTAATGGAATTTTAATATATATTCATCGAGTTACCATATCAGAAATAAACATGAAAGGAAAGACATTTGTGATTATTTTTATTCAGCATAGAAAATGAAGCTAACATTGAAACACAAAGTATGAACTATGCACAACTCACTTTTATGCACTAACAGGAAACTATTTTTAATTTTTCATTTATATTAATAAAAACTATGTGTGTGCCAGGAATCTGGTAATAAATACTCATCAAAACTGAGTAATAAAATTAAATTTTTCACTTACCTGTTTACAACAAATTGCACAAACTTCAAACAGATGTGAAACAAAACTCTAAATAGTATTCTTCAACTAACTTAAAATCACAGCTGTTCCCATCTGGTGGATAAAACAGGCGACTTTTTGGACAACATTATATAGTCACAGATTCTCAGGGACAAACGTGTATCAGCAAATGTGTATCACAAAATAACATCATTAAAATTTTTTATAAATAAGAGTTTTTTTATAAGTTAAAATTGAATTTCTTTTTTTGCTTAACCAATTTAAAATTAAATATATTTATTACTTATGCAATTAAGAGATAAAATTCAAGTCATCACTGAAGGTACAGTTACAGAAATAGCAAGTTTGCATTTTTATTGAAGTCAAAACTACATTTAATATTATTGGAAAATACTTTTTGTAGAAAATATGTAGAACAGGTTGAATTCTAAACAAATACTGCAAAAAATATCTATCTTATTTTTTTTTTAAGCTCCCATAAAGATTTTGATAGCATTAAATTTTTTCAAGTTCTCCAAATTCTGAATTTATTGGAGCATCTAATCACAGACAAGTTTTTTGAGTCGGAGGTGACAGATCTATCAAAAGAATTCGGGGAAAAACATATGAAATGCAATTTTTGTAATGTTAAAAATCCTTTTTAAGCTCAAGGGAGCACAAAATTGACAATTATCAGATTTTCAACTATATACAGATGTATCAGGACTTCATCCTTTGACAACTTTTAATAGTATAAATCTATTTATTGAATTTCTCTATTTAGCTATAAGTACATTCTAATTTAATCATAAACAAATGTTATTTCTACATTTTTTAAATTTAAGTACTTTTTAAACAAGATTTTGTGAATTCCTTACATAGAGATCCAATTGTGCTTCAAAAACAAACTCACTTCTTTTCCCTGAGATAACTGGATTGACGTTAAAGGTGATGCAGCACTTGGTGAATTCTTTAACAAAGAATTCAAAAGAGGTGATGAAGCTGGAGTAGGTCGAGGAGATTGAGGTAAGGAACTTCGGGGGGATGTTTCTTGAGATTTTCCAAGAAGTGCTGATAAATCCAATTCGGTTTTGATATCTAGTGTCATTGATGAATCAGCCTTACGAAAAGTAACAAAAGTTAGTTGTCTCATACATGTAATAAGATAAGGATAATTAAGAAAATAAAGTGGAATAAAACAGTAAATTCCTAAAATGCAGAAATGGGTAGAAACAAGTCAGGAATTCCTATTCAAACTTGGAAAAGAAATTTTTCTAAATTATTCCAGAAGAATTCAACATTATTTTATTTGAAATGTATTCAAACATAACCATTAAAAAATGTAACAGGAAAAACATGCTACAATTTAACCTTAAAGAAGCTACAGAATCAATCCCAATGAAGATAACAGCATTTATATACCGGTTTTGTGCTTATTATAAACTCATCAGCATAAAATAGCTAATACCAGCAATAGCAATCAAAAGCATTTGTACTGTCTAAGCAAGGCAGAAATATTATGCAACTTTGTTAGAAGCAAAAAGAAATTGCTAAGAGCCTCTCTCAAGATATTATGGGTTTTTTTAAATTGATAACCTTAAAAATTCAATATTTTTGTCCAAAAATATTTTAACCTTTACAATGATAAGCTCAAAAATGAAATGTAATTTAATAGTTTATCCAATAAGGTGTAATTGTTGCTATACTAAAAGTTGCTGATATTTTGTAACACTGCTTCAACTGTCATTTTTTATAATAATTTATTTTTGTAATGATTTACAATTTTCATGTTCAAAGACAGGTGGCTTAAATTTCAATGCTCAAGCACAAAATTGTTTCCTTCAAAAACCAATATTTTATAAACTATTTTTGCATTCTTCAACTTATTTTAGGTATCTACATATTTAAATGTAGAACATTTTAAAGTTTCAATTCTCGAACAATATTGTCTTTATGCATGAAAGCAAAAAAGAACAAAATAAATGTAAGTTTTGCAACATATAAAAAAAATCTGGAAGGCTGCCACCCTGTACTTTCTCATGTTTTCATATTCCATATTGTTTCAATCAGCTTGTATCATAGGAATCAGAATAAGAAAACATTTTACAGAGCTTTTGTTCTCAAATAATATAACTTTAAAGCCACTTCAGATTTCATTTTTTCCAACTTGGCAGCAAGTCAGTCAAACCAATTAATTAGAAGCATTTAAACTGATTAGTGTCAATACATACTATTTTAATATTCATAATCAAGTCTGAACTATAATTTTCCTATGTAAATAATAATTCGCAAAGAAATGATAGACTTCAAATACTATAAATTTTTCAGGGACAATCTTTTTCTCCAATAGGAAAGATTTTATAACCTTAAAATTGGAATATTTCTAAATTATTCAAGTTATAAAACAATCAAACCATTTTTACATAATCTAACTATAAAATTTCATGTTGATGCATGCATTCATTCTTAAGTTATGTCCACACTTTACAGACAAGAACATGCAGATCGGAATCATTCCAAAATGGTTCAAAATGTTCCAAGATGTGTGCATTTTTGTCAAAATTTTGAATTACAAATGTTTTAAGGAATCGGAACTTTCTCAGTACCATAGTATGAAAGAGTAATTGCCACTATTTCAATCTAGAAATTTGTAGATAAAATATTAAACTAGCTAAATGTTTTATAGTGTAGTAATTTTTATTTACAAAAATAATGAAATAGATTACATTTTGAGGGTCAACATATTTATTCTTTAATACTATAAAAAGTATTATTTTCCCCAAACCTTTAGAATTTAAAATTTTGACAATTAGCAATGTTTTAAAACTTCCTCCTAAACACATTTTGAACATTTTTAGAAAAATGGCTATGTGTGTATCTGAGGTATGGACACAATAACTTTATTTTCATGACATTATTTCCCATAGAAAACAATGATAATTCATGGAACAATGGTACTATAGAATACTTGGGAAAAAATGACAGTTTGAACTATACTATGAATGTTAATAGCATGAAAATAGTTTAAATTAACACAAATAAGTCAAATGCACTCAATTTTGGCTTCCCAAAAGCTTCTGGACTCAGGTTGTAGATTTCAAAATGTCTTCAGGCCAGATGAAAGTTTAGAATCTCAACTTATGCAGGCCATAAAACCCTAAATCTTAAAATGTACAAATGTACATTTAAAATGTACATATACATCAGTAATGAGATCACAAGAAAATATAGTGAGAGGCACAATATTTTTTATACAAGCTATAAATTTAATCAAATTCAATAAAATCTACTTTCAATGTCCATGCTGAATCAATTGATCACAAACCTTCTGCATGCAAAATGCTTTATTAAACCTATTTCAATACCTCTTTAGAGCGAGAAGCCATGCTAGTGCTAGTTGGGGCAGCAGAAGTTGGTGATTTGAGCAGAGATGTTAGAAGAGGAGAGATGCCTGCTACTACAGTTTTGGTTGGAGAAAGAAAGACCTCTGTTTTCCGGGGACTATCGGCAGAAGTGTTGCTGGGTTGAGCCGTACTCTCTACTTTTACCTTTTAAAACAAGGGACTGAAGATAAACAGCAAAATGGGTAAAATAGAAAAAAATGGGTAAAACCTTCGGCTTTTATATTAAAACCTTTGGCTCTAAAATTCATGAGAGAAAACCTAACAAGGATATGCTTCAGCTGTTAAGTCAAGGATTTCTAACAGTTTTTAAAGGTGAATCTAGACTTAAAATAATGAAATACATGTCAGATTTTTTTCTAATACATCTTATTTCCAGACAATTAATTTGGGTTGCACAAATTCTGAGTGCCAGATCACCTAGGAATCTGGTCATGACTCCTAGCCTTCCTACTAAGCTAAACAGGGAGATAAATCCCGGAACGGCCTTTATTTTCTGAACCGTTAGCTGTAGATAGACAGTTATAATTATGAAAATGTTTTAAATAAGGCTACAATTTATCTTATAACTGTCTTAAATTGAAGAAATATTTGTTTGAAAAATGTAAAATCTAACTTTTCATACAGCCTCTCATTCCAAAATTTTCCAATTTCTAAAAATGTCTTCATTAACATACAAAACTCATTAACATACAAATGTTTAATTCTTTTATAAGCAAAATTTACCAGCAAATATCCCTTATTATGCATACTTATAGTCCACCCTCTGAACACATTATTAGGTATTAAAAGGCTTCCTGAGATACCCTGATAAATCCTGAAACTACAAACCCAAAATGATGGATTTGTAGATGTGGGAAAAAGATTGAAGTCATAAAAATCAATGTTTCAGATCTCAGTAAATTTTACTTTTCAAAGAATCAAACTTTTTTAGTTTTACATATTAATGCATGAAAACATTTTTACTAATTTGAACATTTTGGATTGAGGGACCATATAAAAATTAGATTTTGTATTTTTCAGACAAATATATTTTAAAACTATTATAAGATAAACTGTTGCCACATTTGAAACATTTTTGTAACTGGAATATCTAAGTCTAATGGTTCAGGGGTAAAGGTCATTACAGGACACCCTGCATAACTATTTTAATAATTTCAGCTAGCTAAAATGTTTATAGTTGCAGAACCATCAAAATAAGTTCATATAAGTTTGAAATTACCGGTTATGATCGGAATTGTACCATGTTATCACTGACAAAATTTGGGGTACAAAAGAAATTTTAAGCTCTAAGCACTGATATTTGAAATGAACTGAAGTAAAAACATCAAGCTTGTGATATGACAATTTACTTTCTATGGTTCTCTAGAAATTAACACAAATCAAGGTTACAGAAATTGCATTGTCAAATGTAATATGATGGGGGCATTTAAGGACAGATAGCTCCTAAATTTGAAGGACTGCCTCACATATATCAGGAAAGGCTGCACTGTGGAAGCTAAGACCAGTTATTTACTCAGTTTTGTCTTCTCGTGCCCGTTATATGTGGACATTGAGTAAACGATTTCAGTAATACCAGAATTCAATTGGAATATCAACTTAGAACCTTTTAATTGAAATATGAAAAACAATGAATATAATTTTGAATTTCAATTATAGGCATCAGTGCATCAGTTCATTTGAGCTCAAACCACTGATTGAATACAGAAAAATTTTAATTTTTAATTAATAACATTTAAAAATTTGGCTATATAATTTTATGGAGATTTATAGTTTCCCTTAGTGGAGCTTTATAGTTTTGACGCTGGAGTTTCTCAGATGGAAAATTCCAATTCCTTTGCAATATCAATTAAGAATACCTTTTTATATTGGTATATAAAAAAACAATAATATAATTTTGAATTTTAATTACAGGAATTAGTTCATTTGAATTTCAATTTCTGGTATATTTTATCAGAATTTTTGGCTAGATATACATTTCCTGAGGTTTCTATATTTCCACGAGATGAATGAACTTCAACTATTTTTAATATATGGATTTTGAGTTCTGAATAACATAGTATTCATTGTAAATACAAATAAAATAAATTAAAATGTAAAAATGTTATTATGCATGTTTAGCAGACTCATTAGAGTATATAATATTAGTTATTACAATTAAAGTAAGTACAATTAAAACTAATCCTAAATAATAAATAAGACATCTGTGTGTTTAAGACCCAGGCCGTCCAACTCATTCTAAGGACTCGAGCAACCATTTGGATGGCCGGGGACGTCTGTGTGTGTGTGCAGTCTGTAGTGAGAAATTAAGCATCACAGAGCCATAAAATTTGGTACATGGGTACTTCAGGACCTGGGACGTTACACCTCAGCATTATATTTTTAAAATTTGAATCAGTTTTGTAGTTATTTTATGTTTTAGCACAAATTTCACACAATTTGGTTCCTTGGCAACCGAAAATATTATCTCAGAGTTTTCGTCTTAACACCATTGTCAAGCTAGAAAAATTCTCTTTCAAGCAAATTTTGAACAGAATCTATACAATTAACAGACAAATTGTGATTTTTTAAAAAATATATGCTTTCAATGTTATGAAGACGTTATCTATTTTATATATCTTACATAATAAAAGATGTCTGTGAGTGTGCAGTCTGTAGTGGGAAATCTAAGCACCGTACAGTCATGAAATTTAGTCACACAGATACTTCAGGATCAATTTAGTTTTTTAGTCATTTTATGTTTTAGTACGATTATCACACAAATTGTTTCCCTAGCAACCAAAAATATTATCTCAGAGTGTCAATCTTAATACTTAGCAAAAATCGAAAACTTATGCACAGGTACTTCAGGACCTGAATAGATGCACTTGGCATTATTTTTTTTTAATTTTGAATTAGTTTTTAAGTTATCTTATGTTTTAGAACAATTTACAACAATTTTGGCCGATATTCTCACAAACTGATTCCTTAGTGACCTAAAATATTATAACAGTTTCCATCTTGACACCTTCAGAAAGATCAAAGAATATTCTTTTCAATGTTTAAACCGAATCAGTGAGACAATTCCTTCATATTACTTTTAATACATTGCAATTTGCATTTTTTACGTGATCTGATATATATATATATATATATATATATATATATATATATATATATATACAATACATATATATATATACAATTTTCTTAATGTATCCTTTTTTCATTTTTTCATTTTTTGATGTCTGTAGTCTGAGTTTAAGCATTTATAGTAATGTACTATTGCTTAATCTGAAACAGGCATTTGTTTGGGTTAATTAGAATTAAATACTCAGACCTGAAGAGGAATTTTATTCTGATTAATCATCGAATTTAGGAAGGTTCTGTTCTTTTCTCTTATCGGCATTATGGCCGTGAATTTGCTTCTATGGTGATGTTAATATTACTTGAATTGTATTTTTTTTTTTTATTATTTTTTTTTTATTATTACATAATTCTTATTATTTCATTTGAAATATATATATATATATATATATATATATATATTAACGCATCCGAAAAACTAAGATTAGCACAAACTTCCCCATAAAAGAAAAGAAATTTTGATTTCATACTAATTTTACATTTTGTAATTTTTAAGTGATTGCATTCAATCATTGCAATGGACAGTCTTGTACTTCAAGAGGATATTCTGCATTCCCCCTCTCTGGATCAGAACCATTTTAAAAAGGGATGAGTGGATTTCTAACCTTATCCTTTATCAGAAACTTCAGGAGGTATTCTGTTTAAGATTCTTTACTAATTTTGAATATTTTTTTTTTTTTTTTTCTGATTTGTGGAGAGCATGTTTTGAGATTTATCTGTTTTGAGATCTGTATCTGTATTATTGAAGTAGCAGGCACTTATTTACTGGAAACATAAAAATTACGTTGTTTGCAGTGATCAATATATAAATTAGTTCAATTATGCTGAGATTGTTAAAATTGTGTCTGTTAACATAGGATGTAAAGTCTCTACAAAAGAAGGATTTAGGTTTTGTGATTTTTCTTTTTGGGGGGACTGCATATCAAGACACCATTACGCCGACGTACATGGATTGCATGCAATTTTTACAGAAATCGAATTTATTTATTTTGTTATTTTATATAACTACCCTGCTTTAACTCCTGGGCAATGTTGGGTACATTTTCTAGTATCTTATATAATAAAGAAAGATGTCTGTGTGATGTACAGTTACGAAATTTGATGATACACAGGTACTTCAGAATCCAGGAAGGTACACCTTGGAATTATTTTTTTTTAAAATTCGAATTAATTTTTAATTATTTTATTTTTGAGCCTGATTTACAATGATTTTGGGCGATATTCACACATTGGTTCCTTAATGACAATATATTGTTACAACATTTCTTTCTTGACTCCATCGAAAAAATCGAAAAATTCTCTTTCAAACAAACTTTGAATGAAGTCCATATGATTAACAGACGAATTTTTGATGAATTATTAAAGTATATATACTTTTCATGCATTCTAAATGTCCCTGATTTTTAAATTGCGATATAAAAAAAATTGATGGCCAATTTACTGTTTATAATTTAACACCAGCTTTTTTTAATATCACCCACTGCTTCAAAGCAAAAAATAATTTCCTGAAGCCATCTGTTCATTAACTATAAATTTTTTAAGTGAACAAACACTTGATATATTTTAATCTTCTTCCATCAGAACCGCGCTATTGAAGTTCTTTGACCTACAGAAGCCACACCTATATTTGCACATGCACATAAGCAAAAGGATTGAAGATATTTACTTTCTTTCAAGTTTTCATGAGTGGACTATATAATTAATTGTAATTTTCATTTTGTGATTTGGAGATTTTATTTGTATCAGGAGACTGATTTTAGTTCAAAACAGGTGATTTGAAAATTGAGTATGGTATTATCTGTATATGTATTAATTAATTAGTGGGAACTTATTTTATTTATAAGTAGTGGACACTTACCTAGAACTCAGCAATGCTGGGTAATCTGTTCTAGTTACAAATAAAACTAAGCTTATATCATTATTATATACACCACTGCATTTTCACTAAATTCATTAAACATATTTTTATGCACAATATTCTTACAGTTAAATTTACCTGATTTATATTTATAAAGAATATATATTGTCATCTAAAACTCAAATAATGAAGATGGTCATATTTCACTATTAAACATCTTTGCAAATAATGGGACACATTAGATGAAATGCTCAGAGATGTATTTCATTATCAAACTAAATCCACCCTTCAAAATACAGATTCAAATTTCTGTGATCTTACAATTCTAGACTTGCCTTGTGAGCTTATCAGAGTTCAAACTTTTTCAGGAAATTAAGTTCCTGAAAATTACATTCAAGTTCATTCACTTAACAATGCAAGTTGCAACTAAATTGTCATTCAATGAAGGTAGATTCTTTATTAGCCTAGGGGGCCATACTGACAAGAAAAGGATGCCTTTGTATGGTGACAAACTGTGCAATATTTACATTACAAAGAAAACCATGAAAAGAAAGCACACCAAACTTATCAATACCATGTAAGCTGAGGACTAAATCCTTGTCCTACAGCTTTAACTGCCTCATGTTTTTGTAGTGAGTGTCATAATCATTAGACAGCAGCTTAACTAGAAATTTTAGTCCCTTAAGCAATATATATACATCATATATATATATATATATATATATATATATATATATATATATATATATATATATATATATATATATATATATATATTAATATATACAAAATTAAAACTAAATTTTTAAACTGTAGCATTTTTATAAGTTGGAAGACATATTTTTTTTAAGTTACACTGAATGATTTTTCAGGAAACTCATTTCCAGAGAGAATGAACCCTGATTCCATTATAGAACAATAGAAAGGAAGAAAATGATAGTTCTAAAAACTAAAAGCTATTGATTAAAAAAAGCATTTGAAAGCAAGCTGGTTCGCAATAAAACCCATGCAAATTGGAAAAAAATAAAATAAATGTTACTTCTGAAATCAATAGTAAATGACAAAAAATATTAATAACCATTCAAATAAATACTCATGCTAAAAATAAGTGTACTATACAAATTCTAAATTAAATATTCCAAACATACCTCTTTTAAGGGAGAATTAACATATGAAACTACTGGAGCTCCAGTATTACTTGAGGGAATATTACGAAGAAGCGAGGTTAATAAGGGTGATGTAGGTGCTGCAGGTGGTATGGAAGAAATTATGGGAGTAGATTTGCAACCTTCCAGCAAAGCAGCAATACTAGATGGAGCATCGATTTCAGTTTTGATATGGACGGGTCTCGATGATGGTGAAAATTCATGATCTGTATCAATCTAGATAGAGATGAAAATAATTTAAGACTACAATAAAACATAAATAAAATTAATAAATAAATATGATATAAACTTGTGCAAGTATATTTGACCTCAAGCACATGTCAACTCCCTACTTAAAAAGGGATTACTACCTCTCTACTGAAAAAAAAAATTGAATAAAAATTCACAATCTGCACATGACAGCCTCTCTTTCCTCTTCACAAATGATTGACATGAATTCTTTGTCCTGATTTACTTAAACCTTTTGAAATTTTTTTAAAACTTTGTCCTCAAAATTGACTTTAACATGATTTTTACACACTATCAGAGATAGGGGCGCGGTAGCCCATTGGTTAGCGCGCTGGAGTTGCACTCGGTAGGCCCGGGTTCGATTCCAGCCACTGCCAAAACTGTCGCCGTGTTCATGCGGAGTACGATCACGTTAAACATGTGGGTCCGAAAGTCCTTCCGAGAGGTTGGTGGTAGGGGAAGGAGGGTACGGTCCCTGTGGATGCCTCCCCCACTGGATTCCGGTCTAAATTGGGTGGCACTTCCCGACCGTCCAAACAGTTACCTTACACCTTTCTGGTAGGTCGGACGGTCTGGGTTTCAACAACAACAACACTATCAGAGATAATGCAAAAGAGATTTACAGAGACAATATCAGAGACAATTACAACTATAATGGTTCACAACTCAAGATACACCACTTGCTGATGATGAAAATTACACCTTGTTCTACATAGTAAAGCTAACTAGAAATTCTCAATGGTTTTAATTGATTTTTTGCCCAATTACTGTGTCGTTTGAAAATTTTTAAAACTGTAGCACAATTCTTCTTTTGTTTATGAAAGTAATATGCATTAAAGAACTAATTATACCTTTTAAGAAAGTAAAATCATTTTCTGCACAAGATATAGAAAAATTACGCAACACATATATAAATTATTTTAGTCTGATGTCTAAATGAATCTGAAAAATAAAAATTTCAATAGAGATGGCATACAAGGTCTATAAATGATATCAAATGCAGGGTCCGATTGTTGCATCATAGCTGCCAACCTCCAAATATGAAAAACCAGGAGATTTTTGTGTGAAAATATGAAAAAACCGGAAGATTTTGATCAGCCCAATTTTGGACGATGCAGACAGATTGCAAAGGTGGAAATTATTTTTACAATTAAACGAAATATGAGCAGGATCGCACACAAATGCCGTTTTTCACGATACTGCTGTAAAATAGCCTTTCATTTTATTAATATTACGTTTGAACAATAGTTTTTTCTGTATAAAATACGAAATAATTATAAAAAAATTTGACGATGCTGACAGATTGCAAAAGTGGAAATTATTTTCACAATTAAACGAAATATATGGAGAATCGCGCACAAATGCCGTTTTTCACGATACTGCTGTAAAATAGCCTTTCATTTCATTAATATTACGTTTGAACAATAGTTTTTCTGTATAAAATATGAAATAATTATAAAAAAATTTGACGATGCTGACAGATTGCAAAAGTGGAAAAATAGTTTCATAATAAAATGAAATATAAGGAGGATCGTGCACAAACGTCGTTTTTAGCGATACTGCTGCAAAAAAGACTTTTATTTCATTAATAATACGTTTGAACAATAGTTTTGTATATAAAACAAAATAATTTAATAAAATTTTAGTCGATGCAAATGAGTTTTTCCCATATTAATTAGATAATCATTGGTCATCTCTCGTGTGACGCTGTGGGAATAATTGCCGTTTGCGAGCGCCGATTACGCGATAGCTGGGAAACGGATATTTTGACGAAAGAACGGGAAAACTTCGATTTCAAAATTTGTGACTTTGTTTCTGATTTCGTGATATTTTCGGAATATTCGTGATCTGTTTCCGATTTTTTTACTTTTGTAACCTGTAGATACAAATACAAAAGTCAATAGCGATACTGCGGAAAACAACTGAAAGTCACGATTTGCATTCGCATTATTTCTGCCTAGAAAGGAGAAAAATAAAGGCAGCTGAGTGAAAACCGGGAGAATGAGCTACTTACCCGGGAGACTGGGAGATATAGCGAAAAATCGGGAGTCTCCCGGTAAAACCGGGAGAGTTGGCAGCTATGCTGCATGGACCTACAGGGCCCAGGCCTTGGACACCAAATGGACTAAAACATTTGGTGCCCTAGAATTTCATAATTAGAATAAAATTTGCAAAATATATTTTAAATTCAAATTTCAATCAATAAAACTGATAAACAAACCTGCACAAAAATTGACCTTGTACTTTTCATACTAATTTTAATTAAAAAAAAAGATTTCGATTTATGGCAATTAATATGATTGTCATAAGATTTTAATTACATATATAAGAAACATGTTTGAATCTTATGGTATATCTTGTAGTGATGTGATTACAAAAAACTGTTTTAGAAAAAATTTTGGAGCATCAAATTTTCAAAATTGTAGCAATTTGTAGCAAGCAATATTTTGAAAATGCAGCAGTTTGTAGTAAGCAATTTTTTTAAAATGTAGCAGTTTGTAGCAAGCAATTTTTCAACATTGTAGCAGCTTATAGCAAGTGATTTTATGATATTGCAGCAGTTAGATGCAAGGCATTTTTTTATTTCAGCAGATTGTTGCATATAAGATAGGTATATTCTAAGACAATGAAGTTTTAAAAATCTAGCAGAATTAAAGATCTAACAATATGAAAATTTAGAATTTTCCATTAACTATGAATGAGCTAAAACAGTAATAAAAAATGCTTATTTCAATGCATATTCTTTATTTAAAAACCTGCAATAAATAATTTTAGAAAATATCCATAAAATATTTTAAAATACAATAATTTTAGAAAAGATATAAAAAAATATAAAAAATATATAATTTTAAAAAGATCTAAAATTTTATTACATTAAATAATTTAAAAAGAGATAAATTGCAAGAAATTTTAAAAAAGATCTTTAAATAATGGCAACAAATAATTTTAAAACAGATCTAAAAAAATTAAAATAAATAATTTAACATCTAAAAAATTTTATTTCATTAAAATTTTTTAAATGATCTAAAAAAACTGCAATAAATAATTTTAAAAAAATCTAAAAATTTTAAATAAATATTTTTAGAAAAGCCTACAATATTAAAAACTTATAATAAATAATTTTTGAAAAGATCTAAAAAAATTAAAAATATGTAATACATAGTTTAATGAAAACATCAAAATATCCAAAACATTTGAAATATATATATTTTTTGGAAAAGATACTAAATATCATTTATATTGTGATAAAATAGGAAATAACACCAAAAATAAAATAAATAAATAAAAAAGGAAAACAAAATAAAAACAAAAACAAATCGATTTATGGCAATTAATATGATTGTCATAAGATTTTAATTACATATATAAGAAACATGTTTGAATCTTATGGTATATCTTGTAGGGATGTGATTACAAAAAACTGTTTTAGAAAAAATTTTGGAGCATCAAATTTTCAAAATTGTAGCAATTTGTAGCAAGCAATATTTTGAAAATGTAGCAGTTTGTAGTAAGCAATTTTTTGAAAATGTAGCAGTTTGTAGCAGACAATTTTTCAACATTGTAGCAGCTTATAGCAAGTGATTTTATGATACTGCAGCAGTTAGATGCAAGGCATTTTTTTATTTCAGCAGTTTGTTGCACATAAAATAGGTATATGCTAAGACAATGAAGTTTTAAAAATCTAACAGAATTAAAAATCTAACAGTTAAAAATCTAACAATATGAAAATTTAGAATTTTCCATTAACTATGAATGAGCTAAAATAGTAATAAAAAATGCTTATTTCAATGCATATTCTTTATTTAAAAAATTGCAATAAATAATTTTAAAAAATATTTATAAAATATTTTAAAATGCAATAATTTTAGAAAAGATATAAAAAAATATAAAAAGATATATAATTTTATAAAGATCTAAATAAATTTTATTACATTAAATAATTTTAAAAAAGATAAATTGCAAGAAATTTAAAAAAAGATCTAAAACAATGGCAACAAATACTTTTAAAACAGATCTAAAAAAATTAAAATAAATAATTTAACATCTAAAAAATTTTATTTCATTAAAATTATCTAAAAAAAAACTGCAATAAATAATTTTAAAAAAATCTAAAAATTTTAAATAAATATTTTTAGAAAAGTCTACAAAATTAAAAACTTACAATAAATAATTTTTGAAAAGATCTAAAAAAATTAAAAATATGTAATACATAATTTAATGAAAACATCAAAAAATGCAAAACATTTGAAATTTATATTTTTTGGAAAAGATACTAAATATCGTTTATATTGTGATAAAATAGAAAATAACACCAAAAATAAAATAAATAAAAAAGGAAAACAAAAACAAAATAGAATCATAAAATTATAAATAAATATAGCATGATAAGAAAAAGTTGAGCGAAATTAGAACCCCCCCCCCCTCATTAAATTCAAAATGGAAATTTTAAAAGTTATCCAGCAAAAGGCAAATAAATATTATATTAAAAACTTTATGAAAATATAAAAAAAAATTCAAAACAAGTACATAATATAGTAAATTTTCATTAATCCGGCATAGATCCTTTTTCCCTTCTATGCATATAGCACTGATATTGGACTATGAGGTACTTCTTCCAAACCCACTTACGATGTTGAAAAACATTCAAACCATTCATTTCCCGAAGTGCTTTCTTTTGTTATTTTGGCTTTATTAGTTCTTTAGCACCAGAATCCAGGGTATCATCAAAACAGCTGTATGCTGCATTATTATTCCATTTGTGCTTAAAAAATTTCCTTTAAGTTATAATGTGCTAATTAAGTTAAAAAAAATTTAATTCCTGGACAATTCCAAATTTTTTCCATTTTCTAGGTAAGATGGTATTATAAATTAATAATACTGAAAATGAAAAAATAAGTAAATTAATTACTTCTTGTTTTATTATGTCAAGTACAGTAGAGTGAACAGAGTTATCTTCCAAGTCAAGACTCTGAGAGTTTTTTCTCTTAGAATCAAGAATCCTTGATGGGGCTTTTCCTTTACTTAAAGGTATTCTGCATTTATTTAACTTCTTTGTAGCATTTAAAGTTTCTCGTCTGATAATCCATTCTTTAAAATCTTCTTCCTCTCTTTTTTCCTGTCTATTAAAAATATACATAATTAAAATCAATGTTACTTTGTATAACAAGGTACACATATATATTAACTAAACACAATTTATATATACCAGGAATTTTCAACTTATGTATTTTCTGGGTTTGAAATTAAAAAAAAAAATGTGTAATTCATTTAAATTATGGGGCTATCATTTTATTGCATTTAATTAAAAAATTAATAGAATTGATTAATAAGTTATTACAATTTATTCAGAATTCAATATGAAGAAATAACCTTTATAGTTAAATGTGTCAAAAATTGTATCTTCATTGTTGTATGCCCAGATTTGATAAAAGTTAGGAATCCCTGATATTCACTATATCTTCTTTCAACATAATTATGCACAGAAGGAAATTGTAATCTGTCCTCAAAACAGTTATTTTCTTATAAAAGCTCTCTAAAATCAAACCCTAAGGAGTATATTTTATATTATGAACATATAAAATGCCTTCACTGTGCTTTGCCTGTCACTGTAAAACAACCTTTACATACAGCCATTTTTATTACGTGAAAGTAGGTTTTACAGATTTTCACTTTCAGTATGGGGTTGCCAGATTTGATAATTTATCTCAACTTGCTGAGTTCTGTTGACTTTTCAAATGTACTTTAACTTTCTCGAAATATTGAATATTCTTCGAGATACGAACCCTTTCTAGAGAGTTCTATGAAGAGTATATAAAAGGAGTCATCACTCAGTTGGAGAAAAGCTGATATGACAAGAGCTAAATTGAATTGTGAGATACGGTATTTTATTTAGAATAGCATCCTCTATTTTGTGAATTAGCTGAGCATTTAATTGCTGTTTTATTGTATCTAACAGTTGTTTAGAGATCTTGCAAGACAGTCATTGGGCTATTTGCTGTAAATTGTTCCTGTTTGTGCTTATTAGTGCTTTCATATAAAAGTATTAGTTTTCCAGAAATTTGGACTCATTCTTGTATTCTGAGAGTACACCCACAATTTCAGAAGATATGTCATAACAATATGATACTAGACACCTTTGACGACATGCACAGTCACTTTTTAAAAAGGCCACTCTTTGAAAAGCTCAGTCTTCACTGAGTCCATATAGTGATGAAATTATAAAAATACTTATATTACATTTTTTTCTGTTAGACACTAAACTACAGACTAGATTGGAGCAGTCCATGAGCTGTAGTTTAGTTTTATACCAATATTGGCGACAGGATAACATGGAATAAAGCAATCTACAGTAAACCAAATAGAGCCCTCTGAGCTAAAGTGAATGGAAGTTGAATAGTATAAATCTTACAATTAATGTGTAAGATATTCTGGGCAAACAATTCTATGTTTCATCACTTAAACAACTCATAAATAATAATGACACAATTATTAGTGCTGTCAAATAAAAGTATTAGTTTTCCTGAAATTTGGACTCATTCTTGTATTCTGAGAGTACACCCACAATTTCAGAGGATATGTCATAACAATATGATACTAGACACCTTTGACGACATGCACAGTCACTTTTTAAAAAGGCCACTCTTTGAAAAGCTCAGAGTCTTCACTGAGTCCATAGTGATGAAATTATAAAAAAACTTATATTACATTTTTTTCTGTTAGACACTAAACTAGACTAGATTGGAGCAGTCCATAAGCTGTAGTTTAGTTTTATACCAATATTGGCGACAGGATAACATGGAATAAAGCAATCTATAGTAAACCAAATAGAGCCCTCTGAACTAAAGTGAATGGAAGTTGAATAGTATAAATCTTACAATTAATGTGTACGATATTCTGGGCAAACAATTCTATGTTTCATCACTTAAACAACTCATAAATAATAATGACACAATTATTAGTGCTTTCAAATAAAAGTATTAGTTTTCCTGAAATTTTGACTCATTCTTGTATTCTGAGAGTACACCCACAATTTCAGAGGATATGTCATAACAATATGATACTAGACACCTTTGACGACATGCACAGTCACTTTTTAAAAAGGCCACTCTTTGAAAAGCTCAGAGTCTTCACTGAGTCCATATAGTGATGAAATTATAAAAAAACTTATATTACATTTTTTTCTGTTAGACACTAAACTACAGACTAGATTGGAGCAGTCCATGAGCTGTAGTTTAGTTTCATACCAATATTGGCGACAGGATAACATGGAATAAAGCAATCTATAGTAAACCAAATAGAGCCCTCTGAGCTGAAGTGAATGGAAGTTGAATAGTATAAATCTTACAATTAATGTGTAAGATATTCTGGGCAAACAATTCTATGTTTCATCACTTAAACAACTCATAAATAATAATGGCACAATTATATAGTACATATTATGCATATTGTAACTGTAAAAACTGTTTTTATTTCTGTAACCATGCCAATGTATGCATTAACTGTAAACTTGTGTACGGATCATCAAAATGACAAACTCACGATCGAGTACTATGCATACAAGTCAAATGCCTAACCTGTGCGTCGATATAGATACAGCTTGCTGTAGTTCTGTTGTGCCGTGTTTTATTTTGCAGCTAAATCTGCATTTTCTTCCAAATTTCAAGTTTTTTCTTCAAAATTTCTAAGATGTTATTTTTATTAAATTTTCCCTTTTATTTTCAAAATTCTTAATTGGTATCTTTTTTTTGTTATTTAAGTTTCACTTTCCCATCATTTGGCATTTAAATCATGTGTTCTAACTCCTTTTAGGCCGGTGGCTAGCAAAATTCATCCCTTTCTGGCAAACTTATTTTTCAAACATCGCTTGAAAGACCGCCATTTTATGACGCGTCTTTCCTTTGTTCTAGGGCCGCCATCTTGTTTTTTTTTAAGTAATTTCTTCGGTGCCTCACGTAGTCGTTATTTTTCGTACATGGGCACTTGCGCTCCGGTTTTGCGCTGCGGTTGGCGCATTGGTATGTTTTCGGCCTCGTTACGGCAGAGCGCGTGGCGTGGTTTTTAAGTACCTTGGCAAAAATGCTCATGTCTCGGCGACTCCCGGAAAAGGGTTGCTTACGGAGTTCTTATTTTTTTTGAGCTGGACGCTCGGGAAGGGAGGGAGAAGAGAGGTGGAGTCGAGCAGCGGTCTCCCGTTTCGGGGGGCCGCGTCGCCTTTTTGTTTTTGACCATCTACCGAGGTGCAATGAAGTAGAAAAGAGCATCGATATGGTATGCCTCGCCTCCCTCTTACGCAAGGAGTCTCTGTGTTTTTTTTAAATGAGTTCCCGGTGAGCAGGGGGTGCGTTGGATGGTTCCAGTTTGGCCGGGCTAGGACCATCACTGATTGTGGCGGAGATAGAGCTACCGAGTAAGAAGCAGGCACAGGGGCCATAATGTCATCAATTTGGAATGGTCCGAGCTGCCAAAAAGGAGCGTCTCTTGGAGCTGTCCTTTCAAGCATCGATCTGGTGGAAAGTTAACAATTCCCCTGGTACCAGGTCGTAAATTTTATTTTTCTGAGCTCATTTTCATTTTTGTTCTTGCTGGGTCGACGGGCCCCCTAAAGACCTTCTCTTAATTAACCTTTTTTTATTTACTAAAGAATTTGCTAAGAAGAAAAGATGCTTTAATTTCAGGGAATCCAATTTGGATGTCCCTGCACCTATGGGGCAAATTGTAAAGGGGTGGGTAATTTCTACTAAAATAAACTAGTTTCTTTTAAATTTAAAGCTTGCCTCTGTGATCATTTTTCTTTATGTCCAGTTCTTCAAAGTCCACATTTTTCTTACCTGGGGGATTGAGTAAAATGTTTGGTTAAATTTATGTATCTAAAACACAACGCATATTTAAGAGTAAGATGTAATGTAATTTCTTTGTGAGTCGAAAACGGCGTCACTTAGTCTTAATATTTAAGTTTCTTTGTTGTAAATGTAAAGTTTTCTTTGTTATGCAGAAACAGCATAACAGTTCTAAAGTTCCCATGTTGTATTAATAAAGTGTCTCTGTATCCAATCTTGTATCCAGTCCTCTGTATCTAATCAATAAAGAACACAACATAGTGGCAGTATAACATTTACATTTAATGTGTAAGTTATTGGATGCTTTATAAAATTAAATTCAAAAATTTTCAAAGCATAGATAACTTTAGACTTCACAGTGCACTGTCGCTGCATGGAAATGTTACACATGTTTCACCTGATCTAGCCACTCAAACGGTTGCTGTAAACTTTAGGGTCAGTCGAGTGGTCTGGGTTTTCAACATGTTTAACCTGTATATAGAAGCTGCTAAGAAAACTACAATGCAAATAAACAAAAAATTTCTATAATGTTAAATTTGATCGATGAAGATGCCTTAGAAGTGTATAATACTTTTGAATTAATGGAAGCACAGCAGGTTGATTTAGATTCAGTAATTAAAATGTTTTAAGAATATTGTAATCCTACAAAAAAAATATACAATTATTTTTCAGCATTTCAAGAAGATAAGTGTAGGATGCTTTATGGCAGAATTGTTTTCTAAAAGAGATTCTATTGAAGTACTGTTTGTCGTTCTGTGAAATGTTACTATATTGTGCTGTTTTCTTTAACATACAGGATAAATTAAACAGCATAGAATAACAAGCAGTAAGTACATAATCTAGGTATTTAACTAACTAAAATATTTTTTCTTTGGCTCTAAGAAATGTTAACCTATTAGTGTTTATTTGAGATAGAAAAAGTCTCCAGTTTTCAGATTTTACAGCTTAGTAGGCCTGATCCTGTTTCAAAAATAGCTTTGTAGTGACTTTTTAAAAGTAATTGTAGTCACTATTTTAAAAAAATAGTTGTAGTAAACTACATTTATTATAAAGTAGTTGCAAATTACTATGAAAAATAAGTAATTTTTCAATCAGTGATTTACACAATGCATAGCTCAGGGAAAGACTTGTACAAAGAACAATAAATTGAATAATTTTGCTGTGTGCAAAAGTTCAAAATGTGAAAAAATTCGAATGTTAAAGCAGTAGAAGAATCTGTTACTGTGAAAGATAATGAACATGACACTGTTTGGTCATTGATAGAATATGATAAAACTCAAATAGTCCATGGGATAGAATAGTGCATAACTGTAAAAGTGAATTTCCAATAGATTTCTATTAAGTTTGATTCTGGTTTGAAGTAAATATTAGTTACTATATGAATGAAAGAAGCAAATGAAAAATGTTACAATAACCCCAATTCATAGAAAGCTGACATATTCTGGCAGCGCAATTAAAAGACATTTGTTTACTAGAGTGTGAAACTAAAAATAGAAGTTTTGGAATTTTTTGTTAGTCATGATAATTTTTGTCCAGTCCTTGGATTAGAAACTTTAAAAACACTACATTTGGTACAAAAAGTGGACCATTTAATGGAGCTGGCTGGTACAAAAAGCTGCATAGACAAATTATTTAAGAAATATAAAGATGTATTTGAAGGAATTGGAAAACTTAATACAACTTACAAAATAACTCTGTACCAGATGTGGAACAAACAAAAATTTTTATGGTACAAACCAGTGCAAATAAATGGCATCATTGAAATTTCGAAATTCGGAGGGAGGAGGGGAGGTTGAGGAAATGGAAAAGCCAATTCTTCCATTTCAATGTCTTTCACCATTAATATTTTTCATACATATTTTGCATATGGCTTTTATTGGATTATTTAATGGAGACAGCCATTCTTTACAAATTTATTTTTACTATCAGACATAAACACTTTCTTTGGCATCTTGTAATAAATAAAAACCTAATCAAACATTTTCTTAAAGCAGGATTAGATATTTATCAAAAATCTATCGTCAATACTAAAGGCAATTCTAGCATATCCACAACCTTTTAAAACTGGTTAGAACACAAAACTCCTTAATAAAAATATATATATATATGCTTTGATATTATTTCAAAGGTATATTGCAGTAGTATTTATGGCATACATGACATCATCCACCATAAACCTAAACATTAGCAACCGAACAGCAAATAAAATAACTCTTCTGAAGCTAAGTGATTGGTTTCCTCTACAAAGTTTCTTGGGGAGGGGGAAGAGAATTCTTATCAGAAATCGGTTTCCAGTGATGTGGGATTGTTTTATAGTCTCATTCCATGATGTAAAGCCATTCAGAAGTTCTACATAAAAACTTTCAAATAACAAGATTTTTAAAACAAAATTTAAGTACTTTTAAGCACTTTACATCAAAATATGGTGAAATTAAGTACTTTTAAGCATGCTTAATTTTTCAAACTAAAATTAAATACTTTTAATGACTTTTAAGGTGAGTACAAAACCCTGTATTGTGCATTGTTATAAACAAAGCATAACCCTATCATCTTACTAAAAGGGCTTGCAGAAATTTAACAGACAAGTACATTCTAAAGTGTGTGTAAGACAGACACATGTAAAATCTTGCAAAACAGGTTTGCAGCCACTCAAAGTGAATAAATTTCAAGATGCAGAAGACATCAAGGAAATTGCAACAAAGCATCTCAAGAATATTCCAAAACAGGACTTTAAAACATGTTTTCAAAATCAGCAACACCGTTGGGAGTAGCGTGTGCACTCAGAAAGGTCCTATTTTGAAGGAGATTAGTATTTGGACTAAATATATGACCTATATTTTTTTTCCTGGCCTAAGGTCAGATAATTTTTCATCAAACCTTGCATGCATAATATACCAAATAAATACAATTTTCAAATAAATAATTTTTAAAATTTTCAAATTGTTGATTACGCCAAAAAAATATCTCGAATCTTTGAGATGTGGATTCTAATGAAATGAAATTTGGCCACCATTGATATATAACATTTTAATGTTTACTTAACATTACATTAAAATTTAGTTAATTTAATTAGTTTAGTAAATTTTAATATTTAACATAATGAAAAACTAAAATAATAGACTTACTCTTCAATCTGTTTATAAAGGTCATCCAGATGTTCATCATATTCTCCGGATTCTAATAATTCCATGTGAACTTTAAGGGAGCTATTAAAATACAAAAATTACTATATCTTAGCTACAATTTATATGTAGATTATTTTCTGAGGCAGGCTGTATAACAAAATATTACTTTACATTTTAATTGACAAATTACAACTCAATTTAGTTGTGGGCGTCTAATAATAGAAAAGTGAAATTACATGAGCTAAAAAAACTTCATGTAACCCAAACACAAATTTTCCTGAAAATAGCTGCTATTGCTATTTATATTCATCTGAATTAGCTATATATACTTTACAGCTGAAAAGTAAAATATAAAATTCGTATAATTTAAAACTATTGAATTTGAAGTAAACAGATTAACATTTGACGAACACCACATACTTTAAAACTAAAAATGTAAATCATGATTATAATAAATATACCAAATTTTATATAATAACTAACATAATTGTTCTGAGATTTCACACTCCCTGTGAAAAAATTTAAATTTCTAATATCAAAAGAATGCTGCTCATAATTGCTAAACAATGATGTCCATCTATTTCTGGCCAAAAGTACTTACAAAGCATTTGATAATTTCATTTGATAATTTCAAAATATACAAAATTAGCTATAAATATCAAATTACAGTTGAAGCCATCAAACCTTGGAGTGCTTTAATAGAGCAACACTTTAATCAATCACCTCTCTAAAAGCACAGTATCAGCATGTCTTAACCCTTGGATCTGGAGAAATAGCCTCTCAAAGCTTGGACTTTTTTGCTATTTTTGTGTTTATAATCTCAGGTCAAAGGTGTTGCCATAACGTAATGCAACTGCATGGTCATGAGATTTTAATGTCTGAAGAAGTAAAAGGAAAACTGTGCAGCTCATGGAGTTAAAAGATGAGACCACCTTCATGATTCAGCTGAATAGAAAAGTTAATATTGAGAAATTATCCTAATTTTTTAAAAATTCAGAATATGAATATTTAAATCATGGTGTTAAAATGGTATTAAAAGAGACTTGCTTCATCCTTTATCTTCAAATTCGAGTTTTAAACAATGCAATTAATGTAAACTTGTTTCTTGTTTGTTCTGTTTATAGATAGATTGGTTGGAGTTGAATTGTATGACCCAGACATTAGAAAGAGTTGGTCCCTTTACTTCCATGGTGACCAGAAATAGAAAACTTGAGATAAAATTTTTGAGGTATTAAACTTGACAAATTGGTTTGTTAGGGGGCATAGGTGAGTGTAAATTTGTTGTGTTATGTTAATTACTAGTATAACCCTTTTGCGACGATCGGCACGCCCACGTGCCAGCTGCGAACTTGCATTCAAGGACGAACGGCACGCACTCGTGACGGAGGAAACTTTACCGTAAGCGGAGAGTGGCACTTATACGTGCCTCCACGTGGAACGTTTTAATTTGTCTACTAGATGTCGTTACATGTCCATGGAACTAACTTCAATGTATTTTGCAGAGGCATGACCTTGGCAGAAGAGGATCGAATGAATTATTTCTCCATTTGGAGCGGGAAACATAATTTTGTAACATAAACAAACAGAGCAATTCTCGTAGCATCAACAATTTTATAATTGAGTTTCGGTTTTTATTTTTATTTCAGCGTTATGATTTCGTTGGTGAATCATAGGAATATAAGAGAGTATTTTTTTTGTTTGGGTTTTAGAGGCAGTGAAATTATTCGTTTATTTCGGATAAAAGAATGGGAGCAACTAACGAATATTTTGTATTCAGATTTGTATGAAAAATATACATCAAATAGAAAATAAATATTTCTTTTATTCCTGAAAAAAGTAGATTTCTGTGTTGAATAGGTGATTTTTAGTGAATTTTTTTCGAGAGTTAGGCTTAGCGCAAAAAATGTGCCGTCCTTTGGGACCAGTTCGGAAGCGAAGCGCTCCGTCTTTTGGGCCGCAACAGCTCCGGAATGCTGCCGTCACGAAAGGGTTAATATGTATGTTTTGGATAAGGAGTTTATAAGAAATCGTAATATTGAATGACAGGGTATATGGCTCATATGTGTCTGTGGATATTAGAAGCGGATGGGAGGGTTGGCAAGAGTTGATGTCAATCAGTTCCTGTTTCCCATGCATGGCCATGGTGGCTTAGATGGGTGTAGCACACAGAGTGCATAGACTCTGCTGGTGTGTATATAATATTAATAAGTCTTATAAATTTAATTTATTTAGAAAAGAAACTACAGAAATTAAAAAAAAATTTGCCATTACTTATGTTGACAAAGCTACTAGTAACTATTCTAAAATTTTAAATATTATGATATAAATACTTTTTAATTACGTATTCTTAATAATTCTATTTACAATTTATAAAATGCAAACCTTAAAATCTTATCTAATAGAATTTCTGCTAAATATAAACAACTGACTCCATCTCAGAAATAATTATTATAACTTTCCATATATAGTATTAGTATCTAAGGCTCATAAATCTCCTGTAGCTATTCGAACTATCACAAGTGGCCATAATTCTTACTTTACTTTTGCTGTTGAACTTTTACCAAAAATTTTAAATAAAATATTTCATTCTGTTAATGTTTCTATCTTTGATTTTAAAGACTTGTTTAATAACATAGATATTAATGATATTTTTAAAACTACAGTCAAACCTCTCATTTAAGGTCACTCTCCGGACAGAAAAATTTGTCCATAAATGAGGGGTGACCGTAAAAGAGGGGATCGTTCTAAATTAGATCAAATATTACACATTAATCGTTTTACATTCCTCATATTGAAACATACCTATTTTTGAGAACATAAAACAATTTTAAGGTAACGGATAAACCCGTAGCCGAAATTTGATTTCGGGGGGGGGGGGGGGGGGGGGGGCGAGGTTGAACATTATTTTTATACTATACCTGATTAGATCTTTATCTTGTACCTTTTCAGTGTTAAATTTTTCTTTTATCGGGGAGTTAACTCTCCCCCCCCCCCTCCCAGCTGCGATCTTGGTGACTAACGTGCACACTTGTTTCATAGTTACATAGAAACAATTAAATTCACAACTTGTAAGCTCATATGCAAAAAACGTACAGTAGTACACATTGAATTTATTTACCTTCAGGGAAAGAACTGATCAATTGATGTTTGGTGGGTTTTAGCCCCCAGTCTTTCTCCTTCGAAGTGTATTTTAAGTTGTGAGACTAAATTTAATGCCTTTTCATCATTATGCTTACAGGAAAATGTATTTAGTCCATCTAACACTTCAAAAACTTCAGAGTAATTTCTGATGTTGACTCCTTGCTCTTCACACTCGACTTCTTCACTTTCTTCCTCTTCAGATGATTTTGTTGCAAATTCCCTGACGATATCGAATATTTCTCTGTTGTTTTCTTCTATCATCACATCTGCATCCATAGGAGCATATTCTTCAGACGATACACCCACGAATCCGGCCTTTTCCACCAAGCTCTGTAAACTTGGAAGTCTTGCAAACTCCCTAAAACCATCTTTTTGATAACAGTTAGAAATCGTTTCTTCTTTTACACTATTCCATGCGGATTTTATCTATCCAACTGCATCTAAAACGTTGATCGACTTAGATAGTTCTGTTGCTGATTTAGCTTCTTCCATTTTGCAGATCAAATGCTTTAAAAGTAGCTTGCGGTATTGAACGTTAAAAGATTTGATTACACCGAGATCCAGTGGTTGGCAATTTGATGTCGTATTAGGGGGAAGGAAAATTACCTTTATGTTTTCCAGGTGAACGTCTGTTAGATGGGACGTTGTATTATCCATAAACAGCAGGACTTTTCTTTTTCCTTCACAAAGTGCTTGTCTAAGTTGTTTATCAAATATTTCAACATGATATCAGAAGTCATCCATGCTTTCCTATTAGAGTGCTATTCAACGGGTAAGCCACGTATATCCAGTCTCTTGCTGCTTTTCCAATCACCAAAGGGGGTCAACTTTTCACCTTGCATGTTTGCTCCCAGCAGTATTGTCAATCGCTCTTTAGAAATTTTTCCTCCATTGCAACGTTCATTTTTTAAGCAAAGCGTTTTATCAGGAAGAGCTCGATAGAACAGTTCAATTTCATCGATGTTATAGATATCCCTTGCTGAATATCCTTCAATAATTTTTGGTATTTTTTCAACCCAATCACACACAGCTGTTATCTTCACACACACAGCTGTTAACATCAGCAGATTCGCCGACCAGTTTCCTGAACGCGATTTCATGTCGAATGTGAAATCGATCCAGCCAACCATTCGAGGCTTTGAAGTCTGTGAATTCTAACTCTTGTGTGGCTTCTCTCTCTTTCTCTTGGAGAATTGGTCCGGAAATGGGAAGATTTTTTTTCCTGCAGAAACAAACCAATCGTAAACAATTGTATCTACAGCAAGTCCAGGTGTTTTAGGAAATTTATTTTTTCTTTCTTGATTTCCTTTTTTCAACCATTGGTTTCGTCAATATTCTTTCTTTTCCAAAATGCAGCATATTTAGGTTCTTCCTACATTAAACTTAGTCGCGATGGTATGAACTCCCACTTTATGTTTTTCATTATACTCAATAACATTAATTTTATCTTTCAGAGACAGAGCACGACGATTACTAATGCTGGCCATTTCGAAAGAAGGGTGACTATACATACACGTATGAACTCTACGACCTCAACACCGAAGTGACTTCAAATTCTCAAAAAGCAATGCCTTAAATGTTAATTTAACGACCATGGGCACTCCATTTCCGTACCCTTTGTGGTCTTAGTCCAGTTTTTCCCTTGAAGTGGATCCCACTCCTTTGTGACTGAGGGGTGAGGGAGTTCCCATTACTCCTTATCTCCCTTTTGAATTGCTTGCTCTTAATGTCCCTAGTGAATGACCATTGTTGTAGATGCAGGTGTTTTTCTTACTCAGGCGAGTTGCAATTTTTTCTGGGAATCTATCTTTGGTATAGAAAATTCAAATTTTGATTGTGTCTGTACAGGTTTTAATCTAATGGAATGAATCATTAAAATAGTGTCCGCGTCCGTATCTGAGGGTGACCGCTAATCAGGGGTTCAAAGTGCATATTGTGAATGAGTTTCCTGCCGGGGAATTTATAACTGATCGTAAAAACGGGGTGACCATATCTCAGGGGTGACCGTTTAGAGGGGTTTGACTGTATTTGAACAGTATAATATTACTCTAAAATATTCATTATACTTTTTAAAAAAATACTTAATTTCACATTACATGAAAATTATATACAGCATGGTAATCATTTTTTATGTAGTTTAGTATCCCACAAAGGGGGTGGGGGGAGGGGACTTATCAATCAGAGTGTCTGCATAATATTCAAAGAGCAATTTCTTCACTTTTTGGTGACTTTTTCATGACCTCTCCAAAGATGCATTTCTTTAGTGTTGGGTTGTGATCTATAGTATATTTAATATATTTTGCACACAATACAGTTAAACAATTATATATCAGTACAAAGATAAAAAATCACATTGCAAATTTATATTTTAAATTCAAGTGTAGTCCTACATTTTGCAGTTTAAATTAAGGAAAATTTGTTAAATAAATGGTCTAACTTACCTAAATCAACACATCAATATTTCAATAAGAGCACAAAATATAAATACTGCAATACTGGAAGAATGGATTAAAACAAAATTTGCAATCCCCCTCCCTAAATGTCATTATTTATTTATCTTAAAACAGTATATGGACAGTATATGGACTTTAGTGTTGGGTTGTGATCTATAGTATATTTAATATATTTTGCACACAATACAGTTAAACAATTATATATCAGTACAAAGGTAAAAAATCACATTGCAAATTTATATTTTAAATTCAAGTGTAGTCCTACATTTTGCAGTTTAAATTAAGGAAAATTTGTTAAATAAATGGTCTAACTTACCTAAATCAACACATCAATATTTCAATAAGAGCACAAAATATAAATACTGCAATACTGGAAGAATGGATTAAAACAAAATTTGCAATCCCCCTCCCTAAATGTCATTATTTATTTATCTTAAAACAGTATATGGAATTTTCAGTTAATTACTTTCAGATATTTTACAAAACACTATCTAAACTTTTTCAAAAGGACTAGAAAACAGTACTACTACTTCAGGACTACACCAGAACACATATTAAATTGCTCAATCGAACTATCTATATAAAAATAATTTAAAATTTAACCTTAAAGTTAACAAAAATATGATAATAAGCTAATTTAGTCAAGCTAATGTCCAATAATAGCTGGATGGAGATGGATGGAAAAAGATAATTGTGTACTCTTAGCAACGCCAGAGAATAAAACTGAATTGCACAATTGTACTATTTATGGAAAAATAATTAAAAAGTTAACCTTTATATTTAACCAAAATATGAAAATAAGCTAGTTTAGTCAAGTTAATGGGCAATAATAAAGGGATGGCGATAGATGGAAAAATATAATTGTTTACTCTGGGCAAAGTACAAGAAGAAAAAATTAATTGTGCAATCGAACAATTTGAATGAAAAATAATTTGTTTAGTAAAACATTTTATATTTACTTGCATTACAAAAATAAAATGATTCTATTGATCTGATATGGAATCATTAGAAAATGAAAATGGATGCAAATTAATACTTTTGGGCACTCAGCAATGCAGGGAATATGAAATGAGTGGTGAAAATATTCGCCCCATAAATTCGCACATTTTATGAAAATAATCATAAAAGTTGGCACTAAAAAAGTGCCAATTTTTATGTCAAAGTGTCAAGATGGCAATTTCAGAAAATTTGTGAAGAATTTTTAATATACTTCAGATTTTTTATGTTTTTTTTTTCTATTGAATGAGATTGGCACAAAATATATGAAAAACATGAAAATTGGCACAATTTGCATCAGGGTACTAGATTTAGCACAGAAGCAACATATCTGGTACTGGGTATCACCATTTGCTTGCATTGGTTTTGCAATTGTGGGGAAAACTTTGATATAAAAAATTGTGACTTTGTTCCCAATTTCTTAACATTTTCGGGATATTCATGATTGATTTCTAATTTCAGAGCCTTTTTGGGACTTTTGTAACTTTTGGGAGATTGCAAACAATTAATCTATATTTATACTTCTACAAAAATTATAAGCACAGTTTGCATGATATACTCATGTCTATATATTTGGATGTGTATTCCCTAATAATAACCTAATATGGCAATTTTATCCTAATAATCTTCAATTGACTGCTAGTAATAATCTATATATAAAGAGCAATATTCTGAATTTCTATGTTGTATATGACATCAGAAACTGAAAACAAAGCTGGATATTGAACGCATTTTTAACTTATTTACAACAATGGAAAATTCTGGAGTTTTACATTGCGTATGACGTGATACTGAAAACAATGCTGGATGCTGGACCCATTTCTAATTTATTTACAACAATGAACAATTTTGGAGCTTTACATTGCATATGATATCAGATACTGGAACAAAGCTGGATATTGGACTTATTTTTAATTTCTTTATGATGGATATTATAACTTCTTTTGTGTTGTGGCTATGCAGACAGTTAATGAGTGTTGTCTTTTATTATTGCAGATATCCCATGAATAAGCAAACCTGTTTTTAAATTACTTACGGGCAGAATGTCCTCAGACCTCATTAGTTGTTGTTGTTGAGACCCAGACCGTCCGACCTACCAGAAAGGTGTAAGATAACCGTTTGGACGGCCGGGAAGTGCCACCCAATTTGGACCGGAACCCAGTCAGACCTCATTAGTAATTTTAATGCTGCTAACTCTTTAGTTCTTTTAAGTTTAGTTATACAAGGTAATAAACTGGCCATAAACATATGATAAAAGAATAGATTTTAATTTTAATACCTCTAAAATTCAGTATTTTGAATCTTATTTGCATCTATCTGTTTTTAGAAACATTACTTTAAACTAAGCTCTTAGATCAAATAAAATCTCTGATGATAAATATACATTAATACATTTTATAGAATTATAAAATACAGCAACTGAAAATGCATATTCTCCCCAATTAGTCATTAATAACTCCATGTATCAACTATCACTTGATATAATCCAAGAAAAAATTCCTGACTATGGTGGCTTCCATTAAATTAAAAAAAAAAAATCTTTATGTGTGTGTATTTAAAAAAATGAAACATTAAAAAATCCTAATAAAAATTGTAAAATAGAAAATAAAAGATAATGTTCATAAATATTTAATATTTTGAATAGCTATTTTCTTTAAAAATGTGTAAATTTAGCCAGTCTGAAACAACAATTTGCACCCTCATTTTAGTACTCTTGACATACTCTATTATTTAATTTTCCTGTGTGTGAATTATTATTGCAATCTTTTTATATTTGATTCCTGCTCATTCTATTTACCCTTTCTTAATTACGGCACTTTATTCCAAACACTTACTCCTTGGTTTAGGCTTCAGTGGAAATCTTTACTACCCTCATCATATTTCCTCCATTCTTCCATTTTCTTCATTACCCACTCATCACATTTCCTCCATTCTTCTTGAACACAACACAACCCATTTCACTCTATCTGGATAATTACACATGGTTCCTGGTAATTACTTGATTTCTTTATCTGTCAATTCTATTTTCCTAATTATGCTTATCGATTAAGCATATGGTTTTTATAGTAACCAACTATCACCATATTCAAAAACAAGCATTTGTTTGGTTAATTTGGAATAAATGTTTAGTCTTGATAAAGAATCTATTCTGAATTAACACCCAACTTGAGCCTGGCACTATTTCTCTTTTTCAGCATGATAGCCATGATTTATTTGTTTCAGGATTATTCATTATTTATAGTATTTCTTCATTGATTGCTTTTCTCATGTAAGCATTCTGAAAATCAATGGACCTGCGACAATTATCATTTGGAACAATCATACTAAATTTTCGAGAGACTTTGCACTGTGTGGAAAAGTTAAATTTCCAAAATCTCAAGTAATGTCCAAGTTAACTCCCAAGCAATAATATTCATTAATTTCTGATTACGAATACTAACAAAGTGTTTACATATTTAAGTGCAAACACATTTTTCCCCCCCAATTTTAGATCAAAGATGAATGGCAAATGATGTCAATCACTTTTAAATAAAAAAATATATATAAAAGACTATTATTGTAATAATATTTAAAATATCAAAAATCCTAAAAGTAAAAAGATTAAAGGAAAAAGTCCACTATTAACTTGCTTTACTGAGAACAAAAAATGTTTTGTTTTATTTTTTTTAAAGTTGTCTATTGATCAGCCACCAATTGGAAGAATATTATTCCTTGTTCAACATTACACATATAATTGGCAAAATTTATGAGATGTTTATTATAGCCGTATACTTTTATGTACTGAATTCTTAAAAAGCTAATTTTACCAACAAACATAGTGAAAAAAATAATTTTTATAAAATATAAACATACTTTGCTAAAGCTTTGGATTGATGATTCAACCAATTAAGCTCTGTTAATCTTTTATCAGTCAGATTTTTAACTAAAAGTTCCTCCGATGTTTCCCTTTCGGTTCGTGGTAGAGACTTTTTCCTGAAATGTAGAGAAAAATTAATATTTTTTAAAAAGGCAGACAGTAAGAGAAAAAGATCTGAGGAGAAATTCTCCTCTATTCAAAAATGCTTCTCATTCATGCTATTATCATTTAGTTTTCCAATAATCCCCCCACAACTCCAATATCTTTTAATGGTAAAATATTTTAATTAAATGGTAAAACTATACAGTTTCATTATTACGACATGGCAAAATCCAAAAAAATCAAAATCAAACAGCACACTCTGTGCATTCTAAAAAATTGAACTGCAAAAATGTAGGTATGGAAACCAGCTTTTTTTTTTTCAAGATGAATGCATAAATTTGAAATGATGTATGACATTGTATGCATATAAAGATGAATTAAAAAGCAATTTTTTTTAGAAGCAAGGGAATGCTTCAAGGATCTACTCAATTAGGTGTTTATGAAGCAAAAATGTTTTCAAAGATGACACAGGATTGTTTGACCACCTCTTGACCTTGAAAATGTATTATTATTATAAATGTATGTATTATTGAAAATGTAGCCTATTAGCCTAAAAAGGTAAACACTGTCCTACAGGCAAGAGAGGCAGACAGAGCAGCCATATTCTTATTTGCTTATTCCAACGATTCTGAAAAGTTGATTTTATTAGTAATTAAAAAACTGTAAAATCCAGATATTTAAAAAAACTATTAGATATATAATGTAACGGCTCTATAATAACCCCATGTACTAACATTTTGTAGCAGATCTTAATTTAGACCTTAGTTTAATAAATATTTAATGTCAAAATCAAAGAAAAAATATTTAAGCTGAAAGTTCCCATCCTGGTTAGACTAACAATAGCAGAACCATGTATTTCTGCAGATATATACCTACATAGAAGAATTTTTGCATAATGGAACCTATTTATAAAGTCCAATTCAAATAAAATAGTATGGAAATATTTTACTTTATGAATCTCTTTTTATTTATCTTTACTATGAATTTATTTGCAATTTTGATCCCGTTCAGATTCTTAGTTATGCTTGGAATCTCGTTCTCAACTCACTAGGTGTTAAACATTTATAAGATATTCTGAATATTCAATAGATTGTTTTATTTCGTTTTTTGATGACATTCCTATCGGTTACCATTTAATTTATGAATCTTTTCCTTTTATTGTATTTTGTATTTTATAATTAAATTACATTTTAAATGCCTTGTATTTAAAAATGTAAAATGATTAATATGTAAATCTTTTCTGGCTGTTATGGCCTGTATTTAAGACCCCTCTTACCATTCAGCGGAACTCCGATCCACGATAATCTTCTCCCTAGATGTTACTTATAAAAATGGCATGGTTGCAAGAATTTGGTCTTTAACTCTCTTTTCACAGTCCCTCCTCCTAATTGAGCTGCCCATCATTGAAATGACTTTCGTATGAAAAAGTACACCTCTCATTGTAGTCGAATTTCGGGACGCACTTCAGCCATAAATTCCAGTACCCTACTCATTCTTGCTGAGTGAATGTCACAATACAAAGCACGTATGGGTGGGGTATTGGATCGAATGGGGCGCTTCAGACCTCCAAAGAGAAAGAAAGATATTGCTCTGAGTTTTGAACTGCACTTGTCTGATGTCATATTCTGATAATTTCATTATTACTTTCCTTATATACATAATGTATAAGGAAAGTATTGTGATGGGGTCGAAAATTCGAATTCGAGTTCAAAACCCTCCTAAATTTTTGAGAGAAATTTTGAAAAAATCATCAAAAAATCAAAACTTTTAATAAAGTTAAGCAAATAGACATTTCCTATGTAATTTTTCCTTAGAAAACGATTGACATAAACTTCAGAATGCTAACACAAACAGTTCTCCAGATATTGCACATTCTTCAAATAAATTTATATAAAAATCCCATAAATTAAAAAAAAATATTAACTGTTGAGAAACATGTTCACTTTTCATATGTAATATCATACGATAAATTTGGTGACATCATTCTCATGGATCTAGTTCGTTCCATTGATGAGAAAATATACTTTGAATAATACTTTTGTATTTGAACACCAATAGTCATTTATCTGTTATAAGAATAACTTATTTCTCCATCCATAATGCTTGGCGAGATTTTGGCGACAAATTTGGCAGAATGTGGCCCAACTTGGCGACTTTTTAAATGTTGCCAAATTAACGAAAATCTCACCAAATGGACAAAAATGACGCTAAAGCAATGAAAATTATGACTAATTAACGAAAATTCAATATCTTGGAAAGAATATAAGTATCTACTATAAGAATAAACTATTTTTTTTTACTGTAAAAGTAGTAGATTCATTGCATTATATAAGAAAAGTTATGTGCTGCCCGCATCAGATTTTTTTATTGGGAAATTTGCATAAATTTAAAAATAAAGTTTAGTTGAAAATTGAAGTCAGCAGCATAAATATTTTAACATTTATTAATAACACCAAATTAACTTTAAAATTGGGAAAATCAATTTGAAAGGCAGTGTAAAATTCCAGTTTCTTTCCTTATATACATGGTACTCGTATAATGTATAAGGAAAGTATTGTGACGAGGTTGAAAATTCGAATTCCAGTTTTCGACGGCACGTTTCAAACAACAATTCTTCAAGTTGAACAAAATTCAACAATTCTTATACAATTCACTTTGAAATCGTTTAATTCTTTTACATTTGCTATACTATAGCGTTAAAATTAGGTTTCGTGGTAGGACAAATCAAAGTTTTGTGATCATTTAAAATTCAAAGTATTGTAATTGCATTGGCACAGAATTTAGATACATATAAATAATACACACACACACACACACACACAAAGGCGGTTTTATGATGGATGCAACACTAAATATAAATTTAAATTATCTTTAAACATCTACGGTAACAGAGGAAAATGGAAGCCATATTTATTTTGCAATGATTTACTTGATCTCTTCATATATCATGGATGTAATTATTATTTCAAATTTTATTTAAAAAACTACCCAATATATTTTGTTGAAATTTTTTTCATGCATTTTATGTGATAATTTGAATATTTTTTAGATTGAAAAAGAAAATAAATTTTTTGTTACCTATACAAAACTATCTTTTAGCTGACACTGCCGTTTGACAGATTTCGCATTCCTCTAATTTCTCTGTCTCTTACCATAAAAATTATAACATACAAAAATATAACATTTGGTACATTTGTAGAGAAATGTTAGCGGAACACGCTTAAATAAATCACTTTTTGATTCAAACTTTATTTTAAGAAAAATTTAAAGTCAAAGACAAAATATTTGAGCTGCGAGTTGGCGTCCTTAGCAGACTAACAATAACAAGAGTACGAATTTTTGAAGACATGTACTTGAATTTTTGCAAAACTGTTTTTTTTTCTCTACGTAGTTTACGAGTTATTCTACTTTTTATGCACTTTTGAAGTGAAAATTTTTCTTCTGTATGGTGGCGTCCCTCAAGTTTCTCCGTCTTGTATCGCAAAATCTATAGCATACAAAACTATGAAATTTGGTACATTTGTAGAGAAATGGTATGGAAACTAGTTGAAATAAACCGTTTTTAATTTAAACTTTAGTTTGGCTTGAAACAGATCATGAAACGAGCTCAACGAATGCCAACGAGTAGGAGTTGTAGCCTCAGGACTCGTGTAGAACTCCTAGTATATTTAAAAAATCAGAGTGGAAGATTGTCTGGGAAAAAAAGAAAAATAAATATTTCTCTCAAAAATGAAAACAAATTTGCATTGGCAGCAGAAGCGCATGAACTGAAATAAGCTAGAATCCTGTCCAAAACTAGTTTGGAATATTTTACCAATTCTAGGAAAAACTGTATTGTCACAGTCCCTCTGGAACTACAAAAGCAAAGAGCTATTGCACCCCAAAGTAGGGAACTATAGAGAGCTGTGCTGTTCTTAATAAATAGCTGTCAAACAATTACTTTCTCCCCCTAGTTGTTGACTGCATGTAAAGATCTATTGTTGACCGACAGAGATTGTACGACCCACAAGCACGTGACTTACAGGGTTGTCATTTAAATTTATTATTCAAAGCTCTAATACTGAAGCCATCATGAGACATTTGTTATCGTTGGCTAATGATATTAAGTGATTGGATAGATATGATGCCATTGGTTGACAGTTGGTCATGCGAATAGCAGCAGGTACTTAAGTCTGTGCCCATAGTGCTGAATGCCTGCACTCGCTTTGGCTATCTGCCCAAATTTATAAAGAACAAACAGCTTCTATAATTTTAGGCATTCTATTCTATAAATTCTATAAATAGGCATAAAAATGATAGTCACATTATAGGGATTTTGAATTGCATTTATTGTAATAAAGCTCAAAAACTGATTCGGTCACATTAGTTTGGAGACTCAAATAATGACTGGGTCCAGTTTGTTTGGAGGCTCATATAATGATCGGGTCATGATCAAAGTGAGGAAACAGTCAGGACAGACAGATGAATGAATTTAAAGTGTGACCATAAAAAGGCTATCCCCATTAAAATTTCATTAAATTCAGCACAGTTGTTTCTCCCATGATGAAGCGGCATACAGACAAACAAATAGATTTTCAATTTTATTAGATTTTTGGAATGCAGATGTGAGCTGGAGCAGGTCACTGGCACATATACTGATTGATAAAATTTATCAAGGTCTGAAAGCCAATTATTAAATTGTGACAAATACTTGGAACCAATGATTAAAAAGCATTCGTAAAAATAGAATATTATAAATTAACTCACACACAAAAGAAACTTATAAACACTGTATATTCATCTATAGTTCACAACAAATAATGAACTGAGAATGAAATAACTTTTTAAAAGACATCAATTGTTAATTTAAACAGCTCACCACTGTGTACTGCACAAATTGAATTCTAAACATATCAGTTTATGAGCAATGCATAAAATTAAAAACTAATGATAATAAATATTATTACATTTTAAAAACAACATAATAATGCATTTGCACAAAAAATATTATCCTAAACTTTTGATTACGCTTTTACATACAACCTTTAAAACATTTTAAAATCTTTACTTTATTAAAAAATGTGATCAATAATTGCAAATAATGTTTCACTCACTTAAAATCTTCAACTCCTTTAAGTAACTTAGAGTACTGTAGAGCACAGTTCTGCAAAAATAAAAATAATTAATAAACTGAGTATTACATTAAAATATAAACTAACATTTTTGAAAAATTAGATTGTCTCTTTAAAGTGAAAACTTTATGTTCATTAAAAAATTTAAATATTTTTGTATTTCCAGTAAATAAGAAATAAAATAAAATACAGCTGAACTCAGTTACAATGAACATCAAGGGGCTGAAGGATTTTCTTCACTACAGCCATTATTCATTACAACCATTATTGTTATAACCATTTCTCAAAAACTGCACCTTGGAATAAACATTAATATAGTTAATATGCATAATTTATAAATCAATGTACTCAATCAATAACTATTACTTTTAAAGTTTTAAAAGAGGTTAATAGGAAAATATGAATTTACACTCAAGGCATTAATTCAACTGGCATATTGACTTCTAAAAGTTAAAAACACTGAAATATATCCAACATATCTCATACAGTTCTACTTTGATTGACTCCAAATTTCACAAGTAGATGGTCAATTGAGTAATATATTCCATGGGTATAATAATAAAATTAAAATATATTTAGGTATTTTTTAATATTTTTTACCCTTTAAGTACTTAGTACATTCAGAAAAGTTTTATATATTATACAAACAAACCAAATATGCCTTAATATGAGATGTGACCTCCATTGACTTTGACACAAGTTTTGCATTAACGTTCCATCCCTTCAATCAGGCGATCCAGAGCAGCAGAGAGCTATAACTGCCATTCTTTTAGAGAGTAGTTGGAGGAGGTAGACAGGCAGAGACAGCTCTTCTAAAAGCATCCCAAAGATTTTCGATGGAATTGAGATCCAGAGAATATGCTGGCCACTGCATACAAGCAATACTTTTGCTCTCAAGGTACTCATCCACCAGCCCTGCTTTGCGTGAACAAGCATAATTATCCAGCAAACAAAAATCTGGACCCACTGCAAGTTCATGGAAAGTGCATAGGACAAGAATGGTCCTAGGGGTCTGGACCCAAAACTGAAATATCCCAAGTGTAGCTCATTTCCACTGCTTTGGTAACATTTTTCAACTTTGGTTTAAAATGACTGTACAATGATTGGTCAGTGTCAGTCTTTTATGCTTTATAAGTTACTAATTTCTTTCAACCAAAGTTGAAGTGTGGTTACGACAGTAGTTGTAGAAGGTTAAGCACTTTGAATATTCTTGTCCTTCAATTTTCTCCCCTGAAAGCTATACTTAAGTACAGTGATGTCATTCAGTTAGTTTCTACCAACTAGTGTCTCCACACAACTTTGGCTGGCTATGGAAAGATACTTTGCACTTGTGCTGGAATGTGATTTTTTGCAAAAAGAAAACAGGATGCTAAATTTGGCATTTAGTCCCCTTTTCTTTGGTTTGATCGTGGATTAAACTTTATTTCCACAAAATTGAAGACTAACATACCATCGGAAATAGATATTTTTCTTTTTTTTCTACAAAACACAGCTTAACATGTCATTCAAATTTATATGTTTTTATTTTAAATTTAAAAATTTCCAATAACTTAAATATATTCTTTAAAATTTTAAATTTCAAACACCTTAATTTATATTTTATTCCTTAATTACTTTTATTTTGATTTGATAGATACAATTGTAAAAATTTCTGATATTTACATTTATCTTTTTATTAACAGCGTATTTGAAACAAAAATCATAAGTATTTAACTCTCAGATTTTGATGGAACTATCTGTTTTGATCAAGCCTGATTATGGATCAATAATATTTTCGATTTGTGTGTATGCAGGATATATTTTTTTTTTTTAACAAATTGAGCAATTCGAATGAAAATTGGTAAAATTATTTCAATTTGTAAGGAGTCAACCATAAGGAGCCTACTGATTTTCGGGAAGTTCTCTATTTTTATCCTCAAATTTTACTTGTTCAGAGGCAGCATGGTATCTCTCGAAATAATTACCTGATTTTCATTAAATTTGATATCCTTATTTTATCAGTAACAAAAACTTTCAGCAAGATCTAGTGAATAGATCTAGATTTTCAGCAAGATCTAGTGAATATAACCCCTAGATTGTGTTACTTTCTCCCAAAATATCTAATTTTACTAATTTGTTGGACCCATAAGATTATATTTATTATTACATCAGGATGACGGATTTTAAATGGTTATTGGTGTTTAGAGTCTTACTAAATGTTAAGATTATTCTATGACTGGATATATAAAGTTATGTAAAATATTTCCTTCTATATGCTTGTAGCATTTGTGCTCATAAAATTTCCAAATGCACACAAACCACACCCCGACCGTCCAAACGGTTACCTTACACCTTTCTGGTAGGTCGGACGGTCTGGGTTTCAACAACAACACCTCTCTCGTGCGGATGAGTCGGACGGCCTGGGGCTTTCACACCTCTCTCATGCTGTTGGCACATTTTAGGCACGGTAGCTCGGTGGTTTGCATGCTGGACTTGCATGCTGCCACAACTGCCGCCGTGTTCATGCGGAGTACGATCACATTAAACATGTGGGTCCGTAAGTCCTTCCGAGAGGTTGGTGGTAGGGGAAGGAGGGTACGGTCCCTGTGGATGCCTCCCCCACTGGGTTCTGGTCTAAGTTGGGTGGTACTTCCCGGTCATCCAAACAGTTACCTTACACCTTTCTGGTAGGTCGGACGATCTGGGTCTCAACAACAACAACAACAACACCTCTCTCGAAACCGATCGCCTAAATAGCTACTCACATCCTCGGATGAGTCGGGCAGCCTGGGCCTTCAACACCTCTCTCAATCAGTATTATTAATTACCTTATGACCCTCAAACAAGATATAATTACTATACAATCCCCCTTAACAAAACGTATTTCTAAACAACACTGGAACAAAGTATAATTACTATACAATCACCCTTAACAAAACAATTATTTTCTATGCCTCTTAACAAAATATAATTACTATACAATTCCCCTTAACAAAATGTAATTTTGTATGACCCTCTAACATCTAACAAAACATAATTACTATATGAGACCCCTTAATAAAACATAATTACTAGACAAACCTTTTCAATATGGCTTAATATCTATACAACCCCTAAACAAAGCTTAATTACTATACAAACCCCCTAAATAAAGCTTAATTATTACATGAATCCCCTAAACAAAGCTTAATTACAGGGATCACAATCAACTTTTCAAGAAAAAAAAGGAACAAAAACAGAAATTCTGATATAAAAAGTAGGAATTTTAATCTCCTCCCCCTCAATTAATGCTTTTCCCATAAATATAGTTGAAGAACCAGGTCACCCGACTCACCCGAAGGTATGAGCAGCCGGTTGGGTGACCGGGAGACCCATAAATATAGTGTTGAAATATGTCTAACACAATGATCTCACAGTCGTACAGTGCTTTTGATACAGCAAAAATCCCATTTTGTATTAGTAAGCTGTATTACTGAGCAATAAAATATTTTGTATTACTGAGCAATAAAACTTCCAAACGAAGAGCTTCCAATTGTGTAAAAGTAGAAAAAAGAAGGAAATAAAAGAAAAGTAGAAATAATTTTTAAAAAGTAAGAAAAGTAGGAAAAAGAAGGAACAGTGCAATTCCTATTAATTACTACACAAAACCGCTTAACGAAATGTAATTACTATACAACTCCTTTAATAAAAAGTAATTACTATACGATCCCCAAAAAAATATAATTGCAAAAAGACCACAATTAATATTTTACTTTCTCATAGAATAATACAAATAAAATATTGTTTTCCTGAAAATTTTCTAATTCGAGATTTTGACAGAAAAACACATTTTAAGATCACCTGAATATGTGTCGAACATTTTCGGAAAAATGGCTATCTATAAGTATGTTTGTATGTGTGCATGTGTGTGATTTCCAACATGAGGTTTAGACACGTACCTCAAAAACGAATGCATGTATATTGATATATTATGTTCAAATTAGAAAAAAAAATATTTTTTTTTTTTTAATTTCGGGTGATTAGAATGTGAATAATTCGAAATTTAAGATTTCCCTGGCATTATTTACTACAAAGCAGTAATGATAATTCTCAAAATTAGTATACTCAATTCTTGAAAATAACAGTGTACATTCTATGAAATTAAATGGCATTAAAATGCTAGGTATGTATTAACTTAAATCAGCCAAATTCAAAAAGTACATAAGCATGATGGACCTAGTGGCCTTGAAAAAAAAATAAGAAAAATATTTTTATATTTTTCTTTAGTCGCTGAATTAAATATTGTGTGAATGTAGTTGATGAAGTTACAGAGTGGCTACAGAATCTCAGATAAAAAATTCCCTGATATTTCCCAGATTTCCAGATATCTTCAAAAATTCCCTGATATGCTTCATTATCTCCTTTCACTGAATATCAATTTAACAAGCATAAAAAACTCAAAATTGAAAGTGATAATCAGAGATACCAACTAATTGATGAAGATTTCAATAGTTTAGAAGGAAAACATCAATAGTTTTAAGATGTTTTCAGTAATAGGTTAAGAAATGAAATATATATGCTCATGTAATACAAAAATGCATATACATAAAATTATTTAAGAATAAGTATATGCATTACTATATATACTTATATGCAAGAATACTATAAATGCTTATATAAGAATACTTATATGCATTAATATAAATATTGATATTTACATATAAGTTTTTATCCATTGAAAATTACTTTATATTGAGAACAAACATTTATGTTTAGTAAAACACAAGTTTTCACTAAAGATAATAACAAATATTGATTTTCAATAAAACAAAATATAGAAATAAATGTATTAAAGATGTGAATATATCAATTTTATTATATCTCTATCAAAATGGTTGCTTTTTTATTTGCCTAAATCAGTTTTAATACCACTTTTTGGAAAATATCTTTTTACAGGGTTCATACACATTTTTCAAAATAGGAAAATATGTATTATGTGAAAATAATTAAAAAATTAACCTTAATAATTAATCAGAATATGAAAATAAGCTAGTTATAGTCAATCTAATACGCAATATTTAGAAGATGGAGATTGAAAGAAGATACTAATGGACTCTCGACAATTCACAAGAGCATAAATTGAATTGTGCAATTGCACTAGCTCTGCGAAAATAATTTTTAAAATAATCATTTACTGATTTATGCCATATTAGACAACTTTTGAATAAACATATTTATTAATTCCATTAAAAAAAGCGATTGCGATCTTACATTACACACTGCGATAAATCCCTGTTGTCGCATTGATTTGATTGGCATGTATAAAAAGAAACAGTATTTTTTTGGGCAATTTTCAAAAACAATTAAAATGAGAGAGATCACTGAGAAACATTGAAATTTAAAATTTTAAAACCCTCTTCTATTTAATTGATGTGTCCAATAGGTGTCTTCCCATCACATGAAATGCGAATAAGAAATTCTACACATGTGTATTGTCATGAGTCGGAAGAAAGCTGGGATTACCTTAAAAATTCTAATTTTCTGGATTTTACAGGGTTTTCTTTTTTTAGGAATTCCTCGATATTTCCAGAATGTTGATATTCCCTAATTTCCAAGTTCTGTAGTCACACTGAGTTTGTTCATATGGTTTTCAAAATCGGTTGCTTCCTTCAGTTTATTATATTCTTCATAATTCTGCAGTCTTTTATTCAATTGTATTTTAAAAGTAGTTTGATCAAATGATATTTGAATTTAGTTGAAGAAGTAAGCTCATGTAGCTTTCAAAACCACTTGTTTTCCTTCAATATTTGCTATATTTATCTTAGCTATACAGCCTTTCATTCACTGGTATCTATAAAGTAGTTTGATCGAATGTTATATAAATTTAATTGATGCAGGTAGCTCATATAGTTTTCTGAAACCAATTACTTTCTTTGTTTTTCTATTATATTCTTAATTCTGCAGCCTTTTATTCATTTGTATTTTCAAAGTAGCTTGATCACAAATATTATTTGAAATTAATTGATAAAGTAACTCAAGTAATTTTCTGAAATCGGTTCTTTGTCATTTCTTTATTTTCTAAACTTCTTTAGTCTTGTACAAAATAGTATTTTTCACTGAAATTTATGGTTTTTTGATAAAATTATTTCATTTAGCTCCTGAAACAGCTTGTTTCCTTCATTTTTGTTATATACTGCCTAATATCAATCTTATTCACATTATTTTTCTATAATTTTTGTACATATTTTTTATTTTTAAGCTAGTTAATAATTTGGCTCATGTTACTTCAAAAACAAGTAGTTTTCCTATTCTGTGCTAGAACATGACCAGGGATGGGACAGACCCCCGATAATTGTTTAGAGGGAGGAGAAGGCATAAAAAAATTCATAAAAGAGGAGGAAATCAAATATGTAGGGGAGCCCCATATTGAATATTTGTAGGGAGCCCACAATATGTATTGGGAACCCTGGCTAGAAATTCAAGAACTGTAGAATACTTAAATTCATTAAATTTGTTTTGCTGTTTTCGTGGCTCTAAAAATTGTTTTTACGGGCTGTAACTAGAAAGCTTCGCAGTTCAAAATCATAACTAATACAGCCACGGCTATCAAATCATTCACAATGCCAGCCATGTCGATCGTAGACAGCCATATGGCAATTTAAAATCTTGGCAAAATTTTAAGCAACCCTACCCAGTTGATTTTAATGTGAAGATGCACAATGCATTTTCCTATAGTTAGCCAAAGTTGTATGGAGATGCTAGTTTTCTACCAGGTTCCTGGTAGAAACTGACAGATTTAGTCATCAGAGAATGTTGTAGCCCAAGAATGGCCTAAAACGGGTCTCCAAATAACTGCCCCACTTGTTTGGAATTGCTTTCATTAAAAAGAAATGACAGAATTATCCACAGAAAAGAAATTGGCAACTTTCTTAATAAACTGTTCTGTCTCAAGCCTCCCAACAGCACGCCAGTGTTGAGAATCCTCCAAACGTATTCTCTGTGTCGTAACAAAACTAATCTAATCCAAAATCAACCTTAACACTCTTAAAAAAAATTTTTTTTAACATTGAAATCCTTAGGCACAAACAAGTCGTTTTCGCATAATTTCTACACATATACTACTTTATGTATATATAAAGTATTTCATGATAAATAAAAAATGCTTTCAACTTTACCTTTGGAGTATACCAATCTGAAGGTCGTTTAGGATCTCCAAAAGGTTTAATTGCTCTGGAGACTGACACCCTGCATAAAAATGAAAGTTTTAATAAAGATATGAATGAACTAAAATCAAAATAATTCATACAAATTACTTTATTTGGGAATTCATGTATTACAATTAAAGATGAAGGTTTACAAAAAAAATTTATTCTTATATTACAGCTAGCAAATTTATTCTTATATTACAGCGAAAAAATTCTTGTCAAGTCCATATATCCCTTCGAAATGAACACAAAAATGATTGTTTCTGAAACACAAGATAGATTTTAACTATAAACTTGTGTTATATGGACGACAAGCATATAGATTGGAAAAATAAAGGAAACATAAATACCTTAAAATACAGTTCATTAGTACAACCATGACGAGCAAAATATGACTAAAAAAAAATGTATATTGCATTGTATATTGACGAATATATATTGAAATGTATATTGACGAAAATTAAATGTATATTGCATTGTCATTCATATTCTTATACTACGATGTTTAGTTTATCTAACTTTTCATTTCTGAACTATCCTAATTCCTTTTGTATGCTTCGTATTAAAGATACATACATATATATATATATATATATATAACAATTTAAACGATTTGAAAAAAGGAAAAGGGGAAAAACCATATGAATTGCATAAAAATGGCTGAGAGGGATAGCGACCTCTCATTCCCGTTTTAAGTACTTTTCGTCTAGACAACGCCCACGGATACCAATGCAATTCAATGACAGATCCCCGTAGCATGTGCAAAAATGAAAGCTCCGAAATGCAGAAAAGGAGGCCTCAGAATGCAGACAGAAAGAAGACAGAAATGGAACGACGAAATCACGCTGGCAATGATGCTACCGACTAAAACGTATCGTCCGTTTCGCCATATATAGTATGTACCCATACGCATGCGTACCTCGATTCTTCAAATATGATGTCATATTCACAAGTCATTAAAGAATGTATAATCCTCTTCTTTAAAGAAAGAATTGTAAATATCTTTAAGGAAATTCCGTGGGTAATGATTTTTAAGTGCTTCCTGTAAAATGAGTTTGTTACATGTGAGACAATCTTTTTTGAAAGTATTATTATTACGATTTCTTCTCAGATGTCCTGTTATGATGTTACGGAAAATATTCCTAGACAAATTCGACTTCCATCCAATTATTTGGTTAATCTTCATGTCATAATTATTACGTTTATTGTACAGAACTGTATGAATTCCATTTTTATGATTGTATCTAATGGTTATGTCCAGGAAATTAACTTCGTTTTTGACACTATTAGGGTTCTTGATAAGATCCAATTCCGGAGGATAAAAGTCAAATTCCAATTCAGGAATATTTGAGTAATGGCCTAAAATCACATCGTCCACATATCTGTAATATGGCATTTCATATATTACATGATTATTCCTTTCGAAATATGTTAAATATATGTCAGCCAGGACTGATGAACAGCCCCCGCCCATAGGAATACCCCTAATTTGTTGATAAAAGACACCTCCGTTACATAATATGTTCTCAAACAAAACGATCTGAATTAAATCCATATACCTTCGTAAAGTGATTACTTTTTTAAGATTGTATTCTGTATGTACCAGTAAAAGTATTTCATGCAATTTTTTAAGATCAATGTTGTTGAAAAGGTCCCGGAAGTCATAACTGGTGAACTGTATATCTTTATTGCAATACTTCAGTCGTTTAATTACTTCAGAGCTGTTTTTTATGATTATTGGATTTTGTACTAATAAAGCTTTATATGCAGGTTTAAGTATATTCATGAGTTTTTTGTTAGCCAATGTAATATATGTATTACATCCTACAGTTACCGTACGAAATTTCACGGGTGTTTTATGCAGTTTTGGAATGAGTACTAAATAAGGAAAGGACACATTTTTTATATTGATGCCAATTCTTTTATATAGAGCCCTAATTTTATTTGTCATCACAGTTAAATTATAAGGTAAAGGTTTGTACATTGTGGGATCCATGTAAGATTTCTGTAAGATTTCTATGTAATAAGGTTTGCAGGTAATTGCGTAGTTCGATACCACTTTATCAGTATATGTGATCACAAAACGTTCATGTACTTCCCTGATAGAAGAGGGGATGATTGTATTCCATTGAATATTGAGTTTGCTATTATATTGGTTGACAAAACAGTTTAGGATATTATATTTCCATTCATCAAAGGCTTTTATGGGTAAACCATATTTAATAGCTAATTTATATATGAAAGAATCCAAATCTAGATTAAAATCTTCTTTCACGTGGTCAAATTCTTGTCTGCGGAATTTTGTTCCTTTTTCAAAAAGATTTCTTAAAGGCAAATCATCAATCACTTCAAGATTACCTGTAATTATATGATTATGGTGTTTGTCTCGTAAATCACTAAGATGGCATTTACATACCCCACTATTCATCATAGATATATTTTTACTAATATGGTTATAATTGTATAATCTTCTTCCGTAGGGTCGTACATAACGGTATGTAAGCTTTACTTTGATGTTAGCAATAGGAATCATCTCGTTCAGTTGATTGAACAAAAGTTTGAAAGGTATTCTATCAAATGTCTTATTTTTAAAGGTTGTAACAAAGTACTCATTGTGGATTTCTTTATTGGGCTGACACTTCAAGATGACATAAGATTTCTGAGCCTTCAATTTTATAAAATCGAGCAATATGGCAAAATAAAAGTGTTGTTTTTCATTAGGATCAATAGATGCCAGGTGATCAATGATATATTCCCAAATTCTACGTAAGTATTTCCTTCTGATTCCATAAACAAAATTTTTTATCCAATTATTATTGATCGGAGTATTATTGTTAAACGATACCATGAGATTTTCCAATTTTGCTTTAGTGTCTTCAAATTTAATATATCCATTGTTGCCTCCTCGCTTCCATCTAGATGTCTTATGCAAATGACAATAACTGGATACCGGGACTGAATCGGCATTTTTACAGTAATCCAGATTATAATTTTCATTTAAAATTGCCGTGTTAAGGCCAAATGGGAATGCAGAACCGTATTGCATAATATGCGTGTACTCCCACCACAGACGTTCCTGGAGGCGAGGTACAATATCCAGTATTGTAATCACACAGTTAGAAAATTCATGGACATGGTAATGCCTTAGTTCTATGTTCGTAGAAGGTCGATCCGTGGTCATACTTTGCTTTATTTGGTTTCTATGTAAATTGATACGTAAATGTAAGGGATTCTTGGTTTGACCAATATATAGAATATTACATGTGGAGCACTCTATACAATATATCACATTGAAAGTTTTGCAGAACAAAAATTGACTTTTAGATTGCGGTCCGATTTGTAAAGTGTTGGCACAGGGGCATAATTTGCATTTATTCGAAGAACATTTACTAAACTTAAAACCTTTTAAATTGTAAAACAATGGATATATTAAATAATAATGGATATATTAAATATATAATTGGCAACAATGGATATATTAAATTTGAAGACACTAAAGCAAAATTGGAAAATCTCATGGTATCGTTTAACAATAATACTCCGATCAATAATAATTGGATAAAAAATTTTGTTTATGGAATCAGAAGGAAATACTTACGTAGAATTTGGGAATATATCATTGATCACCTGGCATCTATTGATCCTAATGAAAAACAACACTTTTATTTTGCCATATTGCTCGATTTTATAAAATTGAAGGCTCAGAAATCTTATGTCATCTTGAAGTGTCAGCCCAATAAAGAAATCCACAATGAGTACTTTGTTACAACCTTTAAAAATAAGACATTTGATAGAATACCTTTCAAACTTTTGTTCAATCAACTGAACGAGATGATTCCTATTGCTAACATCAAAGTAAAGCTTACATACCGTTATGTACGACCCTACGGAAGAAGATTATACAATTATAACCATATTAGTAAAAATATATCTATGATGAATAGTGGGGTATGTAAATGCCATCTTAGTGATTTACGAGACAAACACCATAATCATATAATTACAGGTAATCTTGAAGTGATTGATGATTTGCCTTTAAGAAATCTTTTTGAAAAAGGAACAAAATTCCGCAGACAAGAATTTGACCACGTGAAAGAAGATTTTAATCTAGATTTGGATTCTTTCATATATAAATTAGCTATTAAATATGGTTTACCCATAAAAGCCTTTGATGAATGGAAATATAATATCCTAAACTGTTTTGTCAACCAATATAATAGCAAACTCAATATTCAATGGAATACAATCATCCCCTCTTCTATCAGGGAAGTACATGAACGTTTTGTGATCACATATACTGATAAAGTGGTATCGAACTACGCAATTACCTGCAAACCTTATTACATAGAAATCTTACAGAAATCTTACATGGATCCCACAATGTACAAACCTTTACCTTATAATTTAACTGTGATGACAAATAAAATCAGGGCTCTATATAAAAGAATTGGCATCAATATAAAAAATGTGTCCTTTCCTTATTTAGTACTCATTCCAAAACTGCATAAAACACCCGTGAAATTTCGTACGGTAACTGTAGGATGTAATACATATATTACATTGGCTAACAAAAAACTCATGAATATACTTAAACCTGCATATAAAGCTTTATTAGTACAAAATCCAATAATCATAAAAAACAGCTCTGAAGTAATTAAACGACTGAAGTATTGCAATAAAGATATACAGTTCACCAGTTATGACTTCCGGGACCTTTTCAACAACATTGATCTTAAAAAATTGCATGAAATACTTTTACTGGTACATACAGAATACAATCTTAAAAAAGTAATCACATTACGAAGGTATATGGATTTAATTCAGATCGTTTTGTTTGAGAACATATTATGTAACGGAGGTGTCTTTTATCAACAAATTAGGGGTATTCCTATGGGCGGGGGCTGTTCATCAGTCCTGGCTGACATATATTTAAATATTTCGAAAGGAATAATCATGTAATATATGAAATGCCATATTACAGATATGTGGACGATGTGATTTTAGGCCATTACTCAAATATTCCTGAATTGGAATTTGACTTTTATCCTCCGGAATTGGATCTTATCAAGAACCCTAATAGTGTCAAAAACGAAGTTAATTTCCTGGACATAACCATTAGATACAATCATAAAAATGGAATTCATACAGTTCTGTACAATAAACGTAATAATTATGACATGAAGATTAACCAAATAATTGGATGGAAGTCGAATTTGTCTAGGAATATTTTCCGTAACATCATAACAGGACATCTGAGAAGAAATCGTAATAATAATACTTTCAAAAAAGATTGTCTCACATGTAACAAACTCATTTTACAGGAAGCACTTAAAAATCATTACCCACGGAATTTCCTTAAAGATATTTACAATTCTTTCTTTAAAGAAGAGGATTATACATTCTTTAATGACTTGTGAATATGACATCATATTTGAAGAATCGAGGTACGCATGCGTATGGGTACATACTATATATGGCGAAACGGACGATACGTTTTAGTCGGTAGCATCATTGCCAGCGTGATTTCGTCGTTCCATTTCTGTCTTCTTTCTGTCTGCATTCTGAGGCCTCCTTTTCTGCATTTCGGAGCTTTCATTTTTGCACATGCTACGGGGATCTGTCATTGAATTGCATTGGTATCCGTGGGCGTTGTCTAGACGAAAAGTACTTAAAACGGGAATGAGAGGTCGCTATCCCTCTCAGCCATTTTTATGCAATTCATATGGTTTTTCCCCTTTTCCTTTTTTCAAATCGTTTAAATTGTTATATATATATATATATATATATGTATGTATCTTTAATATGAAGCATACAAAAGGAATTAGGATAGTTCAGAAATGAAAAGTTAGATAAACTAAACATCGTAGTATAAGAATATGAATGACAATGCAATATACATTTAATTTTCGTCAATATACATTTCAATATATATTCGTCAATATACAATGCAATATACATTTTTTTTTAGTCATATTTTGCTCGTCATGGTTGTACTAATGAACTGTATTTTAAGGTATTTATGTTTCCTTTATTTTTCCAATCTATATGCTTGTCGTCCATATAACACAAGTTTATAGTTAAAATCTATCTTGTGTTTCAGAAACAATCATTTTTGTGTTCATTTCGAAGGGATATATGGACTTGACAAGAATTTTTTCGAAATGAACTTATCTTAAGCCTAAAGCTCTTCCACGTGCAAGCTTTTTTGCTTGATTTTTTTGTTTTCCTATTTTCATTCCTCACCTTTGAAATTTGTTGATTGTCTTTGTCTTTATGACCTGCATTACGCTTTATAATTTCCTCTTTATGGTTGAATTTCTTTTATTTCTTAGTATTTTGTAGAAAATTTTGGGATAGTGTATTATGAGTTACTACTTACATTCTAACATTGGATTTAAAATTTTATATTTTATATATATATGTATATATATATATACAGTATGTATGTATGTGTGTGTGTATATATATATATATATATATATATATATATATATATATAAATATAAATTAGTAAATCCAATGTTAGAATGTATGTAGTAACTCATAATACACTATTCCAAAATTTTCTACAAAATACAAAGAAATAAAAGAAATTAAGACATAAAGAGGAAATAATAAAGCGTAATGCAGATCATAAAGACAAAGACAATCAACAAATTTCAAAAATGAGGAATGAAAATAAGAAAACAAAAAAATCAAGCAAAAAAGCTTGCACATGGAAGAGCTTTAGCTCCATTTCGCCAGCCCCCCCACCTCGGAATTTCAAAATTTCAATGATGGCGGTCGTTTGTACTACGTTTGTACCGGATTGTACCGTCAAAATTTTCGTTTGTACCACTTCCGGAACGGGGTTATTCTCCTTTTAAAGTGGGGGGGCTGGCGAAACGGCAGCCCCCCCCCCCACCTCGGAATTTCAAAATTTCGTCGATGCCATTCGTTTGTACTACGTTTGTACCGTAAAAATTTTCGTTTGTACCACTTCCGGTATGGCGTAATTTTAATTTAAAAGTGGGTGACCTTGAGCTTCAGCAACCCCCACCTCGGAATTTCAAAATTTCGTCGATGCCATTCGTTTGTACTACGTTTGTACCGGTTTGTACCGTAAAAATTTTCGTTTGTACCACTTCCGGTACGGCGTAATTTTAACTTAAAAGTGGGTGACCTTGAGCTCCGGCAACCCCCCCCCACTTCGAAATTTCAAAATTTCGTCTATGCCATTCGTTTGTACTACATTTGTACTGGTTTGTACCGTAAAAATTTTCGTTTGTACCACTTCCGGTATGGCGTAATTTCTATTTAAAAGTTGGTGACCTTGAGTTCCGCCAACCCCCCACCTCGAAATTTCAAAATTTCGTCGATGCCATTCGTTTGTACTACGTTTGTACTGGTTTGTACCGTAAAAATTTTCGTTTGTACCACTTCCGGTATGGCGTAATTTCTATTTAAAAGTTGGTGACCTTGAGCTCCGGCACCCCCCCACCTCGAAATTTCAAAATTTCGTCGATGCCATTCGTTTGTACTACGTTTGTACCGTAAAAAATTTCGCTTGTACCACTGCCGGTACGGTGTAATTTTTATTTAAAATTGGGCGACCTTGAGCTCCGGCAACCCCCCACCTCGAAATTTCAAAATTTCGTCGATGCCATTCGTTTGTACTGGTTTGTACCGTAAAAATTTTCGTTTGTACCACTTCCGGTATGGCGTAATTTCTATTTAAAAGTTGGTGACCTTGAGTTCCGCCAACCCCCCACCTCGAAATTTCAAAATTTCGTCGATGCCATTCGTTTGTACTACGTTTGTACTGGTTTGTACCGTAAAAATTTTCGTTTGTACCACTTCCGGTATGGCGTAATTTCTATTTAAAAGTTGGTGACCTTGAGCACTGGCAACCCCCCACTTCGAAATTTCAAAATTTCGTCCATGCCGTTCGTTTGTACTACGTTTGTACCGTAAAAATTTTCGTTTGTACCACTTCCGGTACGGCGTAATGTTTATTTAAAAGTGGGTGACCTTCAGCTCCAGCAACCCCCCACCTCGAAATTTCAAAATTTAGTCGATGCCGTTCGTTTGTACCGAAAAAATTTTCGTTTGTACCACTTCCAGTACGGCGCAATTTTTATTTAAAAATCGGTCACCTTGATCTTCGGCACTTTCGATACTTTCTTCCCTTTTTTTAACACTTTACAACAAAGTTGAAAAGTGTTTATGACTTTGTTCATTCATTCTGTCTGTCTGTCCGTTAGCACAACTGCCGTACAAATGACTTTATCAAAATGAAATTTTAGTATGTTGTTCAGACGGTCTGTAGGCCCTATGGGAATATAAATAAATAATATCACCCAATTAGTTTTTTATTGAACCCGGGTTGAAAAAATGAAATACATTGAACCCTATGGGACCTAATTTTTCAAACATTTTTTAAGTAAATTTAAAATTCACGAATTGCTTCGAAATTTTTAGGAAATATTCACATTATCCCATAGAATATATAAAAAAAATTCAGTAAAATATGTTAAGTAGTTTATTAAAAATTATTTAATATAGGCAAAAAAACAAATTCAATTAAATTCTGACTTTGGGATATCTTCCAGAAAGAAAAGAGAGATATATTATATAATAAATATCTTTCCATTTGTTTAAACGTAGTGCATATGGGAGAGGCTTTACATTTTAAAATAAATTTTGTAGATAACAATTTTTCATTTTTTATTAATTTTATATAACTCTTCATGATATACTTATCTGATGGCATTTTTAATGCACTTTCCTACGTCCTAGAGAGTTAAAATTTGGTACACAGCTTAAATTTGTTGAACATTTTATTCGACAAAAATTTAATGGATCTTTAAATATAGATCATACATTTTTTTCGAAAGGGCCTGAAAATAATCCCCGTTCACTTCTATAAATCATTGTTGTAATATTGTTAAAAATTCTGATGTGGACAGCACATGTCTTTCCCTGCAGACTCATATTCGTTCTCTTTATTTATTCAATAATAATTTGAGTTTATCTGCATAAAATAACAACCATAAGTATTTTAAATGACATTGAATTTACACGTTAAACTTAAATTTGGTTCTCATTGGATAGCTGGACTTATTGTCAAAGGTGGAGTAGCGAAAACGCGAAAAAACTAGAATATCTCAGGAACGGCTAGTCCTAGAGTAATGGGGTTAGTCTTATTCTTTTTGTTGTCAAAAATCACGTATAAAATAGGAATTTAATTGATATAATTGAACACACGTAGTCTTATATTTTTATATATAACGATTTTTGCGGGTCATTTCGCAAAAATAGCCAGTTCCTTTTTCCCGAATCGTACTAGAATAACCTAGAAATGATTTATATACAAAATTTTGCTAAATTTGGTATATAAATCACTTGTAGGTTATTGAAATATTATGCACCAAATTTTGTTAAATTTTTTCCATTAGTTTTTAGCTAGAGTGGATAAAGGCAATTTCTGCGGCCATTTCGCAAAGAAGGCAGATTCTTTTATTACGAATCGTACTATAATCTAATGAACATCAGGATTTCCCACAAAAAACATACCTATCAAATTGTATGAAATTCGGTCCATTAGTTTTTCAATTAGAGTGGATGTAATATCCACACAGACACACAGAAACATACACAGATACACCCTTACACACACAGACGTCTGCCTAAAAATAGTTTTTTCGTGTTCTAGAAGTCCCAAAACGTGTAGATCCTTTGAAAATTCGAGTTCCGATCTTCGGCACGATTCCAATACTTTGAGTACATACACATACACACATATATTATCTGTGTATTATCTGTGTACCTAAATTCCGTGCCTATGCAATTACAATAGTTGTGATTTTAAATGATCCCTAAACTTTTATTATTTCTTCAACGAAGCCTAATTTTAACATATGCAGAATGCAAATATCTCAAGCGATTGTAAGATGAATTACATAAGAATTGCTGAATTTTTATCACACAAAATTATTTAGCTCTGGAGTCTGGAATACAAGTTATATGAATGAAATATTCATTGATTTTGCATAAAGAATCAGATGATTTATATTTCGATACAGTTTTAAATATTTAAGTATAATAAATTACTGTAGTACTGTGATAATGTAAAAGATATCACCACTAAATGTATCACATTTCAGAAATTTTTAAATGAAATTACATTTCAGTTGGAAAGTGTTTCATAATCAATGCTTATGCATGATTGATCTTTCTTGTTTAATTTAACATTATGTTTCGAATAAATTTACATGAAAAATGTGCAATATCTCGAAATGTCGTATGTGGTATGTCAATCGTTTTCTAAGTGGATATTATGTATGAAATAATTAAACATTTAACAGCATTCAGATTCTTAATTTGCTTTAATAATTTTTTCAAAAATTTATTCGAAACTTGTGTAGTATCTCGAGAATGGTTCATTCTAACATTCTAAAGTTTCTATCATTTGTCTATCAATTACGTCTGAAATGATTTTTTTTTTTTATCATTATTGAAAGTTCTGGTTAATGATTTTTTCAAGCTTTCGTTCAAAATATGGGGGAGGGGGGGGTCTTCCAAACTTTCGATTACATTTAAAATCAATTGGAATCCAGTATACACTGAGGTCAATAATCGTACCAAATTATATTCAAAACTCTTCATTCGCGTGTGAGATAACACCTCCGCGGACTCACAGGCACACACATACACTATGTACTGTCCCGATCATGAAGCCTTCAGTGGAAGCACTTTTGAGAACCAGAAGTGAAACACCGTACATGCAGCCATTCCTCTGATGTGGGTCTAGGGATGCCCTTTCAGGACTGTCGAGCTATGGTTGCCAGATTTGGTGTTTTATTGGCGACATTTCGAATGTTCGAGAACCTTCTTAAAATGACGAGTATTCTACGAGATATGAGCCCCTTCTGGCAGTTTCTACTGAGAATATATAAAAAGAGTCATCGCTCAATTGGAGAGCAGTTGACGTGATACGAGCTACATTGAAATTATGAGATAAGTCATTGTTTTCAGGATAGCATCCGCTGTTTTGTGAAATTAACTGAGTATTTAATTGCTATTTTACTGTACCTAGAAGTTGTTTAGTAATCTTGTGAGATAGTTATCGAACCATTTGCTGTATCTTATTCCTGTTTATGTTGTGCTTATAAACGTGTTAGTTATCCGGAAATTTGGATTCTTTCTTGTATCCTGGACGCACACCCACGATTCCAGAGAATACGTCGTAACAGTATATTAGCGTGTATTCACACGTGCTAACACATACAGAAATGACTTCATAAACGTTCGGTTCTTGTTCTAGGATGCTTGAAACGTGTTCTTCCGTTGAAAACTTGCCCCAGTTAAATAAGTTCCCTATACTCTATAGGGAAACTAATATGCAGGACAGTAAAAGCAGTACTTCTGCAAAATAATTTCGCTAATTTTTATATAAATAAAATTAAATGAATGCAATTAAAATGATTTGCAACCAAATTCTCACATCCATGAAAGCTAATTCCTACTTTACTTTTAAAACTATATTATACTCAATTGTGTTGGGTACATAACATTTTTTAATTAATCAATATTTTAAATACTTTATTTCCTGAAACCTATTTTAAATACTCACAAATACCGAAATATATCTTCAAATTTTTCAATGTACATGTGCTACATATTCGTATTAGTATGTATAAGTGCTACTTTGTATAAGTGCAAATTGAGCTAAATATTTATATAAATGTCAATTGAGTTAAATATTTGTGAAAATGTAAATTAAACTAAATATTTATATAAATGTAAATTGAGTTGAATATTTGTATAAATATATGTTAAGCAATATATATATATATATATATATATTAATGGCCAGGCACTTGACTTTCGTCATTCGCCTTTCGTCAGCGGCCAGAACGTGAACCATTTAGCCGTCCTAAGACGTTGCCCCAGGCGCACCAGAGGGGGGCGGAACACAAACATCCATGCTTTACGTGGGACTCGAACCCACAACGCGGCGGTCGAGCGATTGCTGTGGAAACACTCGCCTTGACCACTCGACCACTGCGTCGGCTTAAGCAAAATATTTGAATAATGTACTGAATAAATGTGCTGATTTGTAAAAATATATTTATTTGTATGTTTTAATACATATATAAATTTTATTGTCATAAAAGCATGTTCTTTAATTATTTGATGCATATTGGAAATTCGGAACTGAGAAGGGGCGAAATGGAGTCGCCCACTTTGAAATGGGAACAACTATATATAGGAAACGGTACAAATGAAAATTTTAGAGGTACATTCCATGCAAATGAAGTACATGCGAACGACGTCATTGAAATATGAAAATTCCGAGGTCAAAGCTGCCATTTTTCCAGCCCCCACTTTGAAATGAATATTACGCCGTACCGGAAGTAGTACACACGAAAATTTTTGCGGTACAATCCGGTACAAACGTAGTACAAACCAATGGCATCGACGAAATTTTGAAATTACGAGGTGGGGGGTTGCCGATGCTCAAGGACACCCACATTTATATAAAAATTACGCTGTACCGGAAGTGGTACAAATGAAAATTTTTACGGTACCATTTGGTACAAACGTAGTACAAACCAATGGCATCGACGAAATTTTGAAATTCCTAGGTGAACGGGGCTGCCGTTTCTAAAGCAAGCCCACTTTGAAATGAGAACAACACCGTACCGGAAGTGGTACAAACGAATATTTTTACTGTAGTACAATCCGGTACAAACGTAGTACAAACGAATGGCATTGACGAAATTTTCAAATTCTTAGGTGGGGGCTGATGTTTCTCCCCCCCCTCACTTTGAAATGAGAATAACGCCGTACCGGAAGTGGTACAAACGAACATTTTTTGGTACAATCCGGTACAAACGTCCCACAAATGAATGGAATCATCAACTAAATTCTGAAATTTCGAGGTGGGGGCTTGCCGAAACTCAAGGTGACCGACTTTTAAATAAAAATTACACCGTACCGGAAGTGGTACAAACGAAAATTTTTACGGTACAAACCGGTACAAACGTTATACAAACGAATGGCATCGACGAAATTTTGAAATTTCGAGGTGGGGGGTTACCGGAGCTCAAGGTCACCAACTTTTAAATAGAAATTACGCCATACCGGAAGTGGTACAAACGAAAATTTTTACGGTACAAACCAGTACAAATGTAGTACAAACGAATGGCATCGACGAAATTTTGAAATTTGGAGGTGGGGGGTTGCCGGAACTCAAGGTCACCAACTTTTAAATAGAAATTACGCCATACCGGAAGTGGTACAAACGAAAATTTTTACGGTACAAACCAGTACAAACGTTATACAAACGAATGGCATCGACGAAATTTTGAAATTTCGAGGTGGGGGGTTACCGGAGCTCAAGGTCACCAACTTTTAAATAGAAATTACGCCATACCGGAAGTGGTACAAACGAAAATTTTTACGGTACAAACCAGTACAAATGTAGTACAAACGAATGGCATCGACGAAATTTTGAAATTTGGAGGTGGGGGGTTGCCGGAACTCAAGGTCACCAACTTTTAAATAGAAATTACGCCATACCGGAAGTGGTACAAACGAAAATTTTTACGATACAAACCGGTACAAACGAATGGCATCGACGAAATTTTGAAATTCCGACGTGGGGGGGTTGCCGGAGCTCAAGGTCATCCACTTTTAAATTAAAATTACGCCGTACCGGAAGTGGTACAAACGAAAATTTTTACGGTACAAACCGGTACAAACGTAATACAAACGAATGGCATCGACGAAATTTTGAAATTTCGAGGTGGGGGTTTCCGGAGCTCAAAAGTCACCAACTTTTAAATAGAAATTACGCCATACCGGAAGTGGTACAAACGAAAATTTTTACGGTACAAACGTAGTACAAACGAATGGCATCGACGAAATTTTGAAATTCCGAGGTGGGGGGGCTGCCGTTTCGAAGCCCCCCCACTTTGAAATGGGAATAACCCCGTTCCGGAAGTGGTACAAACGAAAATTTTGACGGTACAATCCGGTACAAACGTAGTACAAACGAATGGCATCATTGAAATTTTGAAATTCCGAGGTGGGGGGGCTGGCGAAATGGAGCCAAGAGAGCTTTAGGCTTAAGATAAGTTCATTTCGAAAAAATTCTCTTCGGGTCCATATATCCCTTCGAAATGAACACAAAAATGCTTGTTTCTGAAACACAAGATAGATTTTATCTATGAACTTGTGTTATATGGACGACAAGCATATAGATTGGAACAATAAAGGATATATATATATACCAGTAATCCTATTCATCTACGTATGAATGTACATAGAGATCATGTCAAAAAATATATCCTCAATAATAATTTTCTTCCTACTTCTAATAAAATTGTAATATAAACACTTTGCTCATCATGGTTTTGAAAATATAACTATACATATTTTGGATATTAAAACAAATACTGCTGAGAGATTTTTCTTTGAAAACTTCTATATTAAATCACAATGTACTCTTTTTCCATATGGATTAAATCAATTATATCTCAATGGTAATATTGTAAAAAATAATTTTGTAGATAATAAATATTCTATTTTTAATCACCTTTTTTTTAATCCTCTTTTGCATAATAGTAAATTGGCTAAACTCAAAAGATTTAAACGCGGTAAAGGAAGCTCCCCACAACATGATTTTAAAGCGGAGATTAAAAGTATGCATCAACAATTCAACAACACATTTCAATGGAAATTTATTAAATCATGGGTATTTGCAGTTAAGAAAAAACAATTAAACACAGTCTATGCTATTTTCTTAAAGTTAAATCTTACTAATGAACATTTTAATCATATTTTCTATGATTTGCTCATTACTAGATCAAAATATTTAAAAATAAAACTTAATCAATTTCATAATAATAACTGTTCTAATTCTTATTGTGTAATATCTTTTAAGCATCCTATTTATAATTCTATAAACTTTAAGAATTTATTTAATCATTTTCATCATTTATTGCCTGTAAAGGATTTGAATGTTACTAAAACTTTTAAATATAACAAGCCTATTGGAAGAACCATTTTTAATTACAATACAATTTCAAAATCTCTCTCAGTCGACAAAGATTCCTCAACAAATGTAGATGGTTAATGTATTTATAGTGTTGATAATTATGCTAATTTTATAAATCCACACTTGGGGCATATAGTTACTGAAGACTTAGCCATTGTTAAAGATAAATCTTTAAAAACTATAATACTTAGCCATTGTTAAAGATAAATCTTTAAGAACTCATTTGGTTAAATTCAGGTTACCTTCAAGTAATAATTCTAAACATGTCTTAAAGTCAATCAATCTGGACCTTGATAAATTTATTTATGGATTAGCTTCTAAATATGCTCAGCCTTTAGAGGCATTTAATATGTGGAAATTTACTATTTTAAGATCTATTAAAAATGCCATTTGTAGTATTAATTTATCTAGATCTATATATAATATGCATAATATAAAACACTCTGTTAATGATTTACATAGATCTTTTGTTATTACTTATGTTGATAAAGCCTCTAATAATTATGCTATTATTTGTAAAAAAATTCTATATTCAATATCTGTTAGATTATTTAAAAAATAATAGTCTATTTAAAATTGATTCACACTCTGCTAATAGTATCAAATTGAAAATTATCAATATGTATAGTGATTTAGATATTAATAATAAATTTTTGAAATTTCCATATATTGTGCTTATACCTAAATTTCATAAAATTTCTATTAAATTTAAAACTGTAACTAGTGGTCATAATTCATACTCTACTACTGCTAGTAAATTATTACTAAATTATTTAAATGTACTAAATATTAATTTATGAGATTCTAGTGATAACTACATTATTCTAAATAACAGTAAAGAATTAAAAAATAAATTAAAAACACTTGGTAAAATAATAGGATTTCAAACTTTTGATTTTAAAGATCTATTTAATAATATTAAGATTATTATATCACTGAATATTATTATATCACTGATCTATATGATGTCATTTTAGCTTTATATAATGCTTATATTACTAATCAATCTCATCTTACTAAATTTACCAATTTTCCTAAGCTTCTCCATTTTGTTCCTTTCAATAATTATATCTTTCAAGGTAATAAATTATACTTACAAGTCTCAGGTGTTCCACAAGGTGGCTGTAGTAGCAGTATGTTAGCTAATTTATACCTATATCAATATGAAAAATTCTTTACTTCAACAGATTATAAAATTTACAGATATGTAGATGATCTGATTTGTCTTGTATTTACTAACTATGTCATAGATATAGATTTCTATCCGGTTAATTTGGAATTAATACCTAATGAAACTACTATTAGTAATAATATTTATTATTTGGATTTAAATCTAATTATAGAACCTACTAATGGGATAGTTACTAATTTATGATAAAAAAGATTTTTTTTAAATTTAATATTAATACATTATTACCTTTTAATTCCTGCAACTCGATTCAATTGTTTAGAAATATTATACTTAATCAACTTTTTAGAATTTATAGATTATCCGATAAAAAATTTCATGCTTTGCACATTAATAACCTCAAAATTACCAGTAAATTTTATAAATATCCAGCATATTTAGTAAATGGTATAGTTAATAAGTTTCGATTAGCCTAAAATTCTCATAACCTCTCCTTAGTATCTTATTTTAGCCGTACTTCTACATTCTCTTGAATTTATTATATTTTCATCTTTTTATCTTGTAGCTTTAACTGTAGAATATCTCATTTTATTGCTTTTACGCAGTACGGTTTTTATTGCACTCTTTGGCAACAGCAAATCACATCTTTTCATTTCTGCATATGGCAACTTTGGTCTAGTTATATTTTGCTCGTCATGGTTGTACTAATGAAGTGTATTTTAAGGTATGTATTCCTTTATTTTTCCAATCTATATGCTTGTCGTCCATATAACACAAGTTTATAGATATAATCTATCTTGTGTTTCAGAAACAAGCATTTCTGTGTTCATTTCGAAGGGATATATGGACTTTACAAGAATTTTTTCGAAATGAACTTATCTTAAGCCTAAAGCTCTTCCACATGCAAGCTTTTTTGCTTGATTTTTTTGTTTTCCTATTTTCGTTCCTCACCTTTGAAATTTGTTGATTGTCTGTGTCTTTATGACCTGCAATATGCTTTATAATTTCCTCTTTATGGTTGAATTTATTTTATTTCTTCGTATTTTGTAGAAAAATTTGGGATAGTGTATTATGAGTTACTACTTACATTCTAACATTGGATTTACAATTTTATATATATATATATATATATATAATGTATATATATATATATATATATATATATATATATATAATGTATGCATAAAAAAAATTTATGTCTGTGTATTACTGCCAGCAGCTGCAATTTAATATTTTCATTAAGTACATGTGATATACTTTTGAAAAGTTTATAATTACTTTTTATCTATAACAAAAGAAAAAGTATTTTTCTAAATCAAATTTAAAACAATGCACTTAAATGAAAGATAACTTTAATTGATATATTAAGAATAATAAATAATTTACTGTTTATGATAGGTAAAATGAATTATTAAATACATAAAAATATTTTTCTTTTTAAATTTACTTATTTCACAGAAGTTCCAACTTAAGAATTCTTAATATCAATATACAAAGTGTTAAAAATCAAATGAGCCGTATTCCATGTTATGATTGTCGTAATGTATACATTTACATTATTTGCGACACACTTTTAATATTGACTATAAAACTATTTGTCCTTCGTATAATTAAAATGTGAATCATATAAAAAATATCCATTTTCATCATGAAAATTTTTCAGGACCCCAGGGGATGTGATAATGCATAAAATGAGTTCTTTAAAAGTATTGAGGTAATTTACAAAGCTATAAGGCATATATATGAGCCCTTCAAATTTTCCTTTCAATTATCAGCTTGGGCTTCTCCAGTTCCAGATGAAGTAAGTCTAGTATCAGTGTGTAGTTGAGAAAATTCAAACAGTCAACTTTCTCCTTTCCAATTAGTTCTGGTACAAGTTTCCCATCCAAATGAACCGTTAAAAACAAACTTTTTTTCAAACTCTCTTTTGAACTTTTAAATTTTTCAAATCGATGCTTCCTTCTCAATATTTGAATAGCTTCTATTTAGGGCAAGTTCTTAGATGTTGTGGTCCAAACTCTTTATGGTTTCTGCGATGAGAAATACTGCTTTCCAATCTGATACTTTTGTTCGATCTAATATCAGTTCTGGTGTCAGGATATTGATTTATCCACTTTTAGGTTAAGAAGAGCATAGTAAGACTGCCACTGATTCTTTTCTAATGCTACTGATTCTTCATCAGATGATGCTAATATAGCATTTATTTCCTCATCCTTTCTTAAATTTTCAGCTTGCAATTTTCTTTCCATGAGGTTTTTTCTTTTGGCTGCTACCTGTTCCTTTTTAACAAGAATGTTGTCTATGCCTATCATTGACCCACTTCTACCTTTCTCTCGTTGTACAAGCAAAAAATATCGGTCTTCAAATATTTTAATCATACTGAGTGCACTGGCACGCACAACATCAAAGAGATTGTCTAATTTGTACATGAAAGTATTCCCCCTGGCCATCTGTTTTTTTTTTTTTTTTAAGAAAGTCTTCATTCTTAAAAAAAATCTTTTTGTGTTTTGTCTGCTACCAAAATTTTGTAACCTCCTGTACAATAATTGGTGATGATTCTTGAATAGTTGCATTCAAATTAATATGATGGAAGAAAAGACCAAAAGTCATCCGTAAAGATGGAAGTTTTGTGCCAGTCAATTCAGTCACAGTAGAACCAAGAAGGTAGACTTCTTTCATGGATCTTGTTTACATTCTAATCCATTTCAACTTTAAATTAATTTTAATTATTTCAATTACTTTTAAAAATAAAAATACGGATTCATTATGTGGTTATCAATCAGTTGCACAGATAACAGCAAATAAAAACATACTTTTTGTAAAAAACTGTAAGATCCCAAAACATAAGTACACTACGAAAATCAACTTTCAGTTAAAGTCCATGTTCATTATGAGGAGTATTATAGTTACAGTTAAAGTAAAGTTAAAGTAGTATAAGTTAAAGCAATGAAAAAATGTAATTGAGTGATTTTCTCAATTCTTTAACTTTTACATCCCAGAACTATATCTTTCATAAAAATATATATTTTTATGAGTTAGTGGTCCTTTTTACTTAAGTTGCTTATAAGGAGTAAAAAAAAAAATTTCAAAGCACACATATTCGAATATATTTTAGTTTTAAAACTTTAAAAATATAATGAAATGTCACTACCATCCCGTCCCCAACAAACATTTCACAACTTCAAAACAAGGTTACTGCACTATGGAATTTTTGGAGAGCTAAGTGTATATATATTATAATATAGTCTGAATATCTATTTTATTATTTATTTTTATATCCTTTATACAAACTGTCTCTTTCAATATATGCATTCGTTTATAACTGTCCCCAACTTTTTATATAATTACCATCACAGGGGTGAAAACTAGGCTTTAATAGCTTTTAAGAAACAAAAGACAACAAATTTTTAGTATTGATGAAATAATTTGTGAATATGTATCTCTTTTCTTATGTAAGAACTTTATCATGGATTAAAACAAAAAGTATACTTATTGAAAAAATTACCATCCCCCTGATTTTTTACCAAGAAATTGCAGGTAGGTGAGTAAATTTTTATTTAAATAAGTATAAATAACATAAATTTATAAAATATGTATAATTAAGACTGAGGAACAGAATAATTTCCATTTTAATGAGCTTAAATTAAGGAATTGTAATTACCATCCTTGTAACTACCATACCTGCATGAAGTAAGTTTGAATAAAAAGGGTGGTAATTACTAAAAATGAGACGGTAATGACATATAACTATTTAGGTAAGTATGTAACATAACTATTTAAATGTATTGAATCTAGCTAATTATGATTTCCAGACGCTTGATGGGTTGCAGCTGTTGTCTCCGTCAACATCAACCGCTGGAGTTGAACGCATATTTTAAACATTTAACCTAGTACACTCTAAACTCAGAAATAGACGTGGTGTTGAAAAAGCGGACTTGTCTTCTTATTTAAATCCTTAAATGCTTGATTCTTACAATAATATGTAGTTAATTAATAAAACAGTTTTTCATTAATTAAGTGTTGACATCAATAACAAGGTAAAAGTTTATTTGCACTGCAACATATTCTGTTTAAATCCTAAACACTGAACAGCTGCTTTAAAATGTTAAGTAAACACAAAATTTTTATTTCTTTTAAGAACAAATGATTTTAGTTAGTTAAAATGAGCTGTTATGATTTTATGTGCATATTGAAATTGAAACATTTAAATATAATGGAAGTTTGGTACTAAGTTATCTAAATATGTGTTACCTAACAACCCACTAAATGCATAACTGATTGTATTATATGAATTTTGAATAGAAAATTTTGTTTTGATTTAAATCTGATTTTTTTTTATTTAAATCAAAAAAATCTGATTTAAATAAAAAAAAATCGATTTATTCAATTTTTATCTAAAAAAATCATGATTTTTTTAAACTCTGTGTTAAATGCATTTCATGGCAGAGCATATTTACAAGCTAAATGTATAAATATACTTATCAAAGTCAAGATTCATTGGTTTTAATATATTAGAAAAGTTATTACAAGATTGTAGCCTGAATTTAGTACCAAAGGACATAACAGTTCTAAAAGAATCGTCTTTAACTATGTCTAAGTCTCCTGTAACAATATGATCCAATAGTGGATTAATATAATTACCATAATTATTATTTGTGCAAATACAATCATTATCTAAATTAGAATTGGAATCTATATCTATATAGATTGAGGCATCTCATTATAATTACATATAGCTCTTCCAATAGGCTTATTGTATTTAAAAGTCTTAGAAATATTCAAATCCTTAATCTTAAATAATAAAAGGCAATGTCTATCTTATAGACAATAGGCTCAGAAACTGTGCATCACTGAGCCTATACGAAATTTGGCAATCAGAGACTGGAGGGGGAGGGGGGTGAAAACCGGTTTTTAAAATTTGAATTTTTTTTTGTTATTCAATGTTTTATGCGATTTCGGCAGTTTTTTTTCCCTTTTTTCTCCACCATCCAGATGTCGTAGAAAAAAAACAAATCACACGACCGGAAAGAGCAGACAATTGCGAGTAAAAATATATCCATTTGAAATCTAAGGGACAAATTCCAATATTTTTTAAAGATTTTAAAACAAAAGTCACTTTCGGCTCAAAAAAACTAACTTTCTTTTTTAAATCCTCGCATCGGGAAAAGTTCCTACAATTTTGACTAATAATTTACATTTTTAGAAAGCTCAAACATCAGGCATTCTTACAAGCCCAATCTAGTCAAGAAATATAAAAAAGTAGCTGCAGGATCCTGATTTTAAGAATTTCCGAATTGCAATTTCTCGGCGGCAAGCTGGCAAAATAAGTTTTTCTCCCATACCTGCGCAGACACACTGCGAGCAGAGACGCACGGTGTTTCCATGGAGATTGCGCATCGAGTTAGAAAATTAAGTGATATTTTAAATGATGAAATTAAGAGCTTAGCATATGGTCATTATAAAATTTAAATGATTGAATTTAGAGATTATGGAGGTTATGGAGGTTTGTCGTGGTGCCTTAAAATTTGATTATTAATTTTAATGCCATTAAACTAAACCAAACTTTGTTAACTCCACGGGGTTGAGGGCGCAGTAACCCAGTGGTTACCACGCGGGAATTGCACTCTGTAGGCCCAGGTTCGATTCCTGCCACTGCCAAAACTGCCACCGTGTTCACACGGAGTACGATCACGTTAAACATGTGGGTCTGTAAGTCCTTCCAAGAGGTTGGTGGTAAGGGAAGGAGGGTACAGTCTATATTTTAAAGTGTTTGCTTTTTATAAGGTATTTGGCTCATTATGCTGGATTGAATTGTGGCAATGTATTGTTTACATCGGGTGGTGGTTGGGACCACAATGAAAAAACTTAAACACTGAAAAAATACAAAAATAAATTTAAAAAAAAGTTATGGAAATTGTCGTAGTGCCTTAAAATTTCATTATCAGGGCTGCCACAGGAAGCACACATTGAAAATAGTTGCTTTAGTAGCCTCATAAGCTGAAAATAGTTGCCAAAATAGTCTCCTAATAAGGTGAAAATAGTTGCCAAAATAGTCTCCCAATGTCTCCATTTTAATTGCAATTTAGCAGCAAAATTTGATAAATGTTCCAATGTAAAAAAATACCATAATTCTAATATTGTTAAGTAGAGAAATTGAGCAATCAATGGTACTTGCATGTTATCACAATATAAAATGACACCAACTACCTAATAACAGTACTCCTGACACTGAATTTAAACTATAATATTTACTAAATTTAGTATATGAATCAGACAAAAGCAGAGATGATATAAGAATAGATAACAGTTACCATATAAGGATTTGAAACATCTTCAAGAGTACATAAATGCTATTTGGGAGTAGGTCTACAAGGTTCAGGAGGAACATTTTAACAAACTACTTTCCATTTTCTACCTCGTACTCATTAATTTTTCACCAACATAAAAAAAAAAATACATTTTGCAATATTATGGATGGATTATTATGGGGCAGCCCTAAGTAGACTATGTTGCATAATTTCATACAAGCTTTACGAATGAGGCGTGTTTTAATTTATTTAAATTTACAAACCCAAAAATAAATAAATTATTCCTTTAAAAAATTAATTTTGAAATAAATTTGAAAACAAATTCCCATATCTTGAGTGACATAGTTATGGTTTGTAAACTACTTTTACACAATTGCAATGGATTAATATTTTAGAATGCACACAATAATTAAAATACTGATCATGAAATGTGTCATGCTGGAAAAATGTTTTTTAGAGCAGAGTGAAAAGACATTCATCACAGATGACAACAAATATTTCAAAATTTTACATTTCGGAATAAGATGAGAGCAAATTTCACACAGGAAGAAGCCTGTTTTGGAGCAGATATGTTGTATTGGAGCAATGGAAGCAGAATTAACTTCACTGTAAAATATCAGTAATTTTAAATTAAAGGGATTCTTTATAATGATATTGTACAGAATGAAAATAGTGACTGAAATTCACTAAACACTGAAATTAGTTTCAAATCCAATATTTTATATATGCTAATTTGTGCAATATTAGGATTTAGGCTTCTTAGTAAAGAACGAGTCAATAAGGCTAGACTTTCGCTTATTCGCTTTTATGACTTTCGCTTCTGTTCAATTTTTCTTCCTTGTTTTCATGTTCTCGCTCCTGTTTTCTTAATTTTAATGTCCCTTCCATCATTCCTTGTGCAACTCGAATTCCATCAAAATCCTTATTTTTAATTGCCAGCTTCAATTTGTCATTGGCAACATTGAATAAGGTATCGACAGATTCTCGAACCTCTATTTTTTCCTGTAGTACAAGCTTAGCTTTTTTTCTAATATTTCTACTGATCCTTTTAAACTTAAAGCCTTTTCCTCTTTCAATTTCTGGAGTTTAAGTATTTCTTCCTTCACTTTTTCTTCTCTTAATTTTTGTTCTTTTAATTTTCTTTCTTCTTCTAAATATAGTTCATATGAGCGTCGGGCATTGTATGCCAGATTTAAAAGTTCCTTTGAAATTTGAACTTCACTAACATCTGTATAGTTTTTTAGTTCATCCCTAATCGTTAATCTGTCATTTAAGACTCTCTCTGACATTGATGCTTTATCCTCAGCAAGGATCCTATGGGACAAAGAAAATCCTCTTTCAACATCACTGTTTCCATGTGATATTGTGAGAGATGCCTTAATTACTTTAGTCAATGTTGGATATTGATAATACCCAGACTCAGTTTTTTTAGCAAAAATATTGCACCAAAAATGGTCAATCCTGTTTTCTTTTTCAAAACTTTCCACTTCATTTTGAAGTAGCCTCCATTCATCTTTAACTTCCAGCTCATTAATACCCTTAAATTGTAAGAGCTTCGCTACCTGAGAAATATACTGAACACTTTTTGATTCCCATATTTTTTCATAATTCAGGCACTGCAAATAAAACATGACATTGTCAGTTTGCACTACATTCTTTTTTACTATTTAATTGTAAGATGCAAGATAATGTTGCTGAATTTTGTGGTATATAGGCATTCTGTCTTTTTCATTCAATAACTCCAGTTGAATTCTTGTTTTTTGCCCAATATCTATATCAGTCATTCTTAAAAGGTGTTTGCTTTCAATAAGACCTTCAACATTAATTGCATCAGGCTTGCTTGCAAATTCTTCCTGCAAGTTTTTTTTAAATAACTAGCAGTTCATTACTCAAAACATTAATCAAAGGATTCGATTTTTGGAAGAGTTCTATGAACCGTGAATATATTTCACAACTATCTAAGATAAAAGTGAGTTCAATTTTTATATCAATATACTTGATGGCTTTTACAATATGTTTGTACTTTGATGTCTGCATCAACTTTTTGTCATTTGCAGGTACAAATATCAAAAAGTAATGCTCAATTGCAGTCCACTGTTCTAAAACACGATCTGCTGTAGGCCCTACAGTGAGCCAACAGCTTGACACATGCTTTAAAAAGCGATGGTGAACAACATTCTTTTTAGCCTGACAATTTTCAAAGTCTTCCCACCTAGAGGGATATTTTTTAAATAGAAATAAAGATCTATTATGAGTATGCATACTGAATCCCCATATTCAACAAGTCATTTCAAAACAGAATTGTGAATAATATGTAAATTGCATGAACCGATGTCCAACAAACCATGGCCTCTTTCTTCTATCAACAAAGTATTTAACAATCTCCATACATTTTTATTTACATTAGGCCCATCCGATCCCAACATTAGCAAATTATTAGTCGATAAACAGGTTTTATTTAACACTTGTTGAATTTGCAATAAAATATCTTCTGCAGTAGAATGTCCAAGAAATACAGTTTGTAAATGTCTACAAACAATTTCATTGGTTATTGGAGACCAACATCTGATTTTAAATTAGAGCTCCTTTTTGTCAGCATTATTGGTTGTTTCATCAAACAACAAATAATAGTATGCATTCTGCGCATCATCAATAAACTGTTTTCTAAAATAAGGCCCTAATGCTTCAGTGATGAAATAAGTTATTTTCGTTCGGCCTAAACGAAAGTTTTCTGCAATATCAGAGCCTGGAAACATTACTTTAAAAATATTTTTTAAGTCATCACTTGCAGCAGCTGCCATGTTGCATTGTACAGATTTTAAAGCCCACATAACATCAGCCCTGGTAACAGCTTCTTTACAACTATATAACTGGATTTGCTTAGCTGGAATAGGAATAGATGCACTTGTGGAAACCTAGTTGCTTGCTTGATCTTGAGGTTTTATAACCAAAGACAATTGACTGTGGTGTAATTTCAATGTAGCATTTTCCTTATGCACATTTGTCAAGACATGTTGGAATAAGGCAGCAAATCCTTTTGTTCCACAATAAATATTTTTATTGTAGATGCTGCAGAATACATCTTTTTCATCAATTTTCTTATACCACATTGAAAATTTATAACCTAAACTGTCAGTCCTTCTAAACCATTCAGATAGAACTTTATATGTCTTCCCCATATCTAAATATCAGCATCTAAAAAAATAAGATATTATTAATACTTGAAAATAATGCAAATGCTTTACCAAAAGCAGTTATTTTAATAATAGATTTATCAAAAAATTAAATTACTAATATAATCTTATTTTCCCCTCCCCAATACGTATTTTAATATTAGTTAAACAATTGGCCCAGTGGCTGGAGACTATGATCCATCCCACAAAAATATACTCCGCCTCTATTGATAAGCTGCCTTAAATTTTCAGAAGTAATGTGATATTTCATACAAAATGTCATCCACATTTTGCATAAAAAATTGCTTTCTAAGATTTTTTAAATCTAAATTATATTGTTTTGCATCGTACATAATTTTATTTCCTGAGGAAATGAAGATATTTTTGACCCTTAAAACCACTTGATACTGTTACTAATTTGTTTTATTCTGTGTTTAAATAAAGATTTTTAATGTCAGCAGATTTGCGGTGATTTGAGCAATTCATGAGCATTTTAAAGTTGCTTTACTGAAATTTTACGCATGCTGTGTTTGGAATTGGGGGGGGGGGGGGGGCAGAAAGTATCAAAAGGTGCTTGAAATTGCAACACTGCATTTTCTCTATATTAATAAATCACTTTTTCCCCCATAATTTATTTGTATACATAATATATGTATTCCTCCATAACAGATTAATTTTTTTATAAAGTACAAATTGCTACTTTTATTTTAGACACAAACATTTATCCATTTTTATTACAAAAACTATTACCACCTCAAATGAAAATTATTAAAGTTCATTGCATGACTAAAATTCATGCATTTTCGCGCAAAATCCGCAGACCAATTTTACCCTCCCCCCTCCCCTGGTTGTACCTAATTTTCCCTTCTGCTTTACAGCCCGAGCTCTCCCTCAACAAGCCAGACACACGGCCCACCAACTCGTTGGCCATATCGGATTTAACTTTTCTTTTTATTTAACACTGTTTCAGGACATCCGTGTTAATTTAAAAAAAAAAAAAAAGGATACAGAAGAGCAAAACGAATTTGAAAATATTTTAAGTTAATTTTAATTTAGTTACATAAAATTATTATGCTTATTTCAATTATGTAAAGATTGGCTAAATTTAAACATTTGATCCGATATTGGGTTATAAACTTTGTTACATGTGATGCAGGCAGACCTCTAATTGTGCTATGTAACACGTGTACAGACATGCCACCTTTCCAAACAGAAAAAGCAGGAGACTATTTTGTCGCAAATATATTGTTTACTTATGACACTTAATATTTGCTTAATTTATCAACATTAAAATATTGTACCATTTAAGTACATTATGCTTTAAACTTATCTGAAAAAAAAATTCATGAACTATCTTTTGAATTAATAATGAATTAATGTCCTGAATTAATATTATAATTAATTTAATTTATAATATTAATTCAGGACAGCCGTGTTAATTTAAAAAAAAAAAAGGATACAGAAGAGCAGAACGAATTTGAAAATATTTTAAGTTAATTTTAATTTAGTTACATAAAATTATTATGTTTATTTCAATTATGTAAAGATAAATGTTTGGCTAAATTTAAACATTTGATCCGATATTGGGTTATAAACTTTGTTACATGTGATGCAGGCAGACCTCTAATTATGCTATGTAACACGTGTACAGACATGCTACCTTTCCAAACAGAAAAAGCAGGAGACTATTTTGTCGCAAATATATTGTTTAGTTATGACACTTAATATTTGCTTAATTTGTCAATATTAAAATATTGTACCATTTAAGTACATTATGCTTTAAACTTATCTGAAAAAAAAAATTCATGAACTATCTTTTGAATTAAAAGTGTTAGTAACAAATTATAAAAGAAAAATAACTTTATAATATTAATTCTTGATTAATTTATTAAATCTTAATGCCCCCCCCCCCCCCCCCCCCTCCGAAAAAAAAAACTGCATTAAATATCAGGCATAGTATTGGTAGAATATGAAAATTCAGGACAATAAATTATAAAACAAAAAAATATATAAAGGTTTTATCCGGTGAAAATTACTTTATAATGAAAACAAATATTTATATTTTGTAAAACACAGGTTTTCACTAAAGAAAGTAACAAATATTGATCTTTGATAAAAAAATATGTATATATATATACACTGAATTATATTCCTGCCAAAATGGTTTCCTTTTTATTTGCCTAAATCATTGCCTTAATACCACTTTTTGGAAAATATCCCTTCACAGAGTTCATACCTATTTTTCAAAATAGAAAAAATTGTATTATACCAATATAATTAAAAATTTACCATAGTATGAAAATAAGTCGATCTAATATGTATAAGTCTAGTTTAGTCAATCTAATATGCAACATTTAAATGATGGATATGGGTGGGAAAAAGATACTAACATAGACTCAGCAATTCACGCGAAGTAACTGAATTGCATAATCGCACTATTTATGCGAAAATAATTAAGAAATTAACCGTAATAATTAATCAGAATATGAAAATAACCTAGTTTAGTCGATCTCATATGCTACATTTAAATGATGGAGATGGATGGGAAAAGATACTAACGTACTCTCAGCAATTCATGCGAAGTAACTGAATTGCGCAACCGTACTGTTTATGCAAAAATAATTAAGAAATTAACCATAATAATTAATCAGAATATGAAAATATGCTAGTTTAGTCAATCAAAAATGCAATATTTAGAAAATTGAGATGGATGGGAAAAGATACTATTGTACTTGAGGCAATTCATGAGAACAAACTGAATTGCACAATCGCAGTGTTTATGCGAAATTAATGAACAAAATAACATTTTAGAGATTTATGCTGAATTAGACAACTTTTGAAGAAGTATATTTATTACTTTCATAAAATAAGCGATCGAGATCTTAATTTACATTACACGCGGCCGTAAATCTCCATTAATTTGATTGGCGTTACCCTGCATTTTATTATGAATTTGCTACGATACCGGGAATGTGTTGGGTTATACTTTTGGATATTTAATAATTTTAGAAATTTTGCTTTTGGTTTAAACGTGTTCAGGGGTCTTAGTTACATAGTCACTCTAAATTTTCCGATTGTTTAGGTTTTGATATTCTTTGTTCAAATATATTCTATTCCATAGGTTTTGTGTTGAAAACGGCGAAAGTTCGTTCTTTTAGGTTTTAGCAATTTAAATTTATTTAAAATTGGCTAATTTGGAATTCCATTTATTGCCCCTTTTATTCCCTTTAATTTGATTCCAAATTTATTGCCCTCGGTTAAAAATTGGCTAATTCATTGCAATTTTACAGTTTTATTCTATTTTCAGCTTTTTAAATATTTCAGAATCGTCCATATTTAAATTATTGCCGAATTCGTATATTTCCAAATCGTTTCACTTCATTTCTTTTTAATTTTCGTCTGCTCCGAAATTCCATTGCTCTTCTTTAAAATTTCGAGTTTTTAATTGGTTGACCGTAATATTAAAATCGTCTGTCATTAATTATTTTATCGTTCATCGATAATTTTGTTTACAATCTGTGGCAGCGATTTTTCGCAGTATATAAGCAAAATCGCGCACTTTTTTCGCTCTCTTTTCTCTTCTTGTCTCTTGGTTGGAACTAAAATGTAGTCTTATAGAGTTGTTTTCAGCGCCTCGGCGCGAGCCGAGCGAAATTCGAATGCGGCATGCGTTCTGAGGAACGAACGTTTTATTTCCCGGCCTGCCTGTAATGTGTGTGGTATCCTGATAGCAGAGAGTTATTTACTTGAAATAACGTTGCGAGCGAAGTAATTGATGTCTACTGAAGTATCGTCGGCGCCTTTGGAATAATTGTTTAGTTCCAGAGGTCGGATTTGTTCTTTCATAGTGAACTGTGTAGTTTAAATTTTCCGAGTCCTAGGACCGGACCTCCAATTGTTTACTTCACGGTCTTGATGATGGAGCTATTTGTTCTTTTGTTCCGAGCGATGTCCACTGGCGCTCTGCTACTCTCGGCTGAGAATTTTATGATGTGAAGGAGCTGCCCGTTTTTGTGCAGATCAGGCCTTGAGAGTGTTCTTTTCGCGGAGTTTTGGAGCACCATATTCCACTTGAATGGTTGGACTCACTTGATGTACCGATGCCCTACGGGAGGTACTTCTCCGTTTGGCCTTTTCTGGAGCAGGAAGGGACTGCACCCAAGCTGATGATGACTGACATCGATTTCGTGCTCGGGACTTTATTACTGCCGTTCAGCGTTTTCCCATTTATGGGTGATATCTTTTGCATTCTAATTTTTAATTGTTTCTGCAGTTTAGACTATTTTAAAATTTAATTAAATTAGCATGACTAAGACCCCTTTCACTTATATATTTTAAGTTGCGAATCCTGTGGATTATTGTTAGGATGTTCTAAATTCCCTTTTGGCTAACTTATGTTCTTTTATCCCAAATTTTAGTTTTGATAAATAGTTGTATAAGTTTAATATTGTTAACTTTAAAATTTAATATTCTAACGTTTTTTCTACCACTATACGACCGGCCATTCCATTTATTTTTATTATTTAAGATGTTTGATTTTAGTTAATGAGATGTAAAATGTTTTAAAAATTATTTTAAAAATGAAGTTTAAATTTTAATAAACGTTAGATTTTGAAAACCTAAAATCTGTGTTCTCTCTTTCTTTTACTTTAAATGTTTTATATTTTAGGAAAGTGTCAATTCTTATATTTTACAGGAGTACATATTTGTACACGTAGGCAAACTGGTCAATAGGTCAACTTTCAGTTTATTTAAGAATTCAGTTTATTTAAGACTTTCAGTTATATTTCTAAAATGTTTTCAGGTGAACTCACTTGAGAACTTTTCACTTGAGAACTTTTTCAGAGTGTATTTCAGTGTTTTCAGGTTAGATGAACTTTACAAATTTCAGATATTTTTGAGTGTTTTCAGAAGAATGATTTTTAGGCTTTTAGGTTTTAAGAACTTGAGAACTTAGAATGATTTAGAATGTTTTTTAGTATTTCATAAACTACTTACCCCCCCCCCCCCCCCCAACAAATGGTAGAAATCAGTGCTAAAAATGCAAAAATCGGGGTTTCTGGGGAATTATACCATGTCTGGTTAATTGATAAATTTTAAACAAAAAAAGTCAGACAATTTCGTTAGTAATCCGGAGGCCGGAGAAGTAATGAAAAGTCCAGAGTCTCCGGCCAAAATCCGGAGAGTTGGCACGTCTGCATGTAGCGAAATTCTACCCTTGAAAATGATATTAGTGTTAAAAATAGATAAATTGTACTTACATATATTAGTTGTAGAATAAATATCTTCTTTCTTTACAAATTCTCCAAATGGAAGATCTCTGAGAGGCTTAAATAAAAAGACTAAAATAAAAAAGTACCTAGTAAACCAATTCGAATGAATGGATTGTGAACTTCTTTACTTACGGTCAAGGTCACTTTCCATCTGGTACTCCCATAATAATCACGGAATGAATAACATTCAGAAGTGTTTTGACTCTATGGTTATTGTAACAAGAACTTCTAGTTTCAGTTTACCCCCTGCATGGGCGTGGTTGACGGGAGATACGGGTCTTTATAGATTGCCGTGATGCATGGGTTAGTCACATAGCATACAGAATGCTATGTGCAGAAATCCCCCCTGTATGAGTGTCACCAGGCGCTTGCAGCTGAATTCTAGATTTCAGATGCCATCTGACGTTGGGCATGACGTCATGACGCAAGCATTGATTCTAGTGGTTGAATGTTAAACACAAAACCTGAACTTTTCTTTAAAATAGTCGCCATAATCGAAAAAAAAGTTGCCACTTGCGTAAAATGTCGCTTTTGGGCCCTTTTTAGCTAAAAATAGTCACCTCGGGCGAAAAATAGTCGCCTGTGGCAGCCCTGCATTATTAGTTTTAAAGTCATTAAACTAAACCAAATTTCGTTAGCTCTACGGGGTTAAGGGTGCAGTAGCCCAGTGATTAACGCGAGGGAATTGCACTCGGTAGGCCCGGGTTCGATTCCCACCACTGCCAAAACTGCCGCCGTGTTCACGCGGAGTATGATCACGTTAAACATGTAGGTCCGTAAGGCCTTCCGAGAGATTGGTGGTAGGGGAAGGAGGGTATGGTCCCTGTGGATGCCTTCCCCACTGGGTTGCAGTCTAAATTGGGTGGCACTTCCTGGCCGTCCAAATAGTTACATTACACGTTTCTGGTAGGTTGTGCCAGCGAGTTTGCCATGGTCAGAATTTTCAAGGGTAGCGAACAGGCTGGTCGCCGAAGGCGGCTAGTAGGCAATGACTAAATTTGTTAAATAAATCTAAAATTTATAGCATTATAAATAGGATGTTTAAAAGAAATTACACAATAAAAAATAGAAGAACTATTGTTATTCTGAAATTGATTAAGATTTAAGTTTAAATACTTTGATCTAGTAATGAGCAAATCATAAAAAATATGGTTAAAATATTCATTTGATACATTTAATTTTAAGAAAATGGCATAAACGTTATTTAAATGTTTTTTCTTAATTGCAAATACCCATGATTTTATTAATTTCCATTGATAAGTGCTATTAAATTGACAATGTAAACATTTAATCTCAGCTTTATAATCATGATGTTTGGAACTTCCTTTATCAAATTTCAATCATTTGTGTATAACAGAGTTTCTATTATTTAAATAGGGATTAAATATAGAGTATTTATTATCTACAAATATATTTTTTACAATATTACCATTTAGATAAAATTGATTTAAACCATATGGAAAAAGAGTACAATTTGATTTAATATAGAAGTTTTCAAAAATAATTCTGTCAGCTAGATTAGTTTTTATATCCAAAACTAATCTATCTGACAGAATCTATAATAATCTTATCTTGACTATATGTATAGTAATATTATCAAAGCTGTGTTTAACAAAGTGTTTATATTGAACTTTATTAGAAGTAAGAAAAAAATTATTATTGTGGATATATTTTTGACATGATATCTATGAACATTCATACTTGGATTAATTGGATTACTAGTTTGTCCTATGTAAGAAAAATTACAAAAGTTGCAAGATAATTTATAGATGCAATCAAAAACCTTGCAGAAAGATAAATGGCTATTTTGATTCGTGATTTGAGTGTTTGAAGCAGAAGGGCATGTTTTACAATTGTTATTCTTATATTTATTGAAATTATAATTTTAAGTCGGGTGATCAAAACTATCCATAGTACAATGTTGGTAAAAGGATATCAGTCTAGACTATACCCAATATGAATCGAAAATACCAGGCAATATCTATCAAATTATATAATAATTAGGATATATATATTTGCTAGTCTCTAAAACATAAATATTGTGTAGATCATAATAGAATGAGAATAATTATGAGTATGACAATAATATAATGAGAATAATATATAAAAGAAATAAAATAGTTGCTTATAGATAAGTCTATATAAACAAATAAGTCCATGTAAAACCAGGAAGATATTACAAAATAAAAAGAAAAGGTTTAACATAATAGTTTCAATCTATTCAGAACTTGATTAAATAAAACACTAGGTATCATATAATATGAATAGTGTAATTCTTAGATACACATTAAATCCAAGCCAAATAAATATAAAAAAATAAAATGAGTTGCACTGATAAAGTAAAAGTACAGTTTATAAATAAGCTTCAAATAAGCTAACAAAACACCAACAGAATAAAACATAACCTTACAAAATAATTACCCAACTTATAAACTATAAAATAATAAAGTATAGTAAGAAAGAATAACGATAGATGGCAGCACTAGATATTAAAAGAACTAAATAGAGTTTACTATCAATAAGTTAAAAATAATAAGTGCAATATATTAAATTATAACAAAAGTAATATATATATATATATATATATATATATATAGCATTTTTCAATTGTCTTAGAGTCAACCTAGATTTTTAATGTATTTAAAAGAAACATCTAGTCAATTGTGTTTCACATTTGATGTACTGTCCTACCGCCACGAGAAAGTCTCTGAACAGGGTTGCCACAAGTAGACGAGTCGAAGAAAGGAGGGAGAAAGGTTTAAAATCGACTGCAACATTTGGCAAATCAAGCGCATTTCGTTAAGTGAAGAATCCGTTTTGTTTATCATGATGTACTAAAAGAAAATAGTAGATGTGTTTTATCCGACAGTTAAACAAAATTTTCGTATTAAATGACATTAAATTATAAATTAACTTAAAAATTTCTCATCATTTAAACTCAGAAAATAATTTGTTATTATAGGTGACAGCGGCTACGGGAAGCCGTCAATCTATTAGAACAAAGTAGTTTTAGATATTTTCTTTTAGATTCGGGCGATTTTGGGAGAGAAAAGCTTACAATTTAAATCTAGAATTTATATCATTTTGTTTAAAACTAAATTTCGAATTAATTCGTTAAAAAAATTCGAATTAAATCGTTACACAATTATTAGGCAGCAAAAAGGAAAAAATAAATGATAAATAAGCAAAATTATGACTTTAAAATATTCATTCTATTCATATTTTTCAATCAATTATAAAATATTCATTCACATTCATTGGAATAACTATTATCTACTATGTCCGAATCACTTGAAATGTTTTTAGTTGAAGAGTCTGAATCGCTATCTGACAGATTTATCACTAATTTCTTCACAATATCTTCTATCAGTCCATCTTTCTTCCAATAAATATTCTTTATATTTTCAATGTGTTCACAGTGTTTTTTCCATACATTTTGTGTTACTTTTAAAATAGCTTCTTTAAGCAATAATTGTAAATTGTTCAAATAGATAAAATACTTATCTCAGTGTCATTAAGCGATTTTCCCTCACGTTTTATCTTTTTAACTGATGACGCTGAAACCTCTGTCGCTTCTGCAGTTCTCTTCATTGCATTTGAAATTGGTATTTTTAGAGAATTTGTGGTTTTTTCTCTTCAAAAAATGCCGTAACATTGTGGACGTGCTTGCGAATGCAAAGTCTTTCCACTTTTAAATGTAGTCATTTTTCAACTAGGCAAAATCCACAAAGTGTGCAACACAGTACAAGTTACTTCACAGCTTTAAAAATCACAGAATGCGAGCATCTAGCATTGACCCCAGTACAAAGCGAAATGCGACTTTCATAAGTTCTATCTGCGCCAAATCGAAAAAAGCACTTTCCGTCACACCTAAAATGCAGTGGAATAACCTGTTTCCATAGCGACCGCCACCAAAACGTCTGCTGTCTGGGGACTTTCTAGTGGCAGTAGGACAGTATATTTTCTATCTCATGTTTTTACTGGAACTCTGCAGTCTCATTCAAATATGAAAATTATTCACTTATTTTCTTTTCTAATAATACTGTAGAAGCTCAAAATTTGCAAAAATAATCTCCTACCATCACACATTATCATTACTCAAGTGTGAAAGATTTTGGTGATTTTAAGAATTTCTTTCCTTTTGGATCAGTAATATTATGCAATTTACTGGTCTATTTGCAAGTAGCACATTATATGTAACTTGCTAGTCAACCATTGGCATTTATAAATTTTCACAAAAGTGACCAGAAATGTACATTTTAGAAGCAATATATGCCAAATGTTTTAAATTTATAAAAATTTAAATTGCACAAACAGTACAGAGGTTGTTTAAACACATTTTTTGAACAATTTTGTTGCAAAGAATAACACAATAGCTCATTTTATAAAAGCTAAATTATCATTTGCTGCAGTAAATTAAAGTTTGTCTATTTTAAAAATGACGCACATAAACAAACTTTGGATTGAAGGCTAAGTTTTTACTCTTTCTGAAGAGAAATATTCTTATTCTGTAATTAAAAAACATTGTTAAAACCATCAAATTTGCATTTCTAAATACAAAATAAGCAATATTAATACAGTACGTGACCTCTTATCCGGCGTTCCAATATCCGGACTCTCCCAAAACCGGAATACGGCAAAGTAATGCCAAATTCTGTGCCAACAAGTGATTATTTGCTAAATATTGCGCCAAATAGCGATTTTTTTATTTAAAATCCTGCCAAATGCTTTTTTGCTTTAATTAGCAATATTAATAAAAAAAATGCATAGAAACCTACTATTTTAGAGGGTTTGAAATAGGACGCGTTAACCGCGCACGAAATTCAAAATTCCCGCACACACTTACTGCCGCTGATTCTTCTTAAATTTCTAAAACGAACGCGAGGAATTCTCGCGATAGCGAATGATCATGTTTTTTCCCGAGAAGTTCCACAATTCCTTTTTTCCGGAAAACATCCGAAGTAGCACCGTTTTCCCCAAAAATTTCCTAAGCATCTGCATCCGGCCATCACCCCCCGATAGTAGCTCTCGGAGGTGACGATCCGGCACAGGCGAGACCGTCACATTGGCGGCGAGACGCGTCATTCTATTCTTCACTAGTTTCGGATAAGTCTCCTGTATAGTATATAGGAGCCGCGACTTGTCCGTAACTAACTCCTGTATAGTATAATACAGGAGTTGGTTACGGACAAGTCGCGGCAAGGTGCTTTTTTAATGGCGTTTCATTTTTTTCTGGGTGTATAGGGCAGAGCACACTAGGCACAAAGGTTTCGATTTTTCCGAATTCGTTACATTTTCTTTTCTGCTCTTTGTTCCGGGACTTTGATTTTCGGTAAAAGTATTCCAACTATTTTGCTAGAAATATCTCGATATCGCTAAAGAAATCCTACGCTCTTCAAATGCGATGTGCCGCGCAGAATTTACACTATTTTGCACAATTTAATAAACATTTATTGGAAAAGATGAAAAAACAGAGAGTCATCAGCGCATTTACGAGAGGATAGAAAGTACGTTTAAGTAAGGAATTCCCGAAATTAATGAGAGTTAACTTTTGCCGAAATGCAGAGAAAAGTATAGCAGCGTCATTCAGGGCCTTCTGACTGATCTCTTTACATACTTAACCTTGTTGGTTATAATTTGTGATTGAAGAAAAACAATAGAAGACGATATGCTCATGCATATAACCTGTCAGGATGCACAGGATAAACCTTCTGGTTATAAAAATTGATGAGGTACGAAATTGAAAATCTTCGCTGGAATTTAAGCAGAGATAACAACGTTAAAATGGAAGTTGTAAAAAAATACAACTAACTGTAGAGGTGTTGAAAATAACAGTTCCAATTTGGTTCAAATCACTTTTATTTAAGAAGCGAATCCATTGCATTTGCTTACAATATATTTATGGCAATGTAAAACAAATCAAAGCATACTATATACAAAAACATGAGCTCTCAAGCTCATTCGTAAGGTTTCAGAAAAAGTTCCACACTTAGACACATTCTTGGTTTAAGCAATCTTTACACGAGTAAGTAGAATAAAACTTTTCAAACTTACGTAACAACGTGCATTTCCCGATGCTACCTATAGCTGGTCACACGCTATGGCAAAAACTTAAAACTTCACGGATTAACACTGTATAAAGTCCACAACACGGAACAACATGGTCTCCTTAACTGAGAACCATTAAATCTTTAAGATTCACTAAAACATCCGCGTCAACCGATAAACATTATCATAACATTCGACTACATCGAATAAGACTATGTAGGTCCGTCTGAGATCAGCGATCTCGATCCAATCCAAGATATGTCCACTGCATCGATCCCTGAACCGATCGATCTATGCATCGTAGTACTGCATCTTAGTACTGCATCTGTATTGCTTAAACCAAAAATGTGTCCAGCCTTTATATCCGACGATGGGTGCGTTCTGGAACACAACCGTTGCCGGCAACGCCCTCTGGATATGCAAAACAGGATGCGTGAGCGGCGAGAAGGTGATTTGCATGATAAGCCTAGTTTTGTCCACATCGCGATTCGTTCACGAGAACGGAAAAAATCATTTAGAATAATGACGTCACGCTCCTGCGAAACGAGAATCGCGATGTAAACAAAACCAAGTTTCCAACAAACCTAAGCAATAAACTTGTCATTTTCTCGGGAAAATCCTTTTTTTTTTTTCATCTCCATAGAAATATACACATCTTCAATATTTTAAAAAACATTGATGGAATTCCAAGATCAAAATCATTTTCAATTAAATCCTATTATTTGGATGAAAATGGCTATTTTGAACCGAAAATTGACCCTAGCAAAAAGTTCCATGTTACATTTATTAATTAGTAATTTATAGAAGACAGTTTAGCAATATCGCGAAATTTTTTTATTTAAACACGATCGCCGGTATATTTCGTTTTATTTTTAAATATTTTCCATTTTTTCAATCTGCTTCCATCCACTAATATTTTTATATTTATTTTGCTTTTTATGCTGGGATATTATCTTTTAAACATATTGTTGGTGAAAATGAGATATATGTTTAGGATAACGAAATTAAATTTTTTTTATTTATTCAGGCATTTAGAATTATAAGGCTTATTAGAAATACATTTGAAGAGCATAAATTAGAATTTGATATATTTGCACCCATAGTTGAATATCTCATTTCAATTAAAAATGAACATCCTTCTCATCTTAATTTTATTAAAAGTACTTTAAAATATTTTGAAACATATGAACAAAGGTGCTTCTGCCAAAATATTAGATGAATATGGTGAGGGCCCACTTTAGTTGAAACGTTAAAAAAAAAAAAAAAGACTTTTAATAACTACCCTGAATAATCAACTTTTTTCAGACATTTTTTTCTTAAATTTTGCTCAATCGCTAAATTTGACACTATAATTACATGTAATTTGCATTTTAGTTAACCCATATAGATTGTAAAAAAGCTTTTTTTAATACATTTATGTTTTTAAAATGAATTATAATTTTCTATAACGACATTTGAGACCATTCCAGTAAGTTTTAGAAAAAGTGTTCCGAATTACGGAAAAACCCCTTATCCAGAATGCCTGAAGTCCCAAGCATTCCGGATAATAGATCCTGTACTGTATTAATAAAAAGGAAAATGTCAAACATTACTTTTAACAGGAAAAAGAATAATGAATGAATACCCAAAGAAAGTAATAATTACAGTGTCTTTAAATACCTCTATAGTGACTGTAAAAAAGATAATAGAATTAAATCTTTAAAAAACTAAAAGCATGATGTTCATGGCCTTTTGCCTAAACATGTGACTGAGTGCAGAATATGTTGTTGAATTCTTTTTGAAAATCATTTATCCAGTGACAAATGGAAATATATTGTGACAATTGACGATGCGTGGATCTTTTTAAATGACTATAACAAAAAAAATCGATTTACTATATCACAAAAAGAGGAAGAAAGAAACCTGAAGAATCAAAAGAATTTTCATAAAGGATTCATGATTATTGCTGGCTTTTCATAAAATGGTAAATATATGTTAAGAAAAGTAAAAAAAATGTCATAATCAATTGAACATATAGTCAAACCTGTCTATCTCGAACCCTGTTTATCTCGAAAACCTCTATATCTCGAAATTTACTTATTTCCCTGCCTTTTCAGCCAAAATTCAATGTATCTCTATGTTTATCTCGAAAAATTTTCTCACAAAACCTCCATATCTTGAATTACAGCATGAAGCATTAATTATACAAAGTCGAAGTTCAGCGGCCATATTTCAGCAGCGGAAGTTGCCATTAAGAAACATTCCTTGTACAGCAACAGTCACAACGTCATGTGTAGATGGTAGGAAGGTAGATTGAAGACAGGTGCAAGTCGCAAATTTCTCGGAAATTCACAAAGGGACCGGAACTTACGTTGGCCCTTTCAGTAAGAACAGGGAATTTTGAACAATGGGGGGTTGGGGTGATTAATAAACGGATAAGCAACTGGTCAGTTTTGCTCTTCTGTTTGTGGAGTTAGTAACGTAGTTTGTGATTGCATTAGAAAGTTAAGTGAAGCAAATGGCGGGAGTGAAAAGGAAGTTAAATGTTCTTTCGATGGAAGAAAAAATTAACTTAAAAATCCTCTACTTAAAAAGAATGAAATTGCGAGAAGTTTGGTATTCCGCCGAGTACTCTTTCGAAGATAATAAAGAACAGAGATTTGGTAAAGAGAAACTTTGAAAACAATAAGAAAGTGAAAAAAAGTTTAAAATGTACTCTCCCGGATGTTGATGAGTGTGTGAGAAAATGGTTTGTACAATGGCGAGACCAAGGGGTTCCTATCAGCGGAATGATACTACAGAGGAAAGCTGAAGATTTTACAAAAGAACTTGGCCATAGCAGTGAATTTAAAGCCAGCAATGGGTGGCTTGAGAGCTTCAAAAGGAGACATAACATCGTTTTCAGAAAACTATGTGGTGAAAATGAGTCTGTATCTCAAAGTGTTTGCGAAGAGTGGATCAAGGAGCTCCCTCCCCTGCTGGAAGGCTATGAGCCAATGGATGTCTTCAACGCCGATGAAACAGGGCTATTTTTTCAATGTTTACCCAACAAAACAGTGACATTCAAGGGAGAAGAGTGCCGAGGTGGTAAACAGAGTAAAGTGCATGTAACTGTACTTTTAGCAGCTAATCAAGATGGAAGTGAAAAACTTCTACCACTGATGATCGGTCATTCTGCAAAGCCCAGATGTTTCTCGAAAGTGAAATTGTTTCCTTTTTCCTACAAAGCAAGTAAGAAAGCCTGGATGACCAGAGAAATCTTTAGTGACTGGTTGAAAGACATTGACAAATCTATGGGTTTTAAAAAAAGAAAAATTATTCTGTTCATCGATAACTGCAATGCTCATTCCAACTTCCCTACTCTAAGAAACATCACTATAAAGTTTTTGCCTCCTAACTCTACATCCAAGCTGCAACCCCTCGATCAAGGGATCATTCGAAGTTTCAAAGTGGGATATAGATGAGAACTAGTTCGAAAACTTCTAGATGCCATCGACGACTTCCCAACATCAATGTTTTGGATGCAATAAGGATGACAGACTATGCTTGGAGAAATATTACGGAGAAGACGATCAGGAATTGCTTCCTTAACCCTTTCGAACCGTTGACACGCCCACGTACCGGCTGCGAACTTGCATTCAAGGACGTACGGCACGCACTCGTGCCAGAGAGAACTTCACCCTAAACGCCGAATGGCAAGTATTGGTGTTTCTACGTGAAACGTTTTCATTTTAATTTATTTGTCTACTAGATGGCGTTAAATGCCCGTGGAAGCAACTTAAATGTATTTTATAGATGTTTGACCTTGGCACAAGGAGAATCCAATAAATTATTTCTCCATTTAGAGCGGGGAAACATGGTTCTGTAAAATAAACAGAGCACTTCTCGCAGCATCAACAATTTTATAATTGAGTTCCGGGTTTCCTTTTGATTTTAGCTTTTAATGATTCCGTTGGTGAATTACAGGAATAAAAGAGAGTATTTTTTTTTTGGAAGGGTGGGGTTAAAGGAATGTGCGACACTGAAATGAGTAGGCTATTTCGGATAAAAATATGGGAGGTTTGAGACTTTTTCTTTCTGTGGAAGAATATACGCGTATGGTAAACGAACCAGACAGTAATGAAAGCAAAGCAGATAGTGAAGATTCGTGGAACAGTGTTATTTCTGATGATGAATCTGAAAATGCAATTGATTCTTCAGATTCTGAGCGTACTATTATTACAACGCCGCCAGCTTCAGTTGCTGTTTTTTCGAATGATGTTTGGACATGTGATTTGAAAGATCTGAATTCTTTGGAGTTTTTGAACATACCTGGAATAAATCACAATATCATACCGCCTAATTTATATAAGGAACTTGATTTTTTTAGTATATTTTTTGATAATGAACTAGTAGAATTTATCGTAAAAGCAACTAATGAGTTTGCAAAGAAAAGATAGGAGAAAAATCTCCTCTCTCCTTCCACATCGAAGACTCCACCTAAATGTATTTACACCTGTGACAGGAACTGAAATGTATTTTCACCTATGACAATGTATTTACACCTGTGACAGGAAACGAATTTCGTGTGTTTCTCACACTAGTAATTTTGACGAGCATTGTCAGAAAACCAAATCTTAAAATGTATTTTTCTAAGAATCCAATTATCAGTACTCCTTTTTTTAATTCAGTTATGAGTCGCGATCAATTTATAGGAATATTGCATTACCTTCATTTTACTCTTGATAGTAATGCCCAAAAACTAGATAAATTGAAACCCATGTTAGATGCATTAGTTTCAAAATTTAAATCTATATACACTCCTAGAAGAAATGTGTTCATTGATGAATCTTTGTTCTCATGGAAAAGAAGGCTGGGATTTCGTCAATATATCCCCTCGAAAAGGTCCAGATATGGAATAAAAACATATAAATTGTCAGAATTGGAATCAGGCTATAAATGGAATTTCCTTGTGTATACTGGAAAGGACACGGAATTATCAAGCTCTGATGGTGGATAGGGAGAACGCGTTGTGAAAACATTTCTAAATGAACTTTCAGGAAAAGGATATACTTTGTACTTGGATATATTTTTTACCTCTCCTGTACTTGCAAAGTATTTGCTGTCTAAGAATATGCATATATGTGGTACAGTTTTAACCGATTTGCCAAAGAATAATCCATCTGTACCTAAAACATATATACACTAAAATTTTTAATATTTTGATAAAAGAAAATTTATAGAAAAAATATACATCAAATAGAAAATAAGTATTTCCTTTCTTCCTGAAAAAAGTAGAATGCTGTGTTGAACGGGTGATTTTTAGTGAATTTTTTTCGAGAGTTAGGCTTAGTGCAAAAAATTAGCAGTCTTTTGGGAAAAGTTCGGAAACAAAGCGCTCCGTCCTTTGGGCCACGGCGGTTTCAGAATGCCGCCGTCCTGAAAGGGTTAAAGCTAGATTTAAGCAAAGGCATAACGAGGAAGAGCAAGAACAACAAATGAACATTGACACGATGTATAAAGTAGAAGCCAATGAAGTAAATTCGGAAGGATGGATGATCATCAATAATAGACTTAATCTAGACATCTCATTCGAAACCTTTTTAGACGTGGACGATTCCCTGACAACATGAGGAATGTTGACTGATACGGAGATCATAGGAGTTTCTGATGACGACGGTGATGAAATAGTGGAGACAGATTCACCTAAAGTTACCATAAAAGAAGCAGAGAAGTCTATTGAAAAGTTGAGCTTTCCTTGAATCCCAGGAGGATATTAGTCAGAACGGATTCGCAGCTATTACTAACCTTAAAAAAATTGTTGAATCAAAGAAAATTTGGCATCAGAAATTATTGCGTGATTATTTTTATTAAGGTATGTAGTAAATGCTTTATTTTCACTCTCTATTTTTCGAAACCTCTTTATCATGAATTTTTTTTTCATTCCTGCGAGATTCGATATAGACAGGTTTGACTGTATTACCAAGATCATGGTGTAACTCTTTAAAGAAGAAATACCATCTCCTTATAAACAGAGTTTTAATAGAATAGAACTCCATCACGATAAAGCTACCAGTCACACATCAAAATCTACCTAAATTTTTGGGGGGGAAAAATGACAAAAGGTACAGGTATTAATGCTATACCTTTTGTCCCTTGATATGTCACCAATGCATTGATTATTGTGTTTTGGGGGGCTATTAAAAAGAGAACTTTTGATATGCAAACTTAAAAAACTAAAATGAAGTGGAATACAACTCCAAACTTTAAGAAAAGCTCTTATCTTAAAAATCAAGATGTAGAATGATAATCCAGAGAAAGGGCCATCAGATGGAACATTTAAGAAATAAATATTGTTACTTCAAGCATTAATTATATTGCTTTATATTTATTTTAAAAATGTGTAAACACTACAATCTCTGTGCATTATGTTCAAATTCACTGCATCCAACTACATAAAAAAATTTCTTTACCACAAAATCATCACAGGATAGTGAAATATAATAAACAAAATTAATAAACATTTTGTACATTTTAGGCATTTAGTACTAAATTAAAACTGTATAAAATGTGCCAATTATAGTGAAACTAATAATATTTCGTGTATATGCTATTTTTCAAGTTCTATTTCACTATTTTTTGTCACTGTAAGATCACTCCATGACATTTGCAGATATGTTTAAATTTAAGTGCTTAACATAAAATATGTCTAAATTACATTAAATATATTTAAAAATACTAATTTCTTATTATATATTTCTGACTTATTACAAAATTGCTACCTCCAGCAAATACCTGATCACTTGAATATTTTTAGTTTTACTATATAAACCATTTTAGACAGAAATATATTAGAAAAATTACCAATTTTTATCACCACTTCTCTGTACGGCTGATGCAAGACATAAAAGCTCACCAGTGTTCCAACGATCAGTGAATTCATTTCCTAAAAATGAGATGCATATATTAAAATTCTTAATAAATAATTTGGATTTGCATTAGTTTACATTGATTAAAATTCAATTTAAACAAATATGAAGCTATACATATAATGCAACACATAATAAAAGTACAAGCTTCAAAAAATACCAGTGAAAAAATATTCATTATCAAATAGCATTTAATAAATAATAACTGTCAGGTCGGATATGGGTGTGTTCAGAGTAGTGCCCAGCAAAGTGACTTCACTGTGTAGTGAAGTCACTTAGCTGGGCACTTTGTGTGGAGTTCCACATCATAAAAATGAGAATTTACTTGAATATACAATTTACTTGATTATAAAAATAGAACCTTAAGCTTAAATTATAGGTGCAAAAATTAGAAGTGTTTTTTGTGAGATGCATGCAGTATGCAGTGGTGTACGTTTTTGTATCCAGAAACTGACCAATTGTGTAAGCAAAAATAAAAGAAAATATAAACTTGATATTGATACAGAGTTAGACAGTATCAAAAATACATGTATTTGAAAAGCATTTTCAAAATACTTTGTATTTTGTATTTTAAGCTGAAAAAACTAAAGTATTTTGGTAATGTATGGGAAATACATTTTTAAAGTATTTTGTATTTTCAAAATACATTTCTTCCGATATCAAACTATGATGTTTAAACCCAGGGTTGGACTAGTCTATCGGACGATGCCCGGTGGTTTGAGGGCTGCTTTATCAGAGAACATTTCAATGAACTTGTTCATCCAATCACAATCACTGCCAGAAACATTCGTGGGTTTCTGACTGGTCCAGTTCATGCACTAAATGGGGCCTTGTCATACAGTAACAGGGCTGTCCGAGCCGTTATTAAACAGTGAGGATTTGGGCTGGGTATCTAAAACTAGAGAGGTTTACAATGTCCACATAAGTCAATTTTCAGGCTGGTCTGACCCTCCGGCCAAACACATGCTACACAGCACTCTGCTGCACTGAGTTGCTTCCTTTGCAAGTGTTCATTTTAAGTTTTATAAAAACACGATTTTTTAATAATGATGACAGTGCTAAATAGAATGTTTTGTTTATGAAGATATTTTTAACTTTTGACTATTTGTCGTGAAGCCTTATAAAAAAATTTGGAGAGACATAAAACCAAGAACCAAAATTAGCAAGCAAAATTATTTTAATTTACTTTCTACATTTTACTTTATTTTAAAATAAGTGTTTGTGTGTGGATCTTTAAAATTTAATGTTTGATCACTTTAATTTTCCAAAAAACATGCACTTTGATATGGTGGGCCTTGGATGGGCTAGACTGGTAAGGTTCAAAATCCAAAGGAAACATATTTCTGGCTTAAAAATTTCCTTTAAACTTCATTTCTCAAAATTGGCTATAGACAAGGGCTGTCAACCCGCCCACCAACCCAAAAAAACCCGGGCAGTTTTTTTTTTTAAAAAAACCACTTAAAAAAACCCTATAAAACCCATCCCGAAGTGGGTTTTTTTTTTAAATTATTTTTTAACAGATTTTTCTTTTAGTTTTAATATTATACACAATTATTTTCCCTTTTAAATAAAAAATATTAAATAGTTATTACGTTTTCTTAATACCCTGTTACAAATCCTGTCTATGAAATCTTCAGGTTGATGTATGAATAATTGAAAAAAAGTTAGGTTCATAAATTTTTATTTAATTACTTTCAGAATTTACATTTTTCTTCAATAACAAAAATTTTATTTCTATTTGTCTATTTGATACAATCCTTTTCATCATGATTTATTAGTATGAATATTTTTGATGGGAATATTTTTTTTGAATGAAGCTGATATAATTTGGAATCTTTCAATTTGAAACTCATGAAAGACACTAGCCACTCTGGGTAGTTTTCTTTTAGCCAGTCTTCAGCCAATTGCTGTTGATGAGAAGTCAAACGTTTACCTTCAAATTTTGGATTCATCAGGTTTGCCAAATAGTGAAAAGGAAGAAGAGCTTGATCAATTCTCTTTTGAATTTGATCTTTATAAGGGATAAGGTTTGAGCTTTCTTGAAGATCCAACCATAGTTCAACAGCTTCAGCATCTGGCAACCATAGTGAAACAAAATGGTTACTCAACATAAGCATAGAGACTGTTCTAAGGTAACTTCCTTTTTAGGACACGCCCGGTAAGAGCGTGAAAAAGAATAAGGCCGTGTGTATATATAAAACAATAATTTATTTACACTATATAAATATTTACATGACATTGATTCAAAGTATTTAAAAGACCACTTCCCATATTCAAAAATGGAAAGTATACCAAATTAAGTTAAACAAAAGGAAAGTGTATATAGTCTCACAGACTAAAGTTGAAAAGATGGTAATTAAAAATTAAGCTTAAAACATCCCTATGAAATATTTAAATATCCTTAACCCGGAGAGAGAGAGATAAAAGATACAAATCAGGCACAGGCCCTTAAATGTGGAACTCACCAACATTACTGGCAGTTGAGCAGCATCTCTCTTTACAGAGGACCATGATTGGGAGCCGACTTTTCTCAAACACCACACAGTTCCTTCTCCTCGCTCCTTTCTTTTAAATTTCTGAAAAGCTCTCTCTCTCCAAGATTTTAAAACACGCCCCTGAGGCGCACACAACTATCTCATTGGATTCAGGGTCTTAACCCCTTGACCCCAAAGCATCGCCATTGGCTTTAGGCCTTCCAGAAACAAAAAAGCACCTTCTCAAGCTCCTGCGAAACTGATATTCTTTCGGGCACTAATTCAAAGCTTGCCGAAAACCCTATGATCCCTCCGAAAACGGACAAACGTTAAACCTTTCGGTGCAAATACGATCTCTAAAGAAACCTCCGACATCCTGTCTTCTATCCTTCGAGAGCAGCTGGCCAAACGAAAAAGCTGACCCTCAAAATAAATAAGTAAACTCTAGATCGCAACCCCGAAAATATTGGATCATGGGTTTACCATGCGACAGAGACTATTTATCAATGTCTATTTATCAATATTAATATTCTTTTTCTTTATCAATATTTAACTTCATCTTAAATAACACATTGAAAATGAACTACATTAAAAAACTCAATAAAGCCCAAAAAACCCAATTTAACCCAATAAAACCCACCCGGGTTGGGTTTTTTAAAAAAATCCCAGGTTTTTTTACAGTCCTGAGACAGAGCTGAGATGACTGATATGAATTCAGCATTAAATTCAGGAAGAGGTTGGAGGTTCACTAAAGATTTCCACTTATTTTTTTTCACCTCCAGTTCAAAAAATTTCCTTGAAACGTCAATTCTAAGAATTGGTTACAGCTTAGATAATGAGTGATATGGATTCAGCATTGAATTCTAGAGGATGTTGGGGGTTGATTAAGGATTTCCATTTTTGATTTTGGAGATGCTAGTTCTGGTTTTTATGAACATTTGTATGACTGCACGAAATAAGTATTAAAAAGAAAATTAAAATGTTTAATAGTTCCATCAAAAATGAAGTGTACCCATTTGCCACCATATGATCACATCACAGTGCAAAGTCCAGAGTAATTTAGCATTAAAATTGATTCCTAAAAATTGAAATTCATCTGCCCAAGGGATATGGGGTTGAATATATTGATATCAGAAATGGGGAGGTGTTATATTTCCTGGAAATAAACTAAAAGAAACCTTAAAAGGAACTAATGCTGACGAGCTTGGATTAATTTTAATTTTCCCAAGAATAAACAATCACTCAAGCAGGATCGTGTAGATCTGAAGTTAAGTCGTGATGCTATTAAAATATTTGTCTTTTGCCATAATCAAAGTGTTATAGGCAAACAATGTCTGGATAGCTCAGGATGTACTCATGAATATGTTGAAATGGTGTGGAAAAATAAAGCTACCTTGTGGGACCCCACAACAGGCCAGCCTACATGAAAGATCATCATTAAGTTAGACCCAGAAAGAGCATTTACAGATATTATCATATATAAGTTAACAAAACAGATGAGTTGGGCTGGATAGCCAATCGCAATAAGCTTACAAATTATTCCAGACAAACACAAGTATCAAAAGCTTTCACTATGTCAAGATAGAAGGTGCCAGTAATAGTCATACCAGCAAACTCGTTATAAACAAATTCACATACTTGAAGCTAGTGATTCATAGAGTGCTTCGATTGGAGGTCAAATTGTTCATGACAAGAAAGCAGCATCAATAAAAACAAAAAGGCAATCCTTTCAAGTATAATATCACAACTGAGTCTTATAACAACCCCTCATAGGACTGGCCAATGTTAAACTAAACAATGATAGGTCCTGCATCAAATTTCACTTCCCTATGAAATGTCAATTCGAACCTTTCAATATAAGGTGTTATATTCGGGGGTCATAGTAAAAAGACACAATTATCAACATTGTATAACTCTCTAATACTTCCTTAAAAAAGGTAGGCTCAGAAAAATTAAGTGACTGTACGAGGGTGTTTTGATCTCTCTTCATCAGGGTCAAAAAGTGTCTTTTCTTATGAACTCATTGAGCCCACTGAATTTTAGATGTCTCAAACTGGCATTTTTAGTGTTAGCTTACTATAATGCAGAGTTTTTACTAAATGAAACCTCATTTTATTAAAATATTTGCTGCAATTTTAGTTACATAGCTAAGCTCATCAACCTGACATTTTTCAAACAATTGCATAACCTCATTAACGTGAACTCTCATGCCCCTCACGGTAATAAAAAGTTTGCTTACATTAAAATAAGAGTAGTTCATGTTATCAGACGGATGGAACCATGGATTCATCCTATAATGTTGTCATACTAATTAAAATAACAAAATACAGCCTTATATATCCATTGTATTTACACCCGCTGATATCCGGCCACACAATAAGCTGCTAGAAGCCTTCAGGCTGGTCGTGTGGTCTGGGTCTTCAACACCCGCTGATATGAGTCAAAAAATTACATAAATTTAATTCAAGAATTAAATAGTAGTAGCAGTATTACATCGGGGGGAAAAAAGGGGCATTTCAAGCTATTTTGGATTTTGAATAGCACAACGTCTCCAAAAGCCCTTCTATTTATAAAGTTTCTAAGTCTGGTCGGAATGTACTGCTTGCATAATGAAAAAAAAGAGCAGTTTTTAATGAATTGAAAGCTTTTATTGTGCTGACATAGTTTCCATTTAAAGTGGTGCCATACTGCTGTCCTCTTCATTCATTTCAGATAAATTTTGCATATTAACATTCAACAAGTTTTTCATGCCATTATCAATTATTTCAATTGCAACATCTGAAGTCATGATGTCATTATTTATAGAAACATAATCATTAAACAATACAGATTTCGGGAAAATATCACATACTCATGCTTTTTATGTCATGTCTAACTCTGTTTAGATGATAAAAATAAAATGTTTTGACTTATTTTTTAATGGAAAATGATTTATTTTCTAATTTGTAAACCTAAAGTCTAAATTTTCCATATAAGTGTTAAAACTAACTGTTCACATTTATATTTTATTTTGTTTCATTAAAATCGATAGTAAATAATCCAGTATAATACAGAAAATATTTACTTATATGTATAGCCATCATAGAATATATATAAAGTACGTGCGAAACAAATTCGTGCTCTTGGATTTGTACAGATTTTATACACAGTTGTGTACAACGTTAAAACTCAAGAGTACGGAATTCTTGCTTTTTTTTTTTTTTTTTACCAGTTCTTTTAATCGTCAAATTAATCCCTTGATCAACTCAAAAAATTATATTAAAATGTTTGCCGGTGCAAGTTATTTTAAAAACAAGAGGAATGCTAAACAAAAAATTTACAGAAGCAAAATTAATCATAAATAAGAAGTGTTACAATATTGTGGTAAAATGTTAAACTTTTTAACTGTATAATAAATTATTTAATAAAAAAAATTTGCATACCATCTTCATCGTCCACTTCAAGTCTTGAAAAATAGTCATTAAACTTAGCACCAACATTTTCGACAAAAGACATTCTAAAATTACAGTTGTATGCTTCAGTTGAAAGACTTACAATTGTGAATATTTTATAGAACCGTGTTCCTAATAAATAAGAACAAATAATTGTTACAACATTTTTAACTCCATTGATACATATACTTGGATGAGGATTATACAATCGTAGTCGAGTAAACAATGCAACAACCTAGAATGCAAATGCAAGGAACTAAACGTAACACAACTACGCGAATGCATGGTAAAAGTAGTTTAAAAATTTGCCACTAGAGCATAAACTGTGTATTATTTTAAAATAGAATATTTCTCGGAAAAAATTGTCTATAACTTAAATTATATTATTTAAAATTAATCAATTGAATTTCTACATACAAATAAATGAAATCATGCACAAAAAAAAAATATACAGCTGGTAAAGCAGTGCAACAACCCAACCATAACTGAACTCTTTCGATTTTTGACTTTTGGGCTAATCATGGACGTAAATTAGAAAATCTTTAAAAACAGATTTTTTAAAATAAGCTTTGCAGGAAGTTCTTTTGAAAATTCATTGTTATGCACAAGAAAAATATTAATTTCGTTTCATAAAATGTTTTTTATATGTGAAGCATTTTATTACATAGCTCATTGACCCGAATCAATCTGGATTAGTGCAAGCGTCACTAAAATCAACAAATATGCCTTTCCCTAGGAATGAAATTAAATTAGATGAAATGTGGAAAGACTTAGAAACAGGTATTAATCAAATATATGCTAATGATATCACAAAATGTGATTATTTGCGCTTGTATACTTTAGTCTATAACTTTTGCACAACAGCTAGTGATGGGGGTACTCCCTCTAACAATAACCAACTACACAGAAAACTGACAAACTTTTTTCAGGCATACCTTAAAAGTTTGCTTAAAAAATATGAAGATCTCATCAATGAACCTCTTTTGTCACATTACATGCAGCAATGGCAAGATTACCGTTTTTCTAGTAAAGTGTTAGGTGGTGTTTGTTCGTATCTGAATCGACACTGGGTTCGTCGAGAGAGAGAAAAAAGTCGAGTGGAAGTGTTGGAAGTTTATCATTTGTCTCTTGTGTCATGGAGAGACTATTTGCTTGAACCTCTGAAACGCAAGATGTCAGCAGCCATCCTGAAGCTGATTGGTAAGGAAAGAAATGGAGAAACTGTAAATACTCGATTGATAAGTACAGCGTTAAATTCTTACATTGAAATGGGTATCAACTGTGCTGATCCTTATTGCGAAAATCCAAATTTATATTTGTATAAGGATGCATTTGAAACTGAGTTTCTGGCTGATACAGAAGTATTCTATTCAACTGAAAGTGGTTCCATAATTCGAAAGAATCCTGTCTCTGAATTTATGAAAAAAATTGAAATTTGGTTTAATGAAGAACAAAAAAGAGCTCAGTTATACCTGCATGAGTCAACATTAGAGACTTTAGTACGTATTCTCGAAAATGTTGTCATTGAAAAGTACATGGAGACATTCCATTCCGAATTCAAGAATCTGCTTGCATATAATAAGATGGAAGATTTAAGACGGATGTATCAATTACTCTCTCGTGTTACTGCTGGTTTAGATCAGTTAAAGATTCAATTTGAAGATTATGTTAGTCAGCAAGGTCTAAGAGCTGTTGAGAAGTATAATGAATCTGATACTAATGATCCTAAAGCTTATATAAATGCTGTCTTAGATATTCATCAGAGGTATAATGCTATTGTAATTGCAGCTTTTGAAAGTGAGGCTGGATTTGCCACTGCTCTTGATAAAGCATGCAAGAAGTTCATCAACAAAAATGCTGTTACAGAAAGTAGCCGATCTTCAAGTAAGTCAGCTGAACTATTAGCCAAATACTGTGATTTGCTGTTAAAAAGGAAACCCAGTGATTCAGAAGAAATGGAAGTTGTGGACAATTTGAACCAAGCTATGGTAATATTTAAATATATCGAGGAAAAAGACATATTTCAAAGCTTTTATAGCAAAATGTTAGCCAAAAGGCTTGTGCAGCAGATGAATACATCTGGCAATGATGATGCTGAAACAATCATGATTGCAAAGTTGCGAGAGGCTTGTGGTTTTGAATATACTGCTAAGCTACAAAGAATGTTTCAGGATGTGTGCATTAGTAGAGATCTGAATGACAAGTTTCGTAAGTCAGGTGAACAGCTTGATGTGGATTTTAGTATCAATGTTATAAGTTCATCATCTTGGCCTTTCAATCAGTCTCTCACATTTAATCTTCCTCAAGAACTGGAGCAAAGTGTTCAATCTTTCACTACATTTTATTGCTCTCACTTCAGCGGAAGAAAGTTGCATTGGCTGCATTCAATGTCAAGAGGTGAGTTAGTTTCAAAATGTTTTGATAAGCTTTATACTTTTCAAGCATCTACTTTCCAAATGTCTGTCCTTCTGCAATTCAATACTACTGATACATATACCGTTTCTCAGCTGGAAGAAAGCACAGGTATAAGATCTGATGTCCTTTTGCAAGTTCTTCAAGCCCTTGGAAAACTAAAGTTATTAAGATTTCAGGACGAATCAAATGTAAGTTCATCATCCTCCATATCGCTGTTTACAGGCTACCACAACAAAAAACTGAAAGTGAACATTAATGTCCCTATCAAGTCGGAAACTAAATCAGAACAGGACACTGTACACAGACATGTTGAAGAAGATAGAAAGCTGCTTATTCAAGCTGCCATTGTTCGTATTGCTAAAACAAGAAAAATTGTCAAGCACCATACTTTATTAACTGAAGTATTGAACCAGCTCTCCCAAAGATTCAATCCTAAAGTACCAGTTATCAAGCGATGTATTGACATACTCATTGAAAAAGAATATTTGAAAAGGGTGGAAAAAGATTCTTATAGTTATGTAGCTTAAGATCATTTGTATTTATACGATTTCACTCATATTTCCTGTGTTTAAAGAATGATGTAAAATATGTATTTAGTTCAATTGAACAAAAAGTTTTAACTGTGTTTTCTGCTCATCTTTAAATGGACCATACATTTTTTTTTTTCATTTTTTTTTGCATTAGTCATGAACTGTTTTATTATGACTAATGTGCAACATTCATATCGATCATTTTCATCTCTTGTTGTCTATTAAATATTTATGTGGGCCATGGGTATTTTTAAATAATTGAAATAATCGAGAGAGAATTTTTATTATCTGGGGATGGACATAAATCCATCAGGTTTGTAAAGTATGGGTATTGCTCAGTATTTTTGATGAATTTAATGTAACGCTAAAAACTTGAAATTCTTGCAACAATTTGTCAATAAGTTATGTACTTAAATTATTGCTTCAAAATTTATTTTTCATTTGTAAAGAGTAATCCTAAATTTTCATTCAATCACAGCATTGTAATTATACAGCATGTAATATGCATAACATCATTAAAAAAGTAATAAAATATATAGTTTGTAATTTGTCTGGATTCTTTGTCACTTGTAAATTTTATGTATATAACTGTCAAGACCCATGCCAGACAAAATATATGATTTACTATAATTTGAACGAATATCATATTTTTTGTATAATATACACCTCTGTTGGCATGTTTTAAAAATGGTTGTCATGAAATGGTGATAAAATACAATGTAAACAATAACATAGTTGTTTACGTCGTATTTTATCTCATGGCAACCATTTTTAAAACATGCCAACAGAGTTAGTATATTATTAAAGATAATAAATAAGATACTAAAATTGATACATCAGAATAAATCAAAACTCTTGTTTACTTTCTATAATTTTCAATTATAAAGAGCTTTTGTTTACTTTCAATACTTCAAATTGTTTGTAAACACCTTTTGTTTACATTGTACATATTAAATTATTTATAAACAACTTTTATTTACTTTCAACACTAAATCTTAGGATGCTTTGTTTATGTTCAATATCTCTATATTAAAAAATAGTTCTGTGCAGCCGCTGACCAAATCCTTTTTAAAATAGAGAGATTTTCTGTCAAAGCTAGCTCCGGACCTATGGCATCAAATGATTTGCAATTTGGTATGATGATTTATTTAGAATATGTTGCCTGCCATGTGTCATCTCCTAATTCGGTTATAATAATATACAATTTTGAAGTGAAAAAAATTTTACTCTACTCTTATATGAATATTTTATTTTCTTTGTTGTATCTTCAAAATATAATCGTTCTTTATTGCAAATGCTGTTGCCATTACATACAGTAATTTTTTAATTCTCGATTTCAACAATTGGAAATACATTAGTTATTCAGAGTTTCATTAAAATATTACTTCTTTTGAAATGGAAACAACATTTTCAACAGTGAAATTTGTGGTACAGATTTGATATAAAGAATTTGGTTTTTGACCCTTTTTTTCTGAAGCGATAAATTGCCAAATGTGGTGCAAAAATAAATTGCACTTGGCACGAAATGTCTGGAGATTCTTTTTTTTTCTGGCAACCCTTTTTAGCTTTCTGTTATCTTCGGCTCCGGCCATTTTATTTCTGTTGTGTTTTTGCTGTATGTGTAAAAATGTATTAAAAACATGAATATCATACAGAAATTAAAGATAGCACATGTTAATAGATAAAATAATGAAGATGCAGAAAATTTACATAGAAATAATGATCGTTCTCTGATGACCGCAATGTTGAAACAGTTATTTGTGCAATTTGGATATTTACACATGTTTTTCTTTGAAAAGTTTTGGATTTCATTAAACCGGGTACTGTGTTTTGATTTTGATTTAAGCATGGCTTTAAAGTACAAACTTTTTTCTAAGTATCGTTTCTTGAAATTTTGTTAAAGTATGATCATTTTGCTGTCGTTCTTTTGAAATTTTGTTAAAGTACAATCGTTTTTCTAAGTATCGACTTTTCTTAACACTTTAACATTATTTTATGCTTATTTATGTATTAGCTTTTTATTCATTTTTAATTATATATGTTTATATTTGTTATGTATAACGCCCAAGATAGCATTCGTTAGGACTTTTCAAACACCGTACGCATTGTCGCCATTCTTGATGGCAAAAAAAAGGCAGATTTCACCAAATTCTTCATTACAAATTTAGAACAGATTTGTTATAAAGTTCATTAATTTCATATTGTTCATTACGCCTGCGCAGAAGTCAGCTACAAAAAGCTTGTGAAGGAAGCGAGCTCATCGACAGCCAACGAGTAGGAGGCAAAGCCTCCCAACTAGTGAAGCAAGTTATGGGGGTTGGTGAGCATCAGCTAGCAGGAGGGGGAGACCCTAGACTATTACACATGCTTAGCTGTCGTGAAGAAAGAGCCCATTAAGCGAAATCGAGTGGTTAATGAGCAGACTGAAGGCAGCATCCTCGAGTTTCAGGAGTTTACAAGCATAACGCTGTTGTCAGTTCAAAATAAGTAATATTTAAATTAATGAAATACGATTTTTTGTCACTGTACAAAGAACAAATGGCAAATAGCTCGAGAAGCGAGATCTGGGTTTGGTGAGTACTAGCAAATAAGAGATTGGCCTAACAGGCATAATACATCTGCGTAGCAGATGGAAAGAAGGAGCTTGCTTCATGAGTGCCAGTGAGTAGAAGGCGAAGACTCATGAAGCAATTTACGGGGGTTGGTGAGCATCAGGGAGCAGAGCCCTCTAGTAAATTAGAAAAATATATATTAACTTTTAAAAGAATTGTACACATGAACAGACAAATCATGTCCCATGCCAAAATCTGTGACTCACATGGTAGCCTGGTGGCTAGTAGTACTATACATCGAAATTGGCAATTAAGCATCTGTTTTAGCTGCAAACAAATCCTATCCCAATAGTTATACCAACATATTTTCAGAACAAGCTTAATTCTACCATGACAGCAGACTTGTTATTCAATGTTTGTGCATAGATGCCATCTTTGATACTAATATATTATGTGAGGAGTTGTGATATGCCTACTTAACTACATTTTCATTACTACAGTAGCCGTTGGTTATTTGAATCATTGAAAACTGAACAGAATTACACTTTTACGTAGAAAATCTGCCATATATTTGAATCAAAATTACCGAGTTAATAAATCAGATTTTTCTGCTTCACTCGAAAATTCACTATATTCAATTTTTGCCTTTTTTTTTTATACATAAGAATGATAATTGTTGAGGTAATTGATGATATAACAAAGCCTACTGCTAGTGATATAGCAAAATCAATCAGCCTCTTTGATGTCTTTGACGTGTTAATAAATACATGGGAAAATGTTACTCCAATAACAATTACAGCTAACACATTTTACTATGCTCTTTCTACATTCTCAATTTTATACATGAATTAAAAAAAGTGAGAAAATGCAAAATTTTCTCATGTAGGTTATTCCGAGAAAAAAAAACTGAAATTGTATCATTGCCGTCTATAAATCAGATGCTTCATTGAATCAAATCCCGAATTCCTGATGGCTCAAACATTCAATTAAATGGTGGCGACTGTATTTAAAAATTAGCATGATATGAACTGCAATATAAACAACTTGAATTTGTTTCAGAAGTTTATTAACTTTAAATAGGTAGATACTCTGGGAACTTTTGATGTAAATAACATCTATGTTTGGGGAATCTGTGACAGAAATCTGAACATTACAATAAATGTAAACACTATGGATGCTTATATCTAAAAACCTAATAGATAAAAATGTTAATTTTCTTTTGTTAGACATGATTACATGTATGAATATATAAAAATATGTTTAATATTTTGAACTTTTTTATAAAGTTTCTAGCTGGGTGAGGGTTTTTCTTTTTTTTCATTTTCCTTACTTTTACTTGAAATATCTTTGAAACAATAACTATAAGAAATAGATATAAATAGTAAGCGACAAAAATATGTATTGGGAAATCTGATTTCTAGATCCATATAAAAGTTCTTATAATTTTCGAGTAATCATCTTGTCAAATTGATAAAGATAGAGAAATTTTTCTATTTTTTAAGTTTATAATTTTATTGTCTAAATCTTAAAAACTGAATGTGAACAATGTACAAGAATTGTAGCTATTTGAAAGTGTATGTAATTGTATTTTAGATGGAGCTCTTTCTTTTAGAAAAGCTTCAAAATATCTATCCCAGTCAGGTTTTTATTTTTTTTTTCTTACTTTCACTCAACATTTTCTTTGAAGCTATTAAAGTTACGTATAAATAGCAAAAGACAAACATGTATTGTGAAATTTAATTTCTAGATCTATATTTTCTTTTTAAAAAAGCTTTTATAGTTTTCGAGTAATAGTCTTGTGAAGTTAAAAAAGATTGAATATTTTCTGTTTAAATTTGTAATGCTCATATCTTAAAAGCTAATATTATAAGCTATCAACAATAAGCTAGAATTTATAGCTCTTTGAAAGCCCTACAAGTTTATATAATTGGATGGAGTTCTTAGTTTTTGAAGTATAGTTGTTAGAATTTTGGTATTTTTACTTGAGTTTTCAAATGGATGGGTTTACTGACTCCTTAGTGAAATATTGGTTCACAAGCACAAGATATTTTGTTCTGTCTTAAAGAAATTAGAAAATTAAATGAACTTTGGAATTAAAATGATGTTTGAACAGAATAGATGGAAATGTGCCACCATCCAAGTTTATAGATTAACTTGAATCTAAAATCTCATCAGTTTATTGTATTTAAGTTTCATTTATGTACCACCAAACAAGTAAGTAAAATAATTTGATGTGAAGTCTATGGAGTATGCACATGAAATCTGGATGAAAACTAAAAGTGCTATAAACAGCAAGTAATTTATAGAGCTTTGAAATCCTGTAAATGAAATAAATAAGTCTGAAAAAAATTAAATAAACTGATTGAACTTTATTACAGTTTTTTTTTTTACAAAATGTTATTCATGCAAAACCATTTCAGCTCTATCGGAGCTACCGCTGATTTTTTTATTAATTGAACATTGCACACCAGTGTCTACTGCCTACAAATTCTATACTGTAACAGAATAGGTCGGTCTCTAGGGGGGGAACGTTATAACCCCTAAACACCCGTTTGGCGACGTCACTGCTGTCGGTGAGTTGCAAGCTAGTGTAGCAACAAATTGTAAAAGGTGCAAATAAAAAAAAATTGTATTTAATCGAATTTATTGAAACTTTCACAGATCATGGGAGTATAACAAAAGACCCTAGCATGGGGAAATTATCCATAAATAAATAAATAATAGAGAAGCAAAAACATAGGAATTTGGGTGGCAAAAGCAGTTTATTGGTGGAGATCTGTCAATACGGAATGTGATGACCTCTCCTGGAAACACATACCCAACGCCATCGGTTCATGCCAAGTATAAGATCATCTATGGTGGTTTGGGGTATATGTGCTCACTCAAGGAGAAGATATATTCTTAGCTCGTAAAAGTCCCATACATGCTCGATGGGATTCAAGTCTGGTGATCTCATTCCATACGAAGCAGTGTTTCCGATTGGCCGACAATGCGAGTCCTGTGAACTCGAGCGTTATCGTCCATAAAAATGGCATTAGGACCCATGGCCGCAAGAAATGGGCGAATATATTTAGCAAGGATGTCATCTCTATACCGCACTGCAATCGCAGTATCGCGAGGGAAGATGTTTAGATCAGTGCTGGCGCCGACAGCAATCCCTGCCCAAACCATCAAATCACCGCCTCTGCATGCGTGCATTTCGCGTATATTACTGGCGTGATAGCGAGTTCCAGGCATTCTTCAGACAACCGTCATGAATCACTCTGCCCCTCTGTGTGAGGGCGCCAGTAAGATGCAAACCACTGGTCGTCAGCTGACCTGCATGTAGCTGTATGTAAACAGTTTGCCGAGATACCGCTCCCGCTCTACTTGCCGAGGCTGCAAGATCGGAAGCAAGCTGATGTGCAAATTGACCCATGTGCCCCCCCGACCCCGCTGAAATTTCTCAGAGGGGGGTAAAGCCCCCTCTGGGAAATTTCAAAATATTTTTTCAAACTTCATTTGTTACTAAAAACCAGAAAAGCAATTTTCATTTATTAAAAAAAAAAAAAAAAATTCCTTCAAATGTAAATGCCCCATTTCAATTCAGTCTTGTTCACATCTTGGCCATAAACTATCTCGCATACAAGTCATTAGCGGAAACATGTTTACGCTAATGACAAAAACACATGGCTACCAGAACCTTTTTGATTGACCACTTCGTTCAAAGAGAAAAAGGAATATTGACAGCCACGAGAATGTGCGATCCGCATTTCCAAATAGTATCTGTCTCCAGTAATAACTATAAATGAGAACCACGAAGTAGCCAGTACCACCTTTCCAGGTGGTATTGTGTATATAGTATATATGTTTTGTTTGAAGTTGCAAACCCCCGCGGGTAGCTTTGCCCCTGTGAGTGCCGGACGTTTGCCAGCCATCAGCACCCAGTCGTTTGTTACCAGAGAGTTATAAATTATGAGAAAAAAGAAAAGACCAGATTCGTAAGAACTTCGGGGGAAAATGGTTGTTTTTTGTTGAAGGATTTGGCATATATTTGTAACTGGTGTGATTGGTCTCAGATGAGTGACGTTTGTAGTGTTGAAAACAGTGTGATGGTAGGGTTCTATTAATAAAGGTTTCATTTTGGTTTGCGATGAAAAAATAATTCGATATTTTGGTGCTATTTGTAGAGGTTGCGTTTCGGTTGGTTTGTAATTAAGAAAACATACTTATTTCTCAAAAATAAATTTAAATTAAAACAGCAAAAATCTCTTCTCGCGTGAGATATTTCCAAACTGCTGAAAGACATTGTTGCAACTGCTGAGAGATATTATATTAAAAATCATGCAGATATTGCCCTAAGCACAACACTATATGGTAAGTATATACGTTATAATGGCTCTGCAAATTTGCATCGCAGTCTGCAAAATTGTACTGATAAGTGTTTTTGAATTAAATAATATATCTATATTAGAGCTTTCTTTTAAAGGACTTGGTAAAACATGGCAATGCTACAATTTTACCAAAAATGGGATTTTTCCAGAAATAGCAACATACAGCTAGGTATTATTTGATGGGAGGAAAATCCCAGTTTGGTGAAAAATGTCGCAAATCAAGTTATTGATCCAAGCCTTTCACTTATACATTTATGTTTTCTTAATGAAACTTGTTTTTACATTGCTTATACAATTCATGGGAGGACAACCAGATTTATATAAATTTATATGTGACGAGATCTTAAGGTTTCGTCATATATCCTAACTCCAACTTTGATTGTTTATTCTTTTTCAACTTATTATATTTTACCCTCTATGAGTGTGGGTCAGGCTTGGATAAAAGCTCCGAGAATGTCCCAGGAGAAATGGACCATGAACGTCCTTTTCAACTTCAGCTCATCATGCGTGTTATTAATAACGGAAAAATTAAATGCAATAAACACGGCCCACCGGGAAATCTCCAGAGATCCCACCGACCGTATCCGGGTATAGTGTGGTTAATAAACAATATGCTGGTGAGCATTACGCAACGGACTGTAGTACTTTATAGCCCCCCCCCCCCCCTCCACCTACTTTCAAGCCCCAATTGCTCTTCGAAGTAAGAAATTAGAGCTTAGAGAAATTAGTCTTATAACTGGTAAACTAGAGTAGCGCAGGCCTAAAAGGAGTTTTTGTATAACTTTATCGTATAGTAAACAAGAAAGATCAATTATGCTTAAAGCATTGATTGTGAAACACTTTCCAACTTCAATGCAATTTTATTTAAACATCTCTAAAATGCAATACATTCCTAAGTAATATTTTAAAACTTATCACAATACTACGTTAATTTATTATATTTGAAAACGTAAACCTTCATCGAAAAAAATGAACTTCATTCAAATGACGGCATTGAAATATAAATTGCCTGGTTTAAACATCTCTAAAATGCGATACATTCCTCGGTAATATTTTTAAAATCACCATAATACTACAATAATTTATTATATTTGAAAACTTCATCGAAAACAACTAAAATTCATTCAAATGACGTCATAGAAAAAATAACACTCCTGGCTCTCTCTATAAAAGCAGCATTTCATTCATGACAGTACTGAAATAATTTATTTTATTTAAAAACTTAAGACCATGGAGCTATAAGTAATTAAACTCTATGCTTAAAACTTCATCGAAAAAAATCATCCTTCTCTCTTTAAAATCAATGAATATTTCATTCATATCAGCTATGCAGACTCCATGAGCTAAATACTTTTGCGTTAAAGAAATGCAGCAATTCTTATACAACTCATCCTACATATTTTGCTGTTTACGTTTTACATAAGTGAAAAATAGGCTTCGTTGTAGAAATAATCAAATTTGGATGATCATTTAAACTCAAATATATTATCATTGCGTTGTTTCAGTATGAAGATGCACAGAATTTAAGCAAAAATAAAGAGGTTTTAGGACGAATACAACACTCAATATGAATTAAAAAGAACTTTAAAAATCACGATTTTGAGACAAGATGGATGCCATATTTTATTTTGAAGTGGGTCACGTGATCGTTTCATATCATGGTCACGTGATCGCTTCATATAAGAGGTGTAATTATTATTTTAATTTTTATTTAAAAAACTACTGAATATATTTTGCTGACATTTTTTTTTATATATTTTATGGAATAATTTGAATATTACTTAAAATTTTCGAAGCAATTTGCGAATTTTAAATCCGCTTAAAAAATGTTTGAAAAATTAGGTCCCATAGGGTTCAATGTATTTTATTTTTTCAACCCGGGTTCAATCCAAAACTAATTGAGTGATATTATTCATTTATATTCCCATAGGTCCTACAGACCGTCTGAACAACATACTAAAATTTCATTTTGATTAAGTCATTTTTACGGCAGTTATCGTGCTAACGGACAGACAGACAGACAGAATGAACAAAGTCAAACACTTTTCAGCTTTGTTGTAAAGTGTTAATAAATCTACTGATATCTTTCTTTCGGCCCAGACCGTCCGACTTACCCGAAAGTGTAAGATATCTGTTTAGACCGTCGGGGCAGTGCCACTCTATTTAGACCGGTATCCAGTGGAGGTGATATTCACAGGGACAGTACCCTCTTTTTCCAATCACCAACCGCTCGGAATGACTTTCGAACCCACAAATTTAACGTATTCGTACTTCGCGTGAACAAGGGGACAGTTTGGACAGAGCCGGGAATCAAACTCGGGTCCTCCGTGCACAATTCCCGTGCCTTAACCACTGGGCTATAACACCCCAAAACTGCTGCTTGTAAAACATTAACTTACAAAAATTCCTTGAAGACGCAGACATATATCAGTTAGGTGACTGCATCTGCTTCAATGGCATTATAAACCCCCTTTCTTCAGGCTAAGATAACAGTATGCGCCCTTAGCAACCACTAAGAACGAACTGCCGTTCGTTAGGCAGTTCGATCTTAGTGGTTGTTAAGGGTGCATATTGTTCTTTTGGCCTAAAGTAAGGGGCTTATAACATCCTCGAAACAATTTTATCACTTAACTGATATATGTTTGCTTTCTTCAAGGAAGTATTGTAAGTTAGTATATAGAATATTATACTTCAAGGAAGTATTGTAAGTTATTGTATATTATATATACTTCGACTTTGAATCTTTTGTATAACTTTATCGGATTGTGCCCCCCCCCCCCCCGCCCCCCCCGCCTGAGATTTTGAAAACTCGGCACCTATGGATTGACCTGTGGCTTCGTGTTTACAAATACAGAAAACGGTCATCCGGAATAGTTGTGACCCTTAGACTTCTACTTACTGGTCTTCGCGATACTGTTCCTTCACTTTGATACCGGTTCTACAGGCGACAAATGACAGAACGGGTACAGTGTCTAGAAGGGTCACTTACAGTCTCTTCTAGACACTGTAGAACGCACAGAATACTATATTAGTAGTCTATCTATAGTAGTCTGTGGTAGAACGGGTGAGCATCAGTAAATTTTCTGCCCTATCCGCGCTTTGTTAACTTTCGCAGATCACGTTTTTCGCCGAAATTCTACTCAAACAGTTGCGAAATATTTTCTGAAAAATAAAATGCAATGCTTAAATTATATTAAAACTAAATTTAATACTCAGCAAAACATAGAATAATTTTTTTATTTTAATCAAAAATATTTTTGGTGCTGCCATCTGTTGCCGTAATTTTATCCAAACCGACTATTTTTTATCTTTTAATGAACATTTTTAAATGTCTATTCTTTCTAATACGGTATTAAATACAACAACAGATCATATATAATAATGCCACAATCACGGAAAGATAATTAAACTTGGACTTGAAGACAAAGCTGCAGTCCTCAGTCGTACATTTAGATCTCCTTATCAAATTTTTAGAGTGAGAAATTATATTTCCGTGATTGTGGCATTATTATATATGATCTGTTGTTGTATTTAATACAGTATTTAATACAGTTGTTGTATTTAATATAGGTATGAATAAAATTACGACAACAGATGGCAGCACCAAAAATATTTTGGTTTAAAATAAAAAATATATTTTATGTTTTATTGAGTATTAAATTTAGTTTTAATATAATTTAAGCATTGCATTTTTTTTTTCAGAAAATATTTCGCAACTGTTTGAACAGAATTTCGGCGAAAAACGTGATATGTGAACGTTAACAAAGCGCGGATAAGGCAGAAGATTACTGATGCTCACCCCTACTTCCCACTGTCGCTGGCCCCTTCGAAACGCCCTGTTACCCCCCATTGTCTAGCATCACTCAGATGATGTCTACTCATTTTTCAAAATGTTGCTATTTCGATTTTCCACCTGGAATCCGTAATGCGGAGATGCAGGCTCTGAAACAGGCAGTTTTTATACCTAATACGTTTACTTGTTAAAAATGTTAGTATGCAAAATGTTCTTTGCAGACTAGTTTCCGCTTGCGTGCGCCTGTTATGAATGCAAATTTTGTGACTACACCTTATTTATTTCGCTGAATATGCTAATTTTTCCGTTTGTTGAACTTTTGGACATGATAGTATTTGACAATCTTTTATTTGGAAATTTAAAAAATATTTATGGAGAAAAAATGATAGTGACTTAATACTAAATTTCTTAAATACTAGCAGCATACTCGTTCTTTGTACGGAGTATATAAAATTGAAAAAAATGAAATTCACAATCATGTGCAAATTCCTATAGTATTCTAAATGGCATTGTTATTCAAGGAATTCTATTAAAATATTTAAATTAATGCTCCTAAAAAGAAATTTAAGAAGAATCTCTGTTCTTACTATACAAAATTATCTTCCCAGGAAGGTCTGACGAAAAAAATATCCTAGTTCCGCTTGTAAACAAATTTACAAAAAATATGAAATTAAATCAATACATGCCAAAATAAAAGCTCTAAAGTTGTATGGGAAGAAATACCCGTACTGCTTATATTAACAAATAATAGAAAATATATATACCTATGTATCAGTAGAAGTTTACTCATCTGCAGTATATGAGTTTCAAATACATTTATCAAAATAACATAGATAAGGTAATAAATTGAAAATATTAATAATCCTCCTAATCTTTAAACCCAAAGGCCGCAATTAATGCCAATATATGCTAAAATTGTAAGGGAAGATACACCACTACTACTTACTACATCACTCATTAAGTCTCTGGTCTAACTAAGAAAAACAATTTTTTTTTAGAAATTCGACTTTATTCATCAACATACTCTCCTTCAAGAGTGATACATTCATTCCAACGCTCCCCTAACTTTTCGATGCCTTTTTTGTAGAACGATTTGTCTTTGCTCTCAAAATAGGCCTCAGTTTCGGCAATCACTTCTTCATTTGAGCCAAAATTTTTTCCCTGGAGCATCTTTCTGATGTCTGCAAAAAGCCAGTAGTCGCTGGGAGCCAGAGTGGTCGGACCCACAGACTATTATATATATAGTATTCTGTGGTCGAACCGACGCAAGAAATCCTTCTTATCTCCCTTGAACAGCTCCAAACAGCGAGCGCTCTGAATCGTCGAAGCATTGTCGTTTTTGGTCCGTTGTGAGCAAACGCGGCACCCACTTCCAAAGCAACTTACGCATGCTCAAATTTTCGTGTACTATTGTAAACACACTCCCTTCTGATATCTTTAAGGTGTCAGCTATCTCACGCAACTTCACTTTACGGTCTTTCAAAACTATTTTGTGGACTTTGTTTATGTTTTCCGGAACAACTGCCGATTTTGAGTGACCAGAGCGTTCAGAATCATCGGTGTTTGTACGACCGCGTTTAAATTCAGCATACCAGTCAATAATAGTTGATTTCCCTGGTGCAGAGTTTCCATAACGCTTATCAAGCCACTGTTTGACTTCAACAGCATTTTTCTCCATCAAAAAACAATGTTTAATCAACACACGAAATTCTTTTTATCCATTGTTTTGAAAATTACAAAACTGGGGTCACTAAAACCACTGTAACCTATAAACTAATTGTCAGAATGTCATGAAATTTTGACACGTGTCGTTTGAAGGTTGGTACTATCCAGAAATCATATGGGTCTGTCAACAGTGTTGCCATATAGGTGTCAGACCGGAGACTTATTGAGTGATGTTGTTGTTGTTGTTGAAACCCAGACTGTCCGACCTACCAGAAAGGTGTAAGGTAACAATTATTGAGTGATGTGTTACATTCTCGTAGATTAGAAAATATACCCATGTATTTAGTAGGAGATAACCCGTACTACATAGCCGTTCTTCGTGCGGAATATATAATATAAATAAACATAAAATTAAAAATCATGTGCAAATTCCTATACTATTCTATATGACATTGTTATTCAAACATTCTAGTAAAATATTTATATTAATAAGTTTAAGAATTTCTGTTCTCTCTATATAAAAGTTATCTTCACAGGCAGATCTGAAGAATAAAACAATCTGGTCCCGTTGGTAAATAAATTTGCAAAAAATATGAAGTTGATTCAATATATGCCAAAATAAAAGCGCTAAAATTGTATCGGAAGATATACCAGTACTACTTATATTCCCGAATATAAGAAGATATACCCTTGTATTAGTAGAATATTACCCGTACTACAATATAAGAATTTCAAAAATCCTTCCCAAAATAAAACGGATGATGTGATAAAGTGAAAATATCAATTATCTTTAAACTTGAGGGCACGTAATTGATTCCAATATATGTAAAAAAAATCTAATGTGGGCAGCACATGACTTTCCTTACATAATGCAATGAATTTACTACTTTTACAGCAAAAAAATAGGTTATTCTTATAATAGATATATTTTTCCAAGATATTGAATTTTCGTCAATTAGTCGTCATTTTCATTGATTTAGCGTCATTTTTATCCATTTGGCGAGATTTTTGTTAATTTGGCAGCATTTAAAAAAAGTCGCTAAATTGGCGACATTCCGCCATATTCGCCAAAATCTCGCCAAGCGTTTTGGACGGAGAAATATGTTATTCTTATAGCAGATAATGACTATTGGCGTTCAAATACAAAAGTATTACTCAAAGTATCTTTTCTCATGAATGAAACGAGCTAGATCCACGAGAATGGCGTCACCCAATTTATCGCATGATATTACATATGAAAGTGAACATGTTTCTCAAAAGTTAATATATTTTTTTTAATTTATGGGATATTTTGATAAATTTATTTGAAAAATGTGCAATATCTCGATAACGATTCATGCTAGCGTTCTAAAGTTTATGTCAATCGTTTTCCAAGGACAAATTACATAAGAAAGGGCTATTTGCGTAACTTTATTAAATGTTTTGATTTTTTGATGATCTTTTCAAAAATTCACTTGAAAATTTTGGAGGGGGGGGGGGGGGGTCTTAACATTCGATTACGTTTAAAAACAAAAGGCTTCCAGTATTCACAAATTATGATTTTTGTACCAAATTTCAATCGAATCGTTTCGTTCGTGAGATATCGTCTCTACACACACACACACATATACTTTCAATCGTTTTCTAATGAAAACTTACATAAGAAATGTCTATTTGCGTAACTTTATTAGCGGTTTTGATTATTTGACGATTTTTTTAAAATTTCACTCGAAAATTTAGGGGGATTCTGAACATTCGATTGCGTATAAAACTAATAGGCTTCCAGTGTTTACGGATTGTGATTTTTGTACCAAATTCCGTTCGAATCGGTCTATTCATTCGTCAGTTATCGTCTCCACAGACTCTCTGACACACACACAGAGAGAGAGAGAGAGAGAGAAAGAGATCACTTCAAAAATGTTTGATTCGTGATCAGGGATGCTTGAAACGTGCTCTCCCGTCGAAAACTCGAATTCGAATTTTCGACCCCGTCACAATACTTCCCTTATACATTATGTATATAAGGAAAGTAAAAATCCTGATGTGGGCAGCACATGACTTTCCTTATATAATGCAATGAATTTACTATTTTTACAGTTTAAAAAATGTTATTCTTATAGTAGATATTTATATTCTTTCCAGGATATTGAATTTTCTTCAATTAGTCGTCATTTTCATTGATTCAGCGTCATTTTTATCCATTTGGCGAGATTTTCGTTAATTTGGCAACATTTAAAAATGTCGCCAAGTTGGCGATATTCCGTTAAATTCGTCGCCAAAATCTCGCCAAGCGTTATGGAAGGAGAAATAAATTATTCTTACATCGGATAAATGACTATTGGCGTTCAAATACAAAAGTATTTCTCAAAGTATCTTTTCTCGTTAATGGAACGAGTTAGATCGACGAGAATAGTGTCACCAAATTTATCGCATGATATTACATATGAAAAGTGAACATTTTTCTTAACAGTTAACATTTTTTTTTAATTTATGGAATTTTTTGATAAATTCATTTGAAAAATGTGTAATACCTCGAGAACGGTTCATGCTAGCGTTCTAAGGTTTATGTCAATCGTTTTCTAAGGAAAAATTACATAAGAAATATCTATTTGTGTAACTTTATTAAAGGTTTTGATTTTTTGATGATTTTTTCAAAATTTCATTCGTAAATTTAGGGGGGGGGGGGGGGTTTCTGAACATTCGATTGTGTTTTAAAACAATAGGCTTCCAGTATTCACGGATTGTGATTTTTGTACCAAATTTCATTCGAATCAGTCCATTCGTTCGTCAGTTATCGTCTCCACAGTCGCACTGACACACACACACACACACACAGACATAACTTCAAAAATGTTCGATTCGTGATCAGGGATGCTTGAAATGTGCTCTCCCATCGAAAACTCGAATTCGAATTTTCGACCCCGTCACAATACTTTCCTTATATATTATGTATATAAGGAAAGTAAAAAAGTAGCTGAAGTCTCGCCGCCGCTGTTTGCAAATTTCTCGTTTCTCGAGATTCTTTGCTTCGTACCGCAAAAACTATTGCATATAAAAATATGAAATTTGCTACACTTGTAGGAAAAGCTTTGGAAAATACGCTGATATAAACCGTTTTTTGATATACATTGTAGTTTAAGAAATATTTAATGTCAAAGTCAAAGACAAAATATTTGAGCTGCGAGTTTGCGTCCTAGATAGACTAACAATAGTAAGACCACGAATTTTTGCAGGCGAGCACCTACATGGGTGAATTTTTGCAGGATGGAGCTCCTTTTTTTTAATTTCGATGTAGTTTTTGAGATATTTTACTTTTTCACTTCTGAAGTGAACTTTTTGTTTCGTATCGGTACGTCTAGCGATTTCTCTGTCTCGTACCGTAAAAACTATAGCATACAAAAATATGAAATTTGGTACAGAGAAATAATAAGGTAACACGATGGACTAAATCGTTTATCGATTTAAACTTTAGTTTGACATGAAATAGCTCGCGAAGCGAGCTCATGATCAAGAAATTCAGTTTTTGGATTCCCTGGGCTAAGATAAATCCCTGCTTTTCCCTCCTGCGGAAAATAGGCAGAGGTAGAAAAGGGATTTTTGAAAGTATAATTTTTAGGAAAGATAGATATGAAGAGAGGTCTGCGAACGCAGCGAGTAGGAGGCGAAGCCTCCCGAAGGGGGTTGCGAGAGCGGAGTGAGCAGGGAGCAGAGTCTCCTAGTATTTTACAAAATGTTATTCACGAAAACTACTTCGGCTTTATCGATCTGGAGTCATCGGTTTTATTATTATTATTTCTTATATATAATTTCTCCATCCATTTCTCGGCCAAAAAAATGCAAAGCAACGTAAATTTCTTCTTTTTCGTTCTGCGCTTTTCACCTTCTCAACTTTTCAGGTTTAAATTGATAAATCTTCCGTTCTTCTTTCTGCTCTCTATGTTTCTCCTTTAGAAACTGAATATTTTGGATCTTCTTAACTTTAAAAACCGATGCTGGTGAAATTTCATTGATTGACACCTGAAACCCATGGGTTGGAGATTTTCCAATCAACTCTTTAGTGGTAGAACCAGTGGTGGATCAATATTCAGCTTTGGGGGGGGGGGGGGACCCACGACCCATCAATTATAAGAATGCATAAAATAATTATAAGAATACACAAGAAACACCGCATTTTAATAAAATAAATTGGCCCCTTGTGAGCAGGTTCCATTGTCAAACAATTGTCAAACTTGGTATCAATCGAAAGATTTGTTTTAAACCCTTTAAAATGAAGAGTAACATGCTGTAATTATGATCATTTGGACAAACGATACAAATTTTTTAAAACTTTTCTTGCAAAATTTGAGGGGAAAAAAAAAAAATCAGAAGCTATTGAAAACTGGATTCTGGTGGTATATGAGGAAGTCGAGTTGAAGCATACTCTAGTTAACCGCCTGCATTATTCTAAACTCCAAACTCGACTCTAGAACAAAGTGAATTCTTCTTCGCTTGTAATATAACCCTGTAGTTTTTCTGCGATATCATTTTGCAAATAGCGAAAAACTTCAATTCCCATCACATTAATTGGTGATTTTTACGTTAGAAATCCAGAAAACAGAAACTGTAAAGCTATTGGACTTCAGACGATTTTCAACTAAAAACTTACATCTGATCCGGTAAAATCTATAACTACGTGCAATCGCCAAACTTGTAATATAGGCTTGATATTCGTCGTTAATTTAGATTAAGTTGTTTCAATTATGTATCTTGATATTTTAGCTACCAAAACCCCATGTTATCTGTTGTAAACGAAACAAATGAGACTGAAATCAAGGAATAAACTTATTGAATTTTATTGGAGTTTTATTTTGACATTATTATTTAGTTTTGACGTTATTATTTATTACGTTTTATTTTGACATTATTATTTAGTTTTGACGTTATTATTTATTACGTTTTATTTTGACTTTTTATTTAGACGTTATTCAAGCAAAACTATTTCGGTTGGAACCACAACTCTTTTTTTTTTTTTTTTTTTTTTCCCCGGGAGGGGGGGGGGGGTGACGGAAATCGAAGCGTTATGAAAAATGTAAACACTTTGAATGCTTATACCTCCGAACCTAAGACATGAAAATATAAATAAATGTTATTCTTTTGCCGAAAATATCGTCCAGATTATGAATATATAAAATCAATTTCAATATTTTAATATTTTAAACATTTTTTTTTTCGAAAAATAATTAAAAAGCACCTGTCTCAGCGAGTGTTTTTTTTTTCCTTTTCTTCTTTTATTCTTACTTTCACTCAATATCTTCGAAACTATATAAGGTAGATATTAATATAAGAAATTTACTTTCGAAATCTATATTTATTTTTTAAAAAAAGCTCTCATTGGTTTTGAGTAATCGTCTTGTCAAATTGAAGAAGATTGAGAATTCTCAGTTTTTCAAGTTTGTAATGCTTGTATCTCAAAAACTAAAAGTGACTATGAACAATAAGCAGCAATTCGTAGCTCTTTGAAAGCCCTACAAGTGTATATAGGATTTTAAATCAAGCTCTTAGTGGTTTTAATTTCGCTAATTTAGTATTTTAACCTATAGGTTTTCCAATAGGTGGCAAAGTTGTAATATTTAAAATGTCAGAACTGTTGCAGCTATCTCTGTTTATTTACTCCTTGGTGAAATATTGGAACATAAGCAGGAGATATTTCATTATATGTTTGAAAAAATTAGGAGATTAGATGAACTTGGGAATTCAAAAGATGTTTAATGATGAGGTATGAACAGAATAGATGGAAATATACGTATTCAAGCACGTATTTATGTGTCGCCAGACAAGATTATAGATAAAAAAGATTAAAGAAAATGGATAATCTGTTTATGTGTGTGTATTTGTCTCATCATCACGGAAGTCCCGCTTAAAATTTAGTCCATGTTTCGAGTTTCTAGGAGCAGGGGTTGTCGAGATATTAATAAAACAAGAAAGATCAATCATGCTTAAAGCATTGATTATGAAACACTTTCCCACTTCAATGCAATTTTATTTAAACATTTCTAAAATGCAATATATTCCTCGGTAATATTTTAAAACTTATTACAAGCTCTTATAGTCTCTGCAACTATAAGACCTTTTTCTAAAAATAAATATAGATTTTGATACTAAAATTTGACATACATATTTTTGTTGCTTACTATTTATATCTATCTTTTATAGTTTCGAAGAGATATTTTCAGTGAATGTAAGAAAAAAACAAGAAAGATCAATCATGCATAAAGCATTGATTATGAAACATTTTCCAACTTCAATGCAATTTTATTTAAACATCTCTAAAACACGATACATTCCTCGGTAATATTTTTAAAATTATCACAATACTACATTAATTTATTATATTTGAAAACTTAAACCTTCATCGAAAAAAATGAACTTCATTCAAATAACGGCATTGAAATATAAATTGCCTGGTTTAAACATCTCTAAAATGTGATACATTCCTCGGTAATACTTTAAAATTATCATAATACTACGATAATTTATTATATTTGAAAACTTCATCGAAAACAACTGAAATTCATTCAAATGACGTCATAGAAAAAATAACACGCCTGGCTCTCTCTATAAAAGAAGCATTTCATTCATAACATTTTCCCATTCATTTCATTCATCACAATACTATAATAATTTATTTTATTTAAAAATTAAGACTATGGAGCTACAAGTAATTAAACTTTATGCTTAAAACTTCATCGAAAAAAATCGTCCTTCCCTCTGTAAAATCAATGAATATTTCATTCATATCAGCTATGCAGACTCCATAAGCTAAATAATTTTGCGTTAAAGAAATACAGCAATTCTTATACAACTCATTCTACATATATTGCTGTTTACATTTTACATAAATAAAAAATAGGCTTCGTTGTAGAAATAATCAAATTTGGTTGATCATTTAAACTCAAATATATTGTAATTGCGTTGTTTCAGTATGAAGATGCACAGAATTTAAACAAAAATAAAGCGGTTTTAAGATAGATATAACACTCAATATGAATTAAAAAGAACTTTAAAAATCATGATTTTGTGACAAGATGGATGTCATATTTCATTTTGAAGTGGGTCACGTGATCTTTTCATATCATGGTCACGTGATCTTTTCATATCGTGGTCACGTGATCGCTTCATATAAGAGGTGTAATTATTATTTTAATTTTTATTTAAAAAACTACTGAATATATTTTGCTGAATTTTTTTTATATATTTTATGGAACAATTTGAATATTACCTAAAATTTTCGAAGCAATTTGTGAATTTTAAATGCGCTTAGAAAATGTTTGAAATATTAGGTCCCATAGGGTTCAATGTATTTCATTTTTTCATCCTGGGTTCAATCCAAAACTAATTGGGTGATATTATTCATTTATATTCCCATAGGTCCTACAGACCGTCTGAACAACATACTAAAATTTCATTTTGATTAAGTCATTTTTACGGCAGTTATCGTGCTAACGGACAGACAGAATGAATGAACAAAGTCATAAACACTTTTCAACTTTGTTGTAAAGTGTTAAAAACGAATCTCCCGTAGAGATAGCATTATGCAAACGATATTTTCTCCGCATTCCGCAAATTTATTTGTGGAAGAAAATATACCATGTTGAATTAAACCCAATGAACACGGAATTAAACCCATTGAGTTTATACATCAGACGATTTTTATTAAACCTTTCGGATTTAAATAATTTAGAAGTAAATATATGTAAAAATAAATTTTACCGGAATTACATTTTTGACTGGATTGTATCAATTACGGCTTCTGACTGTTACGGATTGATATCTTCAATTTCTTAAGTCATCTGTTTTATTTTGGCAAATATTTTTCAAACTTATACAGTGGCTCCCAAAAGTGTTCATACACTTACAAATTTCAATGAAATACTGTTCTATCCATTAATAAAAATTAATATTTCAGAATGGGAATTTTTTAATAATATCTATAACTTATTCTTAACAAAACTACATAAAATATTTCAAAAACATAGTAAAACTTTTTTTTTTAAATTAATAATAAAAAAGTAGTCAAAATGTTACGTCACAAAAGTCTTCGTACACTTAAAGAAAATCTCTACATACAGTAAATATTGTAATATTTCGGTAAATTAGTACTTAGTAGGATATCCCCTAGCATCCACAACAGCTTTTAAACGTCTGTGAATAGAGTTTACTAGTTTTTTTTTTAATTTCTACATTAATGTTCCTCCATTCTTCGATCATTACTGTTTTTAGTTCGCTTTTCATTTTAATGTCGTGCCTTCGTACTATCTCCAGTTCTCTCCAACTGTATTATATTACGTTTAAATCCGGCGACTGAGGTGGTGTTTTCAGAACTTGTGGACAATTATGGAGACAGCAGAGGCGGACATTCAGAGCCGTGTGCTTGGGATCTTTTAACTTGATAAAAAAACAAAGTTGTTTCCAATACCCAAATTTTGGGCTAATAATTTTAAATTGTCTTTTAAAATATTTAAATGAAGATCATGATTCAATATGCCATCAATCTATATATACTAATTGCCAAGTGTCCGTCTGTCTGTCCGTCTGTCTGTCTGTCCGTCTGTCTGTCTGTCTGTCACGCTTTTTTTAGGCACTTCCCGAATAGATAGAGACTTGCAATTTGGTACACGGCTCGGTCGTTCGATAAAACCCCCAGGAAAAATCGAATTTTTCGAAAACGTTCTATAGAGGGGGTGCCCCACACCAAAACGTTCGAAAAGTGAAATGACGGGAAAGCATGCTTTGCAATGAGATAGAGACTTCAAATTTGGTATATGGGTAAATCGTTCGAAAGGAAGAAAGTGTGCAATTTCAGATTTCCAATATTTTCTACTTAAGGGGGGGTGCAGCACACCAAAACGTTCGAAAAGTGAAATGATAGGAAAGAATGCTTTGCGATGAGGTAGAGACTTCAAATTTGGTGTATGGGTAAATCGTTTGAAAGGGAGAAAGTGTGCAATTTCAGATATCCAATATTTTCTACTTAAGGGGGGGGGGGGGGTGCAGCACACCAAAACGTTCGAAAAGTGAAATGATAGGAAAGAATGCTTTGCGATGAGGTAGAGACTTCAAATTTGGTGTATGGGTAAATCGTTCGAAAGGAAGAAAGTGTGCAATTTCAAATTTCCAATATTTTCTACTTAAGGGGGTGCCGTACACTAAAACGTTCGAAAAGTGAAATGATAGGAAAGCATGCTTTGCGATGAGATAGAGACTTCAAATTTGGTGTATTGGTAAACCGTTAGAAAGGAAGAAAGAGTGCAATTTCAGATTTCCAATTTTTTCTACTTAAGGGGGTGCAGCACACCAAAATATTCGATTTGCAGAATAAATGAGAAAACGCTCCTTTAAAATTTGATAGAGGCTTGAAATTCGGTATATGGGCTAATCATTTGATGGAAACACCCAAGACAAATATAGTTTTTCAAAAATGTTCGATTAAGGGGGTGCTCCAGAGTAAAACATTCGAAAAGTGAATTGATAAAAAACCATGCTTCGGATTGAGATAGAGATATCAAATTTGGTATAAGGGTAGATAGTTTGAAAGGAAGAAATTGTAAAATTTCATTTTACCAATATTTTCTACTTAAAGGGGTGTCGCACACCAAAACGTTCGATTTACCGAATAAATGAGAAAATACGTCTTTAAAATTTGATAGAGACTTGAAATTTAGTATATGGGCTAATTATTTGACAAAAAAACCAAACATGAATATAGTTTGACAAAAATGTTCATTAAAGGGGTGCTACACAGAAAAACGTTCGAAAGTTGAAGTGATAGAAAAAACATGCTTCTCGATAGGATAGAGATTTCAAATTTGGTGTACGGGTAGATAGTTTGAAAGGAAGAAAGCGTGAAATTTTAGATTTCCAATATTTTCTGCTTAAGGGGGGGTGCAGCATACCAAAACGTTCGAAAAGTTAAATGATAGGAAAGAATGCTTTGCGATGAGGTAGAGACTTCAAATTTGGTGTATGGGTAAATCGTTCGAAAGGAAGAAAGTGTGCAATTTCAGATTTCCAATATTTTCTACTTAAGGGGAGGGGTGCAGCATACCAAAACGTTCGAAATGAGATAGAGACTTCAAGTTTGGAGTATGGGTAAATCGTTTGTAACAAAGAAAGTGCGGAATTTCAGATTTCCAATATTTTCCACTTAAGGGGGTGCCGCACACAAAAATGTTCGATTTTCCGTCTACAGGGGGTGCTCCACACCAAAACGTTCGAAAAGTGAAATGATAGGAAAGCATGCTTTGCGATGAGATAGAGACTTCAGATTTGGTGCATGGGTAAATCATTCGAAAGGCAGACAGTGTGCATTTTCAGATTTCCAATATTTTCTACTCAAGGGGGTGCCGCACACCAAAACGTTCGAAAAGTGAAATGATAGGAAAGCCTGCTTTGCGATAAGATAGGGACTTCAAATTTGGTATATAGGTAAACCGTTCGAAAGGAAGATAGTGTGTAATTTCAGATTTCCAATATTTCCTACTTAAGGGGGTGCCGCACACAAAAATGTTCGATTTTCCGAATAAATGAGAAACGGTCCCTTTAAAATTTGATAGAGGCTCAAAATTTTATATATAGACTAATCATTCGATGAAAACACCCAAAACGAATATAATTTTTCAAAAATGTTCGTTTAAGGGGGTTCTCCAGAGGAAAACGTTCGAAATGCGAATTAATAAAAAAAACATGCTTCGAAATAAGATACAGACTTCAAATTTGGTGTACAAGTAGATAGTTCGAAAGGAAGAAAATGTGCAATTTCAGTTTTCCGATATTTTGAACTTTTGGCGGTGCCTCAAAACTAAATGTTCGATTTGTCGAATAAATAAGAAACGCGAATTATTAAAAAATTTACATTATTCAGGGATTGCTTAATGTGGGGCCGTTGATTTTCAACGGGTATGCGGCTAGTAAATACCAAATTACCTAGACCTGATACCGGCATGCACCCCCACACAAGGACACCTCCACCGCCATGCTTTTCTGTTCCCACTAAGCTCTTGGGATTAAGTTCCTCATTTCTTTTTCTCCATACAATTATGCGTCCATCGGAACGAAAAATGTTAAATTTGCTTTCATCTGCAAATAACACATGATTCCAATACGTTTCGGGCTTATTTACATTGATTTTGCAAAGGAAAACCTAAACTTTCTATTTTTCGCACTTTACAAAACATTTCCTTCGGGCAGAACGCGCATGTAATCCAGCTGTTCTGAGAGCTCGTCGAACAGTTTCAGGTGAAATTGAAGTAGAAAATTTTTCACTAAACTCTATAGAAATTTTTACAGCACTCAAATGTGAATTTTTCACATATTTTCTAATTACAAATCTCTGATCACGTTAAGTTTACTTTGCCGGGCGACCTTTTCTTACCTTGTTTTCGATCCGATTTTCTTCTGTAAAGCATTTTATCATATACTGCACCGTAGAATGGGATAAATTTACTAATTTAGCGATATTACGAACTGATTTACCACTGCTATGATGAAAAATAATCAATTTTCGAATGCTGTTCGTTGTTTCCTTACGACTACGAGCCATTTTTAAATAATTCTAAATATTACGAAAAGCAAGCAAAGATTAAAGCCAAAAGCTTTTTTAAATGTCACCACAATGCAAAAATTAAACAAGAAAGAACAATCATGCATAAAGCATTGATTATGAAACACCTTCCAACTTCAATGCAATTTTATATAAACATCTCTAAAATGCGATACATTCCTCGGTAATATTTTTACAATTATCACAATACTACATTAATTTATTATATTTGAAAACGTCATCGAAGAAAATGAACTTCATTCAAATGACGGCATTGAAATATAAATTGCCTGGTTTAAATTTCTCTAAAATGCGATGCATTTCTCGGTAATATTTTTAAAATTATCATAATACTACAATAATTTATTATATTTAAAAACTTCATCGAAAACAAATGAACTTTATTCAAATGACGTCATCGAAATATAAATCGCCTCTCTATAAAAGCAGCATTTCATTCATAAACATTTTTCCAGTCGTTTCATTCATCACAATACTATAATAATTTATTTTGTTTAAAAATTTGAAAAATTATTATCTATCATATTTATTTTAAAATGTGAAGCCTCCCTTACATATAAATAATTCAACTCTTGAAAAGATATTTATTATATAATATATCTCTTTTTTCTTTCTGGAGGATATAGTAAGAGTCAGAATTTAATTGAATTTGTTTTTCTCCTTATATTAAATAATTTTTATTCAAAAAACTATTTAACATATTTTACTGAAATTTTTTTATATATTTTATGGGATAATTTGAATATTTCCTAAAATTTTCGAAGCAATTTGTGAATTTTAAATTCGCTTAAAAAATGTTTGAAAAATTAGGTCCCATAGGGTTCAATGTATTTCATTTTTCCAACCCGGGTTCAATCCAAAACTAATTGGGTGATATTATTCATTTATATTCCCATAGGTTCCACAGACCATCTGAAAAACATACTAAAATTTCATTTTGATTGATTTCAAGTCATTTTTACCGCAGTTATCGTGCTAACGGACAGACTCACAGACAGAATGAATGAACAAAGTCATAAACACGTTTCAACTATGTTGTAAAGTGTTAAAAAAACGACAGAGGACAATTTTATTTATGAATTTATCCGAAAATGTTTCGGTGTACGATCACTTTTGTGACGTATTCTTTCTCTGCCTCCTTGCATTTTCATTTTATAAAAAAACAAGAAAGATCAATCATGCATAAGCATTGATTATGACACACTTTCCAACTGAAATGCAATTTCATTTAAAAATCTCTAAAATGTGATACATTCAGTGGTGATATCTTTTACCTTATCACAGTATTACAGTAACTTATTATACTTAAAAATTTAAAACTGTATCGAAATATAAATCATCTGATTCTCTATGCAAAATCATTCAATGTTTCATTCATATAACTTGCATTCCAGACTCCAGAGATAAATAATTTAGTGTAGAAGGTCCAGACCACACGACCAACCCGAAGGTTTATGGTAGCTATTTGTGTGGCCGGAAATAATTCAGTGTGGGGGAAAAAAAAAAAAAAAAATTTCACACTAAATAATTTAGTGTGAAAAAAATTCAGCAATTCTTATGTAACTCCCCTTACAATCGCTTGAGATATTTGCATTCTGCATAAGTTAAAATTAGACTTCGTTGAAGAAATAATAAAAGTTTAGGAATCATTTAAAATCGCAACTATTGCAATTGCGTAGGCACGGAATTCAGATACACAGATAATACAGATACACAGATAATATATGTGCGTGCGTATGTATGTATTCAAAGTATTGGAGTCGTGCCGAAGATCGGAACTCGAATTTTCGAAGGATCTACACGTTTTGGGACTTCCAGAACACGAAAATCTATTTTTAGGAAGACGTCTGTGTGTGTGTAAGGGTGTATCTGTGTGTGTTTCTGTGTGTCTGTGAGGATATTGCATCCACTCTAACTGAAAAACTAATGAACCGAATTTAATAAAATTTGGTAGGTAAGTTTTTTGTGGGAAACCCTGATGTTCATTTGATTATAGTACGATTCGTAATAAAAGAATCTGCCTTCTTTGCGAAATGGCCGGTAGAAATTGCCTTTATCCACTCTAGCTAAAAACTAATGGGCCAAATTTAACACAATTTGGTGTATAATATTTCAATAACCTACAAGTGATTTATATATCAAATTTAACAAAATTTGTTATATAATCACTTGTAGGTTATTCGAGTACGATTCGGGAAAAAGGAACGGACTGTTTTTGAGCAATGGCCCGCAAAAATCGTTAAATATAAAAATAAAAGACTACGTGTGCTCAATTATATCAATTAAATTCCTATTCTATACGTGATTTTTGACAACTAAAAGAATAAATCTAAACACATTACTCTAGGACAAGCCGTTCTTGAGATATTTTAGTTTTTTTTTGCGTTTTCGCTACCCTACTTTTGACAATAAGTCCATCTATCAAATGAGAACCAAATTTAAGTTTAACGTGCAAATTCAATGTCATTTAATATACTTATGGATGTTATTTTGTGCAGATAAACTCAAAATATTATTGAAGAAATAAAGAGAACGTGAATATGAGTCTGCAGAGAAAGACATGTGCTGTCCACATCAGAATTTTTAACAATATTACAACAATGATTTATAGAAGTGAACGGGGATTATTTGCAGGGCATTTCGAAAAAAATGTAGGATCTATATTTAAAGATCCACCAAATTGTTATAGAATAAAGTGTTCTACAAATTTAATCTGTGTACCAAATTTTAATTCTCTAGGACGTAGGAAAGTGCATTAAAAACGCCATCAAATAAGTATATAATGAAAAGTAATATAAAATTAAAAAAATATTTGAAAAATTGTTATCTACCAAATTTATTTTAAAGTGTGAAGCCTCTCTCATATACAAAATAATTAAACTCTTGGAAATATATTTATTATATAATATATCTATTTTTTCTTTCTGAAGGATATCGCAAAAGTCAGGATTTAATTGAATTCGTTTTTCTCCCTATATTAAATAATTTTTAATTAAAAAACTACGTAACATATTTTACTGAAATTTTTTTTGTATATTTTATGAGATAATGTGAATACTTTCTAAAAATTTCGAAGCAATTTGTGAATTTTAAATGTGCTTAAAAAATGTTTGAAAAATTAGGTCCCATAGGATTCAATGTATTTCATTTCTTCAACCCGGGTTCAATAAAAAACTAATTGGGTGATATGATTTATCTATATTCTCATAGGTCCCACAGACCGTCTGAAAAGCATACTAAAATTTCATTTTAATAAAGTCATTTTTACGGCAGTTATCGTGCTAACGGCAGACAGACAGGCAGACAGACAGACAGACAGACAGACAGACAGAATGAACTAAATCATAAACACTTTTTAACTATGTTGTAAAGTGTTAAAAATGAGTTAATATTTTTAAAAAAATGTTAGGTTTTACTCAGAATCACATGGAGATGATATGAAAAAATATTGAACTTTATATTCGAATTCAATTCCAGGCGACAGAGCTTTTTCTACAAATTTTTAAAGTGTACGAACACTTTTGGGAACCACTGTATATTGAGTTTCGCCAATTGTTGAAACTGAATAAAAATGGTACGGGTATATCTTCTAATGCCATTCTAGTGCTTTGATTTTAGCATGCCCAATTTCAAAACGCTTTCATTTTGGCATATATTGATCCAATTTCATAATTTTTGTAAATGTGTTTACAAAAGGGACCAGGCTGTTTTATTCTTCAGAACTGACTATTGATATAATTTTGTACAACGAGAACATAGATTCTTATACGTCTTTTTAGGATTATTAATCCCAATAAGTCTCAATAAATCGTTTTGCCTTTACAAGGCTAGGTTGGCTCTCTTTTAATGGGTTAATGCTATGATAGTGAAGGCGTACCTATATCAATAAAGCAGATATCAGGATGCTATTCGAAATATTTCCATAGCATTAGTCTATTTGTAAAAACTTTAATACCTTCTCAGAATGATGTTTTTTAAAATACGTCGTTTTGCCATTAGAAGGCCGACCTCACGAACACTTTCATACACATTGACGGACATTTCTCCAAATGTATTCGAAATGTGCTCAGCAGGTCTTAAAAACGTCCGTCAAAATATCGAATTAGAGAATTTTTGGAATAACAGTATTATGATAAAATAAAAATCTGCGTCATGTTCATGACATCAGTTCCAGAGTCATCGCTTCCGGCTATACCCGTATCCTTTTCTTTACCAGAGAAACTTGATAAGACGTTTTTACACCGCATCTACGTATGCCTTGGCTGTTGGTAACCGCGGCAGGAAATAGCGGATCTAGCAGCAAATAACATTGTTGCAGATTGTGACTGGTTTTGACGTAAATTGAATCATGCGGTTCACAAAACTCCTCTCGAGTACATATTTTCAATTTTAGTGTTTATTTTTAGGAGTTTCATTAATGACTTATTCAGAGTTCATTCAGCATAGAATGACTTTCACATCATAGCCATTTTTTATTTTGGTAAGACGATTAAATGATTGTCTATTTTTACTTTTTCTGCAGTGCATCTATATAATAATTGTCCAACGTGTTTTTGTCTTTCCAGACACTCCAGAAGCTCCAAGTAACCTGAAACTTTGCACACTTATAGTATCAATTGCGAGACAGAGCCGAGTTTGATTTTCAACCCCCCTCCCCCCGGAACAAAAATATGGGTCTTATTTTCTGGAGGGGGGGGGGGGGGTAATTTTTCCAGACTCTCCAAAAAGGCTACTGATGACCTAGCAGGCTGAATCTTTGCACTTTTTTAGTATTGACCATGGGGCAGAACTATTGGGCCGGATTTTCAATTTCTCCCTGGGAGCTAACAAACTGGGTCATTTTCAAAAGTCTTTCAAAAACTCTCTAGAAGCTCTCCCCTCGGGCCTAAAAAGCTGAATATTTCCCGGCCACACAAATAGCTGCCATAAGCCTTAGGGTTGCTCGTCTAGTCAGGGTTTTCGACACTTATAGTATCGACTACGGGATAGAACCTAACGGAGCCAGATTTTAATGCGAATAACATCTATGCTTGGAGTATCTATGGTGGAAATTGGAGAGTTGTGAAAAATGTAAACATTTTGATGTTTATATCCCCTGAACCTAATACATAAAAATGTAAATAATTTTTCTTGTTTTGTCGGAAATAGGGTCCAAATTATGAATATATAAAAATAATTTCAATATTTTAAACTTTTTCTTTATTATTTTAGAAAAGTATCTGTCGACTCAGTGTTTTTTTAACACTTTACAACAAAGTTGAAAAGTGTTTATGGCTTTATTCATTCTGTCTGTCTGTCTGTCTAACCTTTAGCACGACAACTGCCGTAAAAATGACTTTATCAAAATGAAATTTTAGTATGTTGTTCAGATGGTCTGTGAGATCTATGGGAATATAAATAAATAATATCACCCAATTAGTTTTGGATTGAACCCGGATTGAAAAAATGAAATAAATTGAACCCTATGGGACCTAATTTTTTAAACATTTTTTAAGCGGATTTAAAATTCACAAATTGCTTCGAAAGTTTTAGGAAATATTCAAATTTTCCCATAAAATATATAAAAAAAATTTCAGCAAAATATATTCAATAGTTTGTAAAATAAAAATTAAAATAATAATTACACCTTTTATATGAAGCAATCACGTGACCATTATATGAAGAGATCACGTGATCCACTTTAAAATAAAATATGGCATACATTTTGTGTCAAAATCGTGATTTTTAAAGTTCTTTTTAATTCATATTTAGTGTTGTATCCGTCCTAAAACCGCTTTATTTTTGCTTAAATTCTGTGCATCTACATACTGAAACAACGCAATTACAATATATTTGATTTTAAATGATCATCCAACTTTGATTATTTCTACAACGAAGCCTAATTTTCACTTATGGAGAATGTAAATACCAAAAGATGTAGAATGAGTTGCATAAGAATTGCTGCATTTCTTTAACGCAAAATTATTTAGCTCATGGAGTCTGTAATATAGCTGATATGAATGAAATAATCATTGATTTTACGCAGAGAAGGACGATTTTTTTCGATGAAGTTTTAAGCATAGAGTTTAATTATTTGTACCTCCATAGTCTTAAGTTTTTAAATAAAATAAATTATTATACTATTGTGATGAATGGAATGAATGGAAAAAAGTTTATGAATGAAATGCTGCTTTTATAGAGAGAGCCAGGCGTGTTATATTTCGATGGCGTCATTTGAATACATTTTATTTGTTTTCGATGAAGTTTTCAAATATAATAAATTATTCTAGTATTATGATAATTTTAAAAATATTACCGAGGAATGTATCGCATTTTAGAGATGTTTAAAAAAGGCAATTTATATTTCGATGCCGTCATTTGAATGAAGTTCATTTTTTTCGATGAAGTTTTAAGTTTTCAAATATAATAAATTAATGTAGTATTGTGATAATTTTAAAAATATTACCGAGGAATGTATCGTGTTTTAGAGATGTTTAAATAAAATTGCATTGAAGTTGGAAAATGTTTCATAATCAATGCTTTATGCATAAATTGATCTTTCTTGTTTTTTTTCTTACATTCACTGAAAATATCTCTTCGAAACTATAAAAGATAGATATAAATAGTAAGCAACAAAAATATGTATGTCAAATTTTAGTATCAAAATCTATATTTATTTTTAGAAAAAGGTCTTATAGTTGCAGAGACTATAAGAGCTTGCTATTTCGTCCCAGTAGCTTAAAGGTAGAGCGTTGGCTGGCCAGTTCAGTGATCCAGGGTTCGATTCCCGGTTGGGGCAGCTAGTCTCTTTACAATGACGCTCGAATAAATCAACCCTGTAGGTTAGTGCAAAGCTGTCGGAGGTCTTAAAGTGACCCTAGTTCGACTAGTACGGATTCATTGAACTCTGGAATTGAGTTGAGAATCAAATTGAGAGGATAATGATCACGCAGAATACTAACCTGGGTAAAAATAGTAGTAGCGGGAGGCTAACCTGTAGTAAAAATATCAGGAGGTGGTCAGTCAGATTGTAAGTCACCCGCCAATCTGACATTGGAGTTTGGAGAATGCAGAGTCCACTTCGCCTATAAGAGCTTGTAATTTCGTCCCAGTAGCTCAACGATAGAAGAGAGTTGACTGGCCAGTTCGGAGGTCGAGGGTTCGATTCCAAGTTGGGGCAGCAAAGCTTTTGACATAGTTTTCGAATAATCACCTTATCAAGTTAAAGAAGGTTGAAAATTTTCCTTTTTCCAAGTTTGTAATGCTTATACAGTCGAACCTGCCTTAAACGGAATTTCAGGGGACCGGAAGAATTTTCCGTCTTGAAAAGGTTTCCGTTTCATGCAGGTTATTTCAGGAAAAGCTTAGTTTAAGTTTTAGTATGGAAATTCAGATAGTCCATATGTAATTGCTTACCCATACATGACTTTGAAAATTCTGAAAAGTTTATTTAGATGCCCTTAATAATTAAAACATAATAGCTAATTTAATTATTCTAAATACGTATGTACGCACATTTTTGCATACTGCGATCACAGGAGTGAATGTAAATATAAAAATAGTATACCTCATGTCTTTGACTGTTAGCTTATTACCATGCCTTAAAAAATAGATTAATTTATTTACCGGAAAAATATTACTGCTTTCCATGAAAAAAAAAAAACTCAAAAGAAAGAAAAAAACCCACGTATTTTTATTAAGATGAACTTTTAAAATAATCCAACATAGTTTTTTGGACATATATCTTACCAACGATGCGATCTTGTATTGATTAATATTTCTAGCATTTCAGAAGCTTCCTGATTAACTGAAAATTCGTGAAATTCCGAAACCGCTTTCAGAAAAATCGCCATATGATTTTCTAGTAAAATCCTTTTTAGCAGTACTGCTTTCATTTACGAGCGGCATTTCGTCATTCTCTTGGAAATAAATGGATGAAACAGTTGGATAATTGTTTCGTTTTCAGTTCGTTACGACAAGTGCTTTATTAACAAATTACTTTAAATTGGCCGGCCGTTTCCGCGTTGTGCAGGTTCCGTTTCACACAAGGCAAATAACATAAATTTTCTATATTTTTGGACGGGGCTAAAAATATTTTCCGCTTTTGACAATGTTTAGTTTCCTGCAGGTTCTGTTTAAACAGAATTATATTAGCTTATCATCACATTTTCCCCTTTTTGTGAATTTTTCAGGTCTTCTCCCTAAGAAAATTATTCGGGTACCCTCTGGAGCCCCTCCCCCCTCAACTTTAGTCGTAGATAGCCTATGTATTATCCTCTTTATAATTCTGTATAATAGCCTGCAACGTAGGATAAAAAATTTCGGGAGACTGTGCTGATATCTCCAACCCTGTTTGAAGGAGAGGAGAACTATTTTGCCGTGGCGTAGAGGTACATGTGACGCGAGATGTGAAAAGGAAGAAGCAGGTCGGCAGTGCAGGGTTTTTCCAGACAATGCGTGTCAGTGAACTGTAGTCGTTCGCGTTCGGCGAAAAAAAAATGGCATTGAAAATGAAACATTGCACCTGCTGCAGCAGGTGCAATGTTTCTGTCGGCGATTTCCCCAAAACGCTGGCAGAATTTGATATTCGTACGATGTTCTTCAAACGCCATTAAACGCGAACGACTACAGTTCACTGACACGCATTGTCTGGAAAAACCCTGCACTGCGGACCTGCTTCTTCCTTTTCACATCTCGCGTCACATGTGTTTCTACGCCACGGTAAGATAGTTCCCCTTTCCTCCAATCAGGGTTGGAGATATCAGCCCAGTCTCCGAACTTTTTGATCCTACCTTATCCCCTTTTTAAGAGTGAGCGTCAGTAAATCTTCTGCCCTATCCATGCTTTATTAACTTTCGCGGCACACATTTTTCGCCGAAATTCTGCTCAAACAGATGCGAAATATTTTCTGATAGATAAAGTGCAATGCTTAGATTATATTAAAACTAAATTTATTACCCAATAAAACATAGAATATACTTTTTATTTTAATTCAAAATATTTTTGGTGCTGCCATCTGTTCTCGTAATTTAATTCGTACAGACTATTTTTATTTTCTAATGAACATTTCTAAATGCCTATTCCTTCTAATACGCTATTAAATACAACAACAGATCATATATAATAATGCCACAATCACGGAAACGTAATTGAACTTGGACTTGAACTTCAAGACAAAGGAACTTGAAGACAAAACTGCAGTCCTCAGTGACGTACATTCAGTTCGCCTTATCAAATTTATTGCATGAGAAATTACTTTTCCGTGATTGTGGCATAAGTATATATGATCTGTTGTTGTATTTAATACTGTATTAGAAGGAATAGATATTTAAAAATGTTCATTAAAAAATAAAAATAATGGGTATGAATTAAATTACGACAACAGATGGCAGCACCAAAAATATTTTGGATTAAAATGAAAAATATATTCTGTGTTTTATTGGATATTAAATTTAGTTTTAATATAATCTAAGCATTGCATTTTATTTTTCAGAAAATATTTCGCAACTGTTTGAGCAGAATTTCAGCGAAAAATGTGTGCCGCGAAAGTTAACAAAGCGCGGATAGAACAGAAGATTTACTGACGCTCACCCTACGACTATAATGTGGTGTCTCCCCCTTCCTGAACACATTTGGATGGAACACTGTCGAAAAGATGTTCGCCTGTTTAGGTGTGCATGTCTGTGAGGTGTTAATACATTAATTCAAGAACACTGCTCTAAAACTTTGTCAGCTTACATAATGAAAAAAGTTAAAGTTAGAAGAATTTTTCTTTTCTTACATAATTCACATGATTAGAACACAAATTATTCGAACTTCAGGCTTTTACAGCATTCTTTCTTAAAGAAAACAATTCTATAATTGTATAGTGACTACAGAAGAAACTGAAATTTTGAAATTCGCTATGCATATGAAAGACATTAAAATTAGAGACGGGCGAATTACATTTTTTTTTTTTAATTTGAATATCGAATTCGAATACTAACCAAATCTCGAATATTTGTACCTAAGTTATATCAAACCGAATAGTTATATCAAATTGTTAATAAATAATATTATTAAATATTAATAATTAATAGTAAATAAATTAATAAAGTAAAATAAAAGGTAAAAAGCTTCATAAACCCACATTATTTTAGAAATTAAAATTTTTATTTTAAATTTGAATTATTTTACGGTATTTTTTTTTTATTATTATTATTTAGTTACTCTTAACTACAATAATTGAATAATTGTAAATATTTCTCACTTACTGCAGATTTTTATTTATAAAAACAAACAAGCATTCAAAAACGTTCAGGATATTTTTATAGTTTGCTTCTTCTTCTTCTTCTTATTATTATAATTATTTTTTTTTCAAATTAAACCAGAAATCCTGAAGAGTCGCTTTTAAAAAAGCTGATGAAGGCGGCGTAAATAAATACTTCAAAAATAATTCCTTCAAACGAGGATACAGACTGTTCTTTTTCCAGTAGTCAAAAATGTTTTCATTTGATAGAAGCAACATTTCTTCTAGTATTTTGGCATTTCTTCCGTTAGAGTACTCAGACTTTTTATACCAGAACGTTAATCATGGCCCCATATTCAAAGTATTCAAATTTCTTTCAGCGACGTTATATTCGAGATCTTGAATACTTCGAATACTCTAGGTATTCGATTCGAGTTTTTGCTCATCTCTAACTAATCTAAAACAGCGCGTATTCATTAGAACAAATCAGCTATTTCTCCTTATATTTCTTAGACTAGAAAAGCAACTGGAGCTTGACACTATTGGATTTTGAAGGATCTACATCATTCAAATAACAAAATTCACAGTTGCATTTTAAGAGGTAATAGTATTTCAGTATCCAACAGGGACATTCACATCCACTTACTTGACCATTACAAGTGAAATTACACTGTTTGATGTACAAGTTCTAAACAAACGTGAGCTATTAGTGACGAAACAGAAGGGATGAAAGTCAACACTAGTCTACACTGATTTCTTCTCTATAAGCACTACTTTTCCAGAAGACGTTAATTCTGTACATTTTTAATCTCGCTCTCGCAAAAATGCTGTGTAAAATGTCATCGCAAATTACACAAAATTTGTTTCTGAGGAATAACTGTCTTGAAAAAAAAAAAGATTTGTTAAAAGTTTTCTGAGTGATAATTTAATGTAAATATAGCTTTCTAGGAAAATCCTGATGTAGCCCTATAACTTAGTAAAAAAAGGTCTACATGTTAGGTCTATACATAGTAAAGTGATCATGTTCGATCGAATAAAATACATTGCAGCGCCCCCTAGTAGAGAATTTAGAAACTTAAGATTATGAACTCGGCAACAAAATGAGATAAATGAAAAAGTGATAATTTCAAAGTTGTAGCACACTGTCTAATGAGTAGCAATCGACACCAGGAACAATCAAAGCGTGTATCTGGAAGGCAATAAATGTTTGTCGAAAAGTTCTGTCATCAGGACGTCTAACACGGTGACACCTGCGATACTTGTCAAAGTAGGCGGTTATATCCTTTTTGGAATTCACACGGGCATTGTCCCTGACGGAGGCCCTTTTAAAGAGGCTCTATACTACATTTATGTTCATATAAGTGTTCATATCGCTTATTTAGTATTTCTGAATAGGACAGCCATTCGCCAGTAACCATATTGTGTTGAATAAATGCCTTCTGTTAACAGTTTTATTCTCGATTTCTACTTAAGAATTTTCTTAGGAACCCTGTATTTTGACACACTCCTTAAAGAAAACTGCAGTTGAAACTTTTTAAAAAATCTTATATGTGCAGCATATGGCTTTCCTTTCCCTGCGTAATGCAATGACTTTACTCCTTGACTTTACTCCTTGTTCACGATCCACGGCACAATGTTTTCAACGTTGAATTGTGCATTGGCATTGGACGCTTTTCTGATGACAGCATGCAAAGCTATTTCGAAGTACCCAATTAACTCATAGTTTGCGAAAATCCAACTTGACAATTAGAAATATGCTAAGCAATATTGTCCATACAGTGAAAATAATTTAATAGTAATTAATACCCCAATTTGCCGTTATTTTTGCTAATTTAGCGTCATTTTTGCCAATTTGGCACCATTTCCGTAAAGTTTCTAAGTTAGCAATATTTCCTCAAATTGGCAAATTGATAACATTTCACTGTTGAAAGAGCCCTATCAAAGATTTATTTGGCTTCACCTTAAAACGATCTCATGTTTTTGTCAGGGTTGATACTATTATTTGTCTTTATAATACTTTTGTTAAACCTATTTTAGAATATTGTTATCCTATTTACCATCTGAATTCTCAACAAATTGCAGGAGTCCAAAATAAATGTTTACGTACTATTAATTACAGAATTTCCAGTTATTAGTCAACTTAAGCAAAAATTAATTTAATGTCTCTTAAAAAAAGAAGAAAATGGTCTTGCCTCTTGTTTCACTGTAAAGTTTTAAATAATACTATTGAGTGTCCTATTTTACTTTCTTGCTTGGCGTTCCATATACCCGTTACCAATACTAGGCAAACAAAGATAGTATTCTATAATACTACTATTAAACACAATTACATTAAGAGCTTTTCTGTCTATAAAATTGTTGATCTCCTTAATACACACTGTGCCGATATTGATATTTTTATTTCAACTCTTTCCAATATTTAAAAAGCCTGTTTTAATGTACTTGATATGTTTACTGTTTAGTATTCTTGTGTTTTATGTTCTATACTTTCTACGTTTTGTGGTTACTGTAATTAGATATTATCTATAATTGCCACCTAAAATGAAGAAATAAATAAATAAATAAATTAGTTGCCAAGCTATCCAAATTTATCGCTTAGCATATTTGACAATATATATTTGACAATACTAATTTTTAATTTTGTGTAATTTTTTAGGTACATTTATTTGAAAAACGGGCAAAACCTCGAAAACGGTTCAAGCTATTGTTCTAAAATTAATGTCATTCGCTTTTAAAATTTGTGTCATTTGTGTCATTTCTAAAATTAATGTCATTCTCTTTAATGAAAAATGACATATACAATTATTAGTTCTTTAACATTATTGAACGTCTTTATTCTTTTTATTATTTTTTCAAAGAAATCATTCGAAAATTTAGGAGTCTTCCAAACATTCGATCGCTTCTCAAATTAATTGGGTTCTAGTATTCGCTTATCGTAATAATCGTACCAAATTACATTCGAAACGCTGCTTTCGTACGTAAGATATCGCATCCACAGACTCACATGCACATACATAAACACACATACACATGACACAAACATCGCCTCAAACATGTTCGTTTCGAGTTCAGAGATGCTGAAAACATGTGCTCCCATCAAAAACTCGAATTTAAATTTTGACCCTATACATTACAATATGTACGTAAAGTAAGCAAAAACGATATGAGATTATAAAATTATTAGACATTGAATATATGCGGCCACGATTGTCACAGAAATTTTAAAGATTTTTACTTTATCATACTATTGTTTAAAGAAAAAGTTTTCCCCAAACTTTTCAAATTTGATATTTTGAAAAATAAGCACGTTTAAAGATCTCCTGAGCCCATTTTGAACACTTTTGGAAATATATTCGTCTGTATGTGTGCATGTGTATGGATGGGCGTATGCAGGATTTTTTCCAGAGGGGTGCTAAAATTGATCGCATTAAAAATTTAGAGATTACTGTCAACCTTGAAATATGTATTGTCACAACGTAAATATGAATAGATGGTATGAGCATCACATTTTAAAAATTAATGTGTATAGCACTTTTAAAATTTAGTATGCACTCACTTTTAAAAATTAGTGTGTATCACCTTTAGAAATTCACCCTTTCATAACATAATTCTAACCTTCCTGTAGAGGCAGCAACTAAACTAACAAATTGGACATTCATAAAAATACCAAATGCAATAATTTTAAGTTTTACATTTAGGTATAAATTTAAATTGTTTTTATTACTTTACATGTGGGAGAAAACACACAGTTATGGTTAAATGTTCTAATTTCAAAAAGAATTTTTCTTATTTTTTTCACTCATAATGGCTTTTAATTAAATATTAATTTTTCCGGGGGGGGGGGGGGAGTGCTTTGGCACTCCCTAACCCCTCCCCTCCTAAATACGCCATGTGTGTATGTATTTGTGTGTGTTCAAAACCCAGACCACACGGCAGACCAGAAGGCTTACTGCAGCTTAATGTGTGGCCGGGTATTTGTGTGTGTGATTTGTATGTGTGATCCGTTGTCACGATAACTCAAGAGCAAATACACATATATCACTATAAAATTGTAGACGTTCTGTTGATATCTCATGCGAAACATTACAACTAGATAGAATTTTCAGTAATTTTCCTGATTAAAACTCTAATTATTCGAATTTTATGATTTTAGTAGCATTATTTTCTATAGATAATAATGATAATTTCTTCAACAATTATGGCTATTTATTTAGTATATAAATGGATATGGTGTATGGAAATTGATAATTTAATTGCGCTATGGGTATTAATGGTATCAAAATAGTTTATATCAATATAGATAATTCAAGTGCATCAATTCATCGAAATCACTAAGTTGCTGTGCCAACTCGATAATAGATACTTTTAAATAAGTTTTACGAAATATTTTAAAAGAATAACTTGGGTACGAATTCCTTAAAAGATACATATTTTTCTTCACTCCGATAATGATTGCGATTTAAATGGAATTGACGGTAGGGAATGTGATATAGTCGAATAGAGACTCATTCCAGTTGAATTGGAAAAGAAGTAAAATGGAAAATAACTTATAAAATGGATAGAAGATATTTTTAAATGAAATAGACGACATCTCCTTCTTTTAGGCATTATATAGTAACTCGAGTCATTCGAAATAAAGAAAACCAAGAATACTGTAGGATTTATTTATTTTTTATTTAGTTTAGGGAATAACTGCAAAACCGGAGCATCTAGAAAGTCCAAATTTCATACATTTAAGTTAGATACATTTTAATATATTTTTCATATATTGAAGTTAGGTACAAATAATAAAAGGGGGTATTCTTATGTAACTTAAATGTATTTCATACATTTAAGTTACATACATTTTAATATATTTTTCATGTATTGAAGTTAGGTACAAATAATAAAAGGGGTACTTTAAAAAACCTTGTTTTTGTTTTCTTTTACTTAAAATTTTTATTTATTCATTTATTATTATTATTTTATTTATTTATTTATTTATTCACTTTTTTTAAGCCCAGAAGCGCTGCTTTTCGTTTTCTACTCTACTCAGGGCTATGACCCTATTTTTACCTTATATACGGGGAAAATCCTAATCATATAATACATATATCTACGTCTATACGTCTGAACGGGAGGTTCACATCCCCCCCCCCCCCTCCCAAGCCAAACATTTCCAGGCTTATTTTCTTAAGATGGCATTGTAAATATGAACCTGTAGTTAATATTTAAGGAATATGCAAACATGGGCGTATTGGGGGTGGGGGGAACAGAAAAATTGTTAATTTAATTAAAAGCCAGTATGAGAGAGAAAAATAAGAAAAATAGTTTTTAGAATTAGAATAGTCAACCACAACTGTGTGTTTTCTCCCACGTATATATTAATAAAAAGAATTTAAGCTTATACTTAAATGGAAAAATTAAGATTATTGCATTTGGTATGTTTATGAATGTCCAGTTTGTTAGTTTAGTTGCTCGGCCTCCAGGAAGGTTAGAATTCTGTTATGAAAGGGGGAATATTTTTTAAAGGTGGTACACACTAATTTTTAAAAGTACTATTCACACTCATTCATAAAATGCGATGCTCATACCATTTATTCAAATTTACTGTGTATCAATACATATTTCAAGGTTGATACTAATCTCTAAATTTGGAATGCAATCAATTTTAGCACCTCCCTGGGGAAAATCCTGCATACGTCCATGTATGCAAAGCCCCCCCCCCCCCCCCCCTCTAAATGATTGTTCAAATTGAGACTCTAACTCTATCATGATGCCCTCAATGTCCTTGAATGTCAGACTGTTTCTCCCGGATTAGACGTTGGAGACTGATGGTCTTTCCTCGAATGCTCCACAATCAAAGATGGCAGCTGCTATTTCGCTAATATATAAATTGAGATAATTGATTATCATATTAACGTCTAGTTTTTTTTTACTCGGACGAATTTCGGGCTCCTTTTCGTCTGCTTTCCGAATTAAAAGCGTCATCACATGACGGAAAACGGGTTCCTGAGAACAACAGCAACCAGAGAAGTTCCAAAACCGCAAACGATTTTCTTTTTTGATTATTATTATTCTTCTGTTCGAAAGGTGCTTGCTCCCCTCCCGTTATCCGGTTATAGATAAACCTTTTACCTGAAATAAAAATTATGAAATAGACATCGCCGATGAGTTAGCCTCTATTTTCATGACTCATGGCTATGAGAAGTTAATATAAAGACGTAGATTTTTTTATGGCCGGGTACTTTCATGATTTACTTTAAGAAATGAAGCGGAGGATTTTTGTAGGATGCATTGTTGGATATATTATTCTGATTAATGCATCTATTCGGAACTGTGTGCCTCTGGCTCAAGAAAAATTGCCATCCAAAGAAATGGTAAGCATTGATTAGTGCAATTTTTTTTTCAATTTGCTAATTGCTATATAAATGATTTGGATGAACATAATTTTATGGAAGGATCATTTTTTAAGAAATGTTGTTAATGTTGCTAAATAATTATGGCAGCTATATTTTATTATTTTCCTATCTCACCTATTTATATGAAGACATCATATAAAAGCAAAAAATATTATTTTTAAAGTACACCCTTTTATTATCCGTATGTAGTTTAAATATATGAAAAATGTATTTATTACATTTATGTACCTTAAATGTATGGAAGACGACTACATAATAATTTAGACTTTCTAGATGCTCCTATTGTCAAGTAATTCTTCCAAAAGCAATGCTAGATTAAGGTTTCTGGGTGCCCTGGTCTGTAAAATCAGAAGCTCCAAATGAATGTAGTAACAGTTGGCCCCAATCTGGGCGGGCCCTCTTTTTATTGTCGGGTTAGAACGCTGTGTATTAGCCCAGTTGCGCCAATCTTTTTATTGGTGAGACCCCCCCCCCCACACACACACACACACACTGAAGTATTACTTTATTTAGGAGGCCACATACCGCCATGAAAATAAAATAAGGAATTAAAAAAATTAATTAAATGTACAATTTTGAAAGTACATTTATTTCACATTCGTCAATATTAATTACATTTAGCGATAAAAAATATCAAAATGTTTCATCTAGCTAGAAATAGTATGTAGGATATTTTTGAAACAAGAAAACACTATTAATAAAAAAATATTACACAAAATATGAAATTCAAGCTTAAATCTCTACATTAATAATGTGTATGTCTTAATAGTGTAAGTCTGTGGACGAGATATCTCACGAACAAATGAAGCGTTTCAGAAAAATTTAGGTACGGTTATCATAATCAGGAAGTGCTGTAATTGTATTGATTTTAAACTAAATCTAATGTTCGGAACCCCCCGAATGAATTTTTTTGATGAATTTTCGAATGAATTTTTCAAAAAATCTTTAAAATATAAGGTATTTTAATAATGATAATTAAGTAATCCATTCAGACGCAATTTTTCATTAAAAAACGAATTATATAAATTTTAGAACGCTAACATGAACTGTTCTCAAGATACTGCACGATTTACTAATGAATTCTTAAAAACATCATTTCAGAAATCAGGACCACCGATATTGTAAAACAAATAATCCTTTCATACGTAATTTTTCATTATAAAGTGAATGACACAAACTTAGCATAAACTCTTTTTGAAAAGCTAGTATAAACCCTTATTGAGATATTGCACGTTTTACAAATAAATTTAGCAAAAAAAATACATAAAATTTAATAATAAGTTAGCATCATCTAATATGTTCACTTTCAATGCGCATTTTATGCAACAAATTTATTACTATCCTTCTCGTGGATTTAGTTCGTTCCATTCATGAAGAAAGATACTTTTATAACAGTCCCCCCCCCCCCCCCCGCCGCCAAAGAATTCGTCAATAGTCATTTATTTTACAGGATATTTATTAAATGCCAATAGCATTTTGATGAGAGTTTTGAACGTAAATATGAATAAATCATTCTGTTTGGACTAATAAGTTGCCAAACGCACCACATTTAAATTTATGGGATGTTAAATCGATGCCAGAAACATTATGCTGTAGACCTTGTACATCATAATTTCTCTGTGAAAGAAATACATTTATTGCATTGTATGGGGAAATCATGTGCTGCCAACATCAGCTTTTTATTAAACTTGATTTAAATTAATATGTTTATTTTAAATGTATATTTTTTCATGTAATAAATCTGTGAAAATTAAAACAAATAGAAGCGCCCCGTTGAAATTCGTCGGTTTATTTAGAATGTCAAAAATGTGTATTGAAAAAACAGAAATTAACATTCCAATGAAACACTTGTCTATGGACAATATTTTTTTGTCCCAAACAGTTCTAATGAAATAGTCTCATTTTATAATATTCTGCATAGTCATACAATATTTACGCGCTTTTTAATTAACCAGCAAAGTTCGCCCGCTTCGTGCGCTACGCCCGTCCAAGTATACGACAGCCGAGCATAGGAAACACGAATCGACGGACCCGCCGACCCTCCCATACGCTCCTAATACATAACTTTATCTACTTGTAAGATCTATGTCTTAATATCCACAGATACATGCGAGTCATACACCCCTCTCCTTCAATATTGCTATTTTTTATATGACTCCCTATCAAAACGTACATACTATAACAACCCCTAACATACAACGTAATGAATTTACGCTCCCCTAGACCCTCTAACTAGAGATGTGGATTTTCCGGAAAATTTTGAAATTATTCTCTATATTACATTTCAGGTGGAATAATATGTTCAGTGACTTTTTAAAAGTATTTATCCTTATATTACAGCTACAGTCAAACATATATTATATAAAAAGGTATAAATCTAGAAATATATAAAAAATTCTATGCATACAAATTTCTTATATCTGTATACTGCAGTTAGCAACTACAATTTATTATTTTCCTTAAATGCACTTGATTTTAAAAACTTATAAAAAAAATTCTATTTTATCTATAATAATGTTTTTTTGTTTTTTTTATCTTCAAAATTCCAATTTTAAAGCATTGCACAAAATGAATGAATAGGCATACAAAAGGAGAAATAAGTTAATATTGTTAAACCTTATCAGAGTCATAAATAATTTACTGTTTATTATAGATATAAAAAGTAAATTATAAAATATAATATTCTAAAAAAACATAAAAACTGATTATAATTAAAAAATACATTAAATATTATATTGCATGTATTTCTTAATGCATATATACCTACTGATTTCTAATGTATTTATACCTACCGATAATTCAAGGGAAACATTCTACCATCTTCTTAAAAAATAACAAAAAAAAAAAAAAAAAATTACTAGTTTATTATATGCATAAAAATAAATTATTTAATATATAAACATACAATTTTATTTTTAATATGTAAAATTTATTTACGACAAAAATAAATTGAAAACTGCTTGTAATTAAGCACTTTTAAAATAAATTATTTTATATAATATTAAAAATTGTTCAAAAATATTTCTTGAACGAGAGATAATCATGAGAAAGAAAAGACAATATGCAAGATGAGTTAAGCGCATATTTAGTGCTATTAAAGCATTCTCTCTCTTCAGAACTTGCGAAAACATTCCATTTTTTAAACATTTTTATTAAGTTTGGAGAACTTAATACTGAAAGAATAAGCATCTTAAAACTTTATTTGCTTTTTTTCTGAGAATGAGTAAAATGTCACTTGTACCCTTTTGGTTGTCATCCATTCTTTTTCTTTAAAATAAAGTGCATATGCACACTTGCCCTCCTTTATTTTCCTTTTCTAAATGAGAAAACTCAATGATCAAAAACTTCTTGCAAAGCTACTTGCTTTTGAGAAAAATAGTTTGGAAAAAAAGTATTACATTCTATTTTCTAATTAATTTAAAAAAAAAAAAAAAAAAGTGGAAAATTTTCGTATAATTTTTTCATTTCCGGAAAATTTTCCGACCCACATCAGTACCTCTAACAAACTAATTTATCAAGTTTAACACCTCAAACATTTTATCTCAAGTTTTCAATTTCTGGTCATACCATGGAAGAAAAGGGATTAACTCTCACTTACTTTATGGTTCATACAATTCAGCTCCAACCAATTCATCTAAAACAAAGTTTTGCATTAATTGCATTGTTTAAATCGTGAATTTGAAGATAAAGCAAGTCTCCCTAACTCCATGGTTAAAATATTCATATTCTAAATTTTTAAATTGAAATGGCCTATCAATTTTAACTTTCCTTTTCAGCTGAATCATGGCGGTGGTCTCATCTCTAACTGCATGAGCTGGACAGTTTTTCTTTATTTTTTCAGGCATTAAAGTCTCGTGACCATGCGATTGCATTGTGTTGTGGCAACACCTTTGGACTGATATTATAAACACATAAATAACAAAAGAGGCCAAACTTTAGGAGGCTATTTCTCCAAATCCGAGGGTTAATTTAAAAAACCCATTTTAGATTTGGATTTAGTATTATAGAATTAGTATACGTGAGTATTTTAGCACTCGGGTTGCGTTTAGTGCTCTGGCATACTGACACTGTGCTTTTAGAGAGACGATGTCTCTTTATTCCTACTTGTTGTATTTTAGCAGATTTTTTTTAAGTTATTCTATGAGCACTGTTTCTAGTCTTGAAGAAATCTCGACGTAAAGTTCTTCTTCTCGTCAAGACCTTTCCTTACTGCATCAAATATTGGTGCAGGGAAAGTTGGTTCATGCCACCATCAACTGATATTACTCGTGAAAATTTATGTACATGCCATAATAGAATCCTAGCCCTCCCCCGATCCTCCCCGAAAAGTATAGTACAAATCACTGCCACTATTGAATTATACGCTTCAGAAACATTGCCATACACCCTAAAAATAAGATTCCAATCCATTTTTTCGAAAATTGCAAAGTCAGCTTATAACCACCATCAGCGAGTAGCTGAATATCGGCAACATAACTCAATAAAAACCGGTTCATAGTTTCTATTGAGTTATATTTCCCAGAGACATATACAGGGTGTATATAGACTGATGGTTAGAACTGTAAGGAGTTATAGAACTCACCAAAACAAACAACTTTCACAATACAATGTGGGGTCGGAAAACATCTGGCGAGCCGCGAGAGGGCGCTTTCTGGAGTGGATGAAACGTCGCGTCAAAATGGAGAACACAGAAAATCCGCATGCTACACGTTCAAGATGCCACCAGCAAAGGTTCTCCGTGAATGTGTGGGCAAAGATTATCCACCACGGTTGGCCCGTTTCTGTTACCAGACCGTCTAGACGGACAGAAGTACCTCACCTTCCTCCAGCAGGTGCTGCCAGATTTACTACGTGTTGTACCAGCAAATCATCGAGTGATTAAGTGGTTCCAGCACGATGGAGCGCCAGCACATTACACCAGGATTGTGCGGCACTACCTGGACATTGCCTTTCCGAACAGATGGATTGGCTTGACCGTGGTGATTTCGTCACGTGGCTTCCCAGATCTCCCGATCTGTCCTGCCTGGATTTTTTTCATCTGGGAACAGCTAAAAAGCGCCGTTTACGAGACGCCCATCAAATCACCACAGGACCTTGTAGCCCGAATTAGCGTCGCAGCTGCAGACGTTCATGAAATGCTAGGAATCTTCCAAAGTGTACGCGATTCACTCTGTAGCCGCTGTGACGTCTGTCTCGTCTCGCAGTTGGTGGTCGTTCATTTGAGCATTTGTTCTAAACATTTTGTCAATAAATTTCCATTATTCATCTTCACTGTATTCGTCTTCACGTTACTCCATTTTGATGCGACATTTCATCCACTCCCAGAGAAAGCGCCCTCTCGCGGCTCGCCGGTTGCTTTCCGACTCCACATTTTATTATGAAAGTTGTTTGTTTTGGTGAGTTCTATAAGTTACACTCTTACAGTTCTGACCATCAGTTTATATACACCCTGTATATACACTCCACAAATAAACCATTTCACCATTTTCCCCCCGAAAAATGTAAAGAAGTTTGGTGGATGATCTGTCATAGGTGCCCATAGGGGAGAGCACATAAAGGCGGGTATCAAGCTAGTTAAATTGTACGCCTATCCTTGAGTTTACCCCCCTCTCGCTAGAAAACGTTCTATGGGCGCCTATGTGGCATCTATTGAGTTATACTACTCGGAGGCATTGCAGTACGCTCCATACATAGGATCCGAGCCCGTTTTTTCATAAAGTGACCCCATTCCGACCAGGTACAATATAGAATTCCTAAACCGAATTGTTCGTCAAAAACTGGACAGGTTACAACACTGACGTAACACCCAGACCAATGAAGTAGGGAGGTCTAATGAAGGCCTGCAAAGGGAATTGATCATAGATAGAAATAATGGGGGGAGGGGGGTGTAGACTCATAAAAAATAAATAGTAGAAACATTAGTGCTAAAAGGATCAGAGAAGTGCGAATATTTTCTTTTTTCTTTTTAGTTTTCTATGCGGTCGAAACTTTAAATGATACGCCAGTCTTGGAGATTGGTACAAAATAATCAAAACATTAGGATTTTAGATCTCCATGCAAACATTATCTAACATTCAACCGTGTTGGTTGAAAATATAGAGGTTTTATGAGTGCTGATTGTCTAGCGATATAATGGCCCACCCTTATATATTAACCAAGTGATAATTTTCTTTATTATCTTTATGCTTTAGGAGAGCTTTATGAAGCGCTTTGGATACATCAAGAACGGGAGTATGTCAGCGGACGCCATGTATACTGTGGAAGGTTTTAAGGCAACTGTCCAGCTGATGCAACGATTTGGCGGTTTACCGGAAACTGGAGAATTGGATGAAGCGACGCTTAATCTGACGAAATCACGCAGATGTGGTGTTCCTGATGTTCTCACAAACCATAGGCAGAAGAGATACGTAATTGGATCTAACGCTTGGAAGAAGAAGAGATTGACATACTTGTAAGTGCTGTAGTGGTATAAAATATCTCAAGAAATGTAATACGATCAGGCTGAAAATCCCACTCTCACATTTTGGTAAATTTACACATGTGGGGAACATGAGTGGTTCGCGACTTTTTAGAACCCTTTTTCAACTGAATATTTCACTCTAGAGCATTTGGTCACCCAAATATATTTAACACGAGCAGCATGTAATTGACAGATGATTCGGCGCGGAATCTATTATATCTCTAGTCTTTGGCTTTATCTGTTCAGATAGTGATTTGGATTATATTTCCTTCAATATTTGACGTGCACCCCATATTCTCCTTCAGATTTCAAAATAAAGTGCAACTTCATATCCGTATCACCTCTTCTTTCCCGTATTTGTTTTATACAGGATAGCACCCTACCCCAGTGGTTGGAAAAACCCCACTTTATTATTGTAGTGATCTACAACTACAACTACATTATGACAAATGCAGTTAACTACAACTACTTTTTTTAAAAAGTAGTGACTACAAACTACTTTTAAAATGTAGTCATTACATAGCGACTTTTATAAGACGAATTTTGCCACAGCTTCAATGTTCACGAAAAGTTGAGGATATGGGTATACGGCAGTAATTTAACATACTTATTCTGAATAATTAAAATTCACTGATTCCCAAATTTACTGATCAAGTTACCAATCTTTACGCTTTTACCCTCTTCTGAAAACAGTATAATAAAATAAAAGTATAAACTTTAAAATCAAAGTCAACCAAAAATAGGTTTAAAAGTCCTTTGGCCGTGTAATTATTGTACGTCGAGGAAAGGAGATTTTATTAAAGGACTTTTAAATCTATTTTTGGTTGTCTTTGATTTTAAAGTTTAATTAAAGTTGACGTATATTCATTTTATTTATTAAAAGTATAAAATAAAATAAAAGCAAAAGCTATTTATTTAAAAACATGTTTGTTCATTTTTTGTAGAATTTGCATCTCAAAGCTGCAATCAGATAAGCAGGATCTTTTGGGACATAACACATCTGGATATATATCCATATAAAAAATCAACTTCATGAGGCAATGGCCTTCCTAACCCTGCAGCACCCCTGCGGCCATTCATCGTACATCATTGCACAGAACATCAAATTCATAAAATAGAAGAAAGGGTGATCAAATGATATGTAGAATGGCACGTTGTTTGTTTACTGAAGTAACGTTAAAAGTAGCATCAAAACTGGATGCAAACTACTGATTTATTGTATCGCGCTACTCACTACACTACTTATTTTCAAAAGTAGCGCGTTACACTACAAACTACAAGAAAAAGTAGTGACTACTGTCGTTTCGCTACTTGTAGCGCGTTACTTCCGACCACTGCCCTACCCGCCGTAACTCTGTAAATTGAAACCGCTGGCAAATCGTAAATTTTTAAAACAATCATAATTTCGGTATTATTCCGACGCACTGCATGCAACTGCAAGGTTAAGATGCTAGCACGTCATTTTAAAAAGAAACAAAAACAAAACAAAAAAAAACCTCTTGTCTCAGTTGGAAATCAAATCAGCTATCTCTGGCAGGGGGAAACAACACTATATTTCTTGAACTATTGAGAGACAATTGTTTTTTACTCTATATTTGAAGTGGTCCCTCTACAAATATGTCCTGAAGTAAAATAAGTTATTTATTTGGATATTCAATACATGTTCAACTATAATTTAAATCATTAGTTTCTTTAAGTGTCAATATTACTATTATCTCCAAAAATGTCAAGGAATTTTCTATATGTACATGACATTATTATTTCATGACATTTTTATTGCATGACAAATGTATAAAACGAAATTTTTATTATAGAAAGGGTTTGCGAATCTCTTGAAGCAGTCCTGCATGCAGTGGCGTCTTATCGAGTGGGGCTGATGGACCCAGGGCCCCCTACAACTATAAGGGGCTCCCAAATAAATTTTCGTTAAATTTTATTAAGAGACGTAATCCCTTCTTTAAATTGCAGGAAATGTGTTTTTAAAATATTTTTTAACTTTCTGAAATAGAAAAAAGTACTGCACTTCTGAATAAAATGTAATGTTTTCTATGGAAGACCCCTTGCAGTTTGGGAACCAATACTATGGGAAACAGATTCTAGGTAGCTTTTAAAATCTTTTACTAATATTTTATAAATTCCAAATATATATATTTTTTTATTTACTTTGTTGGATCCACATCCATGGCACAATATTTTCTATTTGGCGAGCGGAAAAAATATTTCTCCCAAAATTACTCAACAGTCATGTTGCTGCTCCTACTGCGAGTTTCAAAAGGACGCTGTAAAATCTGGAAAAATTGGTACCCATTGTTTTCTTTTTCAAACATTTTGAAAGCCAAGCATTTATTCTGATTAGCAATTCCCGGAAAATACAGAATAACTCCGATAAATTGCTGAACAAAAGAAGTGGTGAATAAACTTTTAGGAAAGCTGGAAAGTATCGAATGGTATCTTTAGGTTTAAAGTATCGAGAAAGAAATGGCACATTTTTTTTTTTAATTTTCCAGATAGCCCAGAGTATATCTTCGAAGGGAGATGACTATTTGAGAAATAGGGTCTCTTCAGAAGCTAGGCTTGACATTCTCAGGCTAGCCGGATTTCTGAAGTTTTATTGTAAAGATTGTAAGTTTGTAGTCAGTCATGTACTGGTCACAACAGTTTCTTTTACATTTTTCAGCTTAGCAAACTGGCCTTCCGAAATGGAGCCTGAAGTTACACGTTCTAAGCTCGCAAAAGCTCTAAGTGTGTGGTCGGAAACAACTCCTTTGAAGTTTGTGCCACGGGAGAGCATGGATGCGGACCTTATCATAGCATTTGGACAAAGTGAGCATGGAGATGGTTATCCTTTTGATGGTCGAGGAAGTATACTAGCCCATGCCTTTTTCCCATACGAGCACGGATCCTATGGAGGAGACATCCATTTCGATGATGACGAAGAATGGATTGATGCATCGACTATGGATAAAGGTGGGTATCACGAAGTTAATGTTTTAAAAGGGTGCATCTGTAAGGTGGAATATTTTCACATTTTGCTTTATTGGTTTACGTTAGTTGCAAAGGTTAGGGTTGATTTCATCTATTTTGGCCAATAAAGTTATCTGTTACTATTTCATTTTGTACGTATTAGAAATTTCGATTCTTCACAAGATAAGGAAAAGATAAAAGATTTTTTGGGTAAGGCTAACTTTGTTTATGGTCTACGACATTTATATATTTGTCGAGCTTAACGATATACTAGCTGGAAGACCGATCGTCGCTCGGTAAAGGGGTGCTGAGTGATAAACTTGCTGTGCATATTTCATTTTTTATAATTTCCTATGTTATTTCTAAAGATTGCAATACTAAGTCAAAATTATAAAGATTAATAATAGACGAATCGGAGACAAATTACGAATCAACACCAAAACAAAGATGGATTATCAATATTTTAAAAATTTTGAATCAAAATTTTATTCTTTTGTGCATTTTTTATTCTTCACATTCGAGTTCCATATAGGCGTTATATTCAGGTTCACTTTCATGGTGTTAAACACTTTTTTGCTTACAACATTACGGATATGACGGGGATTTTCTGGTGGTATAGTAGGGCTTTCAAACTGCTGTGCTTTGACTCTTGACTGTGGAAAAGGCAGTGTACAGTATTCTATGCATGAAGATGGATATCCGGAAGTCAAAGTCAACAAATTCGAAGATTTGGCCTTAGGTTTTATGAACCGTCGTAGCAACACTGGTCTTACAAGAAACAGATGCCTTTGTATTGTACATCCAAGTTGACCTTTGCTCGAGTCCGGAGTGAATCGCGGAATGTGTACTTCTCGGCCAGAATGTCCTCATGGTGATCTTTGTCTTGATGATTTTGTTGCAGAGCTCGGTCACAATCAGACTCGTTCCATTGCAGAATCTTTAAAACATCTAAGTTGCGTAGCAGCATGACAATTGTGTTCTTTTTCAGCTTCATCTCATGTGATGGCAAATTGGCAATATTGGAGTTGGGGAAATCCAGTGTGAATTGAAGCGCTCCTTCTGGCTGGTCCTTCTCCTTCTTCGACCCATACCGTACGACCTACCCGAAGGTGTATGGTATCTGTTTGGACGGCCGGGAAGTGCCACCCAATTTAGACCGGAATCCAATGGAGGCGGTACCCACAGGGATCGTACCCTCCTTCCCCCTACCAACAACCTCTCGGAAGGACTTACGAACCCACATATTTACCGAGCTCGTACTCTGCATGAAGACGGGGACAGTTTGTGCAGAGCCGGGAATCGAACTCGGGTCGTCCGAGTGCACTCCCCGCGCGCTAACCACTGGGCTGTCCCATCACTGGCTGGTCCTTGATTGAATCGTAGCTTTGATAGACTTGATTTGATAGACGAACTGACTATAAAATCCTCAGGTGGCATTTATTTTAAGCTCCGCCATAACTTTATATAAAATAACTATACAAGGCTCTTAAGGGTTCAAAAGCTGACTTGCTGATCTCATTTCGCCCATGAGTAGCTGTTAGCATAACTATATATATTGGAACAAGATTCCCCGTGCCGAATGGTTGATTTTTATTAATTAAAATTGAGTCCAACGTTCATCAACTCCATTTCATTTATATTGCAGATAAATACGCAGATAATAGCATGGATAATGGAGTGGACTTCTATACAGTCGCTGCCCATGAGATAGGACACAGTCTGGGTCTTGCACATTCAACTGTGCCAGGATCCATCATGTTCCCTTACTACAAAGGATATGACCCTAATATGAGATTGGATTATGATGATATAGTTGCTATGTACTCCATGTACTGTAAGTAGAATTCTATTTTATCTTTTTATTCTTTTGGGTATTGGATGATAAAGCAAATTTACAGTTGAAGAATGAAAAGTAAAAGCGAGAACTCTCAATCCATATTTTAAAATTTTTGCATTCATTGAGTCACAACAGAAATTAGTGATCAAACTTTTAACCGTTTGCTAAAATCTGTGTTTAGCTAACCTAAAATATAATAAATTTATGGATTAATCTCATCCATGTTCACTAGAAGGTAGAAGTAGCAAATTATGTTTTTTCCTTTAAGTTCAATATAAAAAGTGAGCAGAAATATTGGAAATCATTGATTAAAGTGTAGTCATCCTCCCTATAAGATATTATATCACTTCCTACAATGTTAAAATCTGTGTCTTAATTTGACGAGCACTTTTAATTTTAAAAGGCCAAAACCGCATAAATGCCGCAGGGAAGAGGATGCATATATACGTACATGATTTTTTTTTTTCGAAAATGGATAGAAACGTCGCAATTAAATATAAACAACCGTAGCAGTAATTTACTTTTACTGTCATTACCTAAGTTTAATTGAATTGATTACGACTTGTTGGAAAATATGTCTTATGAAATTAATAAATAATTATCAATAAATATTTGATGTAACAAATAACACAAGTAAACGCAGAAACATAGAACTTTAAAGTACTTCCTGTTATTATTTGCATGTAACTTAAAAAATAAAAGCTTTGGAATTGTGAAGCTTAATCAATGCAATTTAATTTACTTTGAGTTAATCCCAAAAAACGAGTACATTCCTATGGCAGGTCCAGGTCGGGCTAAGCAAATAAGATTCAAAATCCAAGACATACTAAATTTAAACTTTCTAACTGCTCCGGGTCTAAAGTTATTTAAAAAATAAAAAAAAGCCAGAATAGGTTAGCCCAATAACATTCAAAATCCAAAGAACTAAGATATTCCACAAAAAAGACGATTGACCTAATTTCATGTTACTGTGATTAATGGAACTTAGGCATCAAATCTGGAAATCCAAGCGTCGTACGGCCATGAAATTTAGAACACAAGTACTTCAGAATCCACCCGAAACGACGTGGCTCGGCTATATATATATATATATATATATATATAAAAGTATGTATTTGTCGTTGTGTTTGTTACAAGCTGGCGTATTATTAAAGCGCTCTTTGAATTTCTTTCACCGAACCTTACAGTTAATTCTCGAAAACCAAAGAAATCTTTATCAATACACCTTCTTATAACAAAGTTTAAATAAACAAATGACCTGCTGCGTTGACGCGCTAAGCCACGACCCTATATAAAAAAGTAATAGATTTCTAGTATGTAAGAAAAGCCCTTCTCTCCGTCTGTCTGTAACATTTGGCGATAAATTTGGCAAACTTGGTCATTTATCTGGCGAAATATTGCCAGCTTGGTATCTTTTTTTTTTTATATAATAACGCCAAATTGACAAAAATATCGTCAAAATTGATGAATTCATTACTAAAATATTTTAATACATGGACTATATTTATGAATTATTTATGACTATATTTAATACATGGACTATGATTTATTGCCAATGCTATCAATGCTGATCGTTAGTTAAAGTTGTATGAAATATAAGTTAATTGTGTACTCCGAAATAGTTTTACATGTTGTCATCCGGAAAAGCGCTTAATGTACAATTCAACGTTAAAAATATTGTGCTTTGAATGCATCATTTTTTGACTGAGAAAAAAGTAAATTCATTGCATTATGTAGAGAAATTCATTTGCTGCATACATCACATTTTTTTTTATAAGGACCCTTAAAAACTCCTTATTGTATTCATTTCAGCCTTGGACTCTTGGAAATCGGAATATACTCCTGGTAAATTGCTAGTAAACACATCGCGATTTTTAATTTCCGAATATGCAAGAATCGGGAATTTTAGCATTCTTTCGAAAAAAATCTCTCAGTAAAGCGTTCTTTCGTTTAAAAAAAAATCGCGAATTTTGGCACTTTTTGTAAGAATCGCGTATTTTAGCGTTTTTTCGTAAGAATCATGAAGTTCTTTCTTAGCGTTCTTTCTTAAAATATGCGAATTTTAGCATTTTTTCACAAAATCGTAAATAAAAATTTTTATATCCCTTTCTTATAAAATTGCGAATTTTAATTTTTTTTCATAAAAATCAGAAAATGTAACGCTTTTTCATAAAAACAAACAAACTGTGAACCCCCGATTTCAACTTTTTTTTTCTTATTACGTTATTTAGATATAGACAATAAGTTTGAAGATGAACCTGCAGATTCGCCAACTGAGAAACCTCGCACAGATGGTGACCGATATAACCCGAGAGAAGAAGACGAAGTTCATGACAAACACAATGATGACACCAACGATTACTTTTACCCAGTCAGTGATAAAACACCAGGGGATGACGATAATAAGGGATCAGATGGAAAAGTTACAGATGGGTATGATGAGGCCGATGAATACGGATCAAAAGATGAAGATGATGTGGATGATTATGGATCGGAAGATGAAGACATTGAATCTTTCACCGAATCTATTACAAGGACAAAAGGTATAATATACTTCTTCTAAAATATATAATATATGCAAAGTTGAAGTATATTGTGATGATGTCAAAAACTGAACCCTTGGATTTGGGTGGATTTACACGTTTTCAGCTTCCTTGAATATGAATTAACCATGTTTTCAACAGTGTCTGTGTCTGTTCGTTGGTGCGAAACTCGAAAACAATCGAGCTACTGAAATAAAATTTAGTACATCGCTGAAATTGGTAAACGTAAAAGACCTATTTTCAAGGTCTATCAATTTTCAGAGCAAGGCCCTATAATGTGCCTTTCTTTTTTTTACGAAAACAGCTCGATATATTAGAAATGTTACTTTCCTGTTACTAAGAAACAATAAAAACTTTAACCCTTAGAAACAATAAAAATGTAATTTGATAGCCAACAATTAAAACTGAAATACATAAAAGAGAAAAATCTTTAAACAATGGGATTTTTACGGGGTGTGGGTTTAGTCGGGGGGGGGATTAACTCAAATTTGATTAAATGTTGTATTCTCATCGCAAATACGTACATGCATAAAATCGGCTAGGTAGAAGTTGGAAATAATCAAAAAAATCGGCTAGGTAGAAGTGGGAAATAATCAAGAAAATCGGCTAGGTAGAAGTGGGAAATAATTAAGAAAATCGTTTCGGTAAAAATGGGTCAAAAATCGATTTCAATATTTGACCCACTAGGCGATTTCTCACAGTAGCGTCGCCAGAAAATAATTTTGGGAGAGGTTTTGGTAACCCAATACTTTGTTTCCCATTTCTCCAAATATCATTTTTTAAAACTTCAATGGGTTCCTGGGAGGGGTTATGACTCCGAAATTTCCCCTTGGTGACGCGACTGACTTTTCAACGTACAGTTCTCTCCGCAATACATAGTAAGAGTTGCAGAAACAAAAGCACTAACCAGGTGGTCATAACAATTAGGTCATTCAGATCCTACCGAGAATACATTAATTTACAGGTATTATATATTTTATAAATCTATCTTGCAGAAAAGGTGACGACTGTTGCATACACTGAAATGCCTCACAGTACAGAATCCACTTCTGTCGCAGCTCCTTCTTCTACAGCAGGAACGAAAAGGCCAGATATATGCGATGGCTCCATTGACGCAGCTTCTTTGATAAGGGGAGAGCTTTTCGTTTTCAAAGGAATGGTAAGCTGAAGAATTTCTTCGCAACCAAATTTTCCATTCAAACCAAACTCTTTATTATTAGCCGCCTCAGGTGCTATACTCACTTTACAAATAATTGCAAAATATTGCTTTCCAACTGAATAAAACGGTCATTGTCTGTTTTATTAATTAAAAACTAAATTGTAGCACATAGCACATTTTCCTGCTTCCATTACAGTTATAAGCTATCCTGTGTCGAAGAACGCCAAAATGAGTGAAACCGGGCCACGGATTCTATTATCTGCAATGAAAGCGCGATTTTTAGATTTGGGAATGATCACACACGAATTCTGAGAGTAGAATTGAAAGCATAAGATTTAAGTCGTAAAAGCAGCGCATATAAGTGTCATGTGAAACTTTTATTCCTGATACTATTTATTAAGTAACTTGTACAAGAGCAATGGAACATTATAGTGAAGCAACGTTTGTCTTATAGCAGGGCGATGCAAATAAGCAAGAAAATGCTTACTCAGTCATTTCCTTTCACAGCATTTGAACTGGTTTTGCGATTTTGACCACTCTTCGGCATGGATGTATTCTATTGGGTCGAGTAGGCACAGTGCCTATAGGGCCTGCAAAAATATTTTGAGGAAAAAATTTCATATGTATTCTTCTATTATTCTACTTGAAAATATTTGTGACAGATACCTCTGAAAGTAAGTGTCTAGGACCTATACAAAGATCTTAAACCGATATTGCTCTTAAGCAAGGCGTGAGAAGTGAAATGTGGCGCCAACATGATCAAACAAAGGAATGAACATCAAACAAGAACATGAGACAAAACGACTATACGGTCTTTAGTTCTTGTCACAATCTAATACAAACAAGGTTACGTTTTGGTTGTGGTATTGCGGTATACAATATCAATACAATATTGGTATCGTATTAAAGTTACTTGTTGGTTGTATGAAAATACAAAACAACTGTTTTGAAATTTCCTTCCAAGTGTAACTTCCTGAATTGCAATAAACGCTGACCCGGCGGTCCGGGCTGTCTCTTCAGCCATCTTGTTGCTTCAAACCCTCGGGTGAGTCGAATGAATTGGATTGTGGGGGAAAATGACCAACAATAGCCCGAATAACACAGTGGCCAAGTCGGGAGGGTCGCATGCGATAGTCCCATGTTCGATCCTCGACGCCGCCCCAAACTATTTCCGGTCTGCGCGAAGGATGGGCACCATAAATCTGTAGATCCTAATGGCCATCCGAGAAGTAATGGCTTGGGGGAAGGATCGTGCGATCTCTGTGGTTATCACTTCCATTGGTTTTGGTCTAAAAAGATACCTTACACTTTCGGGTAGCCGGCCACTCATCCTGCTGCTCATGCCCTCGGGTAAGTCGGGTGGCCTGGGTCTTCAACACTTTCGGGTAGGTCGAACGGTCTTGGTAGAAGGAAAAATACCAACAAGTGTGAACGTTATAAAGCGTCGATATATCTCTTGCATTCAAAGAGTTACAGCCTAAAAAGTCTCTTACATTCAAAGAGTTACAACCTAAAAAATCTAAGGTTAGAACAAAATATATATAAAAATTAAAAGAAAAAAAAAATAATTGTGAATAAAAAAGTTCTAACACAATCCCGTATAACGGTATCGTATAATTATCCGTTTGTATTGATTAAAATTTCAAAACAAATATTTAACATTGTAGTAATGCAGAATAGAATTTTTTTGCAGAGAACAAAAATTATTCGAAATTCAAGATTTTCATAGTACCCTTTGTTATGGAAAACAATGATAACTCCCGGAACAAATCTATTAAACAAGAAAATGTACCCGTAGTAATGCTTTGCCCGACCAAAATATGAGAGGTCGTGGCATAGCAGTTTATTTATTTATTTATTTTTTTGACATTGTAAGCGACGTGTTGATAAAGCGCTCTTTATGTTTTCGAGAATTCGTTGCAAGTTCAGGTGAACGAAATTTAATGAACACTTTAATAATATGCCCGCGTATAACAACTACATTGACAACAAAGGGTAGGTACATCGTGTACCAAATTTCACGGCCGTCCGGCGCTTAGATTTCCCGTTACAGACTGCACATACACACAGGGATATTCTTTTATTATGTATAGCTGTACCCGCGCAGATTTGTGAAAATTTTAACGATAGGACTCTAAAAATAACAATTTAATTAGCTCTAAATTTTGCATGTCTTCTTTGGCTGAGACTTATTTCAATAATTCCTTCGGCTCGTCGAAATTTATCAGCTTCACTTCTCATAGCTTTCCAAGCAGTTTCATTGGCTCTCCATGCACTTCTATGTGCATTATAACAAACTATGTCTGTGCAATCATTTTAGCTTTATATATATATATATATATATACACACAAAAGCCGTTAGTTACAAAAACAAGGCAGTTCCCCCATGTCCGCAATAATGTTTCTGCCTCATAATTCATTTGTCTGAACTGACGCATGTGAGACAAACACTCTAATATACCTCATTTTGCGTTATCACACATTAAAAAAAATATATATAGAAGCGAAGTTGGATATTGGACTCTTTTAACTATCTTACAGCGATGGTTATTATTAAGACGCGGATTTTGATGAAATCTGCATTTTTTTTGCATTTTTTCGAATTTTTCCCTTTTATGGGCATTTTTGAGCATTTTCAGGGCATTTTTAGCATTATTGAGGCAATATTTAGCATTTTTATAAAATTTCTATATTTAGGGATTTTTTTTTCATTTTTAGTTCTCAATACTTTCTGTTGCAATGGGTGTTTTTGCTAATTCCCGTCTTAGCATCTTTACAAACAAACCGCGGGGCCGTAACACTTCCTCCCGTTTTGTGGCGCAAACAGGTATTTTACAATAAAGATAGTCTTCCCCGTCGTAAGGGGCTCTGGTCGTAAATATTCTGGTCGTAAATGTTTTTCAAATATCCACCTATCACATCCGTAGATGTTGAAAGAAGCTTTTCACTGTATAAAAACATAAATTGTGATAATAGAAGATCTTTTACATTTGAGAACATTAGAAACACCTAATAATTCAATGTAATTCCGATGTTATCATGGGAAGTTAAATTGTCGCAGTTCAGGATAATAAAAGTTTTAAGTCAGGTATTTATACATATAAATTTTTTATTACAACAATTTAGATTATTTGTATTTACTCAAAACTTTCGAAATTTGTATCATGAATTAACTAAATTTATTTTTCATGTCGTTCTTTTTTTAAGTTCATACTGATGTAAAACTTTAAGGGCATTTTTAAAGGCATTTTTTCACTATTTTAAGGGCATTTTTAGTGAATTTTTAGGTCATCAAAATGCGCGACTTAGTTATTATGCTTATGCGTTGTCACGTGTTAAAAGGACGCGTACTATTGTTTGAAAATTGTCTTTCCATTGAAAGACAATTTTCCCAATTGTTGGCGGTAAACGGCCGATTTGAACACTTTAAAAAATTAAAAATATTAATTTAAAAATATCTAATTAAAATTTCGAAAAAAAAAAACACATTGTACATTAGTTCAGGTATAAATGTACATTAGTTCAGGTATAAATTGTACATTAGTTCAGGTATAAATGGTACTGTGTGAAAGGCCCAGACCATACAGCCAACCCAGGGGTTAATGGCAATTAAGTGTATGGCCGGAAATGGTACTGTGTGAAAAATCTCAGCAAACGAGCAGATAGGTACTTCCTTTTCTTAATACAGAAAACTGATAGTTTGAAATTGATTATAAATGTGAAAGGTAATAAAAATGTATGTTTGACAATTCATCATACTCTCTTACTTTTTGCCAACTTTATTTTGTTAAAGAACAACTTGCAGTCGAAATCTCACAAAATATACATTTTTTCACTGAAACTGATTGTGGGACATAAAAATACATATGAATATATGAGATAATCGAGTAGAAACTCACACTTCAGATTTTTCTTTTTTTTTCTCAGTACATGTGGCGGCTTCGAGATCGCAATCAAGTCCTTCCTGGATATCCTGTCTACTTTCACCACTTCTTCATGGGATTTCCGTGGTCAGTGAGATCCATCGACGCAGTGTATCAGCGACCTGAAGACTATCACATTATATTTTTTACAGGTAAGGAATTTGATGTGAAAAGAACTACAGTTTTTTCTACAACCACTGATCAATCAATATTTTTCAATTAGTGCAACAAAACAACGAATAATGCGGTTCATTTTCAAGTGCAATTAAAAATTTATAGGGAAATTACAAATGCATACAATATACTAGAATAATATTGGCGTTATGGAATACCGCTTGGAAAAGACTCGTTCTCATTCTTTCAAACTCGAGACAAATATGATTGTTACAGGAGAGATCTCATATATTCTTAATCCAGTTTAAGGTCTAATGTTATTGTTGTCAAGGTCTTCACGTACAATAGGTTTCCACTCATTTTTTATAGGTTTCCACTCATGCGCCAGTTTGCCAGGATGAGCCAAAAATTCTTCCCGTTTTCAACATAAAAGTTTAATGCTACCAAAAAATCAAAAACGTTCTCCCTTCATTCTGCAAAATATACAGGCCGTTGTTTTTCATTAGTCTTGCCAACGTTTCACCAGATAACGCTATTCCATGGCAGTTACCATTAGGCAGGTTTCGACAACTGAAACTGTGTAATGACGGTTTCCATATTTTCCATTAAGGCGACGATCCGTCCTTTCTTTATTGGAAGGGCCACGAAGCGAAACAGGTCGTAGTTTAAAGGAGCAAGTTCCGAACTGGATGAGGGAAATAATTCAACTCCTTCTAAATCCTGTAGTTTTTGGAAGACCTTGGACGTCTGACTTGAGGCATTCCATATGCAGCAAAGTTCATTTCCGATTGATGAAAGCTAGCTAACGTTTGCGTTAAACTTCATGTACTCGTTGTAGTTATTCGCCATGTCCAACAATTAGGACCTGACGCTATCCTATTTTATTAAAAAAAAAAAAAGTACCAATATGAACATACCAAAGTTCTTGTTACTGGTAAGTACAAAATGAATGATTGTTATGCTTAATAGCTTTATTTATGATTCATTTTTTACATTATCTATGCACTTTATAGGTCGTTTCTATTGGAATTTCGATGGCAACCGTTTTACTCCAGACAGCCCACGGCACCTCACAGACTTGGGCCTTCCTGCAGATTTGGACAAACTAGATGCAGCCATAGTGTGGGACAAAAATAAAAAGACGTACTTCTTCAGTGGCGACTTATACTGGAGATACGATGAGAAGAAAAAGGCTATGGAAAGGGGCTATCCACAAAGAATGGCCAGGTGGAAAGGAGTTCCTAAGTTAGATACTGCTTTCACCTGGATAGACGGTAAGAACGATTACAACCGCACTGTAGTAAGAATCACTTTAAAAAAGTACTGAACCGAAGTGGAAAATTACCAACCCCAAATAATAAAACAAGCATTTAATGGAAATATAATTAAATTTGCACCAGGATCCAGACCAAGCCTGGCCAACCCAAATCGTTCTACTAGCCACCTTGATGAGGTATAATTTTCCCGCGAACCACACGTAAAATAAATGATGTTTTAAGGATAAAAATATCTGATATAAGCCATATGACTTTCCCGACATAATACAAGTACTTTTCTTCTTTCAATGCGAAATAATAATGATGGATAAATAAGATTCATGGCACAATATTTTCAACATTTGAAAGTACACTGACGTTGGACGCTTTACTGGATGACCACATGTAAAATTATATTGATACTAATTATATTTATATAAAATTATATTTTTATACTTAATTATATATATATATATAGGTAAACTTATATTTCGCACAAACATAACTTGACAATTGGAAATATTTATAACATCTGTTAAGCAATATACTCCATCATATTAAAATATGTTAATTATATATAATGTTATCAATTTGGTGTGATTTTCATAACTTTGGCGTCATTTTTGCCAATTTGGTGACATTTGGCCCCACATTAAAAAGCAGTCAAGAACTCCATGAAAGTATAGTACTCTGTTTTATAAAATGAGCTGTACCCGCGCAGATCATCTGCGCTCTAGGCATGTGCGAAATTTTTAACGATAAGATTCTGAAAATAACAATTCAATGAGTTAGTTCTAAGTCTTGTGTTTCTATTTTGGCTGAGACTACTTCCAATACTGTTTTCTTCCCGCGAAGCCTATTAGCTTCATGCCTCAATGTTTTTCTTTCATAGCTTCATGGAGTTAGAAAGGAGATAAAACTCATGGATGAAACGTTTGAAAATTCCATAATGCTTTGAGAATTATATCTAGGTGTCGCTAGTGTTAGTAAAGTAGCTGTTATTGCTAGTTGACTCAACAGAACGGCGTAGTATTTAGTATATGTGTTTTTGATTATTTTTAAATTAAAGGTTCCCTTATTATGAGCCTAATTAACCAGTACTTTTTCATAGTTGTAGGATAGAATACAGAATATATGGAAATAAAAATAAATTGAAAGATAAAATAACTTTGGGTACGCAGAAATATTCTTTATTGTTTCAGTTCTACTTTGCATTACGCTAATAACTTATTTTTACAAAATTGGTAGTTTAAATAAATATTTTAGGCCTTTCGCCATAGAAAAGCATACAATCCAGGGCTACTTATCTTATCCCAGCGCCACCTGAATGATTGTCTCAAATGATATTGGTGTTTTCTTAATATGAAGTTTTAACTCCTTTTTCCTCTATGGCTTCATCTATAGTTTCACTGACTTCAGTGCCCTTTTACGTGCATAACGACGAATATCAGTAACTTCCGCTCATAAAGTCATCTCGAAATCAACTAGAAAATCCAAATCATGGCTTTAATAAAAAGCGATTTAAATACGAGTAATTTACTTATGTTATTATCGTAGCGAAACAGAATTTGTACGGCCATGTTCATTTAACAAACTCGGATAATTGCATAGTCAAAGCTCCCCAATGTTAAGTCTATGCGGAAAATTATTTTTGAAACTTTCGCGTGCTATGTCCCAAAATAAACAATTGTTGGCATTTAATGCTTTGTTTGATAAGAGAAATATAGTTTGCAGTTAATAAAGTACATAACTATTTATGGAGTTTTGATATGAATAACATATATGCTTGAGATTTCTGCGGCTGAAATTGGAGTGTTGCAAAAACTGTAAACACTTTGGGCACTTATACCTCCTAATCTAATAGATAAAAATGTAAATAATTTTTTAGTGTTTTGTAGGAAAGAGGTTCGAGATTATGAATATATAAAAATAATTTTAATAATTTAATATTTTGAACTTTTTTTTTCGAAAAAACTTTAAAAAGTATCTACTTTCTTACTTTCACTCTTTTTTCTTACTTTCACTCGAAATATCTTCGAAACTATGAAAAGCAAATATAAATAGTAAACGACAAAAATATACACTAGGAAATTTGGTTTCTAAATCTATATATATTTTAAAAATAAAAAGCTCTTATAGTTTTCGAGTAATCGTCTTGTCTAATTGAAGAAGATTTAAAATTTTTCATTTCTCAAGATTATAAAGCTCATATCGCAAAAACTAAAAGTGCTACCTACGAACTAAGAGCGTGAATTTTTAGCTCTTTTAAAGCCCTACAAGTATATATAATTGGATTTTGGATCGAGCTTTTAGTTTCCGAAGTAAAGTGGTTATGGTTTCGATATTTTAGTAACCTGGGTTTTCCAACGGGTTGGAAAGCTGTAATATAAAATGTCACGATTGTTGCAGTTCTATCTATTTACTTATTCCTTGGTGAAATAGTGGTGCATAGGCATGAGTTATTTTATTTCGTTTAAAAAAAGTTAGGAGGTTAAATGAACTTAAAGATTCCAAAGATGTTTAATGATCGGTGGGATTTGAACAGAATAGATGAATATTCAAGTACGTATACGTATCCCAGTACGTATTTATGTGCCGCCAGACAAATTTATAGATTAAGTTGAATGTAAAATTTTGTCAAATAAGTTTAATTTATATACCGAAATGCAAGTTAGTAAAATAATTTGATATTTTGACCTAGAATCTGTGATCGGAGTATCCAAATGAAATTCGGGCGAAAACTAAGAATACTAGCTAGCTGTATACAGCTTGCAAGTAATTTGTAACGCTTTAGAAGCCTATAAACTGAAAAAATGAGTCTGAAAAAAAAATTCGAATATACTTACTGAACTGTACTGAAGTTGTATTTTATAAAATGTCATTCACTTAAAACCATTTTGGCTCCATCGGACTGGAGCCACCGCTGATTTTAAACCACAGAGTTAAAGAGACTTCACTCCTCCTTTACCTCCATGTTTTAAACAATGTAATTAAAGCATAAAATGTCCATAAGTCAAAACTACTTTGAAGTCATGTTTTTAATTTTCGAGTTAAAGCCTGAAAAAAATAATCAATAATTTTTTAACAAAAACCTAAACAAAATTATCAAGTATTTGAGACATGGAGTTAGAAAGTTACTTTTACCTCCGTGATTTGAGATATAATCATAGAGGGTAAAATGAATTTTCTCTAACTTCATGGATACAACTATTAATAAAGTTTAAAACCATGGAGTTATATTTTCCCTTTACATTCCTGTTTAAAACAATGCAATCTATCGAATTTTTCGAAAACGTTCTCTAGAGAGGGTGCTCCACAACAAAATGTTCGAAAAGTAAAATGATAGGAAAGCATGCTTTACGATGAGATAAAGACTTCAAATTTGGGTTATGGGTAAATCGTCCGAAAGGAAGAAAGTGTGCAATTTCAGATTTCCAATATTTTCTACTTAAGGGGGTGCCGCACACCAAAATGTTAGATTTACCGAATAAATGAGAAAATGCTCCTTTAAAATTTGATAGAGGCTTGAAATTTGATACATGGACTAATTATTTGACGAAAACACCCAAGACGAATACAGTTTTCAAAAATGTTCGTTTAAGGGGTGTTCCAGAGTAAAACGTTCGAAAAGTGAATTGATAAAAAAAACCATGCTTCGAAATCGGATAGAGATATCAAATTTGGTGTAAGGGTAGATAGTTTGGAAGAAAGAAAGTGTACAATTTCAGTTTACCAATATTTTCTACTTTTGGGGGTGTCGCACACCAAAATGTTCGATTTTCAAAATAAAGGAGAACCGCCCCTTTTAAAACGTGATAGAGGCTTGATATTTGGTATTTGAGCGAATCATCTGATAGAAATCACAAAAAGAATAGAGTTTTTCAAAAATGTATATTTAAGGGGGTGGGTACTCCACACAAAAGCATTCGAAAGGTGAAATGCTAGAAAAGCATGCTTCGCGATGAGATAGAGACTTCAAATTTGATGTACGGGTAAAAAGTTGGAAAGGAAGAAAGTGTGCAATTTCAGTTTTCCAACATTTGCTATTGTAGGTGGTGTCGCACACTAAAATGTTCAATTTGCTTAACAAATGAAAAACGCCTCCTTTACAATGTGATAGAGGCTTGAAATTCAGTATATGGGCTAACCATTTGACAAAAAACAAAAACAAAGATGAATACGGTTTGACAAAAATATTCATTAACGGGGTGCTACATAGAAAAACGTTCGAAAAGTGAAGTGATAGAAAAAACATGCTTCTCGATAGGATAGAGACTTCAAATTTGGTGTACGGGTAGATAGTTTGAAAGGAAGAAAGTGTGAAATTTCAGATTTCCAATATTTGCTACTTTAAGGGATGCCGCGCACTAATATGTTCGATTTTCCGATTAAATGAGGCACGCTTCCTTTTAAATGTGATAGAGGCTTGATGTTCAGTATATGGGCCAATCATCTGATAAAAAACCCGAGACAAACAGAGTTTTTCAAAAATGTTCATTTATGGGTGTGGCTCACAGAAAAAATTTCAAAAGGGAAATAATAAAATAGGGGTGCCTTGGGATGATATAAACTTTAATGCGGTGTACGGGTAGATAATTCGAAAGGAAGAAATGCGCAAATTAAATTTCCCAATATTTTCTTCTATAGGGAGTTCTGCATACCAAAATATTCGATTTGTCGAATAAATGTGAAACGCGAATATTAAAAAATTTACATTATTCAGGGGTTGCTTATTGCGAGACCGTTGATTTTCAACGGGTATTCGGCTAGTATATACTAATTGCCAAGTGTCCGTCTGTCACGCCTTTTTTAGGCACTTCCCGAATATATAGAGACTTGAAATTTGGTACACTACTCGGTCATTCGATAAAACCTCCTGGAAAAATCGAATTTTTCGAAAATGTTCTCTAGAGGGGGGTGCTCCACACCAAAACGTTTGAAAAGTGAAATGATAGGTTAGTATGTTTTGCGATAAGATAGGGACTTCAAATTTGATATATGAGTAAACCGTTCGAAAGGAAGAAAATGTGCAATTTCAGATTTCCAATATTTTCTATTTAAGGGAGTGCCGCACACCAAAATGTTTGATTTTTCCGAATAAATGAGAAACGTCTCCTTTAAAATTTGATAGACGCTTGAAATTTGGTATATGGACTAATCATTTGAAGACATCCATGACGAACATAGTTTTTCAAAAATGTTCGTTTAAGGGGGTGCTCCAGAGGGAAATGTTCGAAAGGTGAATTGATTAAAAAAAAAAATATGTTTCGGACTGAAATAGAGATTTCAAATTTGGTGCACGGGTAGATAGTTTGGAAGTAAGAAAGTACACAATTTCAGATTTCCAATAATTTCTACTTAAGGGGGTGCCGCACACAAAAATGTTTGATTTTCCGAATAAATGAGAAACGGCCCCTTCAAAATTTGATAAAGGCTTGAAATTTGATACATGGACTAATCATTTGATGAAAACACCCAAAATGAATATGGTTTTTCAAACATTTTCGTTTAAGGGTGTGCTCCAGAGGGAAACGTTCGAAAGGTGAATTAATAAAAAAAAAATGCTTCGGAATGAGATAGAGACTTCAAATTTGGTATACGGGTAGATAGTTCGAAAGGAAGAATATGTGCAATTTTAGTTTTCAGATATTTTCAACTTTTGGGGGTGCCTCAAAACCAAATGTTTGATTTTTCGAATAAATAAGAAACGCGAATTATTTAAAAATTTACCTCATTCGGTGGTTGCTTATTGTGGGACTGTTGATTTTCAACGAGTATTCGGCTAGTTACAGCTAAAATTGTTGATATTAAAGCTAAACTATTCAGCAAACGATAACTACGCGAATTTTTTGGGGTACATACCTAAGCGATGTTTATATATATATATATATATATATATATATATATATTTGAAATGTAATAATAAGAATTATGTAAAAATAAAAAAAAATAAAAATACAATTCAAGTAATATTAACATTACCATAGAAGCAAATTCACGGCCATAATGCCGATAAGAGAAAAGAACAAAACCTTCCCAAATTCGATGATTAATCAGAATTAAATTCCTCTTCAGGTCTGAGTATTTAACTCTAATTAACCCAAACAAATGCCTGTTTCAGATTAAGCAATAGTACATTACTATAAATGCTTAAACTCAGACTACAGGCATCAAAAAATGAAAAAATGAAAAAAGGATACATTAAGAAAATTGTATTACCATGCGGCATGAATCATTCTACTTCTACCACGTGTATACACGATCAACCTCAACAACTTAATCTAGAAGCACCGGAATGAACAAGTCGAAATTCTACCAGGGAGGTAGTACGAACGTTCACGAAAATACTCCCAAACCCGTCCAGTGAGTCTAAGCTGGAGACTGGACAAGCAATTCAGAATACAACTTCCCAAACATGCAGAACAGAATATGAATATGAATCATAGATGAAAATTCCTACTAAACAAGAATTAATAGGAAAACTGGATAATCGAGAATGCCACTATACACCATTATAAGGGCGCACAAAACGTAGTTTCAATAATGACAAAAGTTACATTTTTTTGCGAAAATAAAATTCAAAACATTAATGCATCTTATTTTCCGATTTTTTGATTTTTCTAATGTTTTTGACTTAGTTTATTATTTTTCATTTTTATTTATTTATATAATTAATAAATAATTATATATAACATACAAACATATATATACATATACACACATATATATATATATATATACATATATATATATACATATATACACACATATATACATATATATATATATATATATATATATATATATATATATATATATATATATATATTTTTTTTTTTTTCCCTCTCTCTCTCTCTCTCTCTCTCTCTCTCTCTCTCTCCTGTATGTTAGTCACTATAATTGGGAATGTTTTCTAGGATGTTATCGAGTGAAATTTGATACACTGAGTTGATAATTTTAATAACAAAAATGGGGGGATATGCATTATTAGTCGCTGTACTCAATAATTCCATAAAGTGCGCTAATTTATAATATTCATCACAAATTTTATTGATTCTAAGAGCCTGGTTTATTATAATATTTCTAAATACAGATATATGCAGACAAGAGTCAAAATGTTGAATTTTTGATGTATTAAATTTAAAATCCTGTCTTTTATCATACAAGTTTATAACCATATTACAATTTTGTAAATTTAAATTTAAATCTAAAAAGTTTGCAACATTTGTGTCATTATTACTTGCATTTAATTGTAAATTTTTTGGATAAAAGTTTAATACTATAGGGATATTATTATTTGGGGATACACATAAAATGTCATCTATATATCTAAACATGTGCATATTATGCAAGCTTGGATTAATGTTTTTTTCATAGAAGAATAAATACAGATTAGCTAACAATGATGAGGCACACACCTCTTGTGGGATACCAACCTGTTGTTTAAAAATAGTACCACCATGTTGAATATAATTCTCATAAAGAGTGAAGTTAAGTAATTTTTTAAAAAGAAAATTTGAATATTTTAGGTTGATATTATATTTTTCAAAAATTCCTAAAATAATTCTATACAGATCATCTATATTAATATTATTAAACAAATCTTTGAAATCAAAGGTATAAATACTACGAATATTAGTAAGAGTTTTCAATTTCTTAACTACTTCAAAACTGTTTTTTACAATATGACAATTTTTTGAGATTTCATCTGACGAGGATACTTCATGTAATATCTTTAATAATAATTTTCCAGCATTAGTAATGTAAGAATTATGCCCACTGGTAATGGTTCGAAAAGCAACAGGGGATTTATGAAACTAGGGTACTAAAACAATATATGGAATGTTATTACAACTATTTTTTAGATGGATTTGCTTATATTTGGCTGATATTCTATTGTATAAGATTTTAAGGTTAGTTTTATGTAAATTATAGATATGATTATTAAGTAAGTGTGACTGAAGGGTATTTTTATAATAATATTTACAAATAATTGAGTAGTTTCCACTTGCCTTATCGACATATGTAATGACAAAATCATTTTGTATTTCTTTAATATCATTTTTAATTGAATTAAGTTTATATGAATTATTAATTTTCTGATTATATATATAATGATTTAAGTATTGCTCTATTAAGACTCTCCAAGGTTTAAAGGCTTCTACAGGGATTTGATATTTATAACTGATTTTATAAATAAATTTATTTAAGTCAAGAAATAAACCTTTACATATTAATTTATGTTTAAATTTAGTAGGTATACGGTACTTAGTACCCAGTAACATCAGTGATCTTAGTGCATCATAATTAATAATATTTAGATTTCCCGTTATAACATGCCCATGGTGTTTATCTACGAAGTCTTTGTATTTTTCTAAATGACAGTGGCAATATGACTCTTTATCCAATTCATAGTTTTGATTAATATCTACTGATTTGGCAATTTGATTATAGTTGAAAATATAACGTCCTAGCGGTTTATCATATTTATATGCAATTTTAGGATTTACATGTTTGACTGGAAAGTAATTGGAAACCGATTTTAAGAAATTATTTATCTTCAGATTATTTAATACAGAATTAGTAAAATTCAATTTACAATATTCATTTATTTTAGTATTTTGTTTTGATTCGTCATTAAAGTTTAAGTCTGTGACATATAAATAATTATTAAGATTTTTACTTCTGGTAATGAGCAAATCATAGAATAAATGTTTAAAATGAACGTTATCAAATGCAGTACTTAGAAAAAGATTATATACCATATTTAATTGCTGTTTTTTAATTGCGAAAATCCAGTTTTTACATTGTTTCCAATCAAAAGTAATTTTAAAATTTGCATGTTGCTGAAGGATGGCATTTTTTAGTTCAGATAATGATGGCAATTTTTTATTATATTTACTTGCTCTTTTAGTTCTTTTTGATTTACTTTTATGATTGTTGAAGGAATTATAAATATTATGGTCTTCATTAGGAGAATTAAAGGACTTTTTAACAATATTATGAAGGTTAAATATTTGATTGAGTCCATATGGAAAGATGGTTTTGTGTGCACAAATGAATTCATTTTCAAGAAACAATCTGTCATAGTAATTTTTTTGAATACACAGAATACTAATTTCAATGTTGTCGAACCCATGTTTAGAAAAATGTTCGTATTCAAATTTTGATTCATTAAAGGAAGTTGCATTATTTGAAAAAATTTTTATGTGATTCCTGTGTACGTTAATTCGGAGATGCAGAGGGTTGCTAGTTTGACCTATATATGACATATTACATTTTTTACATTCAATTTGGTAGATACAATTATATGTTTTACAGAAGACAAGATTATTGTTACAATTGATCTGATTACTATTAGCAAACGGACAAGTTTTACATCTATTAGAATTACAAGATTTAAATTTAAGTGTGTTATTTAGTGATGCATGGCTGTACGATTGAAAGTTATATGAAGTGAACAAAGAATACTGGCTGGATGTACCGAATGAAGATGGAATAGTCATAGAGGATAAAGGATATTGTTGGTAGCTGGATAACGATCTAGGAGAACCCCAACAAGTTCTCGAATACCGAGCTTGGATGTCAGAAAGCATCCAGTTGCCAGTCGCTAATTTTTTATAATAAGACATCATGTAATAGGGAATGATAGTAACCTTTATTCCCCCAAAATAAAGGCACTTGCATTAAAAAAAGAGACTCTTTAGCCAAGAATGCACCTTAATTCAATTACAAAGGTGGAGACACAATTACAACATAAGAAAGGTACCATTATTTTTCAAACTAATGGATCATCTAAAACACTTTGAAAATATATAAACTAATGTGTAGACACATTAAGACCCGGATTAAATAAATGCTTAGGAATAAGCAAAACTAGGATAGATAGTGGAAAAATATACATATACACATTGACTATTCCAGAATAAATTGATTCAAATTAACATCCATGATTACAACATGAAACACAATATTTTACTTCAGAACTAATATAATCTAAGAATAATACAACCATTGCTGTAAATACAGAATTCAAATTCTTCCAATAAATATGCATTTATTTAATGGTTCAACAATTCAGAGATTCAACGTATGAAAGGCTACGTACGATCACAAAAACAATAAGATATTCAATATATGAAAAACTAAGATCGAATATATATATATATATATATATATATAATTCGAAAAATGTGATATTTCACATAAATTTATAACGAGTAACAGTGTTATTTACTATTTTTTTTACTTCTTCCAGGGAAGACTTACTTCTTTAAAGACAAGCAATTTTGGAGATTCAACAATAAAAATGTCAGTGTGGATTTTGGCTTCCCATTGGAAACAGGACCATTTTGGTTTGACTGTTCATCCTGAAGAATTCTTACCAACAATGAACTGTAGGAATTAAAAGACTCAAACTACTTCATAAATGCTACAAAGAAATAGGTTGAACTTTAGAGAAAGAGGGCGATGGAAAATTTATATTTGAGATTGAAAATGGGCAGTTAAGAAGAAATAAAATAGTACACATCACTGCAGCTATACATTATTACTGGACATTTATAGCCTGGATTGCAGATGCTAATAAAATATATCACACTTTGATTGTTCGGAACCCGAAAATACTAACAGGGAGAGATTATTTTTTTATGTGAATAACATATGGTTGGGGTATTTCTAACTGAAATCGGAGAGTTACGAAAAATGTAAACACTTTGGAGGCTTATATCTCCGAACCCAATAGTTAAAAATGTAAACAATGTTTTACTTATTTTGTCGAAAATAGGATATAGATTACGAATATATAAAAATAATTACAATATTTGATATTTTGAACATTCTTTTTTTTTTTTCGAAAAATTAAAAAGGTTTTGTTTCAGCGAGTTTTTGCTTACTTTCACTCAAAATGTCTTCAAAACTGTAAAGGATAGATATAAATAATAAGCGACAAAAATTTTCAGCATGAAATCCAGTTTCTTGATTAATGATTTATTTTTACAAAGCTGTTACAGTTTTCAAGAAACCGTTTTCAAGAAAGTTTAAGAAGATTGAATTTTTTATGCTTCTCAAGTTTGTAATACTCGAAAACTAAAAGGGCTAGCTAAGAATTATAACAAGTAATATCTGTAGCCCTTAAAGAGCTCTATAAGTATAATTAGATTTTGGATCACGTTCTTAGTTTTCGAAATATAATGGTTATAATTCGATATTTTGAACTGCTATGAAAATGTATAAGAAAATGTTCTTCTCACAAAACCATTTCGGCTCCATCAGATTGGAGCCACTGGCGATTTTTTCTATGCAAAGCTCCCAGGAAAGCTATTAAGCATCCCAATAGCTTCATAAGGAAAGGTCCATGAGTTTACATGTTAGGTCTACGTATAGTAAAGTGACCATGCTCGATCGAATAAAAGTGATTGCATTGCCTCTAGCGGAGAATTTAAAAAGTTAGGATACGAACTCGGCAACAAAGCTAAATAGGTGAAAAAAAGTGAATCACAAAGTTGTAAAGCATTAACTAATGAGTAAGAATTAACAGGAACGATGGAAACGCACATATGGAAGGCAATAAATATCGGTCATTTACTGATCGGACAAATGAAACGCCATCAGGAGTCGTGACGAGTCCACCAAGTCTGCACGTTTAGCAGCCAAATAAGTATGGCGGGTAATTATTGTCTTCCGTATACGCGTTTCATTGATTTCTGGTGTCAATTCTTACTAATTAGACAATGCTTACAACTTTTATAATTGGCTTTTTACAATCTCGCTTAGTAGCCGAGTTCGATATACTAATCTTTTAATCTTTTAACTTCTTCACTAGGGATGCTCCAATTCCATTTATTCGATCGGGCATAGTCACTTTACTATGTGTACACTCATAAACCTTTCCTTACAGTGTTGTTGGGTGTTCAAAGACTTTCCTTACCAGTATAAAATGACCTTTGAAGCTTTGAAAGTTTGAATGATAGGATAAAAATTTCGGAAGAAAAAATATGGCATAAGTAAAACCTCTAGAATCTCAGTACTCAAAATATACTTACAGATATAATTATGAAAAAAATAACTGTAATAAACTCATCTGTCATAAATATTTTATGAAAACTACTGTATGTACATTAATCATGTAATACAAATTTAGACTTGTATATTCGAAGAATTATTTTCAAAATCATTTATTATTTAGTAGCAGAATCATCCAAGGTTGTCCAGGATATATTCAGTTCAATAAATATTTTATGAAACCTGCTGTATGCATGTTAATTATTTAATACAAATTTAGATTAGTATATTTGAAAAATTACTTTAAAATTATTTATTATTTAACAGTCAGAACTATTCAAGGTTGTACAGGATGCATTCGGTTCAATAAAATGGTAAATTTTCTCCATTCTTCCAGAACTTTACAATTTTTTCCATATTATTGGTGGCATACTAATGCTTTTACTGAACTAATTTTTAAGCATCCCATTTTTTTTGTACGATCTCCTACAGATAGAACTTAGATGATGACTAATTAAGATTCAACATCAAATTTTGGAGGAGTTCACTAAGGTTTTCCAGTTTGTTTGTTTTTTCATTTCCTGTGCAAAATTTTTTTTTTTTTTTAAACATCCATTTCTTAGAATTGGTTGTAGTAAATATAGCTTAGGTATACTGATAGGACTACACTGATATGGATTAGCATCAAATTTTAGAGGAGTAGGGGGTTTAAAAAGGAATTCCAGTTCTGAAAATATCGCTTTTTATTTAGAAATTTATATTTTTTTCTTGAAACATCCATTTCTCAGAATCGGCAATAGATAGAACTTAGATGATGACTGATAGGGATTTAGTATTAAATTCCGAAGGGGATTGAGAGGTTTACTAAAGATTTCCATTCCCGTTTAAAATTTTTCCTTTAAACATCTTTCTCAAGCTTGGCTTAGATGATTACTGATATGGATTCAGCATTCAATTTCGGGGAGCTTCGAGGCTTCACTAAAGATTTCAACATCCGATTCTGAGAAGTTACTTCATGTTTTTCCGAAAATCCGTATTTCTGCACGAAAGAAAAAATGCAAAAGAATTACAAATTGTAAGAGACATTCTGTAGTTTCCCAAAAGGACACTAGATGGCAGCACTCAACCAGATTTAAGAACATTCATTTTGCTTACAAATTAGTCGAGTTCGAAATAGCGTTCGGCGCATGTAGCTAACGTGTTGTGAGCTATGGCTAATCCTAGCTATGCTTCGTTGTTGTTGTTGAGACCCAGACCGTCCGACCTACCAGAAAGGTGTAAGGTAACTGTTTGGACGGCCGGGAAGTGCCACCCAATTCAGACCGGAACCCAGTGGGGGAGGCATCCACAGGGACCGTACCCTCATTCCCCTACCACCAACCTCTCGGAAGGATTTACGGACCCACATGTTTAACGTGATCGTACTCCGCATGAACACGGCGCCAGTTGTGGCAGCGTGCTAATCCAGCGCGCAAACCACCGGGCTTCCGCGCCCGAAATATGTCAACAGCACGCGGTGTTCCCAGGTGGTCACCCACCCAAGTACTAACCGCGCCCGATGCTGCTTGTCTTCGGGTATTTAACGAGAGCCGGTGTTTTCAGCACGGTACGGCCGTTGGCTCCTAGCTATGCTTTGTAAAATATTTGTAATTTTTAGGTATTATTAAATGTTGTGAAGTCTTAAATGTTGAGTTAGTGTGTTGTTGTTGCAAAAGACCATCAGAGCTAGATCAGGTCCATGACACCCTAAAGAAATCCAGCACCAACAACGGACTGGCAGCAAGATCCCGCGTGAAGAGCCCCAGGCACGCAAGAATATGAACAGGGGAGGCCTGCTCAGAAGAACACTTGGTGCAGACCTCAAAGCACTTAGAGCCCTCAGTATATTTCATAGATCTGAGATGCCCACTGAGGAAGCGAGTAAGAGTAGTTTAATCCTGCCTATTACAACTAAGTGCCAGAGAATCACCTGATCGGTTGCCCTGATACCAGTGGTGCACTGGTGGAACGAGCCAAGTGTTGAGTGAGTGTTTTCCTAACATCTACACCAGAAAAAGCCTTATAAAATTCTTAATATTTCCGTCGAAAATGAAGTGTACACACAACTATTTTACAACAGAGAATGAGCTTGGAATATTTTCCGCCATTTAAAGAAAATCTGACGTGGACAGCACATGACTTTCTCTATATAAAATGCAATGAATTTACTTCTTTCACAATGAGAAAATAATGTTTAAGATTTGCGACACAATGTTTTTAATGTTGAGTTGGAATTATGGCGCTTTCTCGGATGACATGTAAAACTATTTCGAAGCATCCGTAATAAGCAACAAAGTCTGTTAAAATATTTTACTAATTATTTCATCAATTTGGCGTCATTTTCGTTAACTTAGCGTCATTTTACAATTTTAACGAAATTTTCGTCAATCTGGGGGGAAATATCGCCCAGTTTGAGATATTTCGCCAAATAAGTAGCCAAGTTTGTAAACTTTATAGCCAAACGTTACAGTCAGAGAGAAGAACATCACAATATATCTTATTTCGCCAATTGTCATTTATATATATATATATATATATATATATATATATATATATATATATAAATGACTAATGGCGAATTAAGCGTCAAAATACGAAACTATTACACAAACTATTTTTTCTCGTGAATGAAACGAACTAAATCCATCAGAATGGTGTTAACAAATTTATCGCATAATATTACATATGAAAAGTGAACATATTTCAGAATGGTGTTAACAAATTTATCACATAATATTACATATGAAAAGTGAACATATTTCACAATAGTTAACACCATTTAATTTTATGTGATTTTTTGAAAATATATTTGAAAAAAAGAAGTGCAATATCTCGAGAACGGTTCATGCTAAAGTTCTGAAATTTATGTCAATTGTTTTCTAATGAAACACAGGGGCGGTTATTCAGGGGCGCCGCGGGGCCGCGCGGACCCCCTTGATCAAGCACTTCAAATTCCTTTAGTTATATAGGTTAATTACAATTTTTAAGGAAATTATCTGAAATTTCTTTCAACTAAACGTCGAATTATTGGAAATAAATGATAAAATTTGTCACTAGATGGCAGCACTAAAGCTTTGACTTTCAAAAAAATCTCTCATCCCCTCTTCATACTATATTAAATTTATAGGGAAAAATACTGCATTATAGGGAAAAACGAGGGATTTTAATAAGAGCCGCGTCCCGTTAGCGACTCTCTGATAATAGAAAGAATGGTATGTGAATACAACGGCAATAGAAATTTCAGCTAAAAAAACAGACATTGCAATATTCCAATCTGATCTGAGCCGCGGCTTATATCGCGGCTCTCTTCTAAAGAAGCCAAGAAGACTCGAATACCGTGAACGACTGACTCGAATTGGCTGAGTTTCGCTAATTTGGCCTCGAATTTTTCTTGATAAATGAGTGTTCTCGCTCTCGCTTCTTTTTAAAATAATAAATTTGGATGTTTAAATAAATATTTGAAAATAAATTACTGTATTTATCTAATTCTGATTTATTTTATTGATCCTATTGACCCCTAGCTTTTTCAGTTTTGGTTCATGAAGAAATAGTTTAGTAGTATTAGATATAGAAAATAGAAATTCAAAAAAGTTTCGATATATATTTTGTGCTTTTTACTTCATTGAATAAGTGGGGGTTATTGATGGTATTTTGGGGGTTCCGTTCTTCGTTTTTGGTAGAAAAATGCATTGTTTGGAGCACTCAGTTTAATTTCGCTGCGTAAGCGCCCGGACGGGGGGGGGGGGGGGGGGCATTTCTGATGTAGGGTGGTTCTGTCTGTCCTTCGGAAAAGGGATTATTTCTGATTTGGGGTAGTTCCATGCTTTGTTTGTGATGAATTTCAATGCGTTTGACTTCTTAATTGCTTAAAAGTTACGAGAATTGTATTTGTGGCATGCCCGTGGATATTTTTAGTGACACTTTCAGAAATGTGTTGTCTGAGGGGGTGGGTCTCTTGATTTACTCAGCTGTCTTACTTTTTCAGCTATTTAACATTAAAGATTGAAAAAAAATATAAATATTTGTTAAAGAAGTTAAAAATTAATTTTCAACCTGATACTTGATTCTTTGATCTGCCGTTGTTTTCCTTAAAATCTCCCCCCCCCCCCCCCCTCTTCACCGGCGACTATTCAATCCCCCTGGTTTTGCTTCTAATTTCATTGAAGTCCAATATTGATCCGATACTCCCTAGGCGTAAATTTCACTTGAGGTAGTCCTAAAATTTCTCATCTCGTTTCCTAATTAAGCGATTTTGAATCTACTGGCAGCTATAGTCTCTGCACGCGTATCTATACGCGTATCGTCTGGACATGCATATTGTTTTATTCAAACCCTCTGAGCGTCACTTTTAGTTTAACTAGCCCGCACGGTTTTACTTCTCGGTTCCTAAATTGAGCGATTTTGAATCTTCTGGTAGCTACACTCTTTGTACCATTTGAATATACATATCTTTCATATCAATCCCCTGGGCGCAATTTTTACTTTAAGTAGTCCTCCTCTAATTTCACATCTCGGCTCCTAATTGAGCCATTTTGATTCCGTTGGTGGCTATAGTCCCGGCACCATTTGTACATGTGAACTGGATATACATATTTATTGTGTCAGCTCCCTGGGCGCAACTTTCAGTTCGGTTAGGCCCCCCCCCCCCCCCCCCCCCCGCCAAATTTCTTATTTCACCTTCTAATTGAGCGATTTAGATTTTGCTGGTGGCAATCACTTAGATATACAACCTTATTATGTCAACCCTCTGGGCGTAACTTTTACTTTAAGTAGCCTCAATTTCATATTTCGGTTTTACAAAAATGCATCGCCTTGGTTCCTGAAATATCCGTGCACGATATTTCAAGACCGTACGATGTTTACATTTTCCGCTACAGACCTTACACACACACGTCGACACACAAACATCGTCTGTTATTATGTAATATGAAACAACCGTGGTGGAAGAGGGGAGACCCTCCTCTTTTTTATATTTACATTTTTATCTATCTTAGTGACACTTGCTCCGATTTTGATGCAATTTTCACACTGTATTTTCTACTCTACAATGGACCCACTCGATCTGCTCACTCTAAACTTTGATCCACTTTTGTTGAATCCGTGCAGCGAGCTAACTGCTTATTGCTATAGAAACCGATTGCTATATATAGTGATTACTAGCAAGCAGAACTCGCTCATATCATTTTAAAGACGAATAGAGAAAACCATAATGCATAAGAACTTTCTGTAAATTCCATAATCATTCTTAAACTTGTATGAAAATAGTTATTCCGTTTCTACATATAAACGGCCGTAGATTTAGTTGATTTTCGCTCTCTAATTATGTTACTGTTTGGGTTACAAGGATGATCAGGTACAAAACTATTAGCCATATTGTGTACCTGAGAGAAATTGTGTGCATTTTGGGTGTACAAACAATTGCGCTAATCATAAAAAAATACTGCACATGCATACGACTGAGAGTATTTAATTTTTACAAATTTGATATAAATTTATTTAGAAATACATTCAAATAATTTCCATGGTTACAATAGGCTCTTATTCATTTTAAGGAAACTTGCAAATGCATATCAGCGCAAGTAAAATAATAATTTGGTATACAGTTATTTCGAGGTAACGCCGGAACTAATTTATCAGTGCCGGACAAACGACGAACTCGAAGTCTAAAAGACGTAGTTGTCACAAACTGAGGAGGGATACTATAATATACATAAATACATATTATAGTATGCCTCTATACTTAAATATCCCCATCTATACATAAATACATATATGAGCGCCTCCCTCTACACCTCGCTCACGAGCCGCCACTGATGAAACATTACATAAGAAATGATTATCTACGTAATATTATTCTACGTTTCTGATTTTTTCAAAATTTCATTTGAAAATTTGGGGGGGGGGGGGGGGTTCGAACACTCGATTACGTTTAAAACCGATAGGCTTCCAGTATTCAAAGACCAAATTTCGTTCGAAACGCTCTATTTGTTCGTGAGATATCGTCTCCACAGACTCACACATACACACACAGCCATTGAAACGATTGATTCCAGTTTAGGGATGCTTGAAACGCGCTCTTCCGTCGAAAACTCGAATTCGAATTTTCGAACCCGTCACAATACTTTCCGTATACATTATACTATGTATATAAGGAACGTAATACCAGATATATCCGATCTTTAAGCAACGCCACCCATTGAGGGAGGGGGCGGACACCAATCAAGTGAGGGGGCTCGGATGTTTACTGACTGCTTGGTGAAATATGGGGGCACAAGCATGAGATATTTTATTTCCGTTTTAAAAAAATTAGAAGGAACTTTGGGATTTTAAAGATGTTTAAAATAATTGTTGAGGCTTGACCAGAATAGATGAAATTGTGCGTATCTATTTGCCGACAGGCAAGTTTATGGATTAACTTGAATGTAAAATCTCGGCAGATATATTGTATAAGTTAAATTTATATACTAAAAGGCAACTTAGTGAAGTAATTGGATATTGGATGTGAAGTCTTAGCGTCGGAGTAACCAAATGGAATCGGAGAGAAAACTAAAAGTGCTAGCTAGCTAGTTATAAATAATTTGAGTTTGTAGTGTATTGAAAGCTTGTCAATGAAAGAAATATGAAAAAAAAGTGAATATACTTACTGAACTTTACTAAAGTTTTATTTTACTAAATATTATTCACGCAAAACCATTTCTGCTCCATCGGACAGGAGCCACTTCTGATTTTTTTTTTCAATAAGGTCCGTATAAGTAGTTACATTTTGTACTTTTTTACTGAAAGGTATTGTCACAATCAGTGGCGGCTCGTGCCCAGAGGTCGCAAGGCGCGCGACTTCCTTATAAGAAGCCCCTACATTATTATTTTGGTACTTACGTATTATCGCAACCATGACAAAACGTAATTGATGTATCGTCCAATAAATGTCCCGATCGATTCCAAGGACAACATGCAACAAAGTGATCTGTATGAGGACCCACGTTCGAGCGGGCTCGAACTAGTTGGGGGACGTACGCACCGCTGGGACTGTGTCGTCAGACAGGCCGGCTTCGCCGGACCAAGTCACAGAGCATACTAGACTCGCTTCTGGGACCGTCGCACGGCGCAAGGACCGTGACAACATGCAGCCAAGTGATCTGTATGAGGACCCACGTCGAACTGCTTGAGAAAAACCCAGAAGCGAGTCTAGTATGCTCTGTGACTTGGTCCGGCGAAGCCGGCCTGTCTGACGACACAGTCCCAGCGGTGCGTACGTCCCCCAACCAGTTCGAGCCCGCTCGAACGTGGGTCCTCATACAGATCACTTTGTTGCATGTTGTCCTTGGAATCGATCGGGACCTTTATTGGACGATACATCAATTACGTTTTGTCCTGGTTGCGATAATACGTAAGTACCATTATTTTTATTTATATAAATATATTAAAAATTTTCTACAAAAATTTTTAATACATTTATATAAATAAATTTAATTAATGTTTTACAAATTTTTTCAAAACGTCTTTCCACAAAAGTATAGTGCTGCCATCTCGTAACACATTTAGCAACTAAAATCGACAATGTAATTCCTGAATGTGTTATAAGATGGCAGCACTACAAGAATCTACTACACTGTGGTTTCATCGTAAGGTCGCGAATTCAGAGCGACCCATATAGAACGAAGACACATTATTTCAAATACTATTGTGAGTTTGACTAAATGATTGGCAATTTTCAAAGCATTGTGTGCTGCGTATCGTTGAGCGGCCGTCACCAGAAAATAAGCCAGTTTATGGTGGGTCTTCCAGAATTGGCATTATTTCGCTATTGTGGCTGCGCTTAAGAATATGAATTTGCCGGATTCTGTTATTTTCCAATATAGTTTTGGTATTTTTATATAAATCCTTGAATAAAATGACCGTTTGTACAGGAATAACTTAGTTTATTTTTAAGTTATATAAGTAATTTTATTTTAAATTGCTCAATAGTTTATATTTTTAAAATATAAATGTTCATATATAAGTCCGATCAAAAATTAGTTACATTCTCTACATGTATGTATATAAAGGAAAAGTATGACGGGTTGAATGGTTAAATTTGTCTTTTTAACGGATTTAAATATTGAAAACATTTTTCAACTCAAATTTAATATGATCTACTTGTGTAAATGGCTGTTTATGCATGTAAGAATCTGTGGACACGATATCCAAATAAAGAAATGGGGCGATTTGACCAACATTTTGTACTATTATATTGTCTACGAAGTATGAAATGCTATTTACTTTTAGCGAGTACAAATATACAGAACGCACACATATTTACGTTTTTAACACTTTACAACAAAGTTGAAAAGTGTTTATGACTTTGTTTATTCTGTTTGTCTGTCTGTCCGTTAGCACAATAACTGCCGTAAAAATGACTTAATCAAAATGAAATTTCAGTACGTTGTTCAGACGGTCTGTAGGACCTATGGGAATATAAATGAATAATATCACCCAATTAGTTTTGGATTGAACCCGTGTTGAAAAAATGAAATACATTGAGCCCTATGGGACCTAATTTTTCAAACATTTTTTAAGCGGATTTAAAATTCACAAATTGCTTCGAAAATTTTAGGTAATATTCAAATAGTTACATAAAATATATAAAAGAAAATTCACCGAAATATATCCAGTAGTTTTTAAATAAAAATTAAAATAATAATTATATCTCTTATATGAAGCGATCACGTGACCATGATATAAAAAGATCACGTGACCCACTTCAAAATGATATATGGCATCCATCTTGTCTCAAAATCGTGATTTCTAAAATTCTTTTTAATTCATATTGAGTGTTGTATCTGTCCTAAAACCACTTTATTTTTGCTTAAATTCTGTGCATCTACATACTGAAACAACGCAATTATAATATATTTGAGTTTAAATGCTCATCCAAATTTCATTATTTCTACAACGAAGTCAATTTTTCACTTATGTAAAATGTAAACAGCAAAATATGTAGAATGAGTTGAATTAGAATTGCTGTATTTCTTTAACACAAAATTATTTAGCTCATGGAGTCTGCATAGCTGATATGAATGAAATATTCATTGATTTTACAAAGACAAGGACGATTTTTTTCGATGAAGTTTTAAGCATAGAGTTTAATTACTTATAGCTCCATGGTTTTAATTTTTAAATATAATAAATTATTATGGTATTGTGATGAATGAAATGAATGGGAAATTGTTTATGAATGAAATGCTGCTTTTATAGAGAGAGCCAGGCGTGTTATTTTTTCTATGACGTCATTTGAATGAATTTTAGTTGTTTTCGATGAAGTTTTCAAATATAATAAATTATCGTAGTATTATGATAATTCTAAAATTATTACCGAGGAATGTATCGCATTTTAGAGATGTTTAAATCATGCAATTTATATTTCAATGTCGTCATTTGAATGAAGTTCATTTTTTTCGATGAAGGTTTAAGTTTTCAAATATAATAAATTAATGTAGTATTGTGATAAGTTTTAAAATATTACCGAGGAATGTTTTGCATTTTAGACATGTTTAAATAAAATTGCATTGAAGTTGGAAAGTGTTTCATAATCAATGCTTTAAGCATGATTGATCTTTCTTGTTAATTTTCGATTGAAAGCGTAAAACTCCAGATTTTTGATTGAGTTCTTTCTCTGGAATGCCGATCGCAGACTCAGCGTTGTTATGGGGAGCAGTGGATATATGGGAAATATGCGGATGGAAGTTTGTCTGCTAACGCTTTTACAATAAATACGTCAGTGCTTCCCATAGTAACGGATACAATTTGAGACATTAGTTGTAATGCCCAGTACATATCCACCGCCAAACAGGAGAAGGGATACTTTCCGCAGCGAAGTCAAAAATCTCATCTTTTATATTTTTGTTTGAAAGTTCTGAGAAAATAATGAAAAATTGAGTAATTAAAACATTAAATGAGAAGATATAAATCCATAGTTTGGACGAAATATAGAATTGTGCTAATCTTCCTTTTTTGGGATACGACGAAAGAAGAATCAGGTAACCTAAAATATGCATACAGCGATGTATTTAAAAATAATTAAATATATATTAAGAAATGTTTCTGTGGTTTCGATTTAAAATTTTTTAGATAGGACGTCCTTCTATTTTTCAGATGATGTCTAGTTGAAAACTCTGTGATAATATTTTTAATCGCTAGGGAAGTAATTTGTGTGAAAATCGTTCAAAACCGTGCTTTAACATAAAATCGTGCTTCAACATAAAATAGCTAAAAAAATTATTTTGAATTTTCAAAAAATCTCCTCGATTAGCATAGTTCCGGCATTTCAGCTAGCCCTGTACCGAAATCGCCACTGCCTGAAGCTTCGATTTTCCTCTACAAACGACTTACACATAAACACAGATTTTTTATTAACACTTTACAACATAGTTGAAAATGTTTATGACTTCGTTCCTTCTGTCCAAGGGCGGATCCAGCTTTGGCGCCAGGAGGGGGTCACATAGTCGTGGTCAAGTCAAGAACTTATAATTTAATTTTGATAACAATAGATACAAGTAAAGAGTAGGTATTTTATTAATGTACGTAAGTACTGTACTTAAAAATATTTATTCTTTATTGTACACTTGAAAAACTTAACACATAATAACTTGTACATATACACGTACATATTGCCATCTTCTCTTGAAGACATCCAGAGAAGCACTATCACGCACGGAATGAGGCAGCCTATTTATATTCCATAACCGTGGTGAATGATTTGTCATAACAGCTAGAGGTATGTCGAGGGGTATGACGCAAAACTCCGCAAAAGTGAAGAGGTGGTACGACAAGGGTTTCCAACAAACAAAATAGAAACAGACAAAATACATATATTTAAATAACAAAATCAATTTTTCTTTTACGTCTTCTCCCGAAACGCGTTATTACGTCATTTACGTCAATAGGTACGTTTTTATGAACGTGGAGAAGTGCCAGTCCGGTTAGGCGATCTTCAACCATTGAAGATCTTAGCCACGATTTAATTCTGCGCAACGTAGAGAAAGACCTTTCTGCTGTCGCTACACTGACAGGTAGTGTACATAAAATTTTTCTTATATTAGGATACATATCGATGTCACAATTTAAAATAAGATCAGAAATCGACTGCGGTATGTCCTGGCTCCGCTGCCACGCCTGCCACTTCACCATCCACAGCCGATATTCATTTACAATGACAGAAACTGGAGTGTTATCTAGTAATAATGTATAGTCGGTAGCTAGTTGTTTCACAGTTTCAATGTCTTCATTACTATATTTGCTTTTTGGCATGAAAACGCTTAGCTGAAACAAATTAAGTACATCAGGAGACAGGCGGTCCTGGAGATCACTTATTATTGAATCTAGAAGAGGGATGTATATAGCTTTGCGGAAATACTCTTCAGCAGATTGAGCAGGTTGGTTATTGGCCCTATGTATTTGTTTTGATACTATTCTGGGGCATTTAATTTCTACATCTAGCTGCTCAGCTACTTCTTTAGCCTCTTCAAAAAGCTGTCGGTAGATTACGTCCACATTTTCTCTTTTATTTTGTGAAACACTTAAAGTATCATTAATAGCGTCCGTAGCTTTTTTTAAATCAATTGAGTTCGATTGCAGTATTCTGCTTAAAGATACAGTAGTACCTGAAAAATAAAAAGTAAGTGACTGTGACTGTAGTGCATAAACTAAGAATTTATAACTTAATATAAACGGTATGTACTCGTAGCATAAAATATTAACAAAACAACAACATAATTTTAAAGTAGGTTTAGTATACTCGTATAAGTTCATTTGCCAAACAATAAGAAATAAAATAATTTAGGGAAGTACCCACCTAATACATCACTTAAACAGATGGAGGATATAATAAAGTCAGAACTGCGCAATGTTTGCAGCAAACAATGCGCATCATTGGCAGTTTTATTGTCTTGCCAAGCAGAAATCTTCTCCAGAGCGCTACAAATTTTGACTAAGTTGTCTCCTTGAAATTGAAGATGCCCATCATGCCTCTCTACCCAACGTGTCTCACAAATACCTTGCATGGCAACTCCGAGTTCTATTTTAAAAATTTCATGCCTCTTAGCGGATGCATTGGCAAATGCCACAACTTTTCTCATTGTGCCAGATGTATTGCGACAGGAAACTACTTTGGATGATCTTGCCAATGAGTTATTGAGCACATGGTTGTTGCACGGGCAACGTTTAGCATGAATGGCTATTTTCATCAATTCTTGCACTGCACCTTTTGTATCTGATGCCATAACCGAGCAGCTGTCAGTTCCAATACCCACACACCAAGATAAATCTAAGTTGAATTTGGTACACAGATTTTCAACGATTTTCGCCAATGCTACACCTGTCAATCGAGGCTCTATGTCACCTGAATTGTTGTCTTCACGTCTAAGAGCATCGTAGGTATCACAAAAAGTCACAAAATGTTCCTTAATAATACCATCATGCAAATATCGGAATGATAGGCTCAGCTGTGAGATATGTGATATATCTGTTGTTTCATCGAACAAAATTGAAAAATATTTAGCTTCCCGCACATTCTGTAAAATGTTTTCCTGGATGATTCCTGCGCAAACATCTATCAACTCATTTTGTACAGTCTTGCTGATGTACGTGGCGTTGGATTTTGAAGATTCTAAATGTTGCTGCAATGCAATATCGCCAGAATCAATACGGAATTTTAAAAGGGCTCTAAAATTCCCTTCATCGGCTACTACGCTGTCATAGTTCAGCAATTTACCATCGTCGCGATGGCCACGTAACGATATATTTTGATGGCCACAAAATATTATAGTTTTTACGATTGGTCGCAAACGTTCTCTATTTTCATTTATTTGTTTCAGTCTTTGACTATTTACTTGGTTCATTATGTTAATTTCCGGTTTATGAAAACTCAATAAAAAGTTCTTCCCTGCTTCGACAGCTAATTCGTGGTATTTGTTTCGCTGGTGTGTTAGCAGAACACCATTTTCACCTAGCAAATTATCGAAAGCTTTTAATGGTTCTTTTACGAGTCGACATAAAGGTGTTTTTGTCTGTATACCACCTCCAGGAGCTACGACAAACAAAGCACAGTACTTGCAGTAAAGACCCTGGTCTTTATGCGACAAAACCAGCCAGTGAAACTTGTCAAGGTGAGACTTCTGAGCATATTTTTTTGTTTGTTTTCCTTTTTTATTAACATCACAATGCGGGAAAGTATAATTAGGGGGAGGATGCCAATGCTTTTCAAGCAACATAGCTTTAGTTGAATCATCTATATTTTCCCCTATATAACAAGCAATATCTGAAGCAAACTTTGGTTGAGAAAGTGAAGTCTTTATCTGATCAGAATCAGAAGTCGATGTACATATTGTAGGCTGAATATCGTTAGTAACAGGAGAGCATGTTTTTTCTTCATCTATGGTTAATGTAGGCAATGTAGCTGTAGAAGCAGAAGCATCGGCAATACAATTATTTTCATCTGTAGTTGTTGTAGGTGAATTTTTCGAGTGAGCAATCTCAAGCCTTGGTTTCTTTGGGAAAAATGAATCTATTTTTTTTAATGAACGTTTCAATCCACCACTACCATCTCCTTTTCCCTTAGAATCACCCTGCAAGCAAAACCATGCAAATTTCACCATGCAAATTTGACACCCCACAACAGACATTTAAGTCAACAATAACATTTAAGTTAAAACACACGCACTGAAATAATGAGAAACTGATTACTTACCATTTCTTGTAATTAATGAATTTGCAGCAACAATTTTTAAGAATACTTATAAAGGTACACTTATAAACACATTATAGGTAGAAAGAAATTTTAGTTTTTTAACTTAGAACTATGTTATGATATGTTGAAGTTTAGTCGTTCCGATTCCGATTGAAGTTAGGTCTAGCTAGACGTTACGTAGTCGACAAGCGCGCGCAAGTGTGGCGCGGTAAAATTCAAATTTTCGATGCGTTCGTTCCCAAACGTTTGCCATCATACAAAGTTATTATATTATATTAAATTAATTAAATATTGAAGGTATGTAGTTACATAAAATCTGTATGGTGACAAAATATATAAATAAAATCATTATGTTCAATTAATGGTCCACCTAAGTCCTGGAACCAGCTCAGGGGGGGGGGGGTCATGACCCCCATGACCCCCCCCTGGATCCGCCGTTGCTTCTGTCTGTCTGTCCGTTCGCACAATAACTGCCGTAGAGATTTTATCAAAATGAAATTTTAGTATGTTGTTGAGACGGTCTGTGGGACATATGGGAATGTAAATGAATAATATCTCGCAATTAGTTTTGGGTTGAATCCGGGTTGAAAAAGTGAAATACATTGAACCCTATATGAGACCTAATTTTTCAAACGTTTTTAAACAAACTTAAAAATCACAAATTGCTTTGAAAATTTTAGGAAATATTCAAATTATCCCATAAAACATATAAAAAAATTCAGTAAAACATGTTCGGCAGTTTTTTAAATAAAATTAAAAATAATAATTACACCCATATAATATTAAAAGATCACGTGACCTACTTTAAAATAAAGCTTGGCATCCATCTTTTTTTCCCAAAGTAAAAATCGTGATTTTTTAAAGTTCTTTTAAATTTATATTTAGTGTTGCACTCGTCCTAAAACCGCTTTATTTTTGCGTATTTTCTGTGCATCTATATTCTGCACCAACGCAATTACAATATTTATGAGTTTAAATAATCAGCGAACTTTGATTATTTTTACAACGAAGCTTAAGTTTAATGGATGCAGAATGCAAACAAGTGATTGTAAGATGGGTTGTATAAGAATTGAATTTTTTTCACTCAAAATCATTTAACTCTGGAGTCTGGAATGAATGGAATATTTACCTATTGCTTTTACACAGAGGACCAGACGATTTATATTTCGATGACGTCATTTGAATAAAGTTCATTTATTCCAATGCAGTTTCAAGTTGTCAACAAAAATAAATTATTGTAGTTCTGTGATAATTTGTATTGAATTTTAGATATGTTTAAATAAAATTGCAGTCCAGTTGGAAAGTGTTTCATAATCAATGCTTTATGCATGATTGATCTTTCTTGTTTTAATATAAAATAAATAAATGGCAGTCATTCATGTAAAATATTTTGATAATCAAAGTACATGATCATTTTATGAAAACTATTTTTAACACTTTACAACAAAGTTGAAAAGTGTTTATGACTTTGTTCATTCTGTCTGTCTGTCCGTTAGCACGATAACTGCCGTAAAAATGACTTAATCAAAATGAAATTTTAGTACGTTGTTCAGACGGTCTGTACGACCTATGGGAATATAAATGAATAATATCACACAATTAGTTTTGGATTGAACACGGGTTGAAAAAATGAAATACATTGAACCCTACGGGACCTAATTTTTCAAACATTTTTTAAGCGGATTTAAAATTCACAAATTGCTTCGAAAATTTTAGGTAATATTCAAATAGTTACATAAAATATATAAAAGAAAATTCAGCAAAATATATTCAGTAGTTTTTAAAATAAAAATTTAAATAATAATTACACCTCTTATATGAAGCGATCACGTGACCATTATATGAGGATATCACGTGACCCACTTCAAAATAAAATATGGCATCCATCTTGTTTCAAAATCGTGATTTTTAAAGTTCTTTTTAATTCATATTGAGTGTTGCATCCGTCCTAAAACAGATTTATTTTTGCTTAAGGGTGAGCGTCAGTAAATCTTCTGCCCTATCCCCGTTTTGTTTTCTTTCGCGGCACACATTTTTCGCCGAGATTCTGCTCAAACAGTTGCGAAATATTTTCTGAAAGATAAAATGCAATGCTTAGATTATATTAAAACTAAATTTAATATCCAATAAAACGTAGAATATATTTTTTATTTTAATCCGAAATATTTTTGGTGCTGCCATCTGTTGCCGTAATTTAATTTATACCGATTATTTTTATTTTTTAATGAACATTTTTAAATATATATTCCTTCTAATACAGTATTAAATGCAACAACATATCATATATACTAATGTCATAATCACGAAAAGGTAATTTCTCCTTCTATAAATTTGATAAGGAGATCTGAATGTACATCACTGAAGACTGCAGTTTTGTCTTCAAGTTCCTTTGTCTTCAAGTTCTAGTACGTTTCAGTTGATTCTGGCATTATTATATATGATCTGTTGTTGTATTTAATAGCGTATTAGAAGGAATAGACGTTTAAAAATGTTCATTAAAAAATAAAAATAGTCGGTATGAATTAAATTACGACAACAGATGGCAGCACCAAAAATATTTTGCATTAAAATAAAAAACATAGTCTATGTTTTATTGGGTATTAAATTTGGTTTTAATATAATCTAAGCATTGCATTTTATCTTTCAGAAAATATTTCGCAACTGTTTGAGGAGAATTTTGGCGAAAAATGTGTGCCGCGGAAGTTAACAAAGCGCGGATAGGGCAGAAGATTTACTGACGCTCACCCTTAAATTCTGTGCATCTACATACTGAGACAACGCAATTACAATATATTTGAGTTTAAATGATCATCCAAATTTGATTATTTTTATAACAAAGCCTATTTTTCACTTATGTAAAATGTAAACAGCAAAATGTGTAGAATGAGTTGTATAAGAATTGCTGTATTTCTTTAACGCAAAATTATTTAGCTCATGGAGTCTCTAGCTGATATGAATGAAATATTCATTGATTTTACAGAAAGAAGGACGATTTTTTTCGATGAAGTTTTAAGCATAGAGTTTAATTACTTATAGCTCCATGGTTTTAATTTTTAAATATAATAAATTATTATGGTATTGTGATGAATGAAATGAATGGGAAATTGTTTATGAATGAAATGCTGCTTTTATAGAGAGAGCCAGGCGTGTTATTTTTTCTATGACGTCATTTGAATGAATTTTAGTTGTTTTCGATGAAGTTTTCAAATATAATAAATTATCGTAGTATTATGATAATTCTAAAATTATTACCGAGGAATGTATCGCATTTTAGAGATGTTTAAATCATGCAATTTATATTTCAATGTCGTCATTTGAATGAAGTTCATTTTTTTCGATGAAGATTTAAGTTTTCAAATATAATAAATTAATGTAGTATTGTGATAAGTTTTAAAATATTACCGAGGAATGTTTTTGCATTTTAGACATGTTTAAATAAAATTGCATTGAAGTTGGAAAGTGTTTCATAATCAATGCTTTAAGCATGATTGATCTTTCTTGTTAATTTTCGATTGAAAGCGTAAAACTCCAGATTTTTGATTGAGTTCTTTCTCTGGAATGCCGATCGCAGACTCAGCGTTGTTATGGGGAGCAGTGGATATATGGGAAATATGCGGATGGAAGTTTGTCTGCTAACGCTTTTACAATAAATACGTCAGTGCTTCCCATAGTAACGGATACAATTTGAGACATTAGTTGTAATGCCCAGTACATATCCACCGCCAAACAGGAGAAGGGATACTTTCCGCAGCGAAGTCAAAAATCTCATCTTTTATATTTTTGTTTGAAAGTTCTGAGAAAATAATGAAAAATTGAGTAATTAAAACATTAAATGAGAAGATATAAATCCATAGTTTGGACGAAATATAGAATTGTGCTAATCTTCCTTTTTTGGGATACGACGAAAGAAGAATCAGGTAACCTAAAATATGCATACAGCGATGTATTTAAAAATAATTAAATATATATTAAGAAATGTTTCTGTGGTTTCGATTTAAAATTTTTTAGATAGGACGTCCTTCTATTTTTCAGATGATGTCTAGTTGAAAACTCTGTGATAATATTTTTAATCGCTAGGGAAGTAATTTGTGTGAAAATCGTTCAAAACCGTGCTTTAACATAAAATCGTGCTTCAACATAAAATAGCTAAAAAAATTATTTTGAATTTTCAAAAAATCTCCTCGATTAGCATAGTTCCGGCATTTCAGCTAGCCCTGTACCGAAATCGCCACTGCCTGAAGCTTCGATTTTCCTCTACAAACGACTTACACATAAACACAGATTTTTTATTAACACTTTACAACATAGTTGAAAATGTTTATGACTTCGTTCCTTCTGTCCAAGGGCGGATCCAGCTTTGGCGCCAGGAGGGGGTCACATAGTCGTGGTCAAGTCAAGAACTTATAATTTAATTTTGATAACAATAGATACAAGTAAAGAGTAGGTATTTTATTAATGTACGTAAGTACTGTACTTAAAAATATTTATTCTTTATTGTACACTTGAAAAACTTAACACATAATAACTTGTACATATACACGTACATATTGCCATCTTCTCTTGAAGACATCCAGAGAAGCACTATCACGCACGGAATGAGGCAGCCTATTTATATTCCATAACCGTGGTGAATGATTTGTCATAACAGCTAGAGGTATGTCGAGGGGTATGACGCAAAACTCCGCAAAAGTGAAGAGGTGGTACGACAAGGGTTTCCAACAAACAAAATAGAAACAGACAAAATACATATATTTAAATAACAAAATCAATTTTTCTTTTACGTCTTCTCCCGAAACGCGTTATTACGTCATTTACGTCAATGGGTACGTTTTTATGAACGTGGAGAAGTGCCAGTCCGGTTAGGCGATCTTCAACCATTGAAGATCTTAGCCACGATTTAATTCTGCGCAACGTAGAGAAAGACCTTTCTGCTGTCGCTACACTGACAGGTAGTGTACATAAAATTTTTCTTATATTAGGATACATATCGATGTCACAATTTAAAATAAGATCAGAAATCGACTGCGGTATGTCCTGGCTCCGCTGCCACGCCTGCCACTTCACCATCCACAGCCGATATTCATTTACAATGACAGAAACTGGAGTGTTATCTAGTAATAATGTATAGTCGGTAGCTAGTTGTTTCACAGTTTCAATGTCTTCATTACTATATTCGCTTTTTGGCATGAAAACGCTTAGCTGAAACAAATTAAGTACATCAGGAGACAGGCGGTCCTGGAGATCACTTATTATTGAATCTAGAAGAGGGATGTATATAGCTTTGCGGAAATACTCTTCAGCAGATTGAGCAGGTTGGTTATTGGCCCTATGTATTTGTTTTGATACTATTCTGGGGCATTTAATTTCTACATCTAGCTGCTCAGCTACTTCTTTAGCCTCTTCAAAAAGCTGTCGGTAGATTACGTCCACATTTTCTCTTTTATTTTGTGAAACACTTAAAGTATCATTAATAGCGTCCGTAGCTTTTTTTAAATCAATTGAGTTCGATTGCAGTATTCTGCTTAAAGATACAGTAGTACCTGAAAAATAAAAAGTAAGTGACTGTGACTGTAGTGCATAAACTAAGAATTTATAACTTAATATAAACGGTATGTACTCGTAGCATAAAATATTAACAAAACAACAACATAATTTTAAAGTAGGTTTAGTATACTCGTATAAGTTCATTTGCCAAACAATAAGAAATAAAATAATTTAGGGAAGTACCCACCTAATACATCACTTAAACAGATGGAGGATATAATAAAGTCAGAACTGCGCAATGTTTGCAGCAAACAATGCGCATCATTGGCAGTTTTATTGTCTTGCCAAGCAGAAATCTTCTCCAGAGCGCTACAAATTTTGACTAAGTTGTCTCCTTGAAATTGAAGATGCCCATCATGCCTCTCTACCCAACGTGTCTCACAAATACTTTGCATGGCAGCTCCGAGTTCTATTTTAAAAATTTCATGCCTCTTAGCGGATGCATTGGCAAATGCCACAACTTTTCTCATTGTGCCAGATGTATTGCGACAGGAAACTACTTTGGATGATCTTGCCAATGAGTTATTGAGCAAATGGTTGTTGCACGGGCAACGTTTAGCATGAATGGCTATTTTCATCAATTCTTGCACTGCACCTTTTGTATCTGATGCCATAACCGAGCAGCTGTCAGTTCCAATACCCACACACCAAGATAAATCTAAGTTGAATTTGGTACACAGATTTTCAACGATTTTCGCCAATGCTACACCTGTCAATCGAGGCTCTATGTCACCTGAATTGTTGTCTTCACGTCTAAGAGCATCGTAGGTATCACAAAAAGTCACAAAATGTTCCTTAATAATACCATCATGCAAATATCGGAATGATAGGCTCAGCTGTGAGATATGTGATATATCTGTTGTTTCATTGAACAAAATTGAAAAATATTTAGCTTCCCGCACATTCTGTAAAATGTTTTCCTGGATGATTTCTGCGCAAACATCTATCAACTCATTTTGTACAGTCTTGCTGATGTACGTGGCGTTGGATTTTGAAGATTCTAAATGTTGCTGCAATGCAATATCGCCAGAATCAATACGGAATTTTAAAAGGGCTCTAAAATTCCCTTCATCGGCTACTACGCTGTCATAGTTCAGCAATTTACCATCGTCGCGATGGCCACGTAACGATATATTTTGATGGCCACAAAATATTATAGTTTTTACGATTGGTCGCAAACGTTCTCTATTTTCATTTATTTGTTTCAGTCTTTGACTATTTACTTGGTTCATTATGTTAATTTCCGGTTTATGAAAACTCAATAAAAAGTTCTTCCCTGCTTCGACAGCTAATTCGTGGTATTTGTTTCGCTGGTGTGTTAGCAGAACACCATTTTCACCTAGCAAATTATCGAAAGCTTTTAATGGTTCTTTTACGAGTCGACATAAAGGTGTTTTTGTCTGTATACCACCTCCAGGAGCTACGACAAACAAAGCACAGTACTTGCAGTAAAGACCCTGGTCTTTATGCGACAAAACCAGCCAGTGAAACTTGTCAAGGTGAGACTTCTGAGCATATTTTTTTGTTTGTTTTCCTTTTTTATTAACATCACAATGCGGGAAAGTATAATTAGGGGGAGGATGCCAATGCTTTTCAAGCAACATAGCTTTAGTTGAATCATCTATATTTTCCCCTATATAACAAGCAATATCTGAAGCAAACTTTGGTTGAGAAAGTGAAGTCTTTATCTGATCAGAATCAGAAGTCGATGTACATATTGTAGGCTGAATATCGTTAGTAACAGGAGAGCATGTTTTTTCTTCATCTATGGTTAATGTAGGCAATGTAGCTGTAGAAGCAGAAGCATCGGCAACACAATTATTTTCATCTGTAGTTGTTGTAGGTGAATTTTTCGAGTGAGCAATCTCAAGCCTTGGTTTCTTTGGGAAAAATGAATCTATTTTTTTTAATGAACGTTTCAATCCACCACTACCATCTCCTTTTCCCTTAGAATCACCCTGCAAGCAAAACCATGCAAATTTCACCATGCAAATTTCACACCCCACAACAGACATTTAAGTCAACAATAACATTTAAGTTAAAACACACGCACTGAAATAATGAGAAACTGATTACTTACCATTTCTTGTAATTAATGAATTTGCAGCAACAATTTTTAAGAATACTTATAAAGGTACACTTATAAACACATTATAGGTAGAAAGAAATTTTAGTTTTTTAACTTAGAACTATGTTATGATATGTTGAAGTTTAGTCGTTCCGATTCCGATTGAAGTTAGGTCTAGCTAGACGTTACGTAGTCGACAAGCGCGCGCAAGTGTGGCGCGGTAAAATTCAAATTTTCGATGCGTTCGTTCCCAAACGTTTGCCATCATACAAAGTTATTATATTATATTAAATTAATTAAATATTGAAGGTATGTAGTTACATAAAATCTGTATAGTGACAAAATATATAAATAAAATCATTATGTTCAATTAATGGTCCACCTAAGTCCTGGAACCAGCTCAGGGGGGGGGGGGGGTCATGACCCCCCCCCCCTGGATCCGCCGTTGCTTCTGTCTGTCTGTCCGTTAGCACAATAACTGCCGTAGAGATTTTATCAAAATGAAATTTTAGTATGTTGTTGAGACGGTCTGTGGGACATATGGGAATGTAAATGAATAATATCTCGCAATTAGTTTTGGGTTGAATCCGGGTTGAAAAAGTGAAATACATTGAACCCTATATGAGACCTAATTTTTCAAACGTTTTTAAACAAACTTAAAAATCACAAATTGCTTTGAAAATTTTAGGAAATATTCAAATTATCCCATAAAACATATAAAAAAATTTCAGTAAAACATGTTCGGCAGTTTTTTAAATAAAATTAAAAATAATAATTACACCCATATAATATTAAAGGATCACGTGACCTACTTTAAAATAAAGCTTGGCATCCATCTTTTTTTCCCAAAGTAAAAATCGTGATTTTTTAAAGTTCTTTTAAATTTATATTTAGTGTTGCACTCGTCCTAAAACCGCTTTATTTTTGCGTATTTTCTGTGCATCTATATTCTGCACCAACGCAATTACAATATTTATGAGTTTAAATAATCAGCGAACTTTGATTATTTTTACAACGAAGCTTAAGTTTAATGGATGCAGAATGCAAACAAGTGATTGTAAGATGGGTTGTATAAGAATTGAATTTTTTTCACTCAAAATCATTTAACTCTGGAGTCTGGAATGAATGGAATATTTACCTATTGCTTTTACACAGAAGACCAGACGATTTATATTTCGATGACGTCATTTGAATAAAGTTCATTTATTCCAATGCAGTTTCAAGTTGTCAACAAAAATAAATTATTGTAGTTCTGTGATAATTTGTATTGAATTTTAGATATGTTTAAATAAAATTGCAGTCCAGTTGGAAAGTGTTTCATAATCAATGCTTTATGCATGATTGATCTTTCTTGTTTTAATATAAAATAAATAAATGGCAGTCATTCATGTAAAATATTTTGATAATCAAAGTACATGATCATTTTATGAAAACTATTTTTAACACTTTACAACAAAGTTGAAAAGTGTTTATGACTTTGTTCATTCTGTCTGTCTGTCCGTTAGCACGATAACTGCCGTAAAAATGACTTAATCAAAATGAAATTTTAGTACGTTGTTCAGACGGTCTGTACGACCTATGGGAATATAAATGAATAATATCACACAATTAGTTTTGGATTGAACACGGGTTGAAAAAATGAAATACATTGAACCCTACGGGACCTAATTTTTCAAACATTTTTTAAGCGGATTTAAAATTCACAAATTGCTTCGAAAATTTTAGGTAATATTCAAATAGTTACATAAAATATATAAAAGAAAATTCAGCAAAATATATTCAGTAGTTTTTAAAATAAAAATTTAAATAATAATTACACCTCTTATATGAAGCGATCACGTGACCATTATATGAGGATATCACGTGACCCACTTCAAAATAAAATATGGCATCCATCTTGTTTCAAAATCGTGATTTTTAAAGTTCTTTTTAATTCATATTGAATGTTGCATCCGTCCTAAAACAGATTTATTTTTGCTTAAGGGTGAGCGTCAGTAAATCTTCTGCCCTATCCCCGTTTTGTTTTCTTTCGCGGCACACATTTTTCGCCGAGATTCTGCTCAAACAGTTGCGAAATATTTTCTGAAAGATAAAATGCAATGCTTAGATTATATTAAAACTAAATTTAATATCCAATAAAACGTAGAATATATTTTTTATTTTAATCCGAAATATTTTTGGTGCTGCCATCTGTTGCCGTAATTTAATTTATACCGATTATTTTTATTTTTTAATGAACATTTTTAAATATCTATTCCTTCTAATACAGTATTAAATGCAACAACATATCATATATACTAATGTCACAATCACGAAAAGGTAATTTCTCCTTCTATAAATTTGATAAGGAGATCTGAATGTACATCACTGAGGACTGCAGTTTTGTTTTCAAGTTCCTTTGTCTTCAAGTTCTAGTACGTTTCAGTTGATTCTGGCATTATTATATATGATCTGTTGTTGTATTTAATAGCGTATTAGAAGGAATAGACGTTTAAAAATGTTCATTAAAAAATAAAAATAGTCGGTATGAATTAAATTACGACAACAGATGGCAGCACCAAAAATATTTTGCATTAAAATAAAAAACATAGTCTATGTTTTATTGGGTATTAAATTTGGTTTTAATATAATCTAAGCATTGCATTTTATCTTTCAGAAAATATTTCGCAACTGTTTGAGGAGAATTTTGGCGAAAAATGTGTGCCGCGAAAGTTAACAAAGCGCGGATAGGGCAGAAGATTTACTGACGCTCACCCTTAAATTCTGTGCATCTACATACTGAGACAACGCAATTACAATATATTTGAGTTTAAATGATCATCCAAATTTGATTATTTTTATAACAAAGCCTATTTTTCACTTATGTAAAATGTAAACAGCAAAATGTGTAGAATGAGTTGTATAAGAATTGCTGTATTTCTTTAACGCAAAATTATTTAGCTCATGGAGTCTCTAGCTGATATGAATGAAATATTCATTGATTTTACAGAAAGAAGGACGACTTTTTTCGATGAAGTTTTAAGCATAGAGTTTAATTACTTGTACTTCCATGGTCTAAAGTTTGTAAATAAAATAAATTATTATAGTATTGTGATGAATGAAATGCTGCTTTTATAGAGAGAGCCAGGCGTGTTATTTTTTCTATGACGTCATTTGAACGAATTTCAGTTGTTTTTGATGAAGTTTTCAAATACAACAAACTATTATAGTATTACGATAATTTTAAAAATATTACCGAGGAATGTATCGCATTTTAGAGATGTTTAAACCAGGCAATTTATATTTCAATGCCGTCATTTGAATGAAGTTCATTTTTTTTCGGTGAAGGTTTAAGTTTTCAAATATAATAAATTAATGTAGTATTGTGATAAGTTTTAAAATATTACCGAGGAATGCATTGCATTTTAGAGATGTTTAAATAAAATTGCATTGAAGTTGGAAAGTGCTTCATAATCAATGCTTTAAGCATGATTGATCTTTCTTGTTCAATATAAAACGTTTTTTTAATATAAAATAAATAACTGTCAGTCAATCATATAAAATCTTTTGATAATCGATATACATGATCATTGTATAAAAGGGATTTCATAATCATCAGAAATCAAATTATACTGTCATTTTATTATCAGTAGGAAACAAAGAATACCGATTTTAAAACCCTGTCATGTCCCGATTTTGAGATGTTGGTAGTTAATTCATGAAACGAGTTATACTCGTGTAATAAACTTTACATGCTAAAATTACAAATTAAATCGGTCAACTCTTTTCTCATGCAGCATTTTTGCATTATAGCACATTTGGAAATAATGTGGAATATCGACGCCATCAATGTAGCAAAAAATGCCAAACACCTATCAAAGTAATACGAAGTCAATATAACCTTTTTTATATATTTGTTGTAAGTGCATATAAATGATTGCGATTATTAAGTTTATTAAGGCGTTGATGACAAAAGAACCAAATTTTAATATATATGCGATTGATTTAACCTTGTTCAAAGCTTTTTACATGCGATTATTAGATTGTTACAGAAATTAACTTACCTCGAAATGAAATAAATTTATATGCAGCCCACATCATATCTTTTTCACTCTTGAATGTAAAAAATTACGAAGAACGGTAAATATTTCATAGATGCCTATTAATCTAATATGATTCAACATTTCTTTTCAACAAAATTCAACTATTAAATCTTAAAAAAAAAACCAAAAAAAAAAAAACCTATCAAATTTAATTATAAAACTAAGAAACAATAATTTCCTAAGACATTTGAAATACAGGGTGATTCAAAAGTTCGGAACAAAAGTAGAACGCTATAAAAAAAAATATCTATGGGTCGAAGAGACATGCGGTTTGCAGATTAATATTCACCGTGGTGGGGGGATTTTGTATGGCATGAAGAAGAAATGGTTCAAAATCTCGACACTAGGGGGCGTTGCTGTAGATAAAGCCTTGGAGGTGACTTATGCATATCGCTCACTCAACGCAAAATTAGGATCAGACAAAAACATTATTGAATACCACCCCATACGGCAAGTCAAGTGATGGAGTTGCTACGGTCAACCACTGAGCAGGCACAGCACACATGAATCATACGGTTAGAAGTTCTTTGCATGAATGGCCTGTGAGATCCCCAGATCTCACATCCTGTGATTTCTGGTTGTGGGGATACCTAAAATCACAGGTTTATAGAGGAAATCCCCAGTCCTTACCAACACTGGAAGACGGCAGGAGGTACAGCCATTCCCGTTGATATGCTGTATCAGCCGTAATACCGCGACTGCACTCAGTACCGGAATGTGGTGGTGGACATATTAAGCACTTGCAGCTGTAAATCTTGCTGAAATAAAATATCTCATTTCACAATTATTACCTCGCATTGTTTTCTTTGCAGCAGTGCCCCCTAGTGTCGAGATTTTGAACTTTTTTTTTTTCATGCCATACCAAATCCCCCATCACGGTGAATATTAATCTGCAAACCGCATGTCTCTCCGACCCATAGATAATTTTTTATAGCGTTTTACTTTTGCTCCGAACTTTTGAATCACCCTGTATGTAGTAAAAATCGCTCTCGCAGCAAAATGTTTAAAAGTCTTGAATTTATAATAAAACATTATTATAAGTTTTATTATAAATTCAAGACTTTTAAACATTATAAATTCAAGTTTTAGCAGCCAATTACCATTATACACCACATATGCAAACATATTGTTTATATATATATATATATATATATATACCGGGTTGTCAGAATTAAAACACCCCTACTCTGAGCTCTCTATACATCGAACTACTCAGTGTAAAGGCTCCAAAATTGTTGAACCTACTATTCATGACATGGGGAAAGGGATCACGCGAAAAAAAAAAATAGTTCCAGAAACACCGATAGGTGGCGCTGTACAACAGAAAATATGCTGAAAAGACACAAAATAATCACAAAACAAACACATGTGATATGGAATTTTTCCTTTTTAATTTCTTTTGCTGATATGAAAAAAAAGAAGATAAAAAAGTGAAGAAACTTAAACTGTCATTGTAACTGCAATTTCGCACTGTAAGCACAAAAATTTGCATAAACCCTTGGTTTGCAGCTACTATGTTCTGGACATAAAAGGGGATAAAACTGGGAAATTTTCATTCTTATCAGCGATGGCTGTCACACTGCCAGAACGCGCTTTGCTTGTGAAGCTGTTTTATGAAAACAAAGGACATGCTGTAGCTGCACTTCGAGAGTTTCGTCGACTTAAGAATTTGCGCAAAGGACCATTACTTCCACAAGCTCTCAAGAGAATGATCGCTCGATTCGAGAAAACTGGACATCTTGGAGTTCAGCCGGGTTGAGGACGCAAATCGACTCGTTCAGATGTCGTTGACGATGTTGCCACCGCTATTGTGGAACAATCAATGGATAACGTTATACGCAGCGTACCCTGCATCGATAAGGTCCTTGTGATATGAATGTTTGGTACGTTCGAATAAAATGTATTACAAATGTGTATTTTGTGTCTTTTCAGCATATTTTCTGTTGTACAACGCCACCTATCGGTGTTTCTGGAACTAATTTTTTTTTTCGCGTAATCCCTTTCTCCATGTCTTGAATAGTATGTTCAACAACTTTGGAGCCTTTACACTGAGTAGTTCGATCTATAGAGAGCTCAGAGTAGAGGTGTTTTAATTCTGACCACCCGCTATATATAAAACATGCTTTAATCAGCGCCCCTCTCTACGTATTGATCACGAGCCGCCACTGTGTCACATGATTAAAATTTGTACATGATGATAGCCTAAAGCATATCTTAAATTGAAACCATGCGTCTACAACCAATCGTTTATTTAAGTAATTGTGCAATCACGCCCCCTGTATAACTTCTGTGGAGAAGTCGAGAAATATGTCCTTTCTGGACTTAATTATCGAACTTCGAGAAATTTTCAAAAAATCGCTAAGTTGGCGTTATTTAGCAAACTCTGTCGACCCGGACATCACCATAGACAATTGGTTCACAATGTAAAGGTTGTTTTCCCTTTAAAGGAGTTCCAAAGCAGAGAAAAACATTGCAGGTATAAATGAGTCATTTATTAATTAGCAAGTCACTTCGTTTGGTAAGTTAACTGTCAATAGCGCCAAATTTCAATTTTTTTGGTACCGGTCGTCCATCCTGTTGCCGTCAATTTTTTTGGTGTCATAATTAAAAAACAATAACATTGTGGTGGAAATGCATTTTCTAAATTTATCAAAAGTAACCTCATTTCGGTGTGTAAGCAAAGTCATGTACTGCTCACATCAAATTTTTACTTATTAGCCGGCCTCGGGGGAGGTAATTACCGTCACGGGGCGTACAGTATCAAACTTGATATTAATCGAAAGATTTTTTCAAATCCCAATTTGCCCTTTAAGAAGGGTAACATGCCATAATTGCGATCATTTGGAACAACAATATTCAAAGTAATAAGTTTTCAAAAATTTTCTTGCAAAAAACAAAACAAAAAAAAAAGTCACAAGCTACTTAATTAAATTGAGTGTGGCTCAACTAGACCTTCTCATACCAAAATCCGTTTATTTTAAGCAGCCTTGTTTGTAAATTTTACAACAAAAAGAATGAAAAATCTGTATTGTTGTTCAAGTGATCACAATTATAGCATGTTATTCTTAATTTTAAAATGCTTGAAAAAATATTTTGATTGATACCAAGTTTGATAAGGTACCCGAAGGGGGTAACTACCCCCCCCCCCCCGAGGGGCTAACCATAGACTAATAATATCACGAACACAAAAATTGTATCACGGCTTTCTTTTTATTACAGTGATTAAAACTATTAAGTTTTGCGATCATTGCACCACAAATAATCCCTTTTATGCATGATTATGTCAAATTTTGTCTTATGTTGCCATGTTAAAAAATCTGATGTGGGCAGCACATGACTTTCCCTGCAGACTTATATTCACGTTCTCTTTATTTTAATTAAATTTATTTCACTTTTAATTCAATTTTCGTTCTCATTCGGTAACCGGACTTATTTAAAAAGGTGGCGTAGAGAAATTACGAAAAACTAAAATATCTCGAGAACGGCTAGTCCTTGTGTAATGGGGTTGGTCTTATTCTTTTCGTTGTTAAAAAATACGTATTAAACGAGCATTCATTGGATATATTTGAGTATACCTAGTTCTTTAATTTAGATTTTGACGATTTTTGCGGGCCATTTTGCAAAAAAAGGCAGGTTATTTTTTTCCGAATCGTGCCAAAATCTAATCAGCACCAGAGTAACCCAGAAGTGACTCATCTACCGAATTTTGTGAAATTTGGTCCATTAGTTTTTCAGTTAGAGTGGATACAAGCTTTTGCGGGCCATTTCGCAAAAATAGGCGGGTTATTTTATCCCGAATCTTACCCAAAACTAATCAGCACCATACTCGCCGGCAAGTGACTTAACTACCAAATTTTGGGAAATTCGGTCCATTAGTTTTTTAGTTACAGTGGATACAAAATCTGCACAGACAGACACACACAGACGTCACGCTAAAAATGGTTTTTTCGTATTCTAGAGGTCTCGAAACGTGTAGATCCGTCGAAAACTTGAGTTGCGATTTTCGGCATGATTCCAATACTTTCCCTATACATTACCATGTATTGCAGGGAAAGTAAAAAAATATAAAATTTCGAAGATTTCGCTCGAATTTCAAAAAAGTCTTTCTTGCTCTAGATTTTTTGCTAACGAGGCCGGATAAAAAGTTTCGTGAAAAATCCACTAACATATAGGACAGCTATCGTCTAACCAAGAAATCGACAACAGACAGCACTTCAAAAATAGTCGAAACGTGTTCAGGAGGTCCTAAAACTTAATGGCCTCAAAATCTCGAACTTAAACATTTTCGTAAAAACAATACTTTCTTAATCTACGTATGAGAAAATGAGAAAGCAAAAATTGATACTGGTACGAGAAAGTCGAGTTGAGCCACACTTCAGTTAATTTACACATGACATTTACAAGGCCAAGGAGATTATACACCAATCATCATACTCTACTGTATAATAAAAGATTCATTTTTGACTCCACGGGAACGATTATTTGATTCACCGCACGAGCACGTGTTTCTTTTTATCTGGAATTGCTTTTGTCTTGTTCCATAACTACTGGAGGGCGTTCAAAATTATGGAAGATCAAGTGTGTAAAGGCAAGTAATGAAATAATTTTTATATTTCTTAATAAATAATCAAATACATTTAAATAAAAACGAATGCTTGTGTAATCTTACACACATCTTTACAATATATTTTTAGTTTATCGTCACCTTAACTTGGAAAATCTATTTCGCATATTAACTTTTTAAGGCAGTTATAAATAAGCGAATGAGTAAGTCCCTTGATAAATATTTTACCTACAGCCAGGAAATTAAATATCTATAATCAATAAACAATATGTAATTGAAAATTTTTTGCAAATCGTTATGAAATTTATTTTTAAATTGCGTCAGTGATTAAATAAATAAAATGCGGCATTTTCCCAAAGACCGGTACGGTCCAGAATTTGGCGATTTTTTGGCGCCAATTCTCTTACTGCGCCCGATGTTTTTAAAATGCATCTTTAGCTTATAGAAAGCCATTTCATGTAATTTTTTTTTGCAAATTTTACAATATTCTAACGATTTAAAACACGCAAGTTATTTTTTTTTAAAGTTGATACTTAGAAGAAATTTGATAAAAGCGAAACTTAGAAGAAATTTATAAAGATTGATACTTAGAAGAAATTTAGGTACTTTTCGGCCAGTCGTTCTCTGTCGAAGATAGCTATGTGAAAACAACCGTTTGTGCACTAGTTGATCCGTAGTAATTCGAACATGGTTCTACGTCCGCTTCGCGAGCTTACTTCTCCCGCTAAAAAAACACCACAGAATCCACGTAGCAACAGATGCAACATCGCACGTAGATGCAACATCGCACGTAGCAACAGATGTTCCGTGGCTCATAGAGTGATGTAGCAATACGAACATGGATCTACATCCGCTTCGCGGGCTTACCTCGCTACTCTCGTCCACTAAAAACATCACAGAATCCGGCCCTGCTGGCTGTCGGAGGTCACACGTAGCAACAGTTATTTGTGCAACAGGTATTCAGTGGCTCATAGAGTGATTTTCATGTTACGTCCGCTGTTCGGATGTAAGCCTGTGCTCTATGAGCCATAGAACACCTGTTGCACAAACAGCTTTTGCTATGTGCGAGCTCCAACAGCCAGCGAGGCTGGACCGCGGGTAAGACCGCGAAGCGGTAGTAGGCCCATGTTCGAATTGCTACGGATCAACTGTTGCCACATTGTAACTAAATCCGACTGTCGCCCCGTAACTGAAAAGTACCGAAATTTGATAAATGATACTTAAATTTACCACTATCAATCAAACCATAATAAAAAACAATTCTGAACACCCTTCCCAGCCATTTAAGCACACACAACACAAATCAAGGAAATTTAAGAAACGATGAAAAAAGGTCTAACTTAGCTCCAATCTATCAAATTCCAAAATCAACATGTGGTTGCATCCAAAATCAACGTGACTGGTTAATCAAAAAACGTCTGAAACGACCGAGAATCACAGCAGAAGCAAGAAATGCGCTGCTGGTCTGTATACAGACTAATATATAGTATATTAGTAGACTAATATAGTATTCTGTGGTTCTGTACAAGTTTCCCAAAAGAGGGTTGCCAGAGTTACTAAAGAGTCGCCAAGGTGCAATATAGCACTCCGCTTATCGCCGATTTGGCGCGACAAAAAAAAATATAAATAAATAAAACGACCGTACCGGTCTCTGGGATTAAACCTAAAAGGCAATGTAATCTTTTGTAGTAATAGTGGTAAAGTTTGTTCTATTACTAAAAATCTGATGTGGGTAACACATGGTTTTCCTTATACAATGCAATGAATTTACTACTTTTTCAATAAAAATATAGGCTTTTTTTGTAGTAGATATTTATATTATTTCCAAGATATTGAATTTTCGTCAGTCATTATTTTCATTGATTTAGTGTCATTTTTATCCATTTGGTGAGATTTTCGTTAATTTGCAACATTTAAAAAAGTCGCCAAGTTGGCGATATTCCGCCAAATTCGGCGCCAAAATCTCGCCAAGCGTTATGGACGGAGAAATAAGTTATTATAGCAGATAAATAACCATTGGCGTTTAAATACAAAAGTATTACTCAAAGTATCTTTTCTCATGAATGGAACGAGCTAGATCCATGAGAATGATGTCACCCAATTTATCGCATGATATTACATATGAAAAGTGAGCATGTTTCTCAACAGTTAATATATATATTTTTTTAAGTTATGGGATTTTTTGATATTTATTTAAAAAATGTGCAATATCTCGAGAACGGTTCATGCTAGCGTTCTAAAGTTTATGTCAATCGTTTTCTAAGGAAAAATTACATAAGAAATGTCTATTTGCGTAACTTTATTAAAGGTTTTGATTTTTTGATGATTTTTTCAAAATTTCACTCGAAAATTTAGGGGGGTTATGGACATTCGATTACGTTCAAAAACAATAGGCTTCCAGTGTTCACGGATTGTGATTTTTGTACCAAATTTCATTCGAATCGCTCTATTTGTTCGTGAGATATCGTCTCCACAGACTCACTGACACACACACACACAGACATCACCTCAAAAATGTTTGATTCGTGATCAGGGATGCTTGAAACGTGCTCTCCCGTCGAAAACTTGAATTCGAAATTCCGACCCCGTCACAATACTTTCCTTATACATTATGTATATAAGGAAAGTAAAAATTCATAGAAAAAATCGGTGGTGGCTCCAGTCTGATGAAGCCGAAATGGTTTTGTGTGTTGAAGACCCAGACCGTCCGACTCGTCCAAGGGACTAGGAGCAACTATTTGGACGGCCGATGGTTTTGTGTGTATAACATCTTTTAAAATAAAACTCCAATAAAGTGCAAGAAGTTTATTCGTTGTTTTTAGTCTAATAAGCCTACCAAAGTAAGATAAATAATTGAAACAACTTAATCTTAGTTATTAAGTTACGAGCAAATACGGAGTCTATATAAGTTTGACAGAGTGTAGCAGATTTTACAGGATCTGAGAAATTAGAATCACTGTATTTCAAAAACTAGGAACACGATCCGAAATCCAATTATATATCCTTTTAGAGCATTCAAAGAGCTATAAATTACTTTGTTTAGTTTTCAAGATTACGTTACAAACTTGCAATTAGCATTACAAACTTGGAAAACGGAAAATTTTCTAATCTTCAACTTGAAAAGACTACTGGAAAACTATTAAAGCTTTGTAAAAACAAATTATTCACCTAAAAACTATATTTTTTATTAATCACTTTTGTCGTTTTCTGTTTATGTCTATTTTATGATTTAAAATGTATTTTGAATGGAATAAAGCAGAATGAAGCAAAAATTCGCTCAAACAAAAGCTTCTTATATTTTTGGAGAAAAATAATTGAAAATATTAAAATTATTATAATTAAGAAAAAAGACAATAACTTCCACAATTGCTGTCAAGTTGCTACTTTCAAAATCACGATGCTTCTTGATGGGCTTACACTGACTCAAGTTTTCGATTTCGTCTCCGACTGCACTACAAACCAAAGCTGCTAAACTGATGTGCATTCACATTCCAGTCTTCGTTTATGCTAAGTAATTGCAAGGTCCGTAGAATATCTTAATATTCTATTAACCTTGAAATAACTGTGCATTTTTGAAGATGTGAAACAACTTATGGTGTGGGGTACGGAGTAAATTATGAAAGAAAAAATCGGCGGTGGCTCCAGTCCGATGGAGTCGAAATAGTTTCGCGTAAATAACATTTTGTAAAATATAACTCAACTTTGCAATATCGAAAGAAAAACCTCGATACAAAAACTGTTTATAAAGCTGTCAGAACTACAAATTTTTGCTTACTGTTTATAGCTATCTATCACTTTTAGTCTTTAAGATATAAAAGCATTATAAATTTGAAAAACGTAAAAACGCCCGATAAAAGTTCAAAATCTTAAGAATTAAAATATATCTAAAAAAAGACAACATATTAAATTTGGACTTTCTAGTTTCTCCGGTTTTCGAATTATTCTCAAAAGACGAATAAGTTCCTCTGGTGGGTTCAGGACGGGCTAGCCCGATAAAGTTCAAAAATAAAAGAATTAAAATATACAACAAAAGACAGCGACATACAAAATTTTGACCTTTTAACTGCTCTGATTTTCGAGTTATTCTGAAAAGTAAACAAAAAACGAATACATTCCTATGATGGGCCCATAACGGGCTAGCCTGACAAGGTTTTAAATCAAAATAGTTAAATGCACAACACAAAAGACAACGACATACCAAATTTCATATTACTGTGATTAATAGATCCTGATTAGTTAGGGCCTCAAAGATTTGAATCACACTGACAAATACCAGTTCAAGTTAAATAAAATGTTGTAAAAATGAACTCAAAGAAGTTGATGCAATCAGTAATCAAATTATTTAAATGATTTAATGTCGTTTCTCTTGCATATTTCAGAACGAAAAAGCTAGGCACAATTAAAGTCAAAAAATGAAGTTACACCTGTACCTGCTATCTCTGAGTTCTTTTATTCTACTCTGCCAATGGAGTGAGTATTACTAAAATTCCTTTACCAAAAAAGGGCAAGCATTTTATTCTCCTCTAAATTAATGATTCTCTATTTTTTACATCCTTTTTTACGTTAAGGTTTTATGAGTTACAACTTCTCTCTTATCTATCATTGGAATTTCATATTATAATTTTATTATACATATATATATATATATATACATTAAATAAAATATACATTAGGTATTCGTATGGTGCTCACCATTTTATTTTTATTTTCTCATACTCTTTAATATATAGAGTATTGTTTTTATGAAAATTTTCGAATTCGGGATTTTGATGCCAATATAGGTTTTAGGACCTTCTGACACGTTTTGACTATTTTTTGGAGGGATGTCCATCTGTCTCTGATCGATTTTTTGTGTACACAATAGTGGCTACAAATATTAATGGATTTTCACGAAAGTTTAAATCCGCCTTTGTTATAAAAAATATCGAGAACTAGATAGAATTTTTTTTAATTTGAGATGTACAGGATCGAAATTTTATATTTTTTTAACATGGCAGTATAGGAAGAAATCTGACATAATCAGGCATAAAAGGGTTTATTTATGACTCAATGATCATAAGACTTCATAGTTTCAACCATTGTTGTAAAAAATCTGATGTGGGCAACACATGACTTTCCTTATATAATGCAATGAATTTACTAGTTTTACAGTTAAACAAATGTTATTCTTATAGTATATACTTATATTCTTTCCAAGATATTGAATTTTCTTCAATAAGTCGTCATTTTCATTGATTTAGCGTCATTTTTATCAATTTGGCGAGATTTTTGTTACTTTGGCAACAATTAAAAATGTAGCCAAGTTGGCGACATTCCGCCAAAATCTCGCCAAGCGTTATGGACGGAGAAATAAGTTATTCTTACAGCAGATAAATGACTACTAGCGTTCAAATACAAAAGTATTACTCAAAGTATATTTTTACATGAATGGAACGAGCTAGATCCACGAGAATGATGTCGCCCAATTTATCGCATGATATTACATATGAAAAGTGAACATGTTTCTCAATAGGAAATATTTTTTTTTTATTTTATATAACTTTTTGATAAATTTTTTGAAAAATGTGCAATATCTCGAGAACGGTTCATGTTAGCGTTCTAAAATTTATGTCAATCGTTTTCTAATGAAAAATTACATAAGAAATGTCTATTTGCGTAACTTTATTAGCGGTTTTGATTTTTTGACGATTTTTTCAAAATTTAGGTGGGTTCTGAATATTCGATTGCATATAAAAACAATAGGCTTCCAGTGTTTACGGATTGTGATTTTTGTACCAAATTTCGTTCGAATCGGTCCATTCGTTCGTCAGTTATCGTCTCCACAGACTCACTGACACACACAGACATCACTTCAAAAATGTTTGATTCGTGATCAGGGATGCTTGAAACGTGCTCTCCCGTCGAAAACTCGAATTCGAATTTTCGATCCCGTCACAATACTTTCCTTATACATTATGTATATAAGGAAAGTAAAAATAACAGCGAAACATATCTTTTTTGTGACGAAGTGCCTGACCATTTGGGGGGGATCTTTTTTGCTTGTAGGGTCATTAGCATTTTACTCATTCACTTAGTTCTTGAGATATCATGTCCATACATTCACATACAAAGGTCGCCACAATTTTTTTTTTTTTTTTTGGGGGGGGGGGGGGGGGGATATTTTTACTCCTTTCCTAAACCTTGAGTAATTTTCCAAAATAAAGAGTATTTATAAAAAAAATAAGGCATATTATAAATCATTTCCTTATACTGTTGCAAGAAATACGATACTTTTCTTTACATAACAATAATATCTGTCTATAGATATTTCCCCCCCCCCAGTGATTGCTGTTTTTCTTATACTGATAACAGGGATTATAGCAGTTTTTTTAAAAATTTTAGGTAGGAAATCAAGGAATTTTTCATAAAAATTTATGATAATTTTAGGATTTTATTTTCTATATAACAATTATCAGTAGTGTTTAATAACTCTTTCTTTCAGATAAAAATACAATTTATACACAGAACAAAAAATTAAGAAATCGACATGTATATGTTGCTTTAATATTTAATAATTCACTCATCATGTGAATGAAATCTTGCAATTCTTTTATAAGATTAGTTAAAATAACTATCAGAAGATTTATTAGCATCTCTAAATTTAAACTATTATTTCTTTTGCTGCAAATCAAGTAATAAGCTATATCATAAAACTACAAAAGGCATATTGTAAATTATCTATTGTATTATTATGAGAGAAAAATGTCTATTATCTATTGTAAATTTCTTAATTGCATTATTATGAGAGAAAACAAAAAGGGAAATAAATCCCTACATAATGAAAACCATAATAATGTCATGTTCATGTTGTTCTATTGCGCCTGGGACAATTTTTAATGATCTGAATATAAATTCATTCAAGCCATTCAACAAAATATTGATATAGAGCATCATATACAGGGAGGGGACACATTTTTTTTACAAGTTAAATGTCTTTAATGACAACAGAAGAGTGCAAGGACATTGTTTTAAAAAGTTAATAGAAGTAAATAAAGTTTATATAAGAATAATTAAATTCAATTGATTTTATTTTTTTTTTGACAATTATGATTTAACAATCCATCATTCTTATATATGTCATTTCAATGTTATATCACTTCTATTGTTCCTTAAATGTCTGTTAATGTCCAAATATAATTCATTTATAGGCACCCCACGATTTTATTTTTAATCACATATGGCTAAAAATGTTATGATAGATAGAAATTATTTTTTTACTTTTTAGTGTATTTTAAAAACTATAACTGAAAATTTTTTTTTATAATATTTTATTCACTTTTTAGTCTTTTGCAATTTTGTAATCAATCTTTCATGAAATATTCAATCCTCTTTTATGAAAAATTTATAAACGGTTCTTTATAAAAACATTCATAACTCGCCATGAGCAGTATCACATGTTAAAATGAAGTTACATCACATGCTAAAATGAAGAGAAACGAAGTTGCATATTGGACTCACTTTTAACTATCTTACCATGGGATTATATATATTCAGAAGCAAAGCTTAATATATTGTATTCATTTTTAACCATCTTATAACAATAGGATTTTTACTGGGTATGTATGTGGGGTGAAGGGAATCAACTCAAATTTGATGAAATATTGTATTGTCATTGCAAATATGCATGTGCGTACAATTTCAAGAAAATCAGTTCGGTAAAAGTGGGTTAAAAATTGATTTTAAGATTTGACCCAAACAGAGAAACTAACCTTTTAAATAGAACACTTATGGAGTACATTTGGAGAGAAATAGACATGACATTATATTGTTATAAATATGTAACAGAAAACCATTGTAATAATTTGCTGGTCATGGTTGTTTTATCTTGGAAACAAATACAGTAACCTTGATGATGAATTTAACAAAATATCACAAGCTTGGCGACTTTTAGAAATTTTTCAACTTTTGTAGATTGGCTAAGAAATTCATTAGTTACGTACTTTTTCCATAACTTTCCACACAAGGCATACAGGTTGTCTAAGAAAATCTATACTAGGGAAAATTTCATGAGAACGAAGAGAGCTATCATTTTTTTAATGCAGCTGCATAGGAAACCTCCATGGCGCTACACAATGAGACAATGTTCGAAGAGCTAATCCCCTTTTTTATGTGGGGGCAGAGGTCTATCTTGCTGCTTTTAGAGATAAAGAAAAAAAATCATAGTTGTAGAGCATTGTTAAATTAGTACAAAAATTTGTTTACCTGACAGAAAAAGGTGAAAAGGATCCCGAAAACCTTGGAATACACTCTAAATCCCCCCCTCCTTCTTCATATAAAATACTGGCATTCAGTTACACTTTCCAACAATAAGGATCATTTCTCAATATTCTTTATTAGTAAACATAATAGACATGGTTCATAAAATTGAAATAAAAATAGGATGAAGTGGCAAATGCAAAGCATAAGGATACAATACTGCAGATGGAATGTTAATTCAAACTCAGATTAGTATATTTTTCTGGCTTCGATTACAATGATATTTACTGACAAATCATCTGTCAAATAAAAAAGTTAGCATTAAAAAATTTATTAAATCTCTTCTTATGCAGCTGTCGCCAGATGATTTTACAGTTTAAAGAATTACATGCTGTTAAAATATCTTTTTAGACAATTATTTGCAGATTTTACTATCAAACAAAAACATTTGTACTAATTTAGCAACACTCTACAACTTTGTAATTAACATTTTCTCTATCTCTAAAAAAGAGTGAGATAGCCCCCCAAATGTTGTCTCATCGTGTAGTGCCATGAGTTTCCAATAAAGCTGCATTAAAAAAAAAAAATATAACTTTCTTCTTTCTCAAGAAATTCTCCTGGTACGGATTTTCCCAGATACCTTGTATAAGTTCATCATTGTTCAGTTGAATTGTTGATGTGATAGAAGTAAAGAAAAATATTATAAAAATCAATATAAAGAAAAAAAAACATTTAAACTTTTCCCTAGGTACCTTATACCATCGTCACACGCAAAACACATCTTTTCCCATTTGAAATATGAGAAAAGAGTGATGTTTCATATCAATCTATAATGAGTAACAGAGTTACTCACTATTTCTGTAGATGACTATTAAAAAAAAACAAAGATTTTAATTTTCGTTCTAAACACGCAAAGGCAGTATATAACTAAAATTTAGTTTGCTTAAACGAAACTATCTATTACATAAAATACTCAAACTGCTATAAAAAATAATTGTAGGTAAAAATCTTTATTAGAAAAATAAAATAAAACAAAAAATCCAGGTATCAACTGGTTTTGTAGGCAAATAGTTTCTGTCTTCAGGACTTTCTTAAGAAGTTCCATCTGGCACTAAAACTTGCTGATATCCTTTCCATATTATTTACTAATACCAATTTACTAATGTAAATTTTTACTAATGAAAATTTTTATCCATAACAATTATCCACTGTTTTCCATTGACTGAAATATTTCTCAATATGTCGCACATCAACTTCATAAATCTGATGATTTTTAAGAAATAAAATATCAAAATTTTAATGCATAAACTTTATATTTTCAGGTCCTACCAATGCATTTGTCATTTTCCCCATGCCCAACACCTTTCGGTTTATTCATCCCCAACCGGTAAATCCATCAATAAATTTGGATCAGAAAGAGACGAATGATGATTACAATCGCGTACTACCTTTTCCACCATTCTTTTCAATTTTCAAGCACAGAAATTTCGACCCTTTCATGCGGTTCTGGGATAGAGAAGAAAAGGAAGATAGTTCAGAAAATGGTACTGCCACTTCTACCATCACAGGCATGGGTCAAGAAAAACAGAATGTCATTGTTCCAATGAGTATGACAGGTAATTAAATTCATGAGCTTTTTTCTTTTGATAGGTATTCCATATTTTTCTCCTAAGTTATCCATTATTATATGAGCTACTGGATGTTTCTCAATGTATCCCCTATTGGCTCCTAAATTTTTGATGCGAATAACATCTATGCTTGGATCTCTGGATAAAATCAGCGCATTACGAAAAATATAAACATTTTGGTCATTTATCTCTGAACCTAATAGATAGAAATAGAAACATTTTTACTTGTTTTGCCAGAAATAGGGTACAGATTAGAGAACATATAAAAGTAATTTCAATATTTTAATATTTTGAGCTAGTTTCTCGTTCCTTTTGTCTACTTTGACTCAAAATATCTTTGAAACTACAAAAGATAGATATAAATAGTAAGTGACAAAAATGTTCAATAGAAAATTCAATTTAAGATCAATAATTTGTTTATACAACGCTTTATAGTTTTCGAGGAATAATTAAATTGAAGAATATTGAAAATTTTCAATTTTTGAATTTTGTAATATTTATATCTCAAAAACTGAAAATGCTAGCTATAAGACATAATTTGTAGCCCTTTGAAAGCTATATAAGGATATATAATTTTATTTTGAATCCAGTTCCTAGTTTTTGAATTAAAGTTGTTATAATTTTAATATTTTAACCTGTTGTCCCAATGGAAAAAAAAGCATTAACATTTAAAATGTTTTGAGTGTTGCAGTTCAGTACAATTCTTTGTTGAAATATTAGTGCACAATCGCAGGATATTTTGTTTTGTTTTAAAGAAATTAGGAAATAAAGTGAACTTGGGGATTTTAAATATGTTTAATGATTGAAGAGGTTTGAAGAAATTCACCCGAATTTTAAATCTCTTCAGAGATATTGTATTAGTTTATATGCCACCAAGCAAGTTAGTAAAATAATTTGATATTTTGATGTGAAGTCTATGTTCCGTGTATCCAGATGAAATCGGGGCTAAACTAAAAGTGCTACTTAGCTATAAACAGTTCGCAAATCATTTGTAGCACTATGATTGAAGCATTAGGCTGAAATTGGAAAGAAAACTAAAAGTGCTAGCTATGAATAGGTTGTAAATAATTTGTAGCCCTTTAAAAGTTCTGTGAGGATATAATAATTACATTTCAGATCATGTTCTTAGTTTTCGAAATATAGTGTTATAATATTCGATATTTTAGTATTCTGAATTATTTTGAAAAGGTAGTTCTAATTTCATTATTTTAATATTTTGAACAGTTTTGAATATGCTTAATAAAGACAATAAATTCAATTTGTATCTAGCAGGTTGTCAAAAACTCTTGGTATCATTTTTATTATATGTTGTCCTATTGCATGTTGACAACCGATTTTTCTATAAATCTTAATGTGTTTAATTTCTAGATAAGAAAGGAAAAAAAGCAAAACAAAAACTAATGTTATGTGCATTTTTATATTTTAGTATGTAAATTAAAAAGGGAAACATAAAAACCATAAAATGCCAATTTTTTGGGTCTTGCTGCCACATACGACAAAATTTGTTATTTCAATCAAAGTTTAACATTTTTTTTAAGTCAGAGATCAAATACAGTGGTGTGATTACGTAGTAGAATCCTTATTTTGATCATAATAGGACATGTACAGTTTAACTTTTTAGGAACTTGTGTTGTGATAACTTTCAAACTTGCAATTTTTAATAAATAAAAACTTTGGCAATAGTTATAACATAGTTAAAAATTCTGGTGCCAAGGTCAGATTTCCATGTGCCATAGCAATCATGCTCTTAGGGTTTGTCTAAACTAACAATTATTTCAAGTCAGATTTCTATGTGCCACAGCAACCTGGCTTCCACGGTTTGTCCATCTCTGATTTAAACTAACAATTATTTCTGCATATGTTGCCATATATGAAATAAATTTTAAAGCAATTAATATTTTAAAGTAATTAATTGTGGATGAAGAAATATGGCTCTTTATTAAAAGAGATCAAGCCATTGCCATATCAATGCTAATGATGCATTAATGCAATGAAAAACATATAAATGAAGCAGTACTATTTATTGATATTTAAAAGAAAATTAAGTTCATACATCACAGGCTGTGCAATGGTATTTGAAAGTCCTCGATTTTGATCACATTATTGAGATGTATATGTCATTAATTAATAAACTACATCAGGATTCTTGCACACTTTCCATTTTAAAAAAATTAAGCAACTTTTAAGGACTAAGGAAAAAACTGAAAGTACTGTGAAAAATCTAGGTTTAATGCATTATGAAGTTTTATCAAAATTCCCATAATATATCATTTGATTTCAAGACTGTATCAGAAATCTTGAGAAATGCTTATAAAAATTTCTGCCATTACTGTAAAACTTTCTTTAAATTTGAGTAAAATTGACATATTTTGTTATCTTGCTGATTTGAAAACATTCACAGTAGATTTTTCCTGATGTTTTATGCAAATGATCACAAGTAACAAAAGATGATACACTAACGGACATAAAAATGGAAGAAGGCTTTTATGATTGGTAGATCAGGTGGTTATAGATGTAATTGCACAGTAACATGAAATACATGTTACACTAAAAGGCTCTATGCTTTATAAGGTACATCCTAATTATGGGTGCTGTAGCAATCGATTATAAGACTCAGGGAATAAGTATTGGGTTACTACTAAGACAGTGGAAGAAACAGGAAGCAGAAAATATGAAACACCTTGACTTTTTTTCATATGGCGATGGGGGAAATTCTGCTATTTGCAATCTGATTGTCACTCTTCCTTCTTCCAAAAATTTTCTTACTTTTATTGTAATTTTTTAACTGTGATATCTGTAAGAAAATTGAGCATTTTGGTATACATTTAAGCAGTTTTAGGGTACTTAATAGAAATCAGGAATTAAGCAGTTTTAAGGGCTTTTAAAGATTATTGCTAATTAGATACAAAGCTTAGAGGATTGAGGTTGTTACACTATTGCCTATATATTATTTTTGTCCATAGCAATTTAAAACGTGGTTTCAACCATGTAGTTTTAACTTCTGCGAGGTGTCCAAATTGTCATCAGGGAGTCAAAAATAAATGTCATTTATTTGAGGCATAGTTCAAACATATATTTTGATAGATGTTGCTGATCAATGGCCCATATGGTTAAGAGCATTATCAAATGTTGTCTATCTTTTAAAGAATTCAAATGGCATTGCTTATATACTTTTAGATAACAGATAAGTTGCATAAAATATTTATAATATATATTTTCTTTCCTAGATCAACCAAATAGTCAAGTTTTGTCTACACTAACTCCAAAGGCAAAGAACTATAACAAAGATACAACAACTTCTCTAGAAGATACGACTCTGAAGGTGATTAGTAATGAAGTGGATAAAGATTCTGGTGTCTTTTTTAGACTCTTTCCATATTTGCACACTAGATTCTTTCGACCCCACCATTTTCGTCCCAGATTTTTCCATTTTGAGAAGAAAGACAATGAAGCTCAATTAAAAGAGAATGGAACACAAAAAGCCAATTTCACGAAGTCCATGCAGAATTATACAGCAGGTATTTAATTAATCATTTAAAGCAGTGGTTTTATACATATTCTTTATCTACAGCACATTTGCCTAATAGGGCAGATAGTTATGCAGACATTTTGGAGGAAATAAAATCTTCTCAGTAAACAACACAATTCCAAAATCTCTCCAGTGACAGAAAATGCTTAGCTGTATATTAGTGGCCTGAGTTACGCACATTAGTACTGAGTTACACACAAAAATATTCATGACAAAACCAGTGTTTCTTACACTGTGTGTTACAGAACTGTATGTTTCTATGTAACACATATGAACTTGAAGCATAGAAAATGCTACTACGATTTTTAAAGAAGTTTTGACAGACAAAAAAAAAAAAAAATATTTTAAAACTGGAGCAATAGATAATGTTCCAGTTTTAAAATGTTAAAAAGAACCCCACCAAGCACATATTATATTTTGCATAGTTTTGGGAAAATGACAAATTGATGAATCAATCAGTTTTTAAATTCTATCTACGCTAATATTAATTCAATTAAAATAGAGTACAACTTTTGTTAGAGTCAGGAAATTTATAACCATCTGCTTAAATTAATGACTTCCATGACTTTTTTGACTAGTAGACAATATAGTTTTGAAAGTATATAAAATTATACTTTCTTTGTTATATTATGGATTTAAATATTTCTACTGCATTATGCAGATCCTTACATGTAGACCTGCTAATAGCCTTTGAAAAAACATATTATAAGCTAAATTCCTACTCGTCTACGAGATAACCAACACATAGTTAATGGCCAGTCATAACCTTCAAAAGGGCCTATAACAGTACAGTAAAACACTGTTCTATCCTAAAAGATAACACTAATTATACATTTATTTTTCCTAAATGAGTGCTACTAAACAATGTGTTAAAATGCAATGATCTCTTGCAAATTAGAAAATAAAATAAACAATTTATAAGAAAAAAATAAACCTTTCAGAAGAATGAAAGAGAGGAAATTAAAAAGAATGTGACAAAAAATTCATTGATGAGCAAAATGTCGAATTGTTGAGCAAAATATTGCATATCGGCGAAAGATGATCTGCAAGTAAAAGCAGAAATAAAATGATAAATCAGTAGATTCTGAAAGTGCAAAACTAATATGTTTTAGCATTTATACTAAACTGATTTTGTATTATCATACACACTGAATGTTAACAGCAGGTTTTGCTTCAACACTTATTCGCAGATAATTTTTATGGAACTTTAACTACTAGGGCTGTCCTCGGATAATGTGGGGCCCAAGTAAAAAAAAAAATCAAAACTATTTATTATTATTATTATAAATATAAAAATTTTACACTTAACTAACAATATTTGATCATGACATTTTAAATAAGCATATAACTTAAATAAAAGTAATTTTCTTAGCTTTCAATTCAGCAAAATCATTTATAAGGCATTTAAAATCTAAATTTTCACAAATTTTGTATTTGATGAATGAGAAAGTTATTTAATCTTTCTTGGTTTAATACTGTTCGTAAGTAATTTTTTTATTAATTTTAGCTTTGAAAAGCTCTTTTCAGTTTTGACTATGGTCACAGCTATTGTTAACAAAATTCAATTCAATAAAATTGGGAAATGAATCACAAATTACATATAACTCTTTTAAACATTACAAAGGTATTAAGCTTCTTAAATGTTTGCAACAATGTCCAAAAAATTTTTTGATTTCTTCATCACTTTCATTAATATCACGTTGAGAATCATTGTGTAAACTGATGTCCAGGTTCATACAGCATTTTTTAAAAATCCTCGTCTGTCCTTTTTTTTCAATTCATAAGTTGTAGAAAACACCAAAATGAGTTGCATATTTTTTCAACTTTTAAAATTATGAAAGGCTGCTTATTTAGCCACTGCAGTTGAGCAGTTATAGTGGCACCAAACAAAAGAATGCATGAAAATTATTATATTTCAGCCCGTTCTTGTTCTGCAAGGCCAGAAGCATAGGCCCGTTTTAACCTCTGCCTATGGACAACCTTGCCTACTGCTATCTTATACCACTTGCTTTTCCAACATCTAAATATCACTTTTGCAAAATAGGGTTCCCACAGTATTTCACAAATAAAAATCAAGCACTTTTCCAAGTACTTTCAAAGACCTAATATATTATTTTTCAAGGACCATATCTTGCTTATTTTTGTTAAATTTACACAACAAAAGGATTAAAAAGATTTTAGTCATCAAACAGGCAATTACATTTTTAAAGAAACAAGTAAATTATTTTTATGAAAAAAAAAAAAAAAAAAGAAAGAAAATTTTGTAAAAACGATTGTAGCAAAACTTAGATGATCGGAATCTAAAATAAAATTACGTAACAAAACTACGGACCTATCGTAAAATTCAAGCATTTTCCAGGACCCTTGAAAACCTGAATAAAAATAAAGCACTTTTCAAGAACTTTAAAAAACTGTGGGTAACAGAAGCATATAAATTATAAGATCTAGGTACATTATTTTCCTTACTGTACATTACATGTAAAATGGAGGTATTGCGACAGGGTCAAATATCCAACTCTTGTCTTTTGACGGGTTTACATGTTTTGAGTATCCCTGAATATGAATTAATCATTTTTTAAATATCTCAGTGTGTATCTGCAGAATAATCTCAAGTAAATTGAAAGATTCAAATGAATTAAGATAAAATTATTTCAATTGGCAACTGCAGGAGGCTTATTAATTTTAGGTAATTTAGATAGAGTAATGTTTTAAAGCAAATGACATGATATATAAGACATCCACACATCCCATTCTTGAAACATTCAATATTTTTTATATAAAATGAAAAAAAAATTGAATATGCTCCCTATTTTCAAATTAGTAAATGCTTTGTAAGCACTTTAAACTAGAAATATATACATATAATTAGGAATTATGAGTTATTCTAAAATGCTACTTTTATATAAAGAGTGTCAAAAACCACTCAATTTACCAGACCACTTAACTCACCCTAGGGTTTGAGTGGCCGGGAACGGTACATAAAGAGTGTTTATTTCTAGAAAGAATTAAGTTATCTCCTTAAAAATTAATGTATCTATTTTAATTAGCAGCCTGTTAACTTTTAATGTGATCACATTAAGAACATTCTAATATTTTTATTGTTGCCCAAACATAAAAAATCTGATGTGGGCAGCACATGACTTTCCTTATATAATGTAATGAGTTTACTACTTTTACAGTAAAAAAAATAGATTATTTTTATAGTAGTTATTTATATTCTTTCCAAGATATTGAATTTTTTATCAATGAGTCATCATTTTTATTGATTTAGCGTCATTTTTATCCATTTGGCGAGTTTTCGTTAATTTAGCAACATTTAAAAAAGTCACCAAGTTGACGACATTTCATCAAATTCGTCGCCAAAATCTCGCCAAGTGTTATGGACGAAGAAATAAGTTATTCTTATAGCAGATAAATGACTATTGGCATTTAAATACAAAAGTATTACTCAAAGTATCTTTTTTCATGAATGGAACGAGCTAGATTCACGAGAATGATGTCACCAAACTTATCGCATGGTATTACATATGAAAAGTGAACATGTTTCTCAATAGGAAATATTTCTTTTTTATTTTATATGACTTTTTGATAATTTTTTTTAAAAATGTGCAATATCTCGAGAACGGTTCATGTTAGCATTCTAAAATTTATGTCAATCGTTTTCTAATGAAAAATTACATAAGAAATGTCTATTTCCGTAATTTTATTAGCGGTTTTGATTTTTTGACGATTTTTTCAAAATTTCACTCGAAAATTTAGGGGGGTTCTGAACATTCGATTGCGTATAAAAACAATAGGCTTCCAGTGTTTACGGATTGTGATTTTTGTACTAAAATTCGTTCGAATCGGTCCATTCATTCATCAGTTATCGTCTCCACAGACTCACTGACAGACATCACTTCAAAAATGTTTGATTCGTGATCAGGGATGCTTGAAACATGCTCTCCCGTCGAAAACTCAAATTCGAATTTTTGACCCTGTCACAATACTTTCTTTATACATTATGTATATAAAGAAAGTAAAAATATATTAATCTGTAGGGTAAGTTTGTTGCAGATATTAGATATTTTAAATTATATATATTTTGCCAAAACTCTACTTGATCTTAATTTTAATTTTCTATTATAGTTAATGTTAATACTGATCCTGAGATGAATGATGCAGAAAATTGTATTCATCAACGAATTATTTCCCATTATCTCTTTATATGGAAAGTAAAGTGGGGTTCATTGGGAACTCATCTTGGAATCATACTGAGTCTATCAATTCTTTTTACGCTTGGAATAATGTATTGTCCTTGTCGTCCAGAGAAGCAACGTAGATCTATAAGTAATGCTAAACCATCGCTTGTCTAAAAAAAAAATCACTATAATTCTCATCAAGTTTGACTTCGGTAATTATTTTTAATAAAAATGATTATTAAATTGTTTTGAACTATAATAAAGTATTAGACTAGCAAACTGTATTTATAAAAATTTTCAAATAAAATACCTTAATGTTAAACATTTAATGGAGTGATGCTTTTTAACATAAAAAAATGCTTATTTAGTCATGTTTTAATCATAATTGTTTTTAACTGTTTCATGTTTGAAATCTGATTTTTTTAAAAATTATTTCCTTCATTTATGCAAAGCTAATGTCTAAATATTAAAGGAAACATCTAACACAAATCTGTTCAAATTCATGCATATGCTGATGCCATCAATATTCCAGAAACCAATCTAAAGGCATTTATGACTTTGGAAAGTGCTCTTGAAAAAATGCATCTGGAAATTAACAAAGACAAAACTAAATATTTGGCTTTTACCAGAAGTAGATCCCCCTCCCTCTACTTGAGGCTGATTTGTACAAATTTCAATCTGTGGAGCATTTTAACTACTTGAGATCTCAAATAAACAGTAAAAATAATTTAGTTTAGAAATCCAAACATAAATCATAACTACAAATTGTCATTTTCATGGATTAAGAAATTTTTTCAGACCACATCTGATTTGAAAAAGAACAAAATTACAACTATATTACTTATAAGATCCACCTTAATTTATGCTTTAGAAGCCTGGACTCTCACAAGACATGATGAAAATGCTCTAGTATCTTGGAGAAAAAAATTTGCACAAGTATTTTTGATGATATTTGGAGAAGATACAATTTTGAACTGTGCAAATATAAAGATTCTGATATAATCAAATACATTAAAATTAATAAAATGAAATAGGCAGGTGTTATGCCGAGATTCTACAGTTCTAAATTTAATTAATAGTTCAAAATTGATAATAGCTTAAAATTCGTTATTTTCCCCTTTCCCTTCAAAATTCTAAATTTATTTGTTGTTTTGGAATATTTCGGCGATTTATTTCCCCTTTAACGTAATTTGTTATCTTTTTAATGTTTTTATTATTCAAAATTGTGCGCAATGTGCCTTTAAACGTTAAATAATCTTTTGCTAATCTTTCGGTCTCTCGCTCGCGTCTTTTAACTTAACTTCAGTTCATTCACGAATCTGTGTAAAAAAGGCACTTTTTAAGACGAAACTTAGCCTTGAACCTCTTATCAGTTAAAAACACCTGCAGAGGGGTGCCAGTAGGGTTGCCTCGCGGCGTCCGGTGACCATGCGTCACCACGGCTCGTGGTTGCCGCCTTGGCGGAAGTTATCCTTTTTTTTTTATTCTTGGCATAACAGCGTTTTTATTTCCGCAGTGTATGCGTAAGCGCTCGGCGCGAAGCGCAGGGTTTCACTCGCCAAGTTTGGCGTCTCCTGGGAAGGCAAGCGTGTTGCCGGACATTCCGATTGCTGACCAGCGAGAGCGAGGAGGCGTTTGTTTTGCTTGGAAGTTCCGTGGAACGGGCCCATGCAAGGGCGCCCGTATCCCGCGGTCGCCGGGAACATGTTTTATGTTATTAGTACTAAGCTTATAATGTACTACAAGTTATAGTTTTTTTAAAAATAATCAATTTGGCACGTCATACAAGTTTGGACGTCTGGCGCAAACATCTCTGTCATCGGCATTTTTCAACAGTTTTCCCGGCTCTCTTCACGTCTGGTGCTGTCCTCTAGCGATAGTGTTTTTTTAAATAATTAATTTGGCACGTCATACAAGTTTGGATGTCTGGCGCAAACATCTCTGTCATCGGCATTTTTCAACAGTTTTCCCGGCTCTCTTCACGTCTGGTGCTGTCATCTAGCGATAGTGTTTCTTTTAAATAATTAATTTGGCACGTCATACAAGTTTGGATGTCTGGCACAAACTTCTCCATCATCGGCATTTTCCAACAGTTTTTCCCGGCTCTTATTGCGTCTGGTGCTGACATCTATGATAGTGTTTTTAAAGTAATTAATCTGGTATTCCATACAAGTTCTGATCTTTAGTACAAGCATCTCCCTCATCGTCACTACTCATCAACAGTTTTGCTGGCTCTTATCGCATCTGCACCTGACATCTAGTGGTAGTGTTGAAAAGTGTTTCACTATGTTAAAAATTTCAAGCAGTAGATGAAAAAAAGAAAACAGTGTTTTCTGTGCACTATTTAATGATTCAACATGAGACGTGTGAAGCCTTGAGCTTAATGTTTTTCAATATTCGAAGAAAGGAAAAGGGGTCCTTTAATTTGAAATGTGATCTAGTGTTTTTGCCAATAATACGTGTCTCTTATTGACGAGTATTTATATTTTGTAACGTAAAGAATTCGTAGTTTTAATAATTTTTATTTCATATTGTTAGAGGTGGACAGCCAGCTCCTTAGGCAGACCAAACTCTGGTCTTCAGACCAGAGTGGATTCTGTTCCCAGGGTTATTTTTATTAAATTACAAAGTTAAAAGATTTTAATTTGGAGCACGAGCAATGTACTAACTTAACTTTATGCCACTATACAAATAATGAAATCTTATAAATGGATCAGATGTTGAATTTTTAATTGTTAATAAAAGTTAATTTTTAATTTAACAAATGAGTTGTGGATTCTTTATGTTGGCTGTGCTATTTATGTATTTAAAAGGTAAGTGGAATTTCTAGAAATATTAAGAAGTTGGAATGTCTTTGAAAGTGTAACATGGTTCAGCACAGACCAAGCTGTAAGTAACAAAGTATATAAAGAAACTAAATAAATAATAATATTAAAAGTAAACTTTATTGATTGATTGGTTAAATCTATACGATCAGGCTAATGTAAGATATTATTAAATAAAATGTAATTATTAAATGATTAAACATAAATATAATAACTTAAAATAATATTAAAAATGAAATAACTTAAAGTATTAATAAATAATAATGTCAAAAGGAAAGCAATATAACATGTGGTGCCGTTCACCTTTTTGGTTCTGCCTGAGTTGTCTGTCCACTGAATAGAATACAATAATATAAAATGGGCTGTCCACCCATATGATAAATTGCTATACAGTAACAATATTGAAATTTTTTTTTATTGTAATAAATTTCCATGTGTATAGGGAAGTGCACAGTGTCTTGAAATTTAATTTCTTTTGGGAGTAAGGGAATGTCTTAAATTTTTTAGGAAGCAAAGTAAGTAGTAAGATGGTAATGTAAGAATTTTTTCATTTTTTTTTGTTTCATTTCAAAATGTTTAGGGTAGGCAAGTTTTGGGATTTTTTTTATATATGCTCTTGCCTGGTGCTGTTTTTGTTTTTATTTAGGAGTTTTTTTTCATTAAGCTTTGTTAGTTGAAATTTTTTTTTCTCTTTCACTCCTGTGTAAGCTAATCATAGCTTGTTGTTTTTAAGAAAGATATTTTTTTTTTGTTTTGTAGAATTTTTTTTTATTTAAAAGTAAAACTTTGGAGTTTGACTCTGTGATTTTGGAATTTGAGTAGGATTTTTTATTGTGAGAAATTTTTTTTTAAGGATCTTTTGGCTATTTGTTTTGTAGGTAAGAGTGCGGCGGAGAAGTGGTTGTTTGTTGTGGGGATTCTGGGAGATTCAGGTTCAAAGGAGGCCTTGCTTTGCTAAATCATTCCTTCTCAACTTTTTTAAGTGGGTAAAATTTTTTCTCAGTCTGCCCATAATGGCTACTTCAGTGCTTTGAGGCCACACAGTTTTCAGGTGTTCACTGGGGAATGCACCTTTTTCCCTCGGGAATTAAATCACTTGCCCATGATGTATGTGTGTATTGTGTTTTTTTTTGGGAAGGGATTCACGACCCCTTGCCCACTGTCAGAATTTTTTTTGAGATTTTTGAGAAATGTTGCAACAGTTTTTATTAAGATTTGAGATAGAGTTATTGGAAATAAGTGCTAACTATAGCGAAAAATGTATGTGTATTAGTAGTTGTGTTTTAAGTGTATTGAATTTAATGTGTGTTTAAAAGTAGCTAAATATGTCAAAAGATCTGGGGTAGTCGTAAATGTTAGGAATTTTTTTTATGATAGGAAAATTATTTTTCTCTTTTGGAATATAGTTTTAGGGATTTCAGTTTCATTTCAAATTTTGGTTTTAAATTTATTAAAGAGGGAGTACAGTGATCAAAAGTTTTCTTTTGTTTTTGTTTTGAATAATTAGTCACAACTCTTGGCTTTGGGTGAAGTTAAAGGTAAGGCTAATGGGTTAGTTTCATGGTCACCCGGAGGAATTTTGAGGTCTGGGAAGCCTTGTTTTCATTGAAATTCTTCTTCACAGAAATGTGTTTGAAAAAGGAAAATTTTTTTTTGTTTTTCAGTAGGCCATGTTAACTGTCACTTTGGTGCTTTGAAGCCGCCTTTAAGGTGCTCAGCTGGGGAATGCACCTTTCCTTTTTGGAGAATTACTTGCCCGCTAAAAATTGTTTTTTTTCTTGTGTCATTGATCCTTCAGCCAAGCGATCGACTTTGGGTAGTGTAAAATTTTTGTTAAATTGTGCAAGTTCAGTCTCAGGTGTTTGTTTTGGGGGGAATGGAGATTGTTCTGTGAAATATTCCTTGAGAAAAATTTTTTTTTTTAATTTAAGTTAGCTTTGTAAAATTTTTTTTTATTTAAAAGTGTTTTGGCTCTTAAAAGTTTGTTGCTGGGAGATTGTGTATTTTCTTCAAATGTGGGGGAGGAGATTTGAAATTGAGTTTTCAGTTGTTTAGTTATTAATCTTGGAGGCCTCAAAATTTTATGTTTCGACCCTTTGAATTCTTCGGCTGGTCCAAAGTCTTCATCAAAATTATTGTTTTATTGTAATGACAAGTAATTGGGAACTCTGTTTTGTTTTTCTTCTTTCCGGCTGTTTGGGTGATGCACTCTACAAATGCAGTTTTTTTGTTTTGGAATTTTTTTTTTTAAATTGAAACTTTTTGTAGGTAATTGAAATTTTTTTTTTTTACTTGTGATGATTGGGAGTGTTAAGATTGAATTGATAGACTGGAAGGTTGAATTAAATTTTGTTTTTGTTTAAAATTACATTTTTTAAAAAAAAAAATTTTTTTTTTGTTTGTCAGAATTTTAATTTTCTGGGAGGTGGAGCTAAAACTTTGGTTTGCTTGAAATTTACATTTTTGGGATTTCCTTTTGTTGAGATTTGTGATTCAAATTTTAGACAGGGGTTTGATTTTCAAAATCTTACCATTTGTGGGAGTTCTTCGAATTTGTTGGATTTCTGGGGACCTTTGAGTTAGTGAAATTCTAGTGGAAGTACACTTGTTTATGAAAGTCACTGCTGCAGAGATGTTTTTTATATTTTTTTTTTTTTGGGAGAATTTCTCGTTCGACAGGATTTGCTTTAGGAAATTAAATGGGACCTTCACGGTTATGTGCTACTTTGGGCCTACAATAGTTTTTTCGAAGGATCTCGATTGTTCGACTCCTTCAAGTTCAAGTTAATTTCTTCTTTTACCCGTCTTGGAAGTACACAGCTCTGGCAGTTATTTCACATCATTTCTATTCTAAATTTGTATTCACCTTTTTCATTGTGAAAATTTTGAAATGGTCGGCTATTCATTAAGTTTAAGTTTTAGAGGGAGTACAGACGTGTACTCTCGCCTGTTGGAAACACTTGATTTTTTTTGTGTGTTGTGTCATTGGGAATTTTGTTTATTGAGGAAGTCTGGCAGGTTTTGGTTCTGTATCACTTTTGCAAACCCGAGGGATGTGGAACGGAGGTTTGACAGACTGTTTTTCAGTGTTTTGAGATTTTCTTTCACCTGGGCGCAGTGCAGTTAAATTCTAAATTTTGGTGACCATTTGCTTTTAAGTGGGTAGTGCATGGTTGAGCTGAGGGTGGTGTAAGCATGAGGAGGCCAGGCTCATGTTGTATATAGGAAGGGAGGCGGACCCAAAGGCGAGGAATGCTTGGGGGCGCCATGAGAAGTGTATTTTTATGTCACATTGCCCAAGCTCTGCTACACACTACTGGGGTTCTTTGGCTTTTGTTTTGATTGGGAGGGATTTGATTTTTTTTTTTGTTTTATGAGCAGTGTATTTTTCCCTTGTTGAGTTTCAATTTTTTTTTAATTAAATTTGATGAGAATTCAGATTTTTTTTTTCTCTCCGTTACGTTCAGTTCGAGTTTTTGAAAATTTTAAAATTTTTGAGTTGTAATGAATGTTTTCTTTTTGGAGGTTTTTCTCCTCTCTTAAAGGGGAGATACGAAATTTTTTTTTAATGAAAGTCTAGGAAAAGTGCAAGTTTTAAATTTTATGGTCATGATCAGTGTGCCTTCCCTGTATGTAAAATATGTATTGTAAACTTTTTTTTTTTCAGATTGTAATCCCAGGAGTTGCTACATGAAGCGAGTGTTCTCGTAGGTTTACAATTTCTCTGCCACCAGGATGGTGTTCTCTTTTGGTCATTTTCGGCTCTTTGTTGTGAAAAATTTTATTCTAAAATTTTTTTCCGGTGGTCGAGAAGAATTATGTTATGCCGAGATTCTACAGTTCTAAATTTAATTAATAGTTCAAAATTGATAATAGCTTAAAATTCGTTATTTTCCCCTTTCCCTTCAAAATTCTAAATTTATTTGTTGTTTTGGAATATTTCGGCGATTTATTTCCCCTTTAACGTAATTTGTTATCTTTTTAATGTTTTTATTATTCAAAATTGTGCGCAATGTGCCTTTAAACGTTAAATAATCTTTTGCTAATCTTTCGGTCTCTCGCTCGCGTCTTTTAACTTAACTTCAGTTCATTCACGAATCTGTGTAAAAAAGGCACTTTTTAAGACGAAACTTAGCCTTGAACCTCTTATCAGTTAAAAACACCTGCAGAGGGGTGCCAGTAGGGTTGCCTCGCGGCGTCCGGTGACCATGCGTCACCACGGCTCGTGGTTGCCGCCTTGGCGGAAGTTATCCTTTTTTTTTTATTCTTGGCATAACAGCGTTTTTATTTCCGCAGTGTATGCGTAAGCGCTCGGCGCGAAGCGCAGGGTTTCACTCGCCAAGTTTGGCGTCTCCTGGGAAGGCAAGCGTGTTGCCGGACATTCCGATTGCTGACCAGCGAGAGCGAGGAGGCGTTTGTTTTGCTTGGAAGTTCCGTGGAACGGGCCCATGCAAGGGCGCCCGTATCCCGCGGTCGCCGGGAACATGTTTTATGTTATTAGTACTAAGCTTATAATGTACTACAAGTTATAGTTTTTTTAAAAATAATCAATTTGGCACGTCATACAAGTTTGGACGTCTGGCGCAAACATCTCTGTCATCGGCATTTTTCAACAGTTTTCCCGGCTCTCTTCACGTCTGGTGCTGTCCTCTAGCGATAGTGTTTTTTTAAATAATTAATTTGGCACGTCATACAAGTTTGGATGTCTGGCGCAAACATCTCTGTCATCGGCATTTTTCAACAGTTTTCCCGGCTCTCTTCACGTCTGGTGCTGTCATCTAGCGATAGTGTTTCTTTTAAATAATTAATTTGGCACGTCATACAAGTTTGGATGTCTGGCACAAACTTCTCCATCATCGGCATTTTCCAACAGTTTTTCCCGGCTCTTATTGCGTCTGGTGCTGACATCTATGATAGTGTTTTTAAAGTAATTAATCTGGTATTCCATACAAGTTCTGATCTTTAGTACAAGCATCTCCCTCATCGTCACTACTCATCAACAGTTTTGCTGGCTCTTATCGCATCTGCACCTGACATCTAGTGGTAGTGTTGAAAAGTGTTTCACTATGTTAAAAATTTCAAGCAGTAGATGAAAAAAAAAAAAAAAGAAAACAGTGTTTTCTGTGCACTATTTAATGATTCAACATGAGACGTGTGAAGCCTTGAGCTTAATGTTTTTCAATATTCGAAGAAAGGAAAAGGGGTCCTTTAATTTGAAATGTGATCTAGTGTTTTTGCCAATAATACGTGTCTCTTATTGACGAGTATTTATATTTTGTAACGTAAAGAATTCGTAGTTTTAATAATTTTTATTTCATATTGTTAGAGGTGGACAGCCAGCTCCTTAGGCAGACCAAACTCTGGTCTTCAGACCAGAGTGGATTCTGTTCCCAGGGTTATTTTTATTAAATTACAAAGTTAAAAGATTTTAATTTGGAGCACGAGCAATGTACTAACTTAACTTTATGCCACTATACAAATAATGAAATCTTATAAATGGATCAGATGTTGAATTTTTAATTGTTAATAAAAGTTAATTTTTAATTTAACAAATGAGTTGTGGATTCTTTATGTTGGCTGTGCTATTTATGTATTTAAAAGGTAAGTGGAATTTCTAGAAATATTAAGAAGTTGGAATGTCTTTGAAAGTGTAACATGGTTCAGCACAGACCAAGCTGTAAGTAACAAAGTATATAAAGAAACTAAATAAATAATAATATTAAAAGTAAACTTTATTGATTGATTGGTTAAATCTATACGATCAGGCTAATGTAAGATATTATTAAATAAAATGTAATTATTAAATGATTAAACATAAATATAATAACTTAAAATAATATTAAAAATGAAATAACTTAAAGTATTAATAAATAATAATGTCAAAAGGAAAGCAATATAACACAGGACATTTGCTAAGAATGGATAACAATAGAACCACAAAGAAAACTTTTATATCTACATCGATCAGGAAGAACAAAGTTCATATCAGATGGATTGATTATGTGGACAAGAACTTTGAGGCGTTAATAAAGAATTGGAGAAGCATTGCTCCGATAGGACAGTTTAGAAGGAACTTTTGAGGAAGGCTAAGGTCCATCTTAGATGATTATGAATATCTAAATGTAAAAATTTACTCTAGCATACTTTGAAACAACCCAAACTTAACTGACAGTTTTAACACATAAAAGAGTATTTGGTGTTCATTTTGATTGATAGTTATAAACCTAGGCTCATACAATCAGAAGACATTATATAATCATATAATGAATAAAATATATATAATTTTTACATTGAAAGAAAATTAATAAAATTATCAGTAATATTAAATGTACTGCTATTTTCTCCACAATTTGGTTTTAAATAATTTTGGATTAATTGTAACGCAAACAAATTTTGAAATTCCACAATCTTTTTAGGTTTGGGCTCATTTTTAAAATTGATAATTATGCTTTTCCAAGTAGAGTGGCAACTCTATATAGTTCAGAAATATTTATTAACTTGAATCTGGCCTATAGTCAGATTTTTCATAACATGTTTTGAACTAAGCTCAGTTTTCAAAAATTTGGTTTGGGTCAGACCAGAAAGTATTCAATGTTTGAAACATTTAGAAATTAAATTTAAACACAATTTTTTTTATTTAAATTACATAAAAATAAATGTTTAAAAAACAACCTATACCTTAATTCTGGAATTCATTTCTTAGATATATTTGGAGAAGTATTGTTTTGATTCGGATAGCACCAAGATACAAAGATGTTTGAGTTAAGCTGGGGCTTAGCTTGAAAATTTTCTCACACATGGGCCAGATTTGGGTACTGAATGGGCTATGCTGTACTGATATGCTATTAGATGGGTTTGGACCTAGTAAAAACTGGAAAATTCAGCCCCTTGCAACAGATCTCTCATACAGTTAAAACTATATATGTAGCTGCTACTATATGAGGATAAACTCATATGTTTATTTTGTAAGCTGTAGATGTTTTTGAGAAAATGCAATACATATTTTTTTTTATTTCAATGATATGGAATTATTACCCTAATGAAAGTTCAGATATAGAACACAAATAAAAAATAGACAAAAGTTGAAAGAGGAAGGGATGTGAAAAAAAGGTCAAAGTACATACTTAAGAAATGTTCATGATGAATACACTAGCATAGATTAAAATATCAATCTTATGTAAATATATTCCACCAAATTTGAAAATATCTAACAGTTATTGGGTAAAAATAAGAAGAATGAAATGTTTATTAAAATATGAGTTTATTTTTAACTTCATAAAAAATTAAAATTTGAAGTAAAACATGTTCTACAGCTGAAACATTATATACATTTTGAAACATGAACAAATAAATATTTAAAATGAGAATTTAGACCAATATCGTTCACAGTTTGTTTTGGATAGGACTCTATAGGTAATTCCTTGTAGAATCTGTACCTAACTTGATAAAAAGCATCCATAAAATGTAATCCAAATTAATTTTCAGAATTAATCATCTTCAGAAACATTAGGAGAACACTAATAAAAAAAAATTACATAGAACAAAATTATATGAATATATTATCAAGCAGAAATATTTATACATATAAAACACAGTTTTCCATTATTTAGGATATAAAAACTTTCAAAATTATTTGGTTCCTTAAAATTCAATGTACAAAAGAGCTGGCAGCTTAATAAATTATGAGAATAAAAAACTTATTCAATGTACTCCACTTCACAACAGTGGTGCACGAGAAAGTAGAAAATGAATTTTTATCACACATATCAAGTTTAATACCTAAATTTGCTTTCAATTTCTGGTCATACCATGGAATAAAAGGAGCTAACTCTAACTTTATGAATCATACAATTCAGCTCCAACCAATCTATCTATAAACAAAGTTTGCATTAATTGCGTTGTTTAAAAATGTGAATTTGAAGATAAAGCAGGAAGTGAGTCTCTTTAACTCCATGGTTTAAATATTCACATTCTGAATTTTTAAATTGGGATGACCTCTGAATATTTACTTTCTTATTTAGCTGAATCACGAAGGTGGGCTCATCTCCATGAGCTGAATACAGTTTCCCTTTATTCGGGCATTATATGCAATTGCATTGTGTTGTGGCAAAGCCTTCAATCTGAGTATTAAATACAAAAATAACAAAAAAGGCTAATTCTCTAAATCCAAGAGTTAATGTGAAAAACGAATTTCAGATTTTGATTCAGCATGGTCGAATTAGTATACATGAGTTTAATCAGCCCTCAGGGTTGAATTTGGTAATATGACATAATGACACTCCGCTTTTAGAGAGGTGATAAATATAATTGTTGTGCTTCTATCTATCTGTTTATTACATTAGCATGAGAGAAATCACCTTTTTCCTTTTAGTGAGAACTATTATAAAATTCTTCAAATATTAATAGCTCATTGTGAATTAGGGGTGAAAAGTTCACCGTTTCTTTACATCATATATTTCTTATGAAGAATGGGTATACTGCTAATCATCAATAAATATATTTCACTTTTGTAAAAAGAGGCTTATAAATGAAACTTATTTGCTCTTTGATTAATAGCATTGTTGCGAATTGCTACCACCATTTTCTTCTATAGCTTATATTTCTCTATTTAAATTTTATAGTATTTTTGTTCACATTTCAATAGTTTAAATTAGAAAGGTTTTGTTTTATTTTCCTTTTAATAATTTACATTTTAAAATGTTTTATTTACTTTTAAATATACCAATTTAGTACTTGAATATTAGACTGGCCTCCACAATGTTTATAGACAAAGCAGAGGTAACTTGCCACAAAGCTTTTGAAATGTTAAGTCATCCTTGAAATTTAAACTGTTGAAAAGTAAACATATTATATTAAATAAAAGTATCACATATAATAGTTTGCTTGTGTTGGGTTATACTTTTGGATATTTAACAATTTTAGAAATTTTGTTTTTAGTTTAAATGTGTTCAGGGGTCTTATTTACATAGTCATTCTCTTTTAGTTATCCATTTTCCAATTGTTTAGGTTTTTGATATTCTTTGTTCAAATAGGTTCTATTCTATAGGTTTTGTGTTAAAAACGGCGAAAGTTCGTTCTTTTTAGGTTTTAGCAATTTAAATTTATTTAAATTGGCTAATTTGTGATTCCATTTATTGCCCTTTTTATTCCCTTTAATTTGATTCCAAATTTATTGCTCTCTGTTAAAAATTGGTTAATTCATCGCAATTTTACAGTTTTATTCTATTTTCAGCTTTTTAAATATTTCAGAATCGTCCATATTTAAATTATTGCCGAATTCGTATATTTCCAACTCGTTTCACTTCATTTCTTTTTAATTTTCGTCTGCTTTGAAATTCCATTTCTCTTCTTTAAAGTTTCGAGTTTTTAATTGGTTGACCGTAATATTAAAATCGTCTGTCATTAATTATTTTATCGTTCATTGATAGTTTTGTTTACAATCTGTGGCAGCGATGTTTGGCAGTATATAAGCAAAATCGCGCGTTTTTTTGCTCTCTTTTGCAATTGATTAGAACCTGAGATGTGATCTGTTAAAGCTGTTGTTTTTAGCGCTTCGGCGCGAGCCGAGCCGAAGTTCGGTTTCGAAATGGAACGTTTTTTTTTTATTCTCATCTAAGCATGTGTTTAGTTTACTCCGAGATGAATTCTTCTGACTGTTAAACCAACATTCTTTTGATGTTTTTTCGTTTAATTGATTCCTCCTTCCATGCTCTCTGAAAATGTTTCGTCTGGATGATGTGGGAGCCGGACGTTTGTTATGTCTAGACGGACGGAACGATTGGAGGTGTTATTGGTCTCCCATCCTCTAAATAGAGTTTCTGCGATGTCAGCGGAGATGAGTTAACACGTCAACTAAGTGTTTGGTTCTCCCGGGTTATGCTGCTCTTATTATGAAGAACTGGAGCGTCATTTTTGGTGAAAAGCACCAGACATATGCGATGCATTCAGTCCTGATGTCAAAGATCCGGTGTAGCTGTGTGGAGAATTTATTTCTTCGTTACTAAACGTCCTATTTGGAATCTTTTGGAATTCGGATCCGGCCGGAGATTTCCCTCACCTCTGATGGACATAACCCTCCTTTGCCGTGTTTGCCTTTCAAGAAGGGAACTTTGGTGACGTTTTTGCTGTTGGGTCCTTTCCTGCAGATCTCGGAAGCTTATCTTGGAGCCTTGGTGATATAATTCTTTTCCTTCAAATTTAAGGCTAATTTACTTTTGCATTATTTAAAATTTAATTGAACTAGCATAGAATAAGACCCCTTTAGACTTATATATTTTAGGTCACCTGAACCTGAGGTTAAGTTTAACTTTTGTTCTAAATTTCCCTTTTGGCTAACTTATGTTCTTTTTATTCCAAATTTTAGTTTTGATAAATAGTTGTATAAGTTTAATATTGTTAACTTTAAAATTTAATATTCTAACGTTTTTACTACCACTATACGACCGGCCATTCCATTTATTATTTAAGTTGTTTATTTGATTTGTTGAGTTAATGAGATGTTGTAAAATGTTTTGAAAATTATTTTAAAAGTGAAGTTTAAAATTTTAATAAACGTTAGATTTTTGAAAACCTAAAATCTGTGTTCTCTCCTTTCTTTTACTTTTAATGTTTTTATTTTTAGGAAAGTTCCATTTAATTACATGTAGAGTACATATTTGTACACGTAGGGAAACTGGTCAATAGGTCCTCTTTCAGTTTACTTTCTGTTTATTTAAGAATTCAGTTATATTTTTAGAATGTTTTCAGATTTAAGGAACTTTAGAACTTTTTCAGAGTGTATTTCAGTGTTTTCAGATTTATGTTAGATAAACTTTACAAATTTCAGATATTTTTGAGTGTTTTCAGAAGAATGATTTTTAGGTTTTAAGAAATTTGAGAACTTAGAATATTTTGAATGATAGAATGATTCAGAATGTTCTTTGTCTTTTAGTATATCATAAATGCAGTAGATTTCCCCCCCCCCCCCCAACACTTGTATTCATCCATCCAAGACACTCTTTGACCTTCAATACTGAATAGTTCGAAGAATAATTAAACTTTTCATGCTATTCTGTTTGCAATATGTTTGATTTAACTACAAATCTCAGAAAAATCCATTGCAGAAAATTTGTAACCCACCTATTATTTCTGACCATATTACACAATGTTATACAATGAAGAGTATGAGCATGTCATAAAACCTATTATTTCTGCCAATATTACATATTATAAAATGAAAAATATGAGCATGTTATGAAGGAATGGAATGGATCCCACACAGTTTCCCATTAGAAAGCCAGTGAAACCATTATGAATGATGAAATTAGAGTCTCTCAAAATAGTCGTTTCTTTTAAAATCACCAATATTACTAATAAATATTTTTAACCTTCACAATGAAAAGCTCACATATGAAAATTTATGGAAACTTTATCACGTTGGTGTAATAATATTGTTGGTGTAGTAAATAGTTTTGTCAAACAGTTATTTGTCAAACAGCTATTATTTGTCAAATAGTTATAACTGCCACTTTTTGCTGATCGAAGAATAACTTTCTGTAAATCTTTAACATTTTTGTATGTAAAAAAAAAAAAAAAAAAAAAATTACAAATATTATACATTCTATCTTCTACATTTAAAATGTATTTATTATACACTTACGTGTCAAAAAAAAAAAAAAAAAAAAAACAATGGAGAGGACCTGTACCATTATTAGCAATATTGATCAGTTTGATTGGGTTTAAATATAATTTATTGGTGTGGTTTAAAAATATGACAAAAGTTAGTTATTTATTATTCCCCTTTTTAGATATCAAAAGGATTTTTTTAGAACAATATTGCAGACATATATTAACATAATTATTGTTAACTTTTTATATCATATTCAAAATTCAGTTGATTAACCTCAACTGAGCTTTAACCAACAACGCATTTGTTTGCATTGTTTGGCAAAGTGAAAAAAAAAACCCCATCATGATGAAAGTTGAGGTATAGAATTCAACATTTGTTAAGCTAAAATAACAGAGTTGAAGGTCTCTGAGAAGCTAAGACAAGGACTTAAATATTCTGGCAAAATGTTTAGTATGGAATATGAATATTAAAAATGAATTTGAATTCATTATTTTAATATTAGAACAATACTCATTTACCAAATATTCAACGAAACAACACTGGGATCCTTCCATCTTTATCATATACTGCATACAAAGAAATCCTCGTTCATCTGAACGAATAGAGACTTTAGAAGACAGAAGAAGGGCTCTTAAGGATGGCTTTATCAGAAATATTTGGTACCTGATAGCAGAGAAATTAAAATTTTACTAGATATTTAACTTCTGTAATATCTTTATAAAAGAAAAAAAAAATACATGATTAAGATATCATATAAGATACTATATCAAAGATAAAATTTTGCAGAGTTATAAAAAGAATTTTATAGAATTGCATTGCACATTTATATTTTATATCCAACTTTTGATATTTCATAATCTTTTACAGCATTCAAACAGATGCTTTTTGCATAGATAGCATATCTTTAAATAAAATTTCAATAATTATTTCTAAATGAGTTGTCAAATGGAAAATTTAGCTTACAATATGAAAACAATGTTGGTCAACATTGAAAAGTTTAATTCCAAAATGACCTAAATCAAATTAGTTTGTCTGTCTTGTGTGATATGACTGCTGTAATTGCTATCCATGTCGACTTTTGGTGTAAAATAGCTGAGGAATCCACCACCAGCTTTGGTCATACTCATGCCAGTGGTTTGAGGATTGAAGTTTAAGATTTTAAGAATATCAGAGGAATTCAATTGCTCTTTCATTGAAGATACCAAAATTCGAGGACCAGTTTTAAGGATTTTAGCTCTTTTCAGCATGGAATGGTTGATAGCTGCAATGGCAGTAAAAATATTTTTTACAAGCCACAACTTTGCAAATCTTTATGGTACCAAAATGGGGGTTACAAATTTATTAGGCAATAAAAGAGTATTAAAATAGTTTTTACTAAAATTACATAAAGTATTTTCCAGAAATAAATACTCTTCAAATGATAACAATAAAAACTGTACTTTTGTATGAGATTTAGTTCACAAGCAATTAACTTTTAGTATTCAATTAGGTGATTTAAGTTTAATAAAAATGTATTCAATACTATTTTATTGAATAATAAATTTGTAACTATCATGCTTTTTATAATCGACTACTAACATTTTTTGTATCAGGGATGAGGAGCGACCTAAAATGTTATCACATTTATAAGTTCTCCAATGACTAACAACATACCTGCCAACTTTTACGCATTATGCGTAAAATTTACGCATTTTAACCGCTCTTTACGCTTTTACGCATGTATTGCTATATTTTACGCATTTCCGCATTTATTTGAATTTTTTAACATTACTAGGAAATCAATCTTCGGCGAAATTCTCTGGCTTTTTTTGTTTGAAATTTATTAATTAACCAGACGTTTTATAATTCCTCGGAAACACCATTTTACGCTTTTTCAGCAGGGATTTCTACCATTCCCGGGATCGTAGCAAATCCATAATAAAATGCAGGGTAATACCAATCAAATTAACGGAGATTTACGGCCGCGTGTAATGTAAATGAAGATCTCGATCGCTTATTTTATGAAAGTAATAAATATACTTCTTCAAAGGTTGTCTAATTCAGCATAAATTGCTAAAATGTTATTTTGTTCATTAATTTCGCATAAACACTGCGATTGCGCAATTCAGTTTGGTCTTATGAATCCCCGAGAAAACAAAAGTATCTTTTTCCATCCATCTCAATCTTCTAAATATTGCATTTTTGATTGACTGAACTAGTTTATTTTCATATTCTAATTAATTATTATGGTTAATTTCTTAATTATTTTCACATAAACAGTGCGATTGCGCAATTCAGTTACTTCGCGTGAATTACCGAGACTGCGTTAGTATCTTTTTCCATCCATCTCCATCATTTAAATATTGCATATTAGATCGATTGAACTAGCTTATTTTCATATTCTGATTAGTTATTACGGTTAATTTTTTAATTATTTTCGCATAAACAGTGCGATTGCGCAATTCAGTTACTTCGCGTGAATTGCCGAGAGTACGTTAATATCTTTTTCCATCCATCTCCATCATTTAAATGTTGCATATTAGATCGATTAAACTAGCTTATTTTCATATTATGGCTAATTATTAAGGTTAATTTTTTAATTGTATTTGCATAATACAAATTTTTCTATTTTGAAAAATGGGTATGAACTCTGTGAAGGAATATTTTCCAATAAGTGGTATTAAAGCAATAATTTAGGCAAATAAAAAGGAAACCATTTTGGCAGGAACATAATTTAGTGCTATTATTTTTTTTTAATTATTATTATTATTATTATTAAAGATCAATATTTGTTACTCGTAGTGAAAACCTGTGTTTTACCAAACATAAATATTTGTTTTCATTATAAAATAATTTTCACCGGATAAAACCTTTATATATTTTTTATTTTATAATTTATTGTCCTGAAATTTTATAAAATTGGTGTCCTGAATTTTCATATTCTACAAGTAATATGCCTGATATTTAATGCAGGTATTTGTACATAGTTAAATTCATTAGAAATGTCGTTTGTGCGTGTAGTTTAAAAAAAATCATAAATGTCATTCACGCAAAATTTTACACATTCCAATTTTCCCAGGTTGGCAGGTATGCTAACAATACCATAACTCTTTTTATATTGATTTATTTTATATTGATACTTATTTTCCATTCAATCCTTGAATCACTGGTGAAAGTTTGGCACATGATACTGCTTTGTCCTTCTACCTCAAGATTACCCACTAGTAGCTACAATGCAGCTGTTATATACAAGAGAGATGAGCAAAATTGATTTAAACCCTTTTGGAATTAAGCTCTTTAATTATACAGTGTTAAAATACATCGTTGGAGCAAATTATTGGTATATTCATGCATATTTAAAAAGCGAATGCCCAGCAAGAATAAATTTATTAATGATACGTATTTTATTAGAATCAAGGAGACAAACAATATTGTAAATATTAACCTAGCATTATATAGATTAGCATTTTCAACCATTTTTAGTGGTCATCACCCCTTTATAGAAAATTTTAAGCATATATCTTTCATTGGTCACTATTGTGTAAAGGGGGGGGGGGGGGGGGGGGTCATTACTTCATGTCATTTGGATAAATTTTTTTGCAAAATAATTTTATTTTAAAAAGATTTGAAAAACTATTTATCACGAAATCTAACTTAAAAGAAGAAGTCTGTGTCCCTGTGTGGGTCTATACAGTCTGTAGTGGGAAATCCAAGTATCGTATGATCATGAAATTTGGTACATAGGTACTACAGGACCCGAATAACTGCACATCAGCATTATTTATTTATTTATTTTTTTCAAATTAGTTTTTCAGTTATTTTACGTTTTAACTCGATTTAAAATGATTTTGGATGATATTCACACAAATCTATTCCTTAGCGACCTAAAATTTATCACAGAGTTTCCATCTTGACACTATCAGAAAAATCAAAGAACATTCTTTCAAAACAATATTTGAACTGAATCCATGGAATAATTTCTTCATATATATATATATATATATATATATATATATATATATATATATATATATAATATATATATATATATATATTTATTTTAAATACAATAAAATTTTTATTTTTTACATGATCTGATATATATATATATATATATATATATATATATATATATATATATTGTCACATTTGAAAAACTAAGATTAGCATAATTCTATAATTTTGCTAAAAGTTAAATATTCTAATAACTTTTTTTTCTATTTCATAAGTAATTTTAATTTTTGTAATTTTTTAAGTAATCGCATTCAGTGATTGCAATGAGCCATCTCCCATTTCAACAGAGATTCTGTGTTGCCCATTCTCTAGATCAGATTCATTTTAAAGAGAGGTAAATGGGTCACACATAATGGATGGGTTCTTGGCATTCAGGAAGAAACTTATGGAAAGGTTTTGAATCTTTCATTTCTTTCTGTTTTGAGGAGAGCATGCATTTTTCTATTGTTGATTTTGGTTTGCGGATAGCTTGCTTGGTGAATTGAGTAGTAACAAGCAATTATTTATGACCTGGACAATGACGGGTAATTAATTCTTTCTAGTAATTAATAAAATACAATTAGTACTATTAAACTATCTTTTATATTTTGGGGAAAAAATTGAAAAATCAGGACAAGTAGATTAGAAATCTGCATAGGCCTGACCCATGAGTCAGGCCGGGGCTTGAATTTTGGAACACTTTTGCAGGTCCGGCTGGACTCTGGCTTAATTTTTTAAAAAGTCAGATTTAACCAGGTCAAACATATTTAATTTTGAAAATATTTTTAAATAAATTTTAATAGAATACATGAAATTATTGTGTTGATGTAAAGACCTATGTATAAAGATTGGGTTGAGAATCAATAGATTTTAGGCCAGGCTGGGCTTGGGTTCTACATCATTTCTTCACACTCAGATCGGGTTTAAGCACTGGTTCTGTCAGTCTGAAATTTTGACCCGTGAAGACCTCTAAAGTAGATATTATAGGTAAAAGTCATTCAATTGTCAATACTTGGAAATTAAACCCCTGTATTCATAAAACAACCATGACATGCCCAACCACCCAACCTGTCCACTCTTGCTGCACTTTATTAAAGTTACTAATAACTACCTTGAGAGTAGTTAAATTGTGTATCACAAGGTTGCTAACTATTTCTTAAACATTTTCAGGACACTATGTTAAGTAATACATTGCCTCTGGGATGTGGTGTGACAATGATGACATAACAAAATCATTGATTTAATTGTTGCAAACAGTTTACCTGAAAAAAAAAAGTACTTTATAAAACAACACATAACAAAAATAATGGTATCAATCAGTTTTAGAAGCAAAACACGCTTCCCTCTTGAGAATTAAAAAAATAAAAAAACAATTATACAAACATGAAAACTGAGCTGAAAACTGTCTTCTGTACACAGAATGAACATGGGAGTCAAAGGCATAGACATGAGATGGCAGCCATCAGATATGGGTGGTTCTCGCTTGGTTGCAAATTGCATACACTGAGCTTCAAGACAAAGAGTACCTTGAATTTTGAGACATTTTGCATTTCAAATAGGGTTCATTCAGAATCCTAGACATGTTCAACTCTAGTACTGCCCTCAGTCAATCTGGAACCCTACATACAAGTTATGTCTGACTGAAGTTGCGTACAATTTAAAATTCAACTCAAGGAAGTTGTCTATAATTTCCATTGAGAGAGCATAGTAAAAATGAAGGGATTTAAGTTGTCTTTGCTTGTGGGATAAATGCAGAGTGGCATAATGTATAGCACACATTTCATAATATCTAAACTCAAAATTTTCTTATAAAACAAAAATTGAACACTAATATTTGAACCCACCCTCCTTAATAATAATGGAGGCGAGAGGGACACAATATCGGGAATATACCAAAACACCCTATGAATTCCATCATAGAATTTAATGCATCCACTAGCATCCTTTTAAAACATAACACCTCTTTTAGAAGTGAAATCACCCCCTGGGAGGTGATACCACCCAGATTGAGGACTTGTGACATAAATTATTTTATTAGCTTGATATGGCTTAGACAAATCTGATAAGAATAAAAATGTGTGTGCTTCTGGAATATTTTATATAAATATCGAAGACTGGGGATACTGAGCATAAAAAAGAGGCAGAGCCCTGAAATTAACTTATAATTTAATAGCAAAATAATCGTGATAGATCATACCTATTTTTCACTGTTGTATTGCAGTCAAATGATTCTATCATGTCAGAATCCTTTGAAAAGTTTATCTGTAAATAAAAATACTTTTTAGAACAAATTAAAAATATAAAATTTTATTAATATTTCATTATGAATAAGATACGGGTGTGATCATCAAATAACACAAAGAAAAAAATGTATTCTCTACATACCTAAAATAAACAGATATATGGCAATTTTTATTAAGTAGAATGTTTACATAGAATGTAAAGCTGCTCTACACCTACATATTTTGCAAATACCCTAGAAACTACATATTACATAACTGGACAATTAACTTTAGTACCTGGGGAGCCTTTTCATTTGCATTATAGCATAAAATTACATTCAAAATTATTATTGATACAGTTAAGCATATTTATATTTTCCTGAAATTTTCAAAGGTCAGTTTGTAAAAAGAGGCAATTTTCTGATTTGCACCAAAATCTAATATATGCATAGTGACTAGGGATTTCTAAATTAGACACTTTTACATCCTTGGGATTTCAGGATTTTTTTTCAATCACAGGATCCTGCAAGATTTATTTGGAATTTCATTTTACTTAAAGAAAGCCATATTTTATACTCTTATGTTTTGATTACTTTGCTTATAAATATTACATGTATCTTAAATAATAATTTGTTGAGAGCACTCTATAACAAATCCTCAGTACAAATGAATATATTGAACATTTTTATAATAAAGAGGAAACTCTTTTGGTAATTTTGCATTTATAATAAACACCAATCATGTTCATAAAATCATTGAACAATAATGAACCACCTAAAGTAATATACCTTAAATTAAGCAATAAAAATATATGAAAAAAAATCTGGTTACTTTATATTACATACATGTGTATATTTTGATGCAGGAACTAACGTTGCTAACGTTGAACAAAAGCATATAAAATTTGTTTCTCGTATGATTCAGACCTATCAGTAACAGTATATTTAACATACAATTAAATGCATTACATTCTCAATGCATAAAATAAAGAAAAATAAATAACTGCATTTCTTCCCAAATTTTAGAGAATTCATTGTCATCTTGAAATGCAATCCTTTTTTACCTAAAATAAAAAAGATGATTAATTCTATATAGTGATTTTTTGGATCTAATCAATGGAAGATACTTATGTAGAGCTCTAATTTATAAAATCTACAATAACATTCTTCCATGTATACATAACTTATCTTTCCAGTTTCAATATATATAGAAATGTAAAAAAAACAAACTATGACATAAAACGTGTTGAAATACAAACACAAGAAATTCCATATTAAAGAAAGTAAAAATCATACATGGATAGTTGAAAGGGAACCTTTTGTTGTAAGCTGAAAATAAGGTTCATCTGGAGACATGAGAATTTCCAAAACATCACTGTTCATATCCAAATCACCCCACGCTTCTTTAAGCAAATCGGACTAAATGAAAAAGAAATAAATATTCTGTATGATACATTTAATCGATGCAGAATACCATAGAAGCAAATAGTATAAAATTACTTTTTATCAGTTGTAGAATACTTTTCACAGCATTGGAGAAAAAAAAATTGCTATATGGCCTAAAAATAAATGTCTTTTACAATATTAGTTTATTCAGATATCCATGCTTTGTGTCTCTTATACTCGAATTAGTTTGTTTCTTACTGCACTGACAGAAGGTGATTTAGCCATCCTCAATACAATTCATATGCCTGTGTTTGTAACATTTATGTGGCTTTAATGTTTTAATTTATATATGAATGTTTATCAAAAAACTTGCTTATCTTATTTATGGATCAAAAAAGTCTTGTAGCTTGTATATAGATTTCATACAGACATTTAGACAATTTTGATTTTGTGCTGAAAATGGAAAATTTGGTGTTCTGGGATAAACAAAACATTTACTGTTTGAGAAAAAAAATTGGAAGAAAATCTAAAACCTACATATAAATTGAATCCCTAACTTCAAATTGATATGCCTTAAACCAGTGTTTTTCAAAGTGTATTCTGAAGAACCCTTGGGGTTCTGCGACAGTATTCTAGGATTCTATGGTATGATAGTTTCATGTAAATTTTTATGAAAATTAAAAAATTTGGATGCATAATTCGGACCACACTGGAATTTTTCTTATTTTAAGGTTCTGCAAAACAGGTTCTGAAAAACACTGCTTTATACCATTTATAAAATTTTATTTAACATAAGAATATACCTTCAAACGTTGCCTATAATGTAAAAATTTGCCTTCCGATTTTTTTTACATCAATATATCATTTTTGTTTTCTTTCCTGTATATTTTGGGTTTTTCGCTAAGCAAACTCATTCAAAATTGCTTTTTCCTTCGCAAAATTATAATTAAAGAATGTCTGTAGGATGTGCATCGAATTCAATGTGTGCATTAAAATTTTTGCCTAATTTGTTAGTATTCTTTTAATACACATTTTAGGAATCAATAATAATTAATATGCTCAGTTTGAAGTATGGAATTTCTTTAACATGATCACTACTTTTATCTGGAAGTTGCAACTATCCAAAATTTTAGTACCATACATGTTATGCAATTATATAAGAAGTAAGATTTCCATTTGATTTAAAAACCCTATTTAGTATAGGGCATGAATACCCTTTAAGTAACACTATGATAATACCCTATGAGTAATTTATAGCAAAACATGTTTCTAACTTCCAAATTTTGGCAGAACTTCTTTTAAATACACTATAATATAATTCTAACCCCCCTGTCCCCCTCCCTCCAAACTGAGGCCTTCTTCTTTCCAAAATTTACTCATTTATACACAAGTTTATACAGAAAATCTAGTGAAAACTAATTTTTGGTTACAACTTTGCTAAAATTCTGCTAAAACATTAAATAAGTAAAAAACTAAAATGAATTTTTAATACTCTCATGTATTTCAGGATTTTTCCGGAAGTATTTCTACCAAATTTCCTAACCGTGCTTTGTTTAGTTTTTCTGGTACAGCATGCACAAATAAACACACACATATTGCTTCTATAACTACAAATAACAATAGCATTGGAAAATTTGCAAACAGATGCAGAGAATGAAAGAAAGAACACTAACCTGCATAATGATTTTATTAACAACTTTTGAAGGAGTAAATTCAAAGTCAAGCACATCTTCCGGTTCTAAAGTTTGTAACTTACAGTCAGTCAAAACACCATTTTCTTCTAAACTGAATTGATAACAATAAAAAATAAATTAACAAAGATTTATTTACTATAATTTCTTCTCAAGTGCATTTGCATAATTACATGAATTTTAAGTGAGCAATGGTCAAGTCAAACATATATAATATTTTACCGTATGCGGCATATCTACCAAAATTTCACATTTCCTTTTCCCTCACAAATCTAAGCAATCTAGATTGAAATTCAGATTTAAATATCAAGTGTAAGACTCGACTTAACTTTCTCATACATTCATATTCCACTTATATCATAATTCATAAGCAATATCAGAATTTTATTAAAAAAGTTTATATTTTAATGAGTTTCCACTCACAAATTAGTCTTTAAAATTAATCTTAAAAGTCTTTTAAGTTTATTTTTTTAAGTTAGCAACAGTTTAGTGACATTAATGAATTAGATGCATTTGGCTAATTTGAGTTAATATAAAAGGTATCAAGAAAAGTCATGGCCAATAACTCGGGAAGTATTAGAGTTATTACACAGGGTGAGTCAGAACTCTTAGGCCAAACTTTAAGGGGTAATAAATCACATCTAAACAAACAATTTTTGTCAAAGCAGGGTCATAACGCAAGAGGTGAACCGCTAGATGTCTCTGACATTTAACGCAGTGACGACTGCATCAGAACTACTCAGGGTTTAAGCTGATCGTCTGATCTCTCCTATCTCGACTTTTTCTTATGGGGACATATGAGAAAAGTCTCATCTACGATAGCCCCATTGACTCTGCCGAGGACCTTGTTGCTAGGATTGCTGTTGCTGCCGGTATCCTCCAAGATATGCGGTGGTGTTTTTGCTAATGTGCGCCGCTCGCTATTTTTGTCATACAAAGCAGAGTCGTAATGCAAGAGGTGAACAGCTAGGTGGTAGCTCATGAAATGAGGAAATTATGACTCTCGTGAAAAGAGGAAACACAAAAATGACAGAGTAGGTACGAAGTACATTTTACTGACAGAAATTGCAGAATGCATGGACAAAGTTACAGAAACTGCTCAAAAGTGCGACCATCAGCAGTAATGCAGGCTTTACACCTGCGACGTAGCGAACGGCGCACGTTAGCAAAAACATCAGGCATATCTTGAACAATGCCGGCAGCAATAGCAATCCTAGCAACAAGGTCCTCGTTGGGGCTATCGTAGATGAGACTTTTCATATGACCCCATAAGAAAAAGTCAAGACAGGAGAGATCAGGCGATCCGCTTAAACGCTGACTAGTTCTGACACAGTCGTCACTGCATTAAATGTCAGAGACGTCTAGCGGTTCACCTCTTGTGTTACGACCCTGCTTTGTATGACAAAAATTGCTTGTTTAGATGTGATTTATTACCCCTTAAAGTTTGGCCCAAGAGTTCTGACTCACCCTATATATATTTTTATGCAAGTGTGTAGGAAACCCCTATAGCACTACACAATGAAACAACTTTATAAGAGTTAACTTCCTTTTTTGGGGAGTATGGGTGCTGTCTTGCTTTCTGTTAGAGATATGTGGAAAATGTCCATTACAAAGTTATAGAGCACTGCAAAATTTGTACTAAACATTTTTATCCAACAGCAAAAGATGGAAAGGGACTCTGCTGAAAACCAGTGTATACAATCTAACTCTCCTCCAAAAAAGAAAAAATATATATATTATATATATATATGCATACACATTACACACACATATATATATATACACATACACACACAGATATCACCTCAAAAATGTCATTAGTATTCAGGGATGCTTGAAATATGCTCTCCCATTGAAAACTCGAATTCAAATTTTTGAGCCCATCACAATACTTTCCTTATACATTATACTATGTATATAAGGAAAGTAAAAATGCATAGAATTTATTTTAAAGAAAAATAAGATATCCGTTTTAAATAAAGCATTTTCTATATATTAACAAAATTGTATTAAATTCAGTCAATTTTAATAACTAACTTATATCACTTACAGCAAAACAAGAGGTGCCCCATAACCAGCATAGCATATTTTTACTGTTGTCATTGAATTTGGATTATTTTTATTGCCAAAGATATTTAGGCATTCCTAAAATATAAATTACTTTAAGTATATAAAAGTATTTTACGAAAAATAATAAATAATAACTAAAAATAAATCTTACCAACAAAACATTTAAATTTATTTTAAATATTACGGTTTGTTCTTTGATTTCATATTCATCAAATATAGAAGATTGGACATAAGCATTTCCTTGAACAGACTTTGTGTCTTCAACAGTTACTTTTAATCCATCAGTAGTTGCACAAACAGTTGCAACCTTTGAAAAGAAATAGATAAAATATAAGTAAGATAAAATAATATAAAAGTAATATAAAATATAAGTAATATAAAATATAAGACACTTATAATTATCAAATGTATTACTATCATCAATATACATTAAACAAGAAAGATCAATCATGCATAAGCATTGATTATGAAACACTTTCCAACTGAAATGCAATTTCATTTAAAAATCTCTAAAATGTGATACATTCAGTGGTGATATCTTTTACATTATCTCAGTACTACAGTAATTTATTATACTTAAATATTTAAAACTGTATTGAAATATAAATCATCTGATTCTCTAGGCAAAATCAATGAATATTTCATTCATATAACTTGTATTCCAGACTCCAGAGCTAAATAATTTTGTGTGAAAAAAATTCAGCAATTCTTATGTAACTCACTTTACAATCGCTTGAGATATTTGCATTCTGCATAAGTTAAAATTAGGCTTCGTTGAAGAAATAATAAAAGTTTAGGGATCATTTAAAATCACAACTATTGTAATTGCGTAGGCACAGAATTTAGATACACAGATATACAGATAATATATATGTGTGTGTGTGTATGTATTCAAAGAATTGGAATCGTGCCGAAGATCGGAACTCGAATTTTCGAAGGATCTACACGTTTTGGGACTTCTAGAACACGAAAAAACTATTTTTAGGAAGACATCAGTGTGTGTAAGGGTGTATCTGTATGTGTTTCTGTGTGTCTGTGAGGATATTGCATCCACTCTAACTGAAAAACTAATGGACCGAATTTAATAAAATTTGGTAGGTAAGTTTTTTGTGGGAAACCCTGATGTTCATTTGATTATAGTACTATTCGTAATAAAAGAATCTGCCTTCTTTGTGAAATGGCTGGCAGAAATTGCCTTTATCCATTCTAGCTAAAAACTAATGGACCAAATTTAACACAATTTGGTGTATAATATTTCAATAACCTACAAGTGATTTATATACCAAATTTAACAAAACTTGTTATATAAATCATTTGTAGGTTATTCTAGTATGATTCAGGAAAAAGGAACGGGCTGTTTTTGCGAAATTGCCCGCAAAAATCGTTAAATATAAAAATAAAAGATTACGTGTGCTCAATTATATCAATTAAATTCCTATTTTATACTTGATTTTTAACAACAAAAAGAATAAGACTAACCCCATTACTCTAGGACTAGCCGTTCTTGAGATATTTTAGTTTTGTTTGCGACTTTCGCTACGCCACCTTTGACAATAAGTCCATCTATCAAATGAGAACCAAATTTAAGTTTAACGTGCAAATTCAATATCATTTAAAATACTTATGGCTGTTATTTTGTGCAGATAAACTCAAATTATTATTGAAGAAATAAAGAGAACGTGAATATGAGTCTGCAGAGAAAGACACGTGCTGTCCACATCAGAATTTTTAACAATATTACAACAATGATTTATAGAAGTGAACGGGGATTATTTGCAGGCCATTTCGAAAAAAATGTAGGATCTATATTTAAAGATCCACCAAATTGTTGTAGAATAAAATGTTCTACAAATTTAAGCTGTGTACCAAATTTTAACTCTCTAGGACGTAGGAAAGTGCATTAAAAACTCCATCAAATAAGTATATCATGAAGAGTTATATAAAATTTCAACAGGTCCATGGCAAACATTATAAACAGGTCCCAAAATTTGTATTTACATATTTCTATATTCTACATTTTGAGCCTGGTTGTTCTAGATTAAGTAAAAATATTGTATTAGTTTACTGGTTCTTTAGTTTTTGGATTTTGATAATAGTTAAGAAAACCTCCGAAATACAAGGTTGCATTAATAAAAAAAATATTAGATTCAGTAATTTTACACATTTCAGAATATATGCTTATATAGTATTCTTGTAATTTAAAATCTTAATTGTTTTCTCTACATAGCATTATTGCCACTAGAGGCATCTTTTTAGTAAAGTTCACAAGTGAAGAAAGGGGTATTTTGTTTCATGACATTTAGATGTTTTGTTCTGTCATCCACTATATCATGAAATATGTAATTCTTATTATTTTTTTACATTAATGAGATTTTGTTAAATGTCAATCTTAAGAGGTGTCTAGAGCGAGCAAAGGTTAACCTTTTCATAAATGCATACCACCCAAACCAAAAATTTAAGTACCACTGACAAAAATATGTCCTGTATACAAATAGAAAGTCAAGACTATTGCACTTCATTAGGTTATTGTCACATTTTTATTTTGTTTTTAATAAAAGAAAATTGAGCAAAATTAATAAATATATTAGAAAATACAATCGACAAACAATATGATTCTTGTTTAAAAAATGATTTAATGAAATACTTGTACTACCTATTTGACAGAAATTGGTTTATTTATATCTAGTTCTATTTTACTTTATTTTAAAGATAAATTTGTTGAGTTTCATTCTATATTTGTTTTAAGTATGGCATTGAAGAAAATCCTACTTCACATAAGTATGTTGAACAAAATGGCAATAAAAACATCAATTTTTCTTTCTGAAATGTTTCTAAAACCTTTCGTCTGTTTAATTCAGAAGTTGACAAAAGAATTATTTTTTAAATTATTCACTAAATTTGTCACATGATCAATGAGTAGCTCTTTCTTCAGAAGAAAGCTATTGCTACAAATTATCTATGTACCACTGGCTTAGAGTTTTTATTTTATTGAAACAACATACTCTACTTGATGTGCTCAGGATAAGCAATTAATGATTTTTTTACTAAAGATTTTGTATTGAACGTCCAATTATGAGCTTGGTTTTGCTGCTTATAAAAATCTGCTACTCTGAGCATATTTCTTCCATATCTCTAGAAAAATATAGCTAAGCACCAAACCTGAAAATAGGCATCTGCTACAGGTTAATTAAACAATGAAGTATGGCAATTAAATGAAACTAACCGGCCATCACTCCCCCATTCTGTTATAATAAGAAAACTGCCCAGAACTGTGTGTTTCTTCCCCCCAATTCTCATCCCTCATATGCATACTAGTGAGACCCATGGGTATTCTGCCCTAGACGGTATAGATAAAAAATACACAAGAAAATTTTCTACTTTTGTTGAAAGAAGCTTGATATATTTTGAACTAGTTGCCTTCGGCAATCAGCCTGTTCATTACTTTTGAAAATTCTGACCATGGCAAATTCGCTGGTGCCATAACCCCGTAGAGTTGTTGTTGAGACCCAGATCATCCGACCTACCAGAAAGGTGTAAGGTAACAATTTGGAGGGCCAGGAAGTGCCACACAATTTAGACCGGAACACAGTGGGGAAGGCATCCACAGGGACTGTACCCTCCTTCCCCTACCACCAACCTCTCGGAAGTACTTACGGACCCACATGTTTAAAGCGATCATACTCCGAGTGAACACGGTGGCAGTTTTGGCAGTGGTGGGAATCGAACCCGGACCTACCGAATGCAATTCCTGCGCGCTAACCATTGGGCTACCGCGTCCTCAACCCCGTGGAGTTAACAAAGTTTGAGTTAGTTTAATGACGTTAAAACTAATAATGAAATTTTAAGGCACAGCGACAATCTCTATAACTTTTTTTATTTCTTCAGTGTTTAAGTTTTTTCATTGTGATCCCAACCAACACCCGATGTAAACAATACATAGCCACAATTCAATCCAGCATAATGAGCCAAAAACCTTATAAAAAGATAACACTAATTCGGTTTTTAATTGTCCCTAGGCCAAAAACCGTACAAAAAGCAAACACTTATTCGGTTTTTAATTGTCCCTAGGACAAAAACCATATAAAAAGCAATCACTGATGACATTTGCAAACATAATTTAATACTCATGCGAATATCCTCATCAGCTGCTAGGCCAAAAACCATTTCCATAGCAACACCGTACGTCTGCGTGAGTATGTGGATAAAAAATCGAACTTCTTGGGCCGTTTAGTGCGTCTGCCCTTGCCGGTTTGCTGAGAAATTGAAATTCAGATTCTGCAGCTACTTTTTATTATTTCTTGATCAGATTGGGCTTGTACGAAAGCCTGATGTTTGAGCTTTCTAAAAATATAAATTATTAGTCTAAATTGTCGGTACTTTTTCCAATGCGAGGATTTAAAAACGAAAGTTCATTTTTTTGAGCTGAAAGTGACTCGATTTAAAATTGATATATTTTTACTCACAATTGTCTGCTCTTTCCAGTCGTGTGATTTGCTTTTTCCTACGACATCTGGATGGTGGGGAAAAGGGGGAAAAAAACGGTCGAAATCGCTAAAACATTAAATAAAAAAAAAAAAAATAATTCAAATTTTAAAAATCGATTTTCACGTGTCAGCTTCAATACAAACACAAATTTCATTAGCAACTCATTAACTACAGATTGTAAATACTATATTTTTTCAATAGAAATTCGAGAACTATTTCACAAGCAATATAATTTTGAACTGAATGAATTATGAACAACTATATAGATCGTCCAATTGAATAATTTTTTTATCAATTTCAATAAATTCATTAGTGTACTTAAATATTATAACAAAACATTTAAACTCTAAGATACCTATTCAATTTCGTTTTCAAAAATAAATTCTGAATATAACAACACATGAAAAAATATTCCGTTTTTATGCAAAAGTTAAAATTGTACACATGCTTTAAAAATTTCTTTATTTTATCAGTATCAAATTCAATTTTAAAATCAAATGAAATAACTTTGAAAAGAAAGTTGTTCAAACTTACATCACGAAAATGTACTGCCTTTAGTAACAACGATAAATTTCTTGTATTGTCAATCGAAGCCTCTAATATATAGTTTTCGTCAACAATTGATTGACTTTGGGTCCTAGATGCCATTCTTTTCAATGAAGAAACGCAGAAAGAAAATATTTTTAAACAGAACACAAAATCATTCAATCAAATAATCCAAGGTTCTTTAAATAATCCGCCTGAATTTTTTTTCACAGCAGAAACCGAATCAGCACAGTTTACAGTTAATCATATAAATTAAAAAAAAAATAGAGAAAATATTGATCTTTCACACATATGGAACACTCAATTACTAATGTAGAACTTAGTATTTCATTGTAAATTAGTTTCTCCTTTCATTATTCATGTCGCATTTTTCATGTTCTTGACCAGTGAGCTAGCTTCTTGACAGAATGTCATCCGTGTCATTAATCATCATCAACATCACTGATGCAAAAAAACACTCGATATGGGTCGTCTGGTATCCGCTGTTTTCAGCCGTACGTTTAAATTTAGCTTAAAATTTCTTATGTTATGATGAAGCTAAAAGGTACCTGTATAGGTAAATAAAAATTGGCTGATCTTCCGATATATATTTACCTAATGCTTTTTATGTAAAATGCGTAAAGCTTATGCTAACTTGCAAGTATGCTAAAAACACATTCATAAATATGCAACAACCAAAAATTATTACTACTTTATTAATTTATCCCTTAAAATAACTTATTTTCCCGTATATGATGCCACTACTATCGTATATTTTTTTTTCTTTGTAAATTCAATTGATAATGCTACCACTAGCAACTTTTGACATTTAGTCCGCTCACTTATAAAAAATAAACTATTTAAAACTCACATTATAGACCTTTATATAATTACATTGTATTTATATAAAGTTGTGTAATTAATTTTTTCTGAATATGAATCAATTTATCTTGCATGTTAACAAACTCACAAGTTACCAGATGAGTGATGTGTGTCGTAAGTACCACATATATATACATACTAGTTGTATAAAATCTCATACATCGTTAAAAGTTTGATGAGATGTGTCTGTTTTAAACAGGTACAAATTGAAGTATTATACAATTAACTTAAATTATAAGAATGTTAAAGGATAATATTTTATCTGAAAATTTTAAATAAAACCAGTGTATGTAATATATCTGTATTAACTATCTTTAAAGAACGTTTATATTATCTTATTCATAAACTTTTTAAATCTCAGAATTTGTGGTATTTTATATTAGGTTGAATGTTAGCCTATCATTTTTTTTTCTCAAATTCATTTATTTATCTTATAGCTTACACTTGCAGTTACTTTTCTGTCTTTTATCATGCTAAGGCCAAAGGATTTTGTAATGAGACCTCCGTTACACACTACAGAGCTACTTCAGGTATGTGTGTTACTTTAGTTATTTAAAGCTATATAAGTTAATGGTTACTATAAGGTTTTGTATATTATCCCAATTTTTTCATGGCTAATCCGGAGAATAGATCACCTTGGTTAAATCGGAGAATACGCCACGCACCTTGTGAGCGCTTTATGTTGTAATCTGGTAACCTCTTGTATCGGATGTTTTCAGCGGAAATTGTGCAACATCCAATAAGAATACTTTTCTGTGTTTGCTACAACTTTTTGATGTAAAAGAACATTTCTATCAATATTTTTGGCCATTGTTGTGCATGTTTGCTCATTGTTATATGTGCTTTCGTTATTTGATTTATTTTGCAATAATTAATTTTAGTTTTAGTTTTGCGGATTTGCTTTTGTCGTCGATCATATTTCCCTTATGTCTTCTGGTATGCGTGAGCAAATGGAAGGTGAATGTAGTTTTGTAAAGCGTGGTAGAATGGATGTTGGTATGAATGAATCTAGAATAAAATTTTACTATGATTTGGAGAATAAAGGTTTGAAAGAAGTGATTAATTGGTGTGTTATGAAAGGGATTATGAGTGATAAATATGTTTGTCCTAAGTGTGGAGATGAAATGAAGTTGAGTGAGATAGATAGGAGGATTGATGGATTCGAATGGAGGTGCCGAAAGAGGTCTGGAGTAAATCAGCATGATGTCAATAGGAGTATAAGGAGGGGTACATGGTTTGAGAAAAGTAAGTTGAGTTTGATTGATATTTTAATTATGACGTTATTGTGGTTTAATGATTGTGAGTGCAAGTTTATTATGAATCAGTTAAATATTTCCGACAAAACTGTAACTGATTGGAAACAGTTTTGCCGGGATATTTGTGCGAGTGTTTTTTTGAATGAAAAGATTAAGATTGGTGGTAATGGTGTGATTGTTCAAATAGATGAAAGTAAGTTTGGTAAGAATATGTATGGAAGAGGAAAGCCTGTGGTTGGACAGTGGGCGTTAGGAGGAATTGAAAGAGGAACGAATAAAAGTTTTTTTGCTAAGGTGCCTAATAGATCGCATGAATGTTTGCTGGAAGTGATTGAAAGGTATATCGAGAAGGGGACCTTAATAATTTCGGACTGTTCGGAAGGCGTATAATTGCCTTAAACATAAAGGCTTCATGCACCTTCAAGTGAATCATAGTTACAAATTTAAGGATCCCGAGACAGGCCCGCATACTAATTTGATTGAGGGAATGTGGTCGGTGATTAAAAAAAAAAAGCAAATCCCGCAAAGTTAAAGATCAATTTGACTCGTTTTGGTATGCTTATATGTACAAAAGAAGACTTAGACATGAGATTGGGGAGGAAGCATGGAATGAATTTATAAAGGGAATCATTTCCATCTTTCCTCCCCATACAAATGATGATGACTTGATAAAGCAGCAGGCGGAAGAGAGATTTCAGCATTGTTCCGACTCTGAGTCGGACAATGAGTGAGTTCTGAAGGTTAGTGTTTTTTGTTTTATTTATCCCGTGTTTTGAAGCTTGGTTTATATTTTCAGTATTTAGAAAATTGCTCCCTCCTTTGAAAGTTCTTAATCCTTTTAGTTAGAGTAGAAACTTTTTATAAGTATCAATTTTTTAGAGTATAAACTTCTTTCTAAGTATTGTTCTTTTTTTTTTTAATTTTAAAATGAAACGACCTTCAGGTGCCCCTACACGGACCACTTATACATTCGTTCCACAGATGTCGATCTTTAGGTCGAACCCTTGCCCATACACAGATCACTGGTACATACGGACCACTGGTACATCCGTTCCACAAATTTTGACCTTTAGGTCAAACCCCTGTCTCTACACTTTCGACCTTTAGGTTGAACCCCTGCCCTGTGTACGGATCCTCGGTTGTATGGAGAAAGTGATTTTGCTACATGCAACATGCACAGATAAAATTTTAGCATATTCTGTGTCTGGGCGCCGCAGGCGACCATTCCTAATAAACCGGAGATCACTGGGGACCCCATTCCGGTGTAGAATGACCTTTAGGTCAGGCCCCTGTCCCTGTACGGACCACTGGTACATTCGTTCCACAGATTTCGACCTTTAGGTCGAACCCCTGCCCCTACACTGACCACTGGTACATCCGTTCCACAAATTTCGACCTTTAGGTTGAACCCCTGCCCTTGTACGGATCCTCGGTTGCATGGAGAAAGTGATTTTGCTACTTGCGACATGCACAGATAAAATTGTAGCATATTCTGTGTCTGGGCGCTGCAGGCAACCGTTCCTAATAAACCGGAGATCACTGGGGGCCCCGTTCCGGTGTAGAATGACCTTTAGGTCGAACCCCTGCCCCTGTACGGACCACTGGTACATTTGTTCCACAGATATCGACCTTTAGGTCAAACCCTTGCCCATGTACGGACCACTGGTGCATTCTTTCTACAGATTTCGACCTTTAGGTTTGAACCCCTGCCCCTACACGGACCACTGGTATATCCATTCCACAAATTTCGACCTTTAGGTCGAACCCCTGCCCTTGTACGGATCCTCTGTTGCATGGAGAAAGTGATTTTGCTACGTGCGACATGCACAGATAAAATTGTAGCATATTCTGTGTCTGGACACCGCAAGCGACTGTTCCTAATAAACCGGAGATCACTGGGGGCCTCGTTCCAGTGTAGAATGACCTTTAGGTCGAATCCCTGCCCCTGTACGGACCACTGGCACATTCGTTCCACAGATTTCGACCTTTAGATCAAACCCCTGCCCCTACACGGACCACTGATACATCCGTTCCACAATTTTCGACCTTTAGGTCGAATCCCTGCTCCTACACTGACCACTGGTACATTCGTTCCACAAATTTCGACCTGTAGGTCGAACCCCTTCCTTTATATGGATCCTCCGTTAGATGGAGAAAGCGATCTTGCTACGTGTGATATGCACAGATAAAATTGTAGCATAAAAATTTTAAATTTTACAAAAATCTGATTTTAGAACGTTTACATGAGTATTATTCATTTTTTTATTCTGCAGTTTCACAAAGTTATTTAATTTTCTTAAAATACACAAAAATCTGATTTTGTAACGTTTTTATGAGTATTATTCACTGTTATTTAAGTTAAATTACATTGTCATTTATATTAGAAAATTTTGTTTAGAACAAACACAGTAGCCCGTCTTTAGAAATAGTTCCTCCTATCAAAGGTTAGGTTCTCCTACCAAAACGTCATTTTGGTAGGAGGAGCCTATTTCTAAAGACGGTAAATGACGTCACTTAGGATGGGTGGAGCCAATTTCAAAACACGGAAGAAAGCGCCGACTTGGCCCGATTTTGTACTTAGAAAAAAACTTGTGGTGACCTGTTCTCCGGATTTACCCTTTTCATATTATAATGTCTGGTATTTGTTATTCCTATGTTATAATTACAAAATTCCTTAATGTTTCTTCATTTTTTGATGCCTGTAGTCTGAGTTTGAGCATTTATAGTAATATACTATTGCTCAATCTGAAACAGGCATTTGTTTGGGTTAATTAGAATTAAATACTCAGACCTGAAGATGAATTTAATTCTAATTAATCATCAAATTTGGGCTGGTGCTGTTCTTTTCTCTTATCGGCAATATGGCCATGGTTTTGCTTCTATGGTGATGTTAATATTACTTGAATTTTTATTATTACATTTTTCTAATATATATATATTTATATATTACTATATATTCAATTTTAAGTAATATATTAACTTAGAATTTTTTGGATAAGTTAAATGAAAAGTTATGAAGTAAAGCTGAAAAAACTTATTATAAGCTATTAAATTTTGATTATATAATAACAGTATTTTGTAATTATGTATATATTTTATTTATGTAGTTAACTCATCTGCGTATACCTTTGGAGCACATAACATGGCCTCGTGTAACTATGACTTCTGACCAATGGATCTGTATACGACATTCAAAAATGTATGTTATTTTTCAAGAATTGATGTGACTGTTATATAATTGAAGACTGAAAGATTAATGCCCATGCTTAAAACTAATTTCACTAGTATATGTTAACTCTGTGATATTTATAATATATAATTTCAAATTATTTGAAATATTTTTATTACATATATAAATTTTATGAAGGAATCAACATGTTTCATGTATCAAAATATACTTCAAACTTTGGAAATTACTCAAAATTTTTAATTATTTCAATAACAGATATGTAAATTCTTATATTTTACAACATTTCAAAACTTTCATAGTTTCAAAATAAAGTAATTTGTGTTGAAGCTTTTTTAAACCTTTTTCGGATTTCATGTGTTCTAATATAAATAAAAAAATATTTGTTGTTTAAATTAATTTAATAAAACATTGCATAATTAATTATGGTTAGAGAAAATTTTATCAGTCTTAAATAATGATTTTTCACTTAATCTTCAAATAGAAATTCTTGGTTTTAAAGCTGTGATTGAAAATACAATGTATAATGAAATATATATGTGTGATAAGTTAAAATATTACAAAGAACAATTTTGCCAGATCTTTATTTTCTCAGAATTTTTTAGAAAATAAATAATCTGTCTGCTAAATATTAAATATCATTTTTTTTCAATAGTCTCACATTGCTTAACCCTTTGCAAAACAGCACCATTCTATAAAGGCTAAGGCCCAAAGGGTACATGCTGTCTTGAGAGACTTTCCAAAATAGAAGCATCCTTTCAGATGTAAACCTAATTCTAGAAAACAAATCACTAAAAATCAGCTAATACTTATTTTCTTTTATAAATAAATGAAAATAGTTGCAGAACTTGCTTGTAGTTACTAAAGTTAGGATTGCTTTCCCATTGCATAACAGAATCCATAGATTGGTTTTGCATATACTGTGCACTCATCAGTAAGAAAACTTATTGCTATTGCAGATATCAGTTTAATAACAAGTTTTGTTGCTGTCATTGCAGATATCTGCTGTTCCATGCTGATAAGCACATAAGTGCAATAAAAGTCCATGGATTCTGTTATATACAATGGAAGTGTAATCCTAAAGAAAACATGCCTCTTACAGTGTTAGAAATTAAAAATTTGAGCTAGGCGTCATTTGACGCCTATAGTTTTGACTGTACGTGCCAAATAGACACGGCTACTTGCCATTTTGACATCTCTTAACAATAACAACTATTTTTTAAATGTCCAATTTTGTTAAAGATATAAACAAAGAATATTTCAGATTTTTGTATTAAACATTGTTTTAAATTTTCTTAAAATTTAAAATAAACTGATTAAGAAACCCAAAAGAAAATGAATAGAAAAAATTGCTAATTTGTTTTTACTTGGCAAAAAGGACATAAAAAAACAAAAAATTAAAAAAAAACCTTCTATTTAACAATTTTAAATTATGGTCATCTTATGCAATCATTGCCCCCCAATACCCCTTCATTTCATGCTTGAAAATTAATTTTCCTGAGTTAAAATAACAATTAATATAAAAGTTTTAGTTAATAACAATTAATATAAAATAATCATAAAAACAAATTGCAAAAATGGAAAATATGTGATAATAAAACAGGATAAACTGAAAATCACGTATAAATGCACATTTTAGTGACATTTCCATATAATCTTTCTCATATTATTTACAAATATAGGAATTAAACACATTTAAAATTAAAATATTATGAGGGAATCAATCTTGGGTGAAATTTAGTCATTTTTTGTGGCCAACTTCATCAAAGTATGGAATTTCATTTTAAAATCTGTTTACTATATTCATCTTAAAAGTTTGAAAAAAAAGGGGGGGTGGGGGGTTGTATATTTGCCCGGAGATCAGCAGTCAATGCAAATATCGGAGCTTCACGAAGAAATGCAGAGTTGGCAGCTAGGGTTTAGTATTTGAAAGTCAATAATAAGTTTTTGTTATATAGTTGCTATACTTTTTCTTGTTGCTTTGATAAAATCATAATCATAAATCATCTAAATCATACCCTTAAAACTCATCTACACCCTTTGAGTGAGCTAGACAGCCTGGGTAATAATAAAAAAAAAGTATGAATCACATTAATTTCAAGGATTGATATAAAAAATGGATAGATGCCAACCTACCAGAAAGAAAGATAGGAACATATTGCATGAGAAAAAATCGTGTACTAATACCGTTTTCTCCCATACTGCTGCAAAATAGCCTTCTATTTCACTAATAATACGTTTGAAAAATAGTTTTCCTATATAATATACAAAATAACTACAAACGTTTTAAACAATGCAAACAAATTGTAACAGTGAAAAAATACTTTTAAAATAAAACGAAATATAAAGGATCTCGCACAAATGCCGTTTATCGCGATACTGCTGCAAAATAGCCTTTCATGTCATTAAAAATACGCTTGAAAAATAATTTTTCTGCATTATATAGTATATACAAAATAATTACAAACGTTTTAGACGATGCAAACAGATTGCAGAAGTGAAAAAACATGTTCACAATAAAACGAAATATAATGAAGATATCTGACAAATTCCATTTATCGTGGTACCCGGTACTCGTGCAATATAGCTTCTTTAATAATACGTCTGAAAAATCATTTTTTGTATATAACACGAAATAATCATAAAAATTTTAGTCGATGCAAATGTGTTTCTCCCACATTAATTAGAAACAGACGCAATCACGTGGAAACGGATTTTTAGATGAAAAAATGAAAAAATCTCGAGCTTAAAATTCCTGACTTTGTTTCTCATTTCGGTGACCTACTTCTGATTTCAGGACTTGCAGATACTCTTATGCATATGCATATGAAAAATATGCAGATTTGCATGCAATAAAATATAAATGTTATGGGAAAGAAAAATCATACTACTGTGGATCCAAATCAGATTCCCGGAACAAGACTGAAAAAAGGAACAAGTACATAAAAATTGGAGCACTTGGCAGCTATAAAAACATCATTTCAATGTCTGATAACAAAATATTAGCTAACCAAATTTGCAAGATGCTGAAACGATTTAATCTGGAGCGCAGTGTGTTCTATAATAGTAAGCAATTAGAATGTAAAGACTATGCAGGATCACTCCCTTTTCTTCCAAGTGGGACACATAGATTTACGAGGGGGTAAAGGGGAGGGGAGCAATAGAAACTCGTTAAATACCCGGAGTCTCGGACATCAGAATGTCTGAGGATAAAGAAAACAAATTCTTCAGAAGTGCAATTTCAGGTCTTGAAGGGTGGGGGTGAGATGAAGTACAATAAAGCTTCCAATGTTGTCTTTCAAGGACGGTGTTTTACGAAATTTCCCCCCTTTAAACTCCAAGCGAAAAGGAAAAGAGATACTGAAGAGAATTACATAAAAGAGAGAGTTTACATCAGACGGTTCGCTTGGGGGAGGGGGGGGGGTATGACCGAAGTCGGGCCCTTCCCCAAGTCTTCAGAAGGACAATGTTGTCTTTCCCTGAATAGACAGAGGGGGATTTTACTGTCTGTGTACCACCTGCAGATTTATCATTGAGGGCGTGTATAAAATACCGCTTTTTTTTTCGACCTCTGTCCATTCGTAAGGGATCATAATTTAGTCAAAGGGAAAGGGAAGACTGATATTTAACAATGGCATTATTAGGCTTCAAATTTGACGACCAGATTCTTCAATCTGGTCGTCAAATTGAAATTTCTAATCGCAAATTACGACTAACAACCGCTAATTTTGAACACTAGCCTCTTATACGAACAAATAAATTTAAAAAAAAGATATTTTTCATGAAATTAGATTTTGTCTAACCATTGTTTCTTTGCAAATAATATTAACATATCTAAGTAAGATTTCAACTGATCCCTATGTAGTTAACTCATCTGCATTAAGACATTTAGCTCACCTAAAAGTAATAAAATAAGTCCAAATCAAAGGAGAGCAGAACTTCATAGCAAATTACCCTGCACATGTAATTAAAAGAAGAAATATTCAATTTGTTTACATTTTCAAAACCATATATGAACTGTAATGGATAAAACTATGACTCATATGAGCTCCCAAAAAGGATAATGCATATAAAATACTAATATAAAAGCTTGCTTTTTAACACTTTACAACATAGCTGAAAAGTGTTTATGACTTTGTTCATTCTGTCTGTCTGTCCGTTAGGATAACTGCCGTAAAAATTACTTTATCAAAATGAAATTTTAATATGTTATTCAGACGGTCTATGCGACCTATAGGAATATAAATGAATAATATCACCCAATTAGTTTTGGATTGAACCTGGGTTAAAAAAATGAAGTACATTGAACCCTATGGGACCTAATTTTTCAAACATTTTTTAAGCAAATTTAAAATTCACAAATTGCTTCGAAAGTTTTAGGAAATATTCAAATTATCCCATAAAATATAAAAAAAAAATTTCAGCAAAATATATTCGGTAGTTTTTTTTAATAATTACACCCTTTATATGAAGAGATCACGCGATCCACTTCCAAATAAAATATGGCATCTATCTTGTGTCAAAATCATGATTTTTAAAGTTCTTTTTAATTTATATTTAGTGTTGTATCTGTCGTAAAGCTGCTGTATTTTTGCTTAAATTCTGTGCTTCTACATTCTAAAACAGCGCAATTACAGTATATTTGAGGTTAAATGATCATCAAATTTTGATTATTTCTACAACGAAGCCTATTTTTCACTTATGGAGAATGTAAACACCAAAAGATGTAGAATGAGCTGTATAAGAATTGCTGCATTTCTTTAATGCAAAGTTATTTAGCTCATGGAGTCTGCAATATAACTGGTATGAATGAAACATTCATTGATTTCACATAGAGAAGCAGATGATTTTTTCGATGAAGTTTTAAGCAAAGAGTTAAATTACTTGTACCTCCATGGTTCTAAGTTTTTAAATAAAATAAATTATTGTAGTATTGTGATGAATAAAAGGAATGGAAAAAAGTTTATGAATGAAATGCTGCTTTTATATAGAGAGCTAGGTGATTTATATTTCGATGACGTCATTTTAATAAAGTTCATTTGTTTTCGATGAAGTTTTCAAATATAATAAATTATTGTAGTATTATGATAATTTTAAAAATATTACCGAGGAAGGTATCTCATTTTAGAGATGTTTAAATAAAATTACATTGAAGTTGGAAAGTGTTTCATAATCAATGCTTTATGCATGATTGATCTTTCTTGTTTAAATAATCTACTATACATAAAATACCATTTATAAGCTTCTTTTTTTGAAAATATGTGAATACATATTTTAACAATTTGCACTTTCATAAAAAAAATCTTCAAATTTAATTGCTTGCCTGATTTACTAATTAATGTTCTTTTAATTAAAAAATTAAAAAGATTGTGTTGCAGCATTTTCATTAGCTTCTATAAATGTGAAATTTTGTTATTTGATTTATTTCTAGACCAGACTTTCAATGTATTCTACTTGTTATATTAGAGATCTCGTAATGCTTGTTCTCAAACAAGTTTAGCTTTTTAATCTTTATATATTTTATATATTAAAAAATATTCTCATGCTTTTATTGTACTCATTATAAAATCTTAACCTTTTCTACCAGGATGTCGAATTTAGAAAATGGTACTGCAATAACAGTACTGAATCCTCACAATTCATTGTCCCGTACCTATCAAGCAGTAGCTGATTGCGCACAGATGAACCCTGTGAAACCAATTATTGCTGTTAAAGGTATAAAATAGTCTTATTTTATATGTTAAAATTTGCAGATGTATATTTTACTAATTCACTTGCTCATTATTACTGTCACTAGTAATAATTGTTTTTTCTTAATAAATTTCTTGTTCTTTTGATATTCTTTGAATATATTTCATAGGATACTAATAATTTCATACCATAAATTTTTGCTAATTTTGTAGTAGATAAGTTGATAATAATGGGAATAGTTGATTGACTAATGTTTTATTGCACAGCCTTGCATTGCCTTAATCTCTGAACATGAAGCTGTATCAATCAAAACAAACTTTAACCTTATTTACATATCATCTGAAAGTCTGATTTGCATATTTATTTCATGGGCATAGAAATCAGAAGGGATAGGGGACATATCTCCAAAACTTTTTAAGCAAAGGGGACAGTTTCTTCCAAGTTTTCAGAGTTTTTGATTTATGTTTTTAATTATAAAACTACAAAAAAAAAAAAAAAAATGAAAGTGGAAAAAAAAATTCTGAATTTATTAATGTGAGATGAAACTCTGTACTCCTAAATGTACCATTGGCTGTCCTTCCCCTCAACTTTTTCTACAAATCTATTTGTATGATCCATTTACGCATACCTATCAAGAAATTTTCTTTGAAAATCCGGGAACAATTCTTTCTCTAAACCACAATGAGCAATTATACAATCTGATGGTAAACATCTTAAAAGAGATGTAGAGATAGACGAGTGCTGCCTGTGACATAACAGCAGAGCCTGCAGGACCTGCAATGCTGAGAGTCTGGTATATGGAGGGGCTCACTAAGGGAAGAGAGAATTATTATTAAAATAATTGAAATAGTGAGAAAAGGCTCAAAATTAAATCTTGTGGAAGAGCCCAAGTTTAACCCATTATGCCACTAAGTATTAAAGCTATGGAGAAATAAATGTGTATTTTAATGTTTTTATTCATTGATGAAAAATTTGTTTTTTGAATTGGTAATAAAAAAATTTATATTGATATATAAAATACCTTTTTACTTAATCAGATAATTTTTTTAAAACACTTTACATTTTTTCATTTTTTTTATAACTGCTGCTAACAATTTTTTTTAACAACCCCTGGTGTACATAATTATCTTGTGTATAAAGTTCTAAGTTCCTGTTTTTCTATTATTTGATATAAACATAGTTTATTTTTTATTTTAGTTTGCAAGTCAGTCTTTCCCACTCTTCAGTATAATTAACTTTGTGTCTTATATTGTCCCATCGCCATAGGTACATATGCCATAGAATAAAAAGAATTTATCAGCCCTTTTGACTTGTAAAAGTTTAAAAAAGAACTACATTTTCTTTAAGTATTCTATACAATCAGATAAATTTTATATTGAACACATTGGAAATGAAATATGTGTTAGATTTAACCAAGGTTTTGGCACATTCTGTAAAAGAAACTCAAGTTCAGCAAAGTGTAGACCATCCAAATGTAGAAGTAAATGTTTAACATTCATCAAACAATTTATACTTTAACAAGATTTTACTGTAAAATGTGACAAAATGCAGATTATATTTAAATTTACATACAATTTTGATGAAGTTTTAGCATTCAAATTTTACTTTTAAAGGTAAATCTTAACATTTGGACTGAACCAGGTGTCAACTACTTATATGCATTGTTTGATCTGGATTATTATATACCACTCCTAAGTGCATTAAGCCTAGATTAACCTAACACACCTGCCCTTCATCCCTGTTAATTTTGAACAGCCTTAAACTTGCATATAAAAAATATTATTTTTGAATTCTCTTTTCACATCCTTAGAGTAGGAGGTCTAAGCTACTTTAAAAAAGCAGAAAGTTATTGAATTTATTTTTTTTCTCAAGACCTTGAATATACTGAAAATTAGTGCAATACGTTTGAGAAATCCTGGAATCCTATTATGACATTCTAATTTGGTGCAATGTAGTATAAAGATATTTTATAAATTCTTAAATTATCTCATTTTGAATAAAAATCTCTGAGATGCTGCTAAGAAAAGAAATGTGTTAAAAAATTATTTAATAAATTTTAATAGTGTAGAATAGTGTTTTTAAAACTTTTTTGATCACGGAACCCTTTTGAAATTTAATTTGATGACAGAACCCCAAAATGAGAAATTGCCCATTATGGTCCAAACTGTACATTCAAATTTTATGCTTTTTATAATTTTTAAGAAAATTTATACAAACCTATCATGTTGCGGAACTCTCTGGAATACTATTGCAGAACCTCAAGGGTTCCATGGAACACACTTTGAAAAATGCTGATGCTGTTGTCGAAAATAATTGTGTCTGATTTTGATTGTTTTGCGTCTTTGTTTTCTCAAAACTATCTCATGAAGTTCTTAAAACTTCCCTGTTATGTCTAAGAAAACTATTTCAAAATACTTGAATTATTTCTTTTCAAAAGTTATAAACTTTGAGATTATATTTCCCCTTAAACCAGTGGTATGCCCTTGGAAAGTTATACAAAGCTGATTTAAGACAGTGACTTATTTTTTGACAAAAATCTTAAAAATTTATTTTTCACACAAATCTTAAGAATTTTTTATTCAAAACATGGACTTTTACTACAGAAACTGCAGTGTCTATGGTGGTAAATTCTGTATCACATGAAAAATTAAAATGTGACAAACCAATTTTATTCTAATAAGCTATCCATTTCTATCCTCATGAAAAAAATCATGAATGGGGTTAGTTTCATAATGAAAATATTCTTAATTCTCTCTTTATAGCTGGATCAATTTTTCAAGTGTATGATTTGAAAAGCCGCAATTCCTTGCATCGATGTTCTTTAACTTACTCTATCCATTTCTGGACATGGGTTGACTCATCCACTATAGTTATTGTTTCAGATACAACAGTTTATCACTGGCATCTTGAGAAAGGTATTTTGAGTTATATATACAGTGAAACCTGTATAAGTTGGACACTCACGGTTCCCCATAAAAGTGTCCAACTTAGACAGGTGTCCAACATAGACAGTGTGATGAAATTTTATTTTTCCCTTCAATAAAGCATTTCAAAATACTTTCCTTTTAACATATATAAAATACTAATGAGCCAATGGTTTTAATTAAATATTGTAATTACTGTTACAAAATACTTATGTATGTACGTACATACTTAAAATGTGAATCAAGGAATCTGCATACACCTACTTTTATATGTAATATGTAACGGCTATTCACATGCTGTATTTGAATTCATTAGATCAGATTGATGCAGTAATCCATTTCTATTGTTCAGAAAAGTACTCGGTCAGAAGAGTTTGTTTTTTTCTGATTCCAGATGCCCATTGTATTTCTATTTTACTGTGCAGATTAAACACAGCCTTAATGTGTTCTGGAGTATTTTGCATAAAAGCATACAGTTCTAATTTTTTGACACATTGCATTGCACTTTTGTGTGTAGGAAGTTCTACATCTGTTTTTTCCTCTTCCTCTGAAGAAAACCTGTTATAATCGCTCTTGCTCGATGTAGCAACAAATGGAGATTCAATATCATGGGTTTCAAGATTTTGACAGATGCAAAATTTTGACACGCATCGGATAACTCTTTTCTGCACGTTTCAGAAAGGCACTTTAGTTCTTCATCCAGTGACTCCAATTTGAAACAGTCTGTCACTTGGCACGCAGAAGAGATGAGATCACATAGAAATCCTGCATACTTGAAACACTTAACAATCGTGTTTTTTGATAGATTTTTCCATGCTTCATAAATACATCGGACTGCGTCTAAGACTGTCACTTCTTTGACAAATTTTCCCACATTCTCACAATTTTCTGCGGCCTGGAAAATTCTGGAAGTGGTCAACTTACAAAGGTTTTGAGCTATGCTTTGTGACAAATTCTACCTAATTACCTGGTCAACATACAAGTTAGATAGCTGGTTAACTTATAAAGGGTTCACTCAATGTTAGTAATTAAGCCATTCCGTTCCTGGTCAACTTAGACAGGTGGTCAACTTCACAGGTTTCACTATATATATATATATATATATATATATATATATATATCTTCTGTATATATATATATATATATATATTCTAGATATATATATATATATATCTAGAATATATATATATATATATATATATATATTCTATCTATCTATATATATATATATTACATCTGCATAGCAGGTGGGTCAAAAGAGTTTGCAAAGCAAGCTCTGACAGTTAGTGAGCAGGTGGAGCTCTTTATTAATATAAAATAATTATATATAAATATATATATATATATATATATATATATATATATATATATATATATATATATTTATATATAATTATTTTATATTAATAAAGAGCTCCACCTGCTCACTAACTGTCAGAGCTTGCTTTGCAAACTCTTTTGACCCACCTGCTATGCAGATGTAATAAGTCTGTTGGGGCTTTACTCCATATTTTCTGATACTTATCAATAAGTGTGATAAGATTGTTTTTGCTTTGGTGGAATTTTATAGTAAAGTAAAAAATCAAATCTGAGCTGTGATCATACATCATCTGAGCTGTAATAATCAGATAAATATGTAATTCGAGATTTAACTGATTCTATATAACACATGTAGTTTAAAAGATAAACAAATTAAATGTTTTTTAAATAAACAGATAGGTATGCTAAACCTTTAATGATTCTGAAAAATTAGTTTTCATTTTTCTTAATTACTTTGTTGAATTGTTTATAAGAATCAACAATAAGATAATTGTCAACTATAATAATAATTACATTTTAACCCCATGTGCACAAGATGGCCAAAGATAAGTATATTGATGCCTGCATTAATTATAAATCACACATTAGAACTCAATAGTTTTTCGTACTGTACGGTGAAAATTGGGTATTGTCTGTCACAATATGCGGCATTCTTACAGTTTACATCTGTAAAATTTGACATTCTACTTAATTTATGATATTTTGGAATTCATTCTTAAAGTTCTTATAATAATTTTAAGAGATCTGAATTATTTTAAACGTCTAACATAAAATTAAGTATAACTTGTTAAAATTCTATGAATTATGGCAATGAACAGTACTTTAACAGCACATTTAAATGGCTTTATCTTTTCTTTTGACATTTTCTCTTCCTTTTTAGAATTTACTTTACCAGTAAAGATATTCTCTAGAGATTCAAGAATGAAAAATATGCAACTTGTTCATTATGTCACAGATACTAATATGAAATGGTTTGCTCTAACTGGCCTAACTTCTGAAGTAAGTAGGCAATAGTGCAAATTCGTAGTTAATTTTTTGTTTTAAAATTAATTTTGTATATTAATTTCATATGTAATTGCTTTTCTTCTCATTTCATTTAATTGAATCTGAGAAAAAAAAATAGAATGGAGTTTATAGATTTAATTTTCTACTTATTTTATTCAGTAGTACACATTTATATATCTTTCAAGGAACCAGAAAGAAATGACATACAAATGTGAAGATGTATAATCAAATTTTATGTTAATATGTGATATAAACGGACAGCACTAGAAACTATTGACAATGCCTTTATTAGTTTTTTTTTCTTGATGAGGGTGTTTTCAGCTTGTTTTTGAATTTCCAAATAAATTGGTATATATCTTGTGTATTGCTGAAGAAATGTGACCTGTGTTATTAGCACTGCTCAGCATATTAGTCTTAGTGTATTATTCTGTGGGGTTTTTTTAGATGGTCTAGGGCAGGGTTTCAACTCTTTTCATTCATGACACCTTTTCATTTGCAAAATTTTTACTTGATCCCAGGTATATAAGATTTACTGATAATAAATCATAAAGATATTTATTTTAAAACAATTTTTTGTTATACATGTAATTTTACCATTTGTTAAAAACGAAACCAAATTTGCATACTATTGAGATGGGTGTGCTTGTTTATTTTCACTGTAAACCTTTATGTGTAAAAAATTTATTAACTTTAACACTAAAATGACGGAAGCAGTCATTTTGACCGCATAACTACATTGAGAAACGATTCCTCCAAAAATTCCTCCATTGTTCTAGTGTTAAGATATATATCTACTACCAAAGGGCAACAAAACAATAATTCCTCATTTATGCTTCCTTTATCATATATTTCCCTTATCACATAAAGTAACAACTGGGCCATGTTAGAAATATCAGTTTCATTTAACTGAATTGCAAAATTTAGACTGAACTTAAGCCTGGTAATAAGCTACTGGAATTGGTCACTACTAATTTCAGAAATTCTTTTGGTAACAGTATCTTAAGTTATCCTCCAATAGCAGCAGGTAACACAAAATCTTCTCCTATTGTGTGGGGCTTTTTAGTTTTTGCAATAGTATAAGAAGTTTCATAAGCTGCAAGTAAATACTTTTCATTGACAGTAGCAAATTTCTTGAAACATTGTTTTTCTTTATTTGAAGATTTTAAAAGTTATTCAAAATATTCCTTCAGTTTATTGCAGTTCGCTGCATGCATGGTATAAAGATGTGGTTTTAGTTTACCTGGTTTCATGCTCTCTGCAGCCAAAACTTCATTACAAATTAAGCAAAGAGGTTTTTCACACCATCATGCTTATAAAATCCATATTGCAAGAATGATTTGACATATTTTCTTCACCATTTTGGTGTACTATAACCTGATAGCAAAGAATCTGCTGCATTGTCATCAGTTTTTTGTACCTCTTCTGTCTAAATTTTACAATTTATCCATAACCCAAAACTATTTTTGTCCTAAAATATAAATAAATAATCAAGGTGTTTCTGGCATCATTTATTGACGTTTCATGGTGTGACGGCATGCACATTGCAAAATGTGCATGTTGTGTGTTCAGAACTAAGGCTGCAGTGAAGTCGCACAATGTGATGCATGAAAGATCTCGGATTAATTATACATTTAATTTTAAATTCATTTTTTATCATTTTGTGTGTTCATAAACCTTTTACTATTGTCAAACTTTTCATGAACCCCACATTCAGTTATGAGACCCCATATGGGGTCATAAACCATAGTCTTTGGTCTATGTAACTAGCTTTGGTCTATGTAACTATTAGCTGTTTCTATCACTTCACTACCATATATCATAATGGGCTTGATATGTGTTGTAGATGATATTTAAAGTATCTTGAGTGTAGCCGTGTAGCCATAACTAATCCCAGTCAATCTATAAAAACTGTGATATATACTGTTAGGAAATGCATCATTATTGAGAATTATGACATGCAATTTTATTATATACTAGAATGAATACCCAGCATTGCCCAGGATTTAGGATGCAAATTTCTCATTAGAATTATACTAGAACTCTCAGAAAAATCTTGAAAACCAAAGAACGCTTTAACAATAAACCTGCTTATATCATTATCATGCCTACCCTCCATGATGTCATCAACACAGGAGAAAGAAATGTAACTCCATTGATATAGCAACTGCCATGCATACGCTATCTTGCAGAGCACATGAAGTAACTACTATTTTCTTTTGTCTTAATTGCAAATGTCAACTTTAATAGACTCAATTAAAAATGCATAATAAAAATTAGGAATGAAGTAATTGTAATTTTTTTATTATTATTAAAATGCAAAGATATCACCCCATATTTATGGCAAAAATTAAAATTGCGTGACTTTTGAATTCTCTGATGCAAAAAGGTATAAATTAAATAGCTAAAAATATGAATATTTCAATATATTTTTTTTTTCCAAAAAAATTTAAATATAAAGAAATTGATTTATGGATTATGGTTTAATGCTTGTTCAATCTTTGATTTTTCCAATGGTGTCAAGATTGAAACTGTGCAATAACATTCTCAATCACCAAGGAACTGATTTGTGAGAAAATTACTCAAAATTGCGTTTCAACATGAAATAACTAAAAGTCTAATTTGAATTTTAAAAAATTGCTCCAAGGTATCTCGGGACCTGATCTGAACTTTCACTGTACCAGATATCTTATCTGTTGGGTCATTTAGCTGTTCTGCTACACAACTGATAGACAGATGAGCAGAAAAACAAACATATGTTTTTATTATGCAAGATTAAGCTGAATATATTGTACTACTTTTTTTTTTTTTTTTACTTTTTCGAGTTTCAAAAATGATAGTTCTCTGTTGTATTGTGCAGTAGGTTCTCTTAATTGTTTTGGTTTAGTTAGTTTTGTATCTAGCTGAATAGAAATGATGTATTTATAAGAAATCAGATGAGTCAGCATTTGTTGAGGCACTGCTTTACATTTACATTTTTTATGTTGACTATTTTTTATTATAGTTCTTTGCTTTTCGTATCAGTAGCAAGATATGTATTCCCTATGAGTAAATTTTAGCATACCAGCTATAATTTTATATTCAACTTGTTTACTGGTATTCAGCCCATGCTAGCCATCATTAGTACCAGCTCATACCGGCTAAAACAAAGCCCCATATATTTAAAATGTTTTTATATTTTGATTTGTAATTATTTTGAAATATTTTCTTACATATATTTGTAGGATAACCATGTTGTAGGAATCACACAAATATACTCAGTAGACCATAATTTATGTCAAAATATAGAAGCCCATTGTGTTCGCTTCTCATCATATCATTTCAAAGGAAATGCACAACCATCATGTGTTCTTATTGCAGCATCTCGTAGTACTGAAACTCATGGGAAGGTGTGTATTGTTTCTTTTAATTATGTTTTCAAGTTTTAAAGTATTTGACCTGCTCATAAATGACTAGTGCATTATAAATATTGTGATATAATTGAAACTTGATTATTTCTTTCCATAACTTAATCATCTCTCTAAAAATATTGAAATAGTAAAAGAGAGAAAAAATAGACAACTCAACTATATTGTATATTCAACATTTGTCATTTCACTACATTTGTGAAATGACAAATGTTGAATATACAATTTCTCTTTATAAATTCTGTTATTGACTTTTGACCATATTCTTTACATTTTTTTTTACAAATTTTGTATTATAGAGTATATAAATACAATATAGAGTAAAGTAAGTAAAGAATTGAGTATATAAATGCAATATAGAATAAAGTAAATCAAGAGTGGGGTATATCAATGCAATGCTAAATTCAATGTTAAAATTAAAACCTTCAATGAATATTCAATTCTGCCATGAAAAATATTAATGCTACATTTTTACACTATAAGTGTAAGAAATAGAATACAAAGCAATATAAGTCAAGTTAGGCAATGTTATGTTAGCAGCCAATTTTTTTTTTATTGTTATTATTAACACATTTGACTGTCCTGATATACAATAAAAATACTATTGTGCATTATAAGTTATTCAATGTGTGTAATGAATTACTACTTAACAAAGTCACCAACTGCTTTGGTTCCTTTGTTCTTAAAAATTGTAAAAAAAAAATATTTTTGAAAATTATATTATATGTTTGAAAATCATATTGTTATAAATATGGACAAAATTAATCTATCCAACATTTTTAATATTCAGATTGGGAAAATCATGCAAAGTAGTTGGTTTCTTTATTTTTGAAAAAACTTTGTTAAATAAAATTAATTTTGTCAATACTCCATAATTTTTTATATTGTGATTTAAGGTCAGTTGCAATGATATAAAAAATAATTATTATAATTATGTATATCTCCCAAATTCATCAGATGTTCTGCTACTTCAAACTATTTTTTAGTGACAACATATGAAGAAAATGTTTGACACTGATATTTATGTATAATTTTCACTTTTCATCTTTTATAGGCACATAAATTATAATCTTTTGAACAAATATGTGGTTTTGAATACTTTTAAAACTTACATATGATCTAAGTCATTAACATTGTCAGATACACACTTAGTGTCAAATGAAGTTCCAAAATAATAAGTTCCATATAACATTTTATCCAAAATTTAAAATTGAAATTTTGTAAAGCATACATGTTATTCTATGTTTGTAATTTTTCAATATATGTAGTCACATTTATTTTCACTGTTTTACTAATACAATATTGAAAGCTTTAAATCATTGTAATTTTCAATACTTCAAAACGTTGCCACGAATCATTAAATTGTTATTTGTATATTTTTTTATATTTGGGAATTTAGCTCCATGTGGTAGAACTTGGTCCTCATCTGATTGGTAACTTAGCTTACACATCACATACTGGAGCCATCCAATTCTCAAATGAATGGTATCGCTATGATTTTCCTTCATCAATACAAGTCAGTATTTTTTGCTGTATTCATAATAATTTTATTTTGTATTCTATATCTACACTATTAAATTGTATCCGGCTATACTAGTGTGTGTGGGTACCTCAATTTAAAATGCTATTTCTTGATTTAGAAAGTTGCAGTTATTTTTTAATTGAAACTAATTGTCTTAGTGCGTGCACAAAACATTCGAAAAGTTTGCAAAATGAATAGATTTTTAATTATTTGCAAAAATTGCCCCACAAGTTCAAAATTTTATGTACCTATTTATGTACACTATTAAAATGCACATTCTTGGTATAGAAAGTTGCAGTTTATTTTTAAATAGCAGGTAGAGTTCTTGGCATGTGCCTAAAACATTAAAATTGTATACAGTGTGTCCAGTGCTATTGGTGACCAATGGCTATTTCCTTAACCATTACTCATAGAGATATACTTTCAATTGCAAAAATGTTTTAAATTTTAAAATCTATTATCTTAGAAACTGTTTAAATCAATAGATGCATTTATGAAAGAAATACGAAATATAAATTTTTATACGGTACCCCGGTCCTACCAGTTATATTTAGGAAAATCATCCTCATACAATTTCATGCAAAAAATAAAGAAATCGTCCTTTTACGACCAAAATTGACCGGCTTATAGCTGCTTAAAGTTAAGCACTTTTTGTGCTGAGAAATGGGGGTTATACACAAAATAATTATATACACAAATCTGTTATTTTTTAGGTGTTATATGCCTTTATTATTTTAGATTTAATGTGTGTAATCTTTTATTTTCGTCTGCAGGTACACTGCAACTGGTCTCATTACTGGTCTATTACCGTATAAAAATTTAAATTTTGTAATTTTTACAGAAATGCATTTATTGACTTAAACAACTTGACTTAAACAATAATATGTTACCTCATTTACAATAAAGATCTTAGAAAACCCCCTAGAAGATTTTAGTCAGGCCCTAACTATAATACTCTTCTAAACGAATTAGTATTCGATAAAAAGCTTTGCTTCATTCTCGACATTATGTCAGCAAATGCAATTGAAACATAATACTTTGAATATGGAATTTCAATATTTATACTGTCCCTTAACCCCTTGCTTGCCGCGGGCGTATATATACGCCTTGCTAAGTTGATGCGTTAACTACCCCGGGCGTATATATACGCCTTTCCGAAGTACGGTTCTTTGCAATGCGCCGCTATCAGTAAAACTACTCCCACGGCTTTGGAATGCTATAGAATGACCTTGACAGTGTTTGCGAAGGATTTACTTATTTTAGAGAAAAGGTGGGGGAATTGGAAAGGAGAATGTTTCTGGAATGGGGAAAGTCATAGCTGTGCAGTTATTGCTTGTGTTTCTTTTTTAGTAGTTCGTGCTTTTTTATTCTTCTTTAGCTTCCGTTTTCATTACCATGTGTAATAAAAGCTTTTTATTTTTTTGTACGAATATGTCTGATAGTGATGACAGTGAGTTAGATGAGTATTTTCCTTCATCTTCAGGATCAGAAACGTCAGAATATGATATTACGTCAGATGAAGAGGATTCTGATTGCGACTATTCTCTGCAAGATGCCCGACATTGGACACGATTGGATATAAACAAATTACCTGTGCCGCCTCCACGCTTTCACTTTTTGGGAAAGCCAGGAATACAGAAAAATATAAAGGATATTTCGAACCCACTTCTCTTTTTTGAATTATTTTTTTATGAGGAGCTGGTGTTCCATATTGTTACTGAAACTAACCATTTTGCAGACCAATATATCAAACAACATCTTGGAAAAGAGAAATCAAGAACAAAGTTGTGGCATCCAACTGATTCAGGGGAAATGTATGTTTTTTTAGGTATAATGATTTTACAAGGAATAACAGTAAAACCTGACATTACGATTTACTGGTCTAAAAATAAACTGATCAAAACTCCAATTTTTGGGAAATTCATGAATAGAAATCGTTTCCAGCTTATCATGAAGTTTCTGCACTTTTCCGATAATGATACTTTTGATGAAAATTCACATCCAAACCCAAAACTCAGAAAAATATGGCCGGTTTTTTCTGACTTGAAGAAATTTTCAAGTTCTTATACACCCGAAAGGGATCTGAACATTGATGAAAGCTTGATGCTTTTCAAAGGCAGGCTGTCGTGAGTACAATATATACCATTGAAAAGAGCTTAGTTTGGAGTAAAACTGTTTGTACTTGCTGAAGCAGAGTCAGGATATATTCACAATATGATTGTGTGCACAGGGAAGAGTACAATCTTTGATAAAAAATATGAGAACTATGGAGTCGCTACAAAATCAGTGATGACGCTTATTGAACCTTTTCTGGGAAAAGGTTATTGTGTAATTGCAGACAATTTCAATCTCTCACCAGAATTAGCAGACCTTCTTATCCAAAATATCACCAACGTATATGAAACTCTTCATCCTAATCGACGTGATTTGCCGGAAAATTTCAACAAACTTACTTTGAAGAAAGGTGAAATTGCCACTTTTCAAAGAGGCAAAATTACCGTATTGAGATGGCGGGACAAAAAATATGTATCGCTTCTTAGTTCTATCCATACAGCAAACTGTTCTGAAACCAATAAAAATGTTATAAAGCCAGCTGTTGTCATGGATTATAATTTGACGATGGATGGGGTAGATAGAGCGGATCAGGCACTAGTTTGCTATCCAACGACTCGAAAACGACAGAAGAGGTATTATGTAACAATATTTCGCCATCTGTTAGATATGGCTATTTGGAATGCCTTCATTTTACAGAAAAAACAACTCCCAAACTCTGATAATTACGACTTCTGAATGAAATTGGTGGAAAGCATAATTGAGAAATTCCATGTTACTGCACCATGAACCACCAAACGACAGAAGTTACAAAGTGACTGTCCTTTACGACTTACTGAAAGACATTTTCCGGACATAGTACCATCATCGACTTCAAAGAAAAATGCATCGAGAAAATGTGTTGTTTGTTCAAGGAAAAAAATTTGCCGTGAATCCTGCTATCAATGCACAGAATGTGATGTCGGTTTATGTGTCCAACCATGTTTCTGGATATACCATACGACAGCTAAGTTCTAACATTTTTTTTTTATTATACTGTTACTCTATACTTTAAATGTTGTATTTTCATTTTTTTCTTGGTTTTTTTTTGTAAAAGTAAACAGTTTTAGATTGAAAAGAGTGCCTCTTCTTTTCCCCCAATACACTGTATAACTACGTGCGCCTGTGTGAAAACCGGTGGCATTGGGGATCGAATCTCGTAAGTTTTCATGGACTGTAAAAATGCATGCTTTCTTTATTTTTCATCGCTAAAGAGATAGTCTCTTGGTATACAAAATCATCTGCTTTTTTTTTAATAAAATAATAAATGAGGAAATCACTTTTTTTTTTTAAATATTTCACATATTCTGTCATATCTCTGCACTTACATAAGATAGAACATTGCTTTAAAGACTATTGTATTCAATAAGAACTTGCAGTCATTTTAGGTCGATTTTTATACCCCCTAAGACCACTTTTAATTTTATTTGTTAAAGTAGGCCACAAAGTCATATAAAGACTTATGCATCCACTTAGCGAGCACTTATTTACAAACACCTATTTATGGCAATGTAGCTTTTAATTTTTTGTTATGGAGTGGATGCTTATTTAAAGTGCATTACAGGGTAATTCAGCATGTGTGTTTATATAGCTACAGAGTTTAGCAGGCATGTATTTTAGCAGTCTATCTTACTTCATTATTATTATTTTTTTTAAATGCTTAGCCTCAGATTCCATAAATAATTTCTTAACTGAAGCTTACAAATAAAGTTACTTTGTAGAATCAAGGCTTTTGTTTTATTTTTTATCGTGCTTACATATTGTTTAAAAAAAGTCTACTCAATGTAGCTTTTAATTTTTTGTTATGGAGTGGATGCTTATTTAAAGTGCATTACAGGGTAATTCAGCATGTGTGTTTATATAGCTACAGAGCTTAGCAGGTATTTATTTTAGCAGTCTATCTTACTTCATTATTATTATTTTTTTCAAATGCTTATCCTCAGATTCCATAAATAATTTCTTAACTGAAGCTTACAAATAAAGGTACTTTGTAGAATCAAGGCTTTTGTTTTATTTTTTATCGTGCTTACATATTGTTTAAAAAAAAATTTTACTCAATGTATATAAAACTTATTATTTTGGAACAAATGAGCAATGCATTTATGACATTACAACAAGCATTTTACAATGTTAGAACATAAACTAAATTTGAATGTTTACTTCTAAAGTATCCAAAACATTATAAAATTTATAATTTTTGTTTTAGAAATCAGTTGAAATATTATCTGAGATTTTTGTCAAATCGCATTAGTAATTATCAAAATGAATTTTATCACAAATTGCAAAATATGCAGCTGACAGCACAACATCTGATAAAATAAGAATTTGACAGTTTGTTTCGACAGTTAGCAATCTGTTAGGCACAACTTTGACAATTTTAATTAAATCCTACCTACTCAAAATGTGTAATCCTGAGCAGTGATGTCATCCACCCAGTTTCCTCTGGTTATCAGAAACTGGCTGTTAAAATATGAAGAAATTTGGAAAGCAGCTACCAAATGACTGGAATATATTTTTGGTTATAATCAATTGAAATGTATTTATAAATTTTCTGTGACCATCAAATTATAAGCCTGCAAATAAATATGATAAAAGTAGTAATATATTGTAATGATATTGATATGTTCATATTTGTTTTTTCTTAGTAAGTTTTGGAAGTGTAGAAAGTGTTTGATAATGCTTTTTCTTTGATCTTTGATTATTTGTGCCACTGTTCACAAAAAATCTGATGTGGATAGCATCTGACTTTCCCTATATAATGCATTGAATTTACTCCTTTTACAGTAAAAAAATAATATATAAGATTCACGGTACTTTGTTTAACTTTGAATTGTACATTTGGCAATTTGGTGAAGTCAATACTTCAACCAGAAAAAATTATAAAATCCTTATTTCAAGGAGTTTTGTGCTTTGTGGTCATCTCGTGTGACCATATTGAAACTGTTGATGAGCAGCAATGACGACAAAACCATGGTCCATGAAGGATGAAGAAATGGCCAGTTGAGCACATTCTTGCTGATATACAATGTCCTATTGTAGGGTAGAAATCATTTCACTGAAAGACATTTAATAGGTTTTCAAGATTCCCTTTTGAAAATAAAAGAGATTAAACTTTTAAATTATCCAAAATTTAGCTTCTGCGAATTTTAAAGGAATAAAATCAAGTTTCAATAATCTAATATTTCGAATTAAACACATTTTAATTATTAACCATTTTCAATTTATTTACGTTTTCATATACTTATAAATTTTTCTCTCTCCCCTAGGTGAGTTCTAAGTTAGGCCTTGTTTTCATTGTCACCAAATACGGGGCCTTGCATTTATGTGATCTGGAAACATGTACGACTTTATGCAGTGTTAATCTATGTACTGATATAATATTCAGTACAGCTTTAAATAGAGAGACAGAGGGAATAATTGCAATATCAAGAAATGGACAAGTATGAAACATTTTTATTTTATTGAAATATAAATAGTGACATTTCAAAGTTTATAAATTAATTGCGTTTTCTGATGTTGAAATTTTAATTTAAAGAGTCTAGTTTTACTTGTTTCTAGTTTGTAAACATGCATGGAGTGAAATAAATTAAATATTTCTTCACAGCCTAAAATAATTATAACCCATCTCAACTAGAGGTCAGCTAGACATGGTACTTACAAGTGTGTATACACTGATTAAAACTTATCAAGGTCCAAGAAAACGTTGTTGAATTGTGAGAAATGCGGAATCAAGTAAACAAAATATTTACAGAAATAGAATGTCAAGCATTTAACTCAATCTTTAAAGATACTTGTAAATGTTTAAAATGTGTAGTATGCTTGTCTATTAGTTCACAACATATTGTGAACTGTAAATGATATTTTTAAATGTGTACCAATCGTTAAATATTTATGAAGGACCAGTTAGAATTTTAATAGTTCATCTTGAATCACTACCCTAAGATATTAAAATCCCAACTAGTCTAACCCAAAACATGGCTAACTATCACATTCTATATACAGTGTATCAAGAAAAGCTATGGATGAGGCCCATAGCTCAGAAGTATTGGAGTATTCATATACTTTTTTTATGCAGATGTATTGAAAACCCCAATGGCACAACACAGTGAGACATCTTTATGGGGGATGACTCCTCCTTTTAGTAGGGTGCTGCTGGGAACTATCTTACTTCTTGTTAGAGATTAGGGGGAAAAGTCAATTACAAAGTTGGAAAGTGTTGCAAAATTAGTACAACATAGTCCTCCCCCCACCCCCCTACAAAAAATGGAAAAGAAACCTGAAAAAACAGTGTATACTATCTAACTTCCTCCAAAATACAACAGAACATTTAGACAATGTGGTAAAAGAAAATTGACTTTATTATACGCAAAATACAAAATCTTCACCTTCAGCAATGATGCATGCATTCACAGATGTAATATGATGTCTCCACATGTTTTCCAATGTCTCTAGATTTACACTGTTACATGCAGATTAATAAAATTGTCTCTTTTAAAATCATTATTTTTTATCTTTTGCAGGGGCCAAAAATACTTAGTACTAATTCTGCAATACTCTACACTTTTGTAATTGACTTTTTTCTCCTATCTCTAAAAGGAAGTGAGCTAGTTTCCCATACGCCACTAAAAAAGGGATTAACCCCCAAATTCACAATATATATATATATATACAATATATATAAAGGGTGATTAAAAAAGAAGGGCCAAACTTTACAAGGGGGTAGTACACACCAAACCAAACATTTTTCGTCATAGTTTACTGGGTTGGAAATGAAATATAAAGGCGTCACAGGGTACTTTATTATACACAAAATACAAAATCTTCACCTTCAGCAATGATGCATGCATTCACAGATGCAATATGATGTCTCCACATGTTTTCCAATGTCTCTAGATTTACACTGTTACATGCAGATTAATAAAATTGTCTCTTTTAAAATCATTATTTTTTATCTTTTGCAGGGGGCAAAAATACTTAGTACTAATTCTGCAATGCTCTACAATTTTGTAATTGACTTTTTCCTCCTATTTCTAAAAGGAAGCGAGCTAGTTTCCCATATGTCACTAAAAAAGGGATCAACTCCCAAATTCACAATATATATATATATATATATAGAGGGTGATTAAAAAAGAAGGGCCAAACTTTACAAGGGGGTAGTACACACCAAACCAAACATTTTTCATTATAGTTTACTGGATTGGAAATGAAACATAAAGGCACACAGGGCACTTACTCATTGGGAAGCGGCCGTTCCACAAACTTAAAAGCATCATTCTGGTTGAAGAAGAAAACTATGTATGCAAATTTCATCTGGGAAAGAAGAACCCTTATGTAAATTTCATCTGGGGAAGAAGAGCCCTTATGCAAATTTTTGTAACACAGAATGTTCTGCCTTATCAGTTTGCAGCAGTTATTCGCAACTCCAACTTTTGAGACAATGGAGTAATTTACAAATAGGGAAAAAGCCAATATGCATTTCATCTATGGATCTTCTTTTTGTGGAGATATCTCAAGAGTCTCGTCTATGACACTCCCCTTGAATCTGGGCGCGGTAGCCCATTGGTTAGCGTGCTGGAGTTGCACTCGGTAGGCCCGGGTTCGATTCCAGCTGCTGCCAAAACTGCCGCCGTGTTCACACGGAGTATGATCATGTTAAACATGTGGGTCCATAAGTCCTTCCGAGAGGTTGGTGGTAGGGGAGGAGGGTACGGTCCCTGTGGATGCCTCCCCCACTGGGTTCCGGTCTAAATTGGGTGGCACTTCCCGGCCGGCCAAACAGTTTCCTTACACCTTTCTGGTAGGTCGGACGGTCTGGGTCTTAACAACAACAACTCCCCTTGAATCTGAAGAAGAACTTGTCACCAGAATTTTGGCTGCTGCTGCCAAAGTTCGTGACATGCCTGGTGTGTCCGAGAGAGTTCGCCAATCCCTCCCTCCATTTGCTGTAAGACGTGCATTTAGGTTGGGGGTCACACTTTTGAACCATTACTATAATTGTTTATTAAATATCATTTTATAACTTCTAAGTCATTCTTGTGTTTTCACCTCACCTCATCTGTTTCACCATTAAGTGCTCACTGGCGCATTTGTGTTTCATTTTTGACCTGGTAAACTATGACGAAAAATACTGTTGTTTGGTGTGTGTGTATATATATATATATATATATATATAAATTCCCAAAAAGGACAAGTAGCAATGTACTCGTACAGATTCTAGATGTGTGACAGAAGTACCGGCCGGGGGGAGTTGCAACCCCCAGCACTCCGGTTAAAGCTTTTTCCGCCATGGCAAACGCTCCCGGTAACCGATACTCCCTACACGATTTCCTTCATGACCCTTTATAAATCCGTAAAAATACATACATATACAATTTCAATAACATGTAAAATCTAAAAGTTTACTTTTCTACGCTAAAACTATCCATGAAGCATTCTGTAAAAATATAACAAATAATTTAAAATACAAAATACTTAAGACTAATGAAATCCCAGTCTGAGAGGATATTTTTTAAAAATTGGATATAAGACCCATTAACCGCATTATTTCCATATAAAAACCTGTGTGTAAAATTACCTCACAATTAGTCAACAATTTATATATTAGACAATGTATATATATATATATATATATATATATACATTGTCTTCCAATTTTCTGTAAACACTGATATTTTATCTTTTATAATTTTAATATGGCTTATTCGTGAAAATGACCTCTAGCATGCTAGAAAAGGAAATATTAATTTTGCACTTTACACTTATAAACGGACTTCTATATATTTTATTACTTTTGATGTTTAATTTAATATATCATGTTAAACTTATGAATGTACTTCTATATACCTTAGTCTTTTTTAAATGTTTAATTTAACATAGCTTATCTATATGATCTGTAGTATATTAGAAAATTAAATATTAATTTAGCATGTTAAACTTATGAACTTTTTTTCAGTTATTTTTTAGATGAATATAATAAGTGTCCCTTTTTAGAAGCATACTGCCTTTTTCTGTATAGAGTAGTAATTTTTATAGTTTTTCACCTCAGCCTATTTTTGCAGATCAATAAGACCCATTTCTACACCAATGTGGCCCATTTCTACACAGTCCTTGTAGCTGCTACCCCCTACTGGCTTCCAGTCTAAATTGGGTGGCATTAGGTCATATCAGATTTCTACCATGGTGTGCCAGGGATCTATGAAATAACAAAATCTACAACCTATTTCTCTTTACCTTGGCCACTGTGTGCTTGTTCTGGCTTTATCCAGATAAGTGGGGCAACAAATTCATTTGTAGCCCACTGGTGGGTTGCAGACCACATTTTGAAAAACACTGATTGATATCAGTGGTAATGTCCAACCTTGTGTCCCCCTTTGCAAAATTAAAAGATCACCCACCATCAATCAAATAATATATATGTATACTATAAAATACAAGATTTCATTACAAACTTGTGGCTTGTTGAAAAACATTGTTCTAGAGTGAACAGTAAAAATTTAAGAGTGTATTTATGTATTTGAACTTCTTTTGCAATTTAGCTGTTTTTATTTTCTTTTAATAATTAAATTTTAAATTGTATTTTAGGTACTCTCAGTTGATTTAAAGAGAGAACTTCTTGTAAAATATGTCTGGGAAGTGTCTAAAAGACTACACATAGCTGAACGTTTATCACAGGTCTTAAAAGCCGAAGAATCCCGACGACTCTCCAGTTAAAAAATGACTCAACTTGGTTTTGCTTTGTTTAACAAATATTTATTCATCACATTATTATTTTTTTGACACATCTTACCATGACTTTTGCAAACCTGCCAATTTTTCTTAACATTTCTGTACAAATTTATAGTATTTATTTTAGTTATGAGTATGTCTTTCATATTTTTACCGTTAGTATTTGCACAGAGATGTTATTTTAGTACTTTGTTTAAATAAGAAAATTTAGTTTAAAATTACAATAAAATTCCGTTGATCCCCCCCCCCCCCCCTTTTGTGTCAATTTGAAATTTTGAAAAAATTCACAAAACATTTCTGTTCCCCCAAACATTAGAAACAAAAATAATTTTCCATAATAGAATAAAATGAAGTTATTGATAAAAATATATTTTTTTTATTTTCAACTGAAAGTTCAGAGTAAGCCCCCCCCCCCCCCTCCCCCCCTCCATGCTTTTCTATTGCATTTAGGGGGAGGGGATCAACAGAATTCTACTTTTTCCTTTAGTAGGAAATTCCCAATAATCACACATACCCTACATATTTCACCATTTCTAGCCACATTTGAGGGGGCGGATCAACCAACTTCCACAGTAAAATAAATTCATGGATATTTTATTAATAATCATTGTGATTTAGAGGATGAAGCTTTCTAAGCATATTATAATATTGAATAACCCATGGGATGAATTTGTAAATCACTAGTTAAATAGAAAAATATCTCAGTATAATCTTGTAGTTTGCTAAAAGTGATATGACTGTTTGAAAACTTGCCAAGAGGTGCTTAAAATTGCATTTCCTATCCAATAAATAGAATTGTTGGACAGATTTGGGAAGTCTATACTCATTACTTTTAGAATAAAAAGTAGTATTTACATGTAATGGTATTCCAATGAAAGTGGATTATTATTTGTAACTAGCAGCATACCCGTTCTTCATACGGAGTATATAAAGAAACTTAAAATTTACAATCATGTGCAAATTCCTATAGTATACTAAATGACATTTTTAATCAAAATATTCTGTTAAAATATTTAATTTAATGCTCCTAAAAAGAAGTTTAAGAATCTCTGTTCTCGCTATACAAAATTATCTTCACGGGCAGATCTGAAGAATAAAACATCCTGGCTCTTTTTGTAAGCAAATTTACAAAAAATAGGAAATTGAATCAATATATGCAAAATAAAAGCATTAAAATTGTATGGGACCCGTACTACTTATATACACGAATATTAGAAGATATAACCTGTATTAGTAGATTACATGTATAAATTGAAAATGTAAATAAACCTGTAATCTTTAACCTTGAAGGTAGTAATCGATTCCAATAAATGCTAAAATGAAAGTGCTAAAATTATATGCGAAGATATACCCGTAGTACTTATAATGTTGTAGATTAGAACATATGTCCTAGTGTTAGTGGAAGATTACCTGTATTACAATATGAGTCTCAAAAATCTTTGCCAAAATAAAGCAGATGATGTAATAAATTGAAAATATCAATAATCTCCATAATTTTCATACCCAAAGGTCGTACTTGATTCCAATATATGTCAAAATATATGCCAATATACCTGTACTACTTATATTCTCGTAGATTAGAAGATTTACCCGTGCATTTGTAGAAGATTAGACATATGAGTTTCAACAATTTTTGTTGCAATAAAACAATAGCATAATAACTTGAAAATATCGATAATCTCTGAATATATAATCCCCGAAAATATCAATAATAATAATGTTTAAACCTGAAGACTGTAATTGATATTATCCAGTCGAAAATGCAATGGTAATGAAATTTATTTTATATACATATCTTCATTATCCAAATCGAAAAATATTTAATTAAAATCATCTGTCACATAAACACATTGGATTTAAATCCGTTTCTAAGCAACATGATATTATTTCCTTCAAATAAATTGGTGGAAAAAATATTACCTCAATAATGCTATCTCTATGGAAGGTTTGGCAACATTTCATCAATTTAGCAACATTTTAAAAATTGCCAAATTTATCACCAAGTGCGACTAACAGTCCCACTTGTGACAAATTGACAAAACATCATCACAATACTATTCTCTAACAAAACACATTTCATTTATTTAGTGCAATTTTATCAATTTCAAGATATTTTTATGGATTTACAAACATTTTCATAAATTTGGTGACATTTTAAAAATTCGCTAAATGTGTTACTAAGTAGGACGATTGGACTGATAGACAAATGCTAACGGAACATAATTTCAGTACTCTATTCTAACAAAACAAATTGTAGTACAATAGACCTCTGGTCGATGTGCTAGGCTCTTCTGGAGCCACCCACCTTCATTTCATTCATTTCAACAAAACAAATTTAATTTCATTGATTTGTGTAGTCTTTAAAAATTTGGCGACATTTCTGTCAATTTGGCAACGTTTAAGAAAAGTTGCCAAGTTAGCAAAATCCTGCCAAATTTGTAGCTCTGAATTTGCAGATCGGAATAAAACATCCTGATCTCGTTTGTATATACTAAATGAAAACCCTTTGTTCCACCCTTTCTACTCTCTTTCTGTTTCAACAATCGGCTAAATGAATTTATTGGCTAAACACAATATATGAGTTTATTAGCTAAACACAATATATAAGCTTGAAAACTCTGCCAAAATAAGTGAAAGTGGTGTACGCAGTCCGCAATAAATGCAATTAAAAGAAAAATCAAACCATTCATTTATTTATAAGATATAATTTTTTTTTCTATTTATTTATTATTCAAATCAAAAAAATAATAAGCATTAACAAACGCATTTATTTAATTATGTTGCCGAGCAACATGATATAAGATAGTTTTCCTCATAAAATTCTAATAATTAAATAACCATTTTGATTTCTTAATACTTTTCATTGTTGATTAAAAACTTGTGAAAAATAAACCATGGTGATAGATTTTCATTTTAATTTATGTTTCAAACATTCATGGTTTCAAAGAATTCATATTTTCAGAAAGTGACTAATTAGCATAAAAAATCTTTCACCAAACTCGGAGATAAAATTTTAATTCACTTTCACGCTTTGAACAAACGATTTCCAACCTTTTTGGTTTGAGGAACCAGGGAGTTAGAGAGTAGAACTCCTAGGAAAATGTTTTGTTTTTCATTAATATCTCAACAACCCCTGTTCGTAGAAACTCGGATGAAATTTAAGGGAGACTATTTCAAGGCTACCCACAAAATTTCATTAAATTCGGTTCAGCCATTCTTCATGATAATGAGATAAACAAAAGTTTCATTTTTCACTAATATTTCGAGAACCACTGATCGTAGAAACTCGAAACATGGACTAAATTTTAAGTGGGGCTATTTTAAGACCACCCACAAAATTTCATCAAATTCGGTTCAGCCATTCTCTCGTGATGATGGGACAGATAGACAGACAGATTGTCAATTTTATTTATATAGATTTTCACTACTCATTACTTTTCCAAGTATACTCTGTTTTGATTCATGAATTGTTAAATTTTCTCATTTTATCTTAGTTTAAATTCATTTTTTCATGAGAATAAATGTATGAATGTTTGGTGTATATTACCTACACGTTCTTAGCTTACGTAATTTGATTATAATATCATAAGTGTATTCAGATGCAAATACATCTGGACACATGATATTTTGCAAAACACACCCTCTTGGCGATTTTCAAACTTTTATATTTTCTCTTTGAGTAATTATGAAGATCTATGAGGTCTTCATTTCATTTCTTTGAGTTAGTTAAATATGAAACAAAGCTGTGAAACTAGTCTGTATTTTAAGCCTGACTATATTGTTGCCTTAGAAAGAATTTGTTTAAGTTTATGTGTAAAAGGACGAATTGTGTAAATACATAATTTCTTCCATTTCTCTCCATTGTTTGGCTTCCACTGAAAATTTTTTTTAAAAAATTTGATGCATATCAAAATATTTTACTTTAAATATATTCATTAATCATTAATATTTTACATACTAATCACTGGTATATTTAAATAAATGTTTTTTAAAATATTTATGAAAAATAATAAATGTGATATATTTTTTAGTATTAATTTCAATTTAAATCTAGTCTTTGCTCTTCCAATCAAATATAAATCTCATTTACTGATAATGTAAACTACAAATTTAACATATATGTTGTAATTTTATGATTAATTTATTTTTGTGTAATTTAAACAACTATGTTCCTAAAGCTAGATGTTGTCATTCATTTTAAATTCCAATTCATTATATTTTGGTAATTAGTATGAAAATGTACATTGACAATGTGGCTGTAAAATTGTCAATATAAATTCTTCATTCCACCAATTTCCACCATGTCACATATGAATAATTTTAAATGAATTATAAATAATAAAGAAAATGGCTCAGCAAAAATAACTAAAAAGTAATAACTTTATTAAAACACAGCATAAAACAAATTGATACATATTACTAACTTAATAAGTAAAAACACTTTATGCAAAGAATAAGGAAATCTCAAACAACATAATTAAGTGCATTATTTTATTATAATTAATGTGTGCTTAATTGTATTGTTTGAGATTTTCCTTATTACCAATTTGTTTTATGTTGTGTTTTAATAAAGTTTTTAACTATAAGTAATTATAAAGACACAATGCTTAATTTAAGACTTTTGATTTATAAAGCAGCACCCTTTTTAAAATTTACGAGTTATACTGAATGAATACATTATTAACTGTTAAGCTGCTAAACTATACTATACATATAATTTCCCTAATCAAAAGTTCAATTTTGTAAATTTTTATTCATTTAAATAAATCAGGAGAATTTGAAATGAATGATAGCATCTAAATAAACCATGTTTATAGAGCCTTCCACTACCTCTTATAATCTTTCTTGTGATACGCATGAGAACATTAAAAACTGCTCTATATTTTTAATTTTATTTAGATATTAATTTTTGTTTATATGATTTTTTTTTTATTATTATTGAGTGGTGTATGCTTGCTGAAAGGGGGAAAGTGCAATTTGCTTTAGAGTTTATTTTTTATAGAATTTTGTTATGTGGTGTTCATTTTATTTGTATAATACTTATTTATTTATTTATTTATTCTTGAAACACTGTTTAATCCTGTTTCGATCTTGTATATATTCTATTTACATTTTTGTGTGGTGATACCTATTATTTTATGTGCTATGCTCTTTTGTGAAAAATTTAGCAATTTTATTTTACTGTTTAATTGTGAATTGAAAAGCTTTTAATCAATATATATATATTGTCATCTTTGAAAGTTTGATCACAATATTGATCCAATAACTATAAATTAACCAAACTATTCATACCCTTATTAGTTTTATATATAAAACTAAAAACTATAAGTAAAATTTTAACATAGAAATTAAATTTTAATTAGACAAAAGCTATGTATCATTTTTCTACTTTATTTGTCATGCCTCTGAAATTTAATAAGATATTACCGTCCTAATGTACGAAAAATATTTTTTTCATAGCAGGGTTTTACCAAACATCAGAAGCATGTAGGGTTACCAACACTATCATTTTGACCAGAAGATTTCAGATTTTGAAGTTTCCATAAATATCTTGTTAAAATTCATTAAAAATTAATTTTAGTTTGAATGTCTTATTAAAAAATAATTCTAGTTCAATTTAGACAAATGATTGTTTCAATTATAAGTTTATCACCTTCATCAGAGATAGCAAACTAACATATTTTATCTAATAACTTTCTCACTAAAAATTAATAGGCCAATTAAAATAAGCATACCAAATATAAAAAATCACTTAATATTTTTAGAAATATCCCACTTTTTGTGGGAAAATAAAATTCCTAATATATGGAGCAACTCATTATAATTCTTAAGCAATTGTGTCAATTCATTTCTTGTTAAATGCACTTATAAAATATCTAACCATGAAGAATGAGCTAATTTTATTTTATTTTTTTTCCTTTAAAATATAAAATGTGCCTTTTTGAAGATATGGCACATTTTTTAAGTCATTTAATTTCCTATTCATAAAAAAATCTATATAGACAATTTCTTTCAAAAAATTTTTAATTTAAATTTTAAATTCAATCCTTAAAAATAATGTTTGAAACATTGAGAGTCTTTACCTGAAAACTTTTCATGTTTTTTGATTGAAACAATAATAAAATTTTATTTGAATAATTTAATTAATCAAAATATTTTATCCACAATCACATAATTGGATCCAAATTGCAATACTTTTACATATACTATGTATTGTAGAGAAAGGGAAAAATAGAAACAAGTAAAATATAAAATGTGTGTTTTGTGTGTTCTATAACACTGATGGTGATCACCAGTTTATCACTAAAACCAATCTATGTTTTATTTTTTCATTTGTAAGGATTTAATGTTGGGTTAACATGTACATCAATATGTATCATAAAGTTTATAATTTGTCTAATATTTTGGTGAAAAATTTTAAACCATTGAATGTTTAAAACATTATTAGCCCAGTGTTTTTTCTCCATAGCTTAATAATAATTTTTCTAAAGGAAAAAATATTCTTTAGACTAGGCAAAAATAAAATAAATAAATAAACCTCACTTTCTTTTTACCTTTAGAAAAGTAATTAATTTCAAAAGTATAGATTAAAGTTATGGTTCTCAAACTGTGGTCCGTGGAACACTGTCTCTCCCTGAAGCCACTTCAAGTGTTACACGAGAAAAAATCAAGCACACAATTAAAAATTGTTGCAAAAGAAAAATCAATACAATGTAATGGCCACTCCTGCTTAGAAGCTTAAGTTGTATTGTAAGTTTTCCATGCAAAAAAAAAATGTCAGATTTAGTGTTTTAGTGTTCCCCGACTTTAAGAAGATTGAGAACCACTAGATTAAAGAATCATTTTCATAAAAATTATTTTCTTTTTGTTTACAAGCAAAAAATTAAAACACCTTTACAATACTGTATAATAGATAAATTGTTAAAAAAAAATAACCCAACATTATAGAAACATTTCATTTGATACTCCTTTAAACAATTTTTATATAGAAAAAATTATTTTAAAATGTTGATACTGATTTTTATATTTGTGTTTTGGAGTATTGCTCTTACTACAAATTACAGTAATTTTCAGAAGAAAAGCTACTGCAGTTTAATTGACACAAATTGTGAAGAAAATGCAGAAGAAAAAGTAAAAAATTTAACAGAATGCTGTATCTAAAATAAAATACTGTCTACCATTTTTGTATACTGCTATAATGTAACCAAGATAGGTTCCATAATTTCTGATCATATTTATGAAGGTTTAATTTTCAAAACTAGGATGTTAAGCTTTGTGTTTAAAAATATAAACTTTATCACGTAAATATTTTTAATAATCATCACCTTTTAATAAAGGCTAAGATTAATTCTAATTTGCATTTGTATTCAGTTTTTGAAATGCTCAAGTTTAGATGTAATTTTAGAAATAAAGTTAAACATGCATTGTAAATTTTATATTCAAATGTAATATTTAATCATATGTTTCTGTAAAAATAAATTCAAATGTGACATTAAATGCAATCTGTAAAAATAAAATAAATTCAAATGTGACATTAAATGCAATCTGTAAAAAAAAAAAAAAATTTAATTATAAAAAATGTATATGTTTCAGTTTAGCAAATTAATCCAATTATATAGAAGTGAACCACTTCCATGAGTAAACTTTATATATGGATCTTTGAACTTCCATTCAACTTTTGACATTTTGTGATACCATGTTTTTTAGTAGAAAGCAAACTATTTTATTTAGATAAAAAGAATTAATTTACAATGACTCAATACTCTTAGTAAAATAAAGAATCTAGCACTTTTCAGTTGTGTTTTTTGCAATTTCTTAAACTATTCATATTTACATTTTATACTCTAGTAATCATTATTATAAGTATGATTTCTGATGACTTATTATAAAGATTCTGGTACTTAAATTAATATTTTACCGACCTCCACTGACACATTTAAAATATAACCATTTTGACAGGCTTTTTTTTCTCCTGATCCAAGACTACATGGTAACCATGAAACAATCAGGACACATAATGTAAAAAATAACAAAACACAAAATGATGGAAGCATATTTAAAGACTTTAAATTAATAATGAAAAACACTTTTTCCTCTTTTGTTTACTTTTGAATAATTTAAATTTTGAAAATCATTAGTTGATATATTTAAATTTTAAAAAGTACATTTCAATAATTTATATTTAAAAAAAATTTTGTTAACTTTTATTTCAATAATTTAAATTTTTTAATTTTAACAATATCCTATACCATACTGAAATAATATAAGCACTATATGTAGACAATGATGCTGCATTCTGAAAGTGTAATAAATTTTCAATACAATCCGCCATAAAAAATTCATAAGGAAAGTTCAAGTTAGAACTTATATATAGAAAAAAAAACATCTTTTAAATTATATTAATAAATCAGATAACTAATGTAAATAATTTTATAATATACCAGATATTTCTTAATTATTTTTGTTTCATTTAGTAACAATGGAAAGCCTGTATCAGACATTCATAACACATTGTTAAACTAAATAACTCACTCTCTGTGCATCATTAAAATATAAACCATTTTATTAAAATTACTCTTTATGTGAATGCTTTAAATACAAAGTAATTTAGTTACATATAATACATGTAGTTTAATTAAGACTTAAATTGAATAGTTACATCAACTCACAAACATTTACCTCCTTCACAGTAAATCCGTCACCATAATCTGTAGAAGGAACAAGTGATGGTTTTGATTGGCACATTGGACAGAATGTGTTACGAATGCTGGATGATCGCATCCATATAATTAGGTTCTGTCTTTCACCTGATGTAATAGGTAATGCGCCATGAAACTGCTGCCCACGATGGAGTATACCATGTCCTACCTTGTGAGGTACTATAGTACAAGTAGATTCAGATATGAGACTTGTGTTCATATCACCAAAATATAAGTCACCACCTTCAAATATTCTGCCCAAGCACACATTCAGTGTGACCTAAGGAAAATGGTTAAATTTACTATTTTAAAATTAAAAAATCAAATTTTAACACAGTGAGGCTAAAAGGAGCTATAAACGTAACCAGGATCTCAAGAAGGGGAGTATGACTAAATGGCGGGTTTACAGTGCTGGATTTTATTTTCCAATATGGACCCTATAGAGAACTAATATAATTGATTTGCCATTGGTGACAGGGTTATGCCAACCTTAATATCTCTGCCTACCCATCGAAAGGAGGTGTGAAACAGTTTGACTTGTTGAAAATTTTGTCTATCAAAGTGTTATTAGTAGAGTCCAGGTTTTGATGACTGGGCTCTACTAATAACTTTGATAATAAACTAAAGTAATAACCTTAAAACTTCTTAAAATAGCCCTAAAACTGAATATCAAATTCGGTCTAAAACATATAAAAATTTCTTGGATTATCTATAAAAGAAATTATAGTATTAGTCTTATATAATTATAATACAAGTCTAGAAAGAAACACTGATTCTTTCAAAAATGTAGTTCAGAATTTAATAAAATTTGATATTTAGAGGTGTAAAAATATGCATATTAAAATTATCTAATGAAATTGATATGTTACAATTCACTTTTTTTTCTCTCAGCCAAAATGTTTGTTTTTTAAATTAAAAAAATGTTAAAATAGAAAACATTTTATTACAACATTTCTTTTGTTATGGGTTATCTCACTACTCATTTTAAAGCATAAAAAAATGATAAAACAATATCAAAAAATAAATATTTTAGTGAGATATAGCTAAAAATCTCTTAAAACAAATTAATATGCATCCATCCAAGCTACCATATATTTGATGCCAGATGACAGAAAAATCAAATTTAAAAATATGCACTTTGCATCAGAAAATCGTATCCTTGGATTCCGATTAATTACATAATACTTTTTATTGATTAATTTACATCCACTTTAATTAGAATAAGTAATAGTACATTTAAGAGCCGTTTGTACTATTTTATTTGTTTGATAATAATCAAGTTCATTTTCTTCAATCGTTTATTTAATTTTTATTTATTAAACATTTAGGAACAGATATATTATAATCCTTTTTTCATTATTTGTGATTTTAGGTGAGATTCTGATAGTCCCTGCTATGACTTGAAGAACATTCCATTCTGGAAACCCTTTCCGTGTCTTTTGTCACCAAGGTAAAAATTGCAACATTCCATTCTGGTAACCCTTTTTACATCTTTTGTTGTCCTTTTATGTTGCCCTTTTATCACCAAGGTAAAAATCACCCATTTGTCGCCGTTTGCACAACAATTTATCTGTAGCTATTCAAATATGGGCCTATACTTGCTTTGCATGCTTAACTCGCTATGTTTACCTAAAAAAACATCACAATCCGGTCCAGCTAGCTGTCTGAGATCACACATAGTAACAGCTGTTTGTACAACAGGTGTTCTGTGGCTCATAGAGCACAACATGAAAACAGAAAATTTTCTGCTTTTTACCTTGATAACAAAAGAGCGATTTTTACCTTGGCAACAAAAGACAATAATAGGGTGACAAAATATGGCAAAAGACATTGAAAGAGTTGTTAGAATGGAGTACTACAATTTTTCCCTTGACAACAAATGGGTGACAGAATGAAATGTTCTCCAAATCATAGCAGGGATTGCCAGAACCTCACCTAAAATCACCAAGAATGAAAAAGGGATTATACTACATCTGTACCAACATTTATTATTTTAATGATAGTTATTTATATATATTCATTACTAGCAGGACAGTAATTCATCATATAAAGTAATGTAAAATTCTAGTACTCTATATTTTTAGTTATTCATTTATAAAACTTTCCATTCCATTTAATTTTACCATCATTTTTGCATATGACATATTCTGCCCAATGTTTAGACTTGAAATTGAAATTTAATATGGAAAGAAAAGCTGCTCTTTATAGTCAGGTTTCGGTTGCACTTCAGCTTTAAATTTTGGTACCCTTTTATCTTAGCTGAGTATATGGTATGCGAGTGTAGAGCAGTATTGGATAGAGCAAAGAGCTTAAACCTTCCAAACAAAAAGAAAGATCTCATGAATTTTGAACTGTGCCCATTTGATGCCTCTTTGCTCATTGCAAGTCAATTCAAAGATTGGAACAATCTATTATGTGCAGAGCCCTCACCCATCCTGCTAAAACATGTATTTAGTGAGATCAGAATTTCACACGATTCAACCTTTCACCTATTAATATACATAGACACAACTAACTGAGCACAATTTGCATTTAACTGTATTAGTTTGAAGTATAAACACTTACCTCACTATTGTCATAATGATAACTCAAATCTGTATCTTGTCCCAATTTATATCCAACAGTAAATATTTTATGAGAATCTAACCCTTGCCCACGCCATTCTGGAAAAAGAGCTTTAGCCAAGGGATCTAAAAACTTCTTCCTCAGATTTAATGAAAAATTATGGAAGCCTACTTCATCTATGAGAATCTGCAAGATATGTAAAGTAAATTTTTTATAACACAAACATTCTGATGTATTCAACATGTTACCACAAAGACACAGATGTTACCACAAAGAACTTTTGAGAGAATATTTTTACTCCATTAAAATTTGAGGAATAACTTCCTAAGTATAGAGAGTTTAGAGTATTTAAATAAAAGTCATAGTATTATAAATAATTTTCTTACAGTTTTGTAAAACTATAACAGTTATTTAAAAAAATAAAATAAAAACATCTGCCTACATTTTCCTTCTTTTCTGGAGTGACTGGTTTCTATTATCCTGAAGAAGGCTAATTTTGCTTATGAAACCAGTTGATACCTTTATCTTTTTATTATGCATACTGATTAACTGAAGTTTTCTTATCTACAAATACAAATATATTTACTAAAAAATAATTATTTTCTTTCTCTATTTATCAAAAAAATATATTTATACTGTCTAAATAACAGTATGAATTTATTTTATTAATAAACAGTAACTATAAAATTGCATAGGCATTATTTAATAATAAAAATTTATCTCCATAGTGAAAAGCAACTCCATAACAACATATTAAATATTAAAAAAAAGTTTATTAACGTGTCAAAGACAAAGTATATAGCAGGATGAAAATGAAAAAACATCTACAGGAGTGAAACTATAAAAAAGAATACTATTCGGAGTAAAATTCACATTTTAGTGTTAAAAGTCTGAATGCCAATGGATATTTTTACACTATGGTAAAATTTCGAGTAATAAACAGGTATTTCAGTGCATACCACATATGTTTTAGCAAGCTCTGTTCTACACATAGTTTCCCTTACAAATTGACAAATTTCGGTTTTGTCATAAAACAAAAAAATTAAGGTCTTATAAACTTGATCTTACTGAAAATCATTCAATAAGTGTTTAATTGCTGATTGAAAATAAACACCATATTTATTTTTTCAATTACCAATTATTTTGAGAAATACTATGCACATTATAATAAAAAAGAAGTTATTTTTAAGATATTACATTTTTCAAAGACACACTCAATACATTTCTAGTAAGAAGAATGAATAAAATATATACTCATTTATCACTTAACAGCTTTAAACATATTTAATTTTTTATCATGATAAAGTAAAACTTCAAAAAATACAACATATATACAAAAATTGATTAGTCAACCTGTTTCAAAAACAAAAAGCAATCTTTTTCAGAATCGACAAGAATCATAATCTCACTTACTCACATCAGGTTAGTAACTGAAGATAGCACATGTGACTAAAGGTAGGCGAATGGAGGTTGTTAATGTCATAGGAAGAAATGAAAAAGAGAAACACCAAAAGACTATAAACACAAAGCCATAGAAGAAAAAAATGAAGGTAAGAGAATTTGCTTTACAAATCCAGTCTTCCTTACAATGCTAAAATCTTCAATATTCTTGTTCAGTTTTGTTGCAAATTTAATTTAAAACTCGCCCATTCTACTATCACTCCTATGTTTAGTTATATCCATACTCATCATCATGGTACTACAGCCCTTGTAGGGCCTTGACCTCCTTTTATATCCATACTGATAAGTTTAAAAGTAATATTTTGAGTCAGGCTGGGGGTGTACATTTTTCTTATTATTTTCTCTGATAATAGTTGTATTGGCAGTACTAAACGAACAGTTAACATTAGATTATCTGAACATACTTATACTTGTGACATTAAAAATAAAAAACCTTCCACTGCATTATCCCAAACTGTTATCAATAATTTTATCCCAATTTTCGATAAAACCTTTCTTTAACCAATTATAATAATCTCCATAATATCTTGCTTTTTGAATATTTATTTATCTTTATTATGACTCCATTTGTAATTCTGATCCTGTACAAAATTTCAGTTTCGCATGGCATCTCATTCGTGACTCCTTTAAGATTATCATTATCTGCATTTTTAATCATTATCTCAGGTTAATTATTATCTGCATTTTTAAACACCTACATGTGTGAATTTTATATTTTATTTCTGCTGTGTCAATTTTAATATTATATGTTTTTCATTCCCATATTTTCCTTATGTAATTTGGCCATAATTGATATGCAAATTTTTTTCGGGGTTTTTGGCTGGGTATAAAAAACCAATGTATATTTTTCTTGTTATATACCTCTGATGAAGCACATTTTTACATCTGCAAAGGGTCTGCAAAGGGCTCAGGTTTGTAATATGCTTTTAACATCTTTTAATATCATCAAATAAATAATTTTATTCTAAAGTGTTTTATATTTAAATTTTAGATGTGCTACCTTAATGTAATTAGGTAAGAGAATGGATAGAGAGAGAGAGAGAGAGTAGAATAAAAAGAAACACAGAATAAGCAAAAAACCTACTAAACAGTAACAAAAGAAACACCGAGACATTTCAACCAGCTGTAAAACATAAGTATTTCTACTTAACAAGTATTTCTACTTATTTTTTACAGCTGGTTTAAATGCCTCAGGTTTCTTTCATTACTGATTAATAAGTTTTTTCCTTATTCTATTGCTTCTTTTCATTCTGCTATCAGTTCTTTTACTGCCGTATTTCCTTCTTTTTTCACTCTGAGGATTGTGATTTTGTAGTTTCCTGCTGGTCACTTGTTTTTTCCTCCCTTCCATTTCTTCCCATAACATTAGCAACCTCCTTTGTCCTTCCCTCAGCCATGTGTGCTATCGTTAGTTGCTGACCTGACATGAGTAAGTGAAATTGTATTTCCTGTTGGTCCTGAGGAAGAAGGCTGTTCTTTGGCTTTGAAACTGGTTGACCAGCTAATTTTTGTATATATGCAGTATTTTACGAAATTTTACTTTGCGATATTATTGCAGCAGTTTTTGAACAATTATGTGATTCATTTTTTGTTTAATGTCTTAGCTAAGAAACAAAAAGTATAAAAAATTTATATATGCATTAAATTTTTTGAATAGGTTTTCACTTTATTTATTTTATATTTCAACAGTCAAACACAGTACAATAAAATGGCAATTCAGTAAATATGGTTTTACAATTTCAAAATTAACACCAAATTAACTAACACTATATTATCGATTCAGTATATTATTTGAAATCCATAGTTATTACATACAACATAAATATTACGTGTTCGATGCTTACTCCCCATATAAAGTTACTTTGAGGAAAATACCAAGAACTAAATTATCATACTGCAAAACCCTGCAGTGCAGGAAACTGAGCTACAGAGGAGTCTGCAAGAGAAAAGCATGTTGTATGCAACAAAGAAAATTTCTTTTTAATACAATTATTTTTCTTGAAATAGATTTGCACAATTTTTAAAAATCACACATTTTGTGTTAATTTTATAAATCTATTTTCTAACACTCATGCATAGGTTTAAGAAACATGAAAAAATTAGGATTGTAGGAATGCCAGCCCCTTCCTATTAAAATTAACTGGAATGTGGCTCAATTCAATTTTTTTCATACCAAAATCCATTAAGTAGTTTGTAGGGTTTTTTTCTTTTTGCAAATTTCACAAGAAAAAAATTGAAAAATTTGTATTGTTGATCCAAACAATCACAATTATAACATGCTACCTTTAATCTTAAAGGGCTTGAAAAAATATTTCAATTAATACCAAGTTTCATTATATATCCCCTTGAATAGGGAGAGGGGGGGGGGGCCCATTAAATCTATAGGTTCAAAAGTCCTTTCGAGAGGTTAGTAGCAAGGAAGGAGGGTACTGCCCTTGTGGATGTTGCCGACACTGGGTTTTGGTCTAAATTGGGTGGTACTGTCCCGGCCATCCAAACAGATATCTTACACCTTCAGGTAGGTCGGACAGTTTGGGTCAAAAGAAAGAACAAAATTAATATTTAAATTGTGTCTGTCGGTACATTTTGACATAAAACATAGAGTCTTCGTAAGTAACAGATTTAGGTTTTGTGATTTGGAAGGAGGGGGTTGTATTATGGCCATTGCGCCAATGTACATGGATTACATGCAATTTTGACTGTTATTTATAAAATTTATTTATTTTGTTCTTTTATATAACTACCCTGATTTAACTCCTAATCAATGCTAGGTACATTTTCTAGTTTAGAATATTGTTAAAATTGAAAGTGGTGGGGCAGATCATAGTACTTTGAAGACAAATATAAATACAGAAATTGTCAGTAGTAAGGGAGACCAAGTCAGAATCTGGTCAGGAAAAAGTAGTGAAATTGGAATCCGCAGCTGGAAAATATAATTTAGTTCTTAAAATCAACCTACTTACTGAAGACTAAATTTTTTAAAAACTATTTCATACTTACAATTTAGTGTGTAATCACAGTTAGCATCTAGCACATACAGATGCATGTTATTTGAACCATAGTGCAAAATACAAATTTGCATGGATTATTTGTAGTAGTCAACTATTGAATTCAAAGTATATTTTAATCTTAAAGCTTGAAATAAAATATTAAATATATTTTTAAAACCAAAGTATATTTTACTCTTAGTGTGAAATCCTGCTCCTAGCATTATAAAAAGATGTCTCCTGCATAGCACATAGTATATCTGTGTTGTGTCATTCACCCTATAACATGTTCTACAACATTAAAAAATAATTCCATATTACTATATGGATTAAACATTTTATTTTGCTGAATCAACTTCTTAAAAGTAGAAAATGAATTTTAATTACCCCATAATTGTTCATGGTATTTGGTCTCTCTTTTGGAAAATCACTTGCTTCAAAATGTTTTAATTCCTTTAAAAGCTTATCGCAGAAATCAGGTGTAAAAACTGGAAAGCCATACATTTTTTTCTCTAGGAGGAAAATGTAAACATGAATAAAAGGGACGAAAATTATCAAACTATTTCTACAGACATTGAATACTACTGGTCAAATTTTGAATAGCAAATCTAAACATTTATATATTTAATGCTTTTGATATTTTAATGTGTCCATATCAATAAATAGAGGTTTAAAAGCAAGGGGTAAAGTAATCTTAGGCCAAAAGGTGGTAAAATGGCCCTAATGTCAAATCAGAACTAATGTTATGTACATAACTAGAATAATAAAGATTACAAAGAAGAAAAATAAGAAGAATGTTATTAAATACTGTGGAAATTTTCTCATCTCTCAGTACTGTGAAATTTCCAAATGATTTTGCTCTATAGTGATAAAGAAAATATCTACAAAATATATAACATATAATGAGGCTGAGCAGACTGTAGCTTACTACAGCATTTTTTTCATTTTTTTTTTCATTTATGTATTTCATGTCAATTGGTAAAATATTTTATTTTTAAAGTGAACTTTATTGATATTTTCTTTATATTACAACAAAGTTGAAGAAACAAAATCGCTATTTAGACAAGTCAAAATTTCATCTAGTTATTTAATTAAGAGCAACATAAATATTATAACTAATGTACAGAAAATGATATAATTCTGCTCTTGATATCAATAGATATGCAGAATCTAAATTCACTATACTATGAAAAAATATCACTTATTTTATTGCTATCATTATAAATAGGAATTGTAAAATAGATATACAAAATTACAAAATAAAAGTAACATACCAATAGAGAACTCTTTAGCAATTTTAAATATTTCTGCATAATTCATATGTTTTGATGCTTCCACAAGGTTTATAAAACTGGGTTCCAAATATTCTTCCTACAGGGAAAACATTTTTTTTTTTTTAACACTATAAAATAAGTTATATATACAAATCTGAAATTTAAATTACAAGTGTTAATACCTCTAATATATAGACACTAGTGTCACGTGGTATATAATTGGTTTTAATGAGTTTTCTCCTAGCTAAAGAGTTCTGCTGTACTAGTTTTCGTCTGTCAATTTCCAAAAGTATCTAATGATAAAACAAATATGCATCTGTATTATTATATTAAATAAATCTTTTACAAATGTATTTTTAATAATGATCATAGAAATTATAAAAATGAAGATATCTATTAGCATCATCAAATGTGACAAATAATTAAAAACTAATTGTTAGAAGTTTAAGAAAATGAAATACCTCTTGGACAATAGATTTTTTATCACCAGAATTACACCCTATCTCTTGCAAAACCTAAAAGAATAAAAACTGTAAGAAAATGTATCTGCACAAATAAGTATACAGTGGAGCACCGTTAATATGTTTCTCATTTATACGTCATTGAGCTTAGGTCTTGTTTCATTCCTATATAATTTTAATAGTAAAATATTTCACTTATACTACATGACTGAATCTTAACTTCATTTTTCAGGCTTCCAAAGCAAAATCCATTCTGAAGTAGGAAATTTCTTGCCAATATTCTGAGTCATTCTTTCTTGTCATCTCTTTTCTTCAGGTGGCATTTTCAGGAGGTGCAAGAAGCAAGAGGGGTGAATGATAGTAATAAGTTCATTCTCAGAATTATTATTTTTTTTTTTATCAAATGGCCAGGCACTTGACTCTCATTATTGGTCTATACATCGGCCAGAACGTGAACCACTTAGCCGTCCTAGGACGTTGCCCCAGGTGCACCAGAGGAGGGCGGAACACACTGCGCCCTCTCAGAATTCTACAATGAAGTAGGGAGGGGGGGGGACGCTTGTTTACCCTGGATGAATAGAGGGGACAACTGATCACTTCGTATTAGACAAGTTGGTTGATAAGGGACTCTACATGTAGCTTCTAGGACAAGACCATTTCTTTATTGTCAGGGCAGTGTTGCTTGTTAACCGTTTGTTAAAATGTTTAGCTTTATTAAGTCAGCTGATCTTAAGAATGTCGGCAGAAAAACAAAAGGCACTATCTTTAAAAGATAAAGTACAAATATTGAAAAACATTAACAACAATACTGTGTTGAAAAAGTGGAATTGGCAAAGAAGTTTAATATTCCAGTATTCACACTTAAAACAAATGAATAGCACAAAATTTGAAGAATGAGCTGCAGCTTGTGATATGTTTGCTTCCAAAAAGTGGTGTATACAGACAGGAAACATTTCAAAAGTTGAAGATATATTACTGCAGTATTTAATTCAATGCCATGCATCAAATATCTCAATAAATTGAGCTATGCTGATAAAGCTAAAGAGATTGCATTAAAACTGAATATGAAGGACACTAATTTTTTATCAGAATGATTCCATACATTTAAATTACAGCACAGAATTTCCTCTAAAGTGATAAGCAGGAAATTGAAAGCTGTTCCATCAGAATCTGTTGAAGATTGGTTTGAGAACCTATCAAGAAACATTGATGATTATCGATTAAAAAACATTTTCAGCATGGATGAAACTGAATTATTCTACCACCTCATGTCTGTAAGAACTCTAGCTTTTAAAGGTGATCCGTGTAATGGAGGGAAAAAAGCGAGTCTTCAAAACATAAGATCAGCTGAATCTTCTACTACATGTAAATGCAGATGGGGCAGAAAAAATGGCCCTCCTACTCATTGGTAAATCATAAAAACCATGATGCTTCAAAAACATAAAAAGTTTCACCATATAAAACATGAAAAGTTGTATATGATGAACAGAAGAGCATAGATAACAGCTGAGATTTTCAGAGTGGCTAAGGAAAATGGTGATGAAATGGCAAAACCGTAACATTTTGCTATTCATGGACCAATGCACCACTCATCTCCAAAAGATGGATATGTTGCAAAATATTAAAATTATTTTCTTTCCTCCAATTGTACAAGTAGACTACAGACCTTAGAGAATAATCAAGAATTTAAAGGAGTATTACAAGAAACAGATAGTTCAACTTGCTGTTCAAAATAAAGCAGGTTGAGCTCCAAAAAGGTTAAACTTAAGGCAATAAACATAATCTCCCAGGCATAGGCTCATGTAAAGTCTGAAACAATAAAAAAAAATTTTATCAAAGGAGGATTTTTAACCTCAGTGACAGATATAAACACTGATGATGAAAGTGGTGGAGAAGAAATTGTAATTTTCGATGAAGAAGACTGGAAAATTTTAGGAACTGACATCACTTTTGAAAAATATGTAAACTGTGATTTCGAAATAATTACTTCAAAACGATTTTCAGTTGAAGAATTGATAGAAGCTAAACTTCCTGAACATCTGAACAGTAGTAATCAAAATGAAAGTGAAGAAATTATTCATCTATCGTTTCAAGAAACAGTAAATAACATTGAGATATCTGGAAACTTTTTGTGTATTACTCTACTAGAGAAAAAAACTTTACCAAGAACTTAATTCTATCCACAATGCTTTGCTTTGAGTTCAGAAACAATCAGCACAGCAAACCATGATAAAAGATTCTTTTAAGCCACTTTTATTTTCATTCTTATCTCAGCTTTTTATTATTATTTTTTTTTGTTTGCTTGTATGTTTGTTAACAATAACCAGACAATTAAAGGAAGATTACATATTTCATCTAGATTTGCAATAAAAAAAAAAAGGTATGGAATTTTCTTATGTGTTATACTCATCATAATTTAAAAATATAAGATTGAATTAAAATTAAAATGCACATTTAAACTATTTTAAATTCCACTTTCAAAACACCAATGAGATTTTAAATGGATTGTAAAAAGGTCTGACGATCATTATTTTTTATTAAATATAAGGGTTGCCATCTAGTACAGCATGATGAACTTTCATTATGTTTTTTTGTTTATATGGCTTTAAGAGAGTTCCTTAAAAAATGTATAAAAAGTGCTCCGCTGTATATGAAAACATAATTAAAATAGCTTTTATCTAATTAAACCAGGATTGAAGAAAATATAACTGTTCACTAGAGAATGATTATGGGCAGGGTACAAAATTTCCACTCGCCAATGGCAAGCAATTTCCATATGAGGAGTAAAAAAAACCTGTGTATTATATGTTTTATTTTTATTTTAATATTTTTTCCTATTCTAAAAAATACTACAACACTTGTAAAATTCAAAATCTTCAATGACTTCCATCATTCCTAAACATTGTTTTGAAGCACCTCCCAATGTGATTCATCAAATATAATAGGTGTATAGGACATTCTATTGTTAATGATTTAACTATGTCATGAAGCTCCACTGCATGTGCACTTAACATGGCCATCACTATTATAAACTGACAGCATTGTAGCCAGTACATGCGCAATGTCTTACTTGCTTGTATATTATATGTATATATATATGTTATTTTTTTTTGCATAATTACAAATAAATTTTATTGCAATTATCTTTTTCCGAGAAGAAATGCCAAAAAAGTAGTGCAATGGTATTTATATGATACGGGTGAAAACAATTTTAACACGTAAACTCTGAACTAAAATTTCTTACTCTGTTATGGAGTTGTATTGAAAATACCTTGTGAAGATATATATAATTTTATATTTATATATTACCAGCTATACCTCAGATCTATCCTAGGAAGGGCACAAAATAAAATATCCAGAAAGTAACTCAAATTTGAACTATTTGTCCCATTTTTTATAGTATTTTCCTTAGTCGATAATCAGTATTTATAGAGGCGACGGTGAAAAATGAGAATTTAATAGTACTAATTATTTATATTTAGATGTATAACTACCTAAACTATAAAAAAAATATTTTATTAAAAACTAAAATATATTTTTAAAAGCTAAAAAAAAAAAAAAAAACATGCTTTTTAAGTTTTCGACGAAACAATACAATTTTCCTGGAATTTTCTGAAATGTTAGCTGAATTAAAATTCTGTGAAGATTCTCCGTTTTCCTTGAAGCTGTTATCACAAATGAATATGCTTTTTTATTACCAATTAATAATTTAGTTTGACTACTGGTATAATTGATTTACCCTTTATAACTACTACATTACAAACAAAAAAAATGAAAGGGAAAAAATCCTTTTCCTTTTTGGCCGAATGTTTGCACACTTATAATATCGACTATGGAATAGATTTATTAAAGTTACGAGCAAAATAACACGAAAATTTATAAAAATATTTTACATCGTTATAATCTTTGAGAAACTGCTGTTCATTGATATATGTGACATGCTTATTTAATATTTTCACATAAATATTATGATTGTAGTAACAGTTGCAAAGATAAAATGAAGGAAACATTGTAAAAATTAATTTATTGCATATTTCAGATTATTTAGAAGACTAGTAGGTTTTCAAGAATCATTTTCAGAAAAACTTGAAAATCATAACATAACCGTGAGCTATTGGAGCCAGAATTAAAAGTGTTTTTAAAATTAATATAAACAAACTAAAAAAGGACACAAATATTTTGACACAAGTTGTAGTTACAGTTAGTGCAACTCCATGGTTAATGCTTTAATAACCCTGCAGTTAGTACAAAATGAGACGACTGTGATAACAAAACAGACACAAATATAACTGTATCTTGATATACCTAATATTCAACGGATTACTAAATATCTTTGCTTATTTTCTAATTTCACTTTCTATTTTGTGGCTTTTAGAAATTAATAATTAAGCTCCTGCATGCGGTTTATCCCCCTTTTCACTGTTGTGAAACCTACTGACGACTGCATGCATGTCCACATCCCATATAAAGTTTATTTATTATTTGCAACTGAATAATTAAATTTATTTATAATGTCTGAAGCCCCTAATGCATATATTCCTGGTAATTTTATTCTGTATTTCTATCCACTTGATTTTCAAAGCATGTTGTCATTTGCATTTTAAATCTTTCACCAGCTTCACTTACCTTCCGTTCCATGGGATTGGTAAAATTTACCCAGCTACTTTTATTTTATTGTTTTGTCAAAAAATGGCATACATTTTATTTTCTATTTTTAAGGCTGTTTGCATTTTTTAATTGCTATTTTATAAAAGTGTAATTTTGTACTGAAACTGTTTTTTTTTTTTGCCGAATTGTGTCAAACACCTGAAGCCCCATTTGATTTCTGGATTATTTACCCATATTTAGCATCAAAATGCTTTTCTCTACGGTTCAGCTTTCATCCACACACACCTCTTCTAAAAATCCAGGCTACGCCGCTGATGTACTGTATACTACTGTTTAACCAGTATCGTATAATAAACATTAACCCAATTTGACAAAACTTTGGCGAAAACCGTACAGTACAGTTAGGACAACAATTCACCTTTATGATACCTGCAAAGTACTTTATTGTTATCAAGTGTCTTTTAAGTAATTTAATCTATTTTTTTTTAATATAGATACAATTTTTGATGTGTTTACATTGTATATCTTTGTACTTAGTATTGCACAACAGGGTCTTTTGAATTCAATCAAGTGTCACCAATATCCACACCAATGGTCTATTCAAATTTTTAAATGTGCTGATCATCTGCATAGCAAAGACCACTCACTCTAAAGGAGTCTTTGAACAGTGGAAGCCCCTGTTCTAATTCTTACTTTTATTTACAAACTCTTACTTTATACTCCTTTATATATTATATCAGAATTCCTGTTTTTGTTCCTTTTTTCTTAAAAAAGTAGAGTGTGATCCGTGTGATTTTATTTGAAGGAGCTTATCTATTGAATCAAAGGAACTTATGTAGCTTTGGGCCATTCCATGGAAAATCGTTCAAATTGAAAAAAAAAAACTGGTTGCTGACATATTTTATATAAAAGATAAAAATCTAAAATAAAGATATCTACAATGGAAAATATTTTGTGATTGGCTATATTGGCTTTTCAAGCCTGGCAAGCCAATATGGCTACCAGGGTAGGGTAAAAGTGTGACCATTTAGCATCTGTATTTATATTAATACCTTGTGAACCATTCTTCATAGAAGGACAAGATAGGTATCATTGAAAAGAGGGAATTGTGGACAATAATTTTTAAGATATGATTAAATAAATTAAATATATAATAAAATAAAGAAAAACTAATCAAATATATGTTTTTTTCAAGTTATGAACACTCAATTTTGTAGATTCTAAAGAGGCTGAAAAAACAAAATGTAGATTACTATAGATACAATTGAAATATGTTAAGAAGTATGTATATTTATTAACACTTTGAAAGAAATTATGTAAAAATTTGTGAAATTAAGTAAAAAGTAATATATAAATGAGGTAAGTAACTAGGTATAAATGAATTCTAGTATAAAATTATGTAAAAATATAAGTTATATAAGTTTAATTAGTGAAAGTATTACTAAAATCCAATTGTATTCTCAATTTTTGTGATGCGTTTTGTTAACAAAATTCAAAATTTCCATTGGGTCAATAGCCGGGCTACTCTATCCATTTGTTTTACATTACATACACGTAGAGACTTAGGTGATCTGACCACCAAGCTTAAATTAAAAAGCTTCTGTGTCATTATAGTGATTGCCTTTATCCACACAACTTCTAATTTTTATAGTTTTCAAAAACAATTCTTAAATGAAATTAAAAAAAAAGATCATATATTTTTCTAATGGCTGTGCTGGGCAGTATAAAAACAAGATAAATTTTATTAATCTCTGCTATCAAGTATTTTTGGAGTTGAGGCAGAATGACATTTTATTGCTACATCCTATGGTAACACAGCTTGTAATAGTGGTGGTGGGACTGTTAAGATGTTGGTTACAAAACTAGTATGCAAAGCCCATAATTAATATCAACATTGTATTTTCTGTTTTACATAGCTGGCCCAATTACTTTTAAAAATTATCAGAAAACGATTATTTAATAGCATCAGAGATAAGTATTTTGAGAAAAATATCACCATTAGAACTTCAGTTGACAGCTACCAGGCAGAGACATAATATAAATAGTGAAGTGCCGAGTGTTATGGTGTAACCACATGTCAAAGTGAAGAAAATAATTTCTATCTTATATTTTTGTGCAACAAATGGATTTTAGAGTTAATGAAGACAAACAAACATAATTTTTCAAGAAGTTTGTATATTTAGAAAATGTAAGATTTTATTTTGTTGTTTTTAAGTATTGACGCAAGTTGTTCTTATATGTAGTGTAAATTAATTATTAAATGCTTATGTTTGTGTTATAAGGGAGCAATGTCATGTGTATTTAAACTAAAAAATAAATGTTTTTGTGACTATTGCTATTATTCTTGCAACATATTAGTCCTACAATGCTTGAATTTAACATATTCTTATCTTTATTTAACTTTTATTGTATCAGAATTATTTTAATTTAATGAACTAGTCATAGATATTTGAAATTAATATCATAACAAAAATTGTTTAATGCATAATTTACCTCTTCTTCTTACAGGCCATCAAAATTTTCAATTTTTAAGATTTTTTTTTTCATTAAAAGTGCTAATAAATATATATTGTACTTCTTAACATATTTCAATAGTGTGTATTGTAGACTGCATTTTCTGTATATATGAATTTGTTTTTTAACCTGGCTTTAGAATCTATAAAATTCAAAAATATATATGAATATTTTCTTTACTTTAGTATGCATTTAATTTATTTGGTCATACCTTAAAAAATAGCCTACAATTTCCATCTTGTCCTTCTATGATAGGTTGTTCATAAGGTATTTAAATAAATGTAGATGCTTAATTTTGACACTTTTACCCATAATTTCTCATTGTGGCCAAACCACGGAATTTCTTTAATAGTGTATATCTTCCTTTGAGATGTGTATCTGTCATATATAAAAAATATCTAAAATATATTGGCAACCACCTTTGGGTGATTTTCCATGGAATGACCCTTATGTAGTGAATTGAAGGAGCTTATATAAGATGTCTCAAAAGAGCGTAGGTATTTAAAATGTATTACACCCACACAGAGTGAAAGGCATATTTGGGGCTAATCAAAGGAGCTTATTTATGGCATATCAAAAGAGCTTGTTAGGAATATATCAAAATTGTTTATTTGGGGTGTATTAAAAGATCTTATTTAGGGCATATCAAAAGAGCTTGTTAAGAACATATCAAAATTGTTTATTTAGGGTGTATCAAAAGATCTTATTTAGGGCGTATCAAAAGAGCTTATACACCTGCACAGAGGGCAAATGGTGTATTTAAGGTGTAATACGCAGTCATGTTAGAATGTAGCATTCAATGTGCCCAGTGCCAGAACCAAGGTGTATTATGTACCTGAGTAGTGTTTAGGACTTGATTATGTGCAACTTATGTAGGGTAAGCATGTGCTCGTGTGTGTTTTGCAATTTAAAAGTGTGCTCAGGCAGTGGGTTGAAGACCCAGCCCACACGACCAACCCTAAGGTTAATGGTAGCAAAGTGTGTGGCTGGGAATCTCAGGCAGTGGGTCGAAAGCCCTGACCACCCGACTCGTCCAAGGACTTAGAGCAGCTATGTGGATGGCCGGCTCAGGCAGTGGGTGACTAAGCTTTTTGAAAAACTTGGTGAATTCAACTAATCCCTGCTTTACATCACAGGCACTGCTGAGTACAGTTTTTTTGGGGGGAGAGGGGGGGGGGATCGTATCTTGGCTGTTGTGCCAATGTACATGGATTGCATACAATTTTTACTGTTATTTATGCGATTAAAATTTAGTTTATTAGTTTATATAACTACCTTGTTTTAACTCCCATGCAACTTTGGGTATTTTTTCTAATTAAGTTTATATATAACCATACTTATTTTACAAAAAATCCATGATAGAATAGCCACTAACCTATAACTGCCTACTGGCCACTCACTACTGAGTAAAAATCCAAATTTTACAGATCTAGTCTGTAGGTAAGGTCTCTCACTTGCTCTTTATTGGGAAAATTATAAATAATCAGTAATTCCCAATAATTTATAAATTTCCAATTTTATTACAATTTAAGACAAAACGTTATTTTTTATATAGTTTAAAATCAAAAAGTTGGAAATACAAAAAAATTGCTTGAATTATGTTGTAGAATTAAAAAATAAATTTAATAAGAAAATTTCAGTATAAAAACAAATTACCCAGAAACTGAAATTTTGTTAAGCTTGTAGTGTCAAATAAAAATTCCGTACTAATGCTAAACTAAGAGAATATCAAACAATCAAGGAAAAAGTCAAGATTGGAAAAATAGATAGTTTAAAAGTTGCTGTGAATTTCTGATGATAAAAATCAAGATTAAATTAAAACAGCCTACAGCCAAAAAATTTATCAGTTAATCCTAAATTAAAATAGCCCTGTTAAGTTATGACAATCTACCGCTCAAAAGGGTCTTAAAAATGAGTTATGGTAAGCCTGGAAACAGTATAATAAAAAATAATCTAATTTCTTATTAAGAAATAAATGACTAAATTGTTTCAAAACAGTAAATTTAACATTGTCAATAAACATTTAAAAATTGATCAAATGTTTTATGGGAAAACATGAAATTTCAAAACAATATCCTGATGTCTTTCCAATGTCCAAAATTTCTCAAATTCTAAACAAAGCATATCATAAAGAAGAAATAGGTCAACAAAGTCCCCCCCCCCCCCCCCAAAAAAAAAAAAAGGAAAAAACAATTATTTGAATCATTAATTGAAAATTTCTTCGAAACTTAGAAAAAGTTAAAAATTAATAAAACTGAATGTAAAATGCCAATAAATCCTTAAGACATCAAAAATAAGTGAATTATATCAAAATTGCATAATTTTAATGCAAACAGCAGTTAAAATATATGATAAATGTTTACACCATTTGCATTCTTATATGTGTAATTTTTATTTCAGCAAGGAATATTTCAGAAATAAGAAACAAGCAGCGCCGTACTGAAGAATATATAAAATTAAGGAGAGAGAAATTGAAGCAGAAACGTGAAAAAAAGAAACAAATCCGAAAAGCAATTGCAGCTGGAGAAAATGTGCCCAAACAAGTACCCAGAACTTTGGAAAATACCAGGGAACCTGATGAAACTATGGTTAATCCTGAGGATCAAGAAGTTGTATTAGATCAAGATAATGACGAGTTCTCTAGCTATTATAATAAAGAAACTGCCCCCAAAGTTCTCATTACTTGCAGTGAAAATCCACATACTTGGACTATACGTTTTTGTAGAGAGCTAAAAATGCTTATTCAGGATTCCATATTTCTTTATCGCAGACATAGCAGCATTAAGAAGCTTGTAAAAGAAGCCCATTCAAGAGGTTTTACAAATCTTGTAATTGTCACAGAAGATAGAAGACATCCAACTGGTATGCTTGTTATACATTTACCAGAAGGTCCTACTGCATTCTTTAGAATAAGTAGTGTTAAATATTGCAAGAAAATCAAAAACAGTACTTCATGCTCTGATCACAAGCCTGAAATTGTGTTGAATAATTTCAAAACAAGGCTTGGTGCCTCTATAGGGCGATTATTTTCTTCACTCTTTCAATTTGATCCAGATTTCCGTGGTCGTCGTGTTGTAACCTTTCATAACCAAAGAGACTATATATTTGTACGCCATCATAGGTACGAATTTAAAAATGAGTCCAAGGTGGCACTTCAAGAAATTGGACCTCGTTTTACTCTCAGGTTACGTAGCCTTCAGAAGAACACTTTTGATACTAAATTTGGTGAATATGAATGGATTCTGAAACGACATGAAATGGAAACTACTCGCAGGAGATTCTTTTTGTAATACAAAATTTATTTTATTTAATTAAAATGCCACATTTCTGTAAAGCAACAATTCATATAATGGATAAAAATTAATAGTATTTAAAAAAAAAATATTTTCTCTGTTAATAATTTATATACATGGGTAAAACCCATTGAGAGTGTAAAAACATTAAAGTGGTTTTAATTGGCATGTGTGCAACCAACATTTTTTGTAATTGGAACACAAGTGAAGTATAATAGTATATAAAAATTTGATTTAGATATGAGCAGAGCAATGCAAAATGAAAAAGTATCTGCAAAGCCATAATACACCTTTTCCAATGAAAAAAAAAAAAACGTTTTTGGAGTATTAGGAGGTATATAAATGATAAAATATAAATTGTATTGTATAATTATATAGTAATAGAAAAACTGGTTACGTATTTTACTTTTTATAACAAGTGAGAAAATTAACTGGAGTGTGACTCAGCTCGACTTTTTCATGCCAGAATCCATTTTTAAGCAACTTTTTTTTCTTTAAATCTTTTTTTTCAATATTATGGGTCCAAATGATTACAATTTAGTTTGTTACCCTTCACTTTAAAGGGCTTGAAAAAGTCTTTTGATTCATACCATCAAATTTGACAATGTACTAACTGGGGGGGGGGGGGTAACTTGCCTCCCGAGGGGGAGCTAATGATGCTATAAACCCCTTTTCTGTATGATTATGTCAAATTTTCTCCTATTAACCCTTTCGGGACGGCGGCATTCCGAAACTACCGTGGCCCAAAGGACGAAGCGCTTCGTTTCCGAAATGTGCCCAAAAGACGGCTATTTTTTTGCGCTAAGCCTAACTCTCGAAAAAAATTCACTAAAAATCACACGTTCAATACAGCATTCTACTTTTTTCAGGAAGAAAGGAAATACTTATTTTCTATTTGATGTATATTTTTTATACAAATTTTCTTTTATCAAAATATTAAAAATTTTAGTCTATGTTTTAGGTACAGATGGATAATTCTTTGGGATGTCCTTCCGATTTTTTAAAACTGTACCACATACATGCGTATTCTTAGACAACAAATACTTTGCAAGTACAGGAGAGGTAAAAAATTTATCCAAATACAAAGTATATCCTTTTCCTAAAAGTTCACTTAGAAATGTTTTCACAACACGTTCTCCATACCCACCATCAGAGCTTGATAATCCCGTGTCCTTTCCAGTATACACAAGGAAATTCCATGTATGGCCTCATTCCGATTCTGATGATTTATATATTTTTATTCCATATCTGGATACTTTTCGATGGGATATATTAACGAAATCCCAGCCTTCCTTTCCATGAGAACATAAATAACCTAATCATTTCATTGCCGCACATTCCTTTACCCCCCCCCCCCCTCCCCCACCCACTCAAAAAAAAAAAACTCTTATATTCCTCTAATTCAACAACGAAATCAATAAAAGACAAAATCAGAACGAGACCCGGAACTCAATTATAAAATTGTTGATGCTACGAGAAGTGCTCTGTTTACTTTACAGAACCATGTGTTTCACCGCCCCAAATGGAGAAATAATTCATTGGATTCTCCTTGTGCCAAGGTCAAACATCTACAAAATACATTTAAGTTGCTTCCACGGGCATTTAACGCCATCTAGGAGACAAATACATTCAAATTAAAACGTTCCACGTAGAAACACCAATACGTGCCAGTCGTCCTTTAGGGTAAAATTTCCTCTGGCCCGTGGGCGTGCCATCCGTCCTTGAATGCAAGTTCGCAGCTGGCACCTGGGCGTGCCGTTCGTCGCGAAAGGGTTAAAGTCCACGTTAAAGAAATATAAAATTTCTTGAAGTTCAAAAAATTGCATCTAGTTTTAGATTTTTTATAACAAAGCCAGATATAAAGTTTTGAGAAAATCAATTAATATTTGTGGCCGCTATCATGTGCATAAGAAATTGACTACAGACAGATGTCACTCCAAAAATAGTCAAAACATGTTCAGGAGGTCTTAAAACATATATTGGCCTCAAAATCTCAAATTCAAAAATTTTCATGAAAACAATACTTTCTATATACTATACTATATTACATAATATAATAAAGTGAAATTTATATAATCCTCATTTTATGTATTCACACTTCTTGCAAACCGGCCGTCCATTAAGCTGCTCTATGTCTCCGGATGAGTCGGTCTGGGCTTTCGACACTTCTTGCAAAAGTTTCTTAATGTCTTCATATTTGGATAAATTATAGTACACCACTTCATTTAAAAAAGTACAGAAATATATTTTGGAATATTTTCCCATTTTTTAAAATATAGTGTAACATAATCTCTGATCCTTAAAGTCTTTGTCTAAATTCTAAAAGTAGAATATTAAAATTTGGAAAGAATGTACAAATTTTAAATCAATTACTAAATAAAAATGTTGGAGTGACGTCTAAGTTTTTAACAAGCAAAAGAAATTCAGAAGAACTCCATGAAATATAGTATAGATAGTCCCTCCCATTCCGGACTGCATTTTGACTGATTCGATTCAACATAATCATTTAAGCGAGTAAGTAAAAGAACCCTAGGCCTTAAAACTATTTTTACTAATATTGGTTTTAAAGTAAACATTTTTAAGAGTTTAGATCTTCAGAACTTTTTACTCCAACTTCATGGCACCAAACATGGAATAATTAGGAATTTTTTAGTTTATGAAAAAAAAAAAAATATGTTTTAAAATTATTTATTCTGTAGAAGATGTAAATGCACTGTTGAGCAACTGTTCCCTTTCAGCACCTTTTTATTTTGCTTCTTTAATTACAACAAAGCTTCAAAAACGTTATAGTATTTCATGACGTACAAAAAGTTGTCACGTATTATTAAAGTGTACTTTGGTTTTCGAAAATTCGCTGGGAGTTTTGATGCGATTATTATGAAAGATTTGCATCTTATTTCCCTGGCAATGATGATCGATAAAATTGCAAAAATGACTCTTTAAGTTAACTAAAATGGTGCCAAATTGATGAATTCATTATTAAAATATTTTAATTTATTGACTATGTTGCTTATTGCGAATACTATCAATAGCGACAATTGTCAATTTAAAGTTGCATGAATTAGGTTTTTCGAAATTGTTCTACACGTAAGCATATAGTAAAGCACCTAATGTACAATTCAACATTAAAAACATTGTGACGTAGATCTTATACATCAATTTTTCACTGAAAGAAGTAAATTCACTGTATTATGTATGGGAAGTCTTGTGTTGTCTACATCAGATTTTTTAAAATCTGAATTAGTTTTTTAGTTATTGTTATGACATATCCTCTTGATTCATGGATGTACTTACTCTCAGGATACAAAAACGAGTCCAAATTTCTGTATAACTAACACTTTTATTTAAAAGAACTAATAAACATAAACAGGAATATAGTTCAATAACTGTCTTACAAGATCAGTAAACAACTATCAGGTACTATTCTCAAAACAATTTTCTTTGACTCATATCCCGTCAACTCTCTTCAACTTAGCAATGACTCCCTTATATACTCTTCATAGAAATTTCTAGGATGTCCTAGATCTCCAGAACCAGTTGATATTTCAAGAAAATTCTAGTGAATTTGGCAAGTCGTCAATTTGACGATATTTCGCTAAATCTGTCAACCCTTTTCCAAAAGCAGCCAAATTCTAACAACCTTACTTGTACGTAATAGCATTGGTTTGGTTGCCTATAAAAAGTAAAACCATTTGTAAGACCTAAGTTTCCTATGTTTGTAAAAATTGCAACATGAAGGAATCATGCGATTAATCTGAAACTTACAGCAAATGCAAATTAGGGTGTGCTATGCAAGTTATTAAAATTTCGGAGTCACGCCGTATAAATAGAGAGCTGTAGTGGGACCATGAAAATAGTCTATGGTTGACTGCCAGCGGTAAACGTTTCATGAGAAGTCACTATGCCTCTACGACAACAGAGGGCATCATATGAGCAAGTTACAGAGTTATGGGGACGAATGATCTGCCTTCATAAAGGGTGGGGTCTTATCGTGCAATAGCAGCTCGCATGGAATGCAATGCCACAACCATGATGCGAGTGTGGAAGCAGTGGACTGAAGAGAACAGAACAACAAAATGTTATGTCAGCACGCGATGATAGACTCCTCATCCGCATGGTAGTGATGGACCATACAGCTTCATCTCGACAGTTGACAATGTTGGAGCACTGCTACAAATGTGACATCTGCTTCACCGTAGACTGCGTACAAACATTCCTTTGTACAGGATTCCTCTAATGCTAACGCAAAACCATCGACACCTGTGGCTACAATGGGTTCATTAACATAGACACTGGTATGCCGATTGGCAACAAGTCTTTTACGATGAGTCCAGTTTTAATTTGGGCTACAGTGATGGCTGCATCCACTTTAAGGTGTCTACAAACGATCAGTGAATGTCAAAGATGTTGATTCTCAGGATTGTGTTTGAAGTGAATTTTTCCACACGGTCAAACATAGTTGACACTTTATGATAATGAGATAGTTTCCTTTGATTCTAGTAGATAGCGCCATCACACTTGTTTCTTAATTTCGCTGTAAATATTGTTTGTCATATTTGTTTTCAAATCAAGAAATTGAAAAGAAATCAGAAGTGTCATTAAAAGATTTCAATTATTTTCATAATGTGACAGTGGATTTTAATAAACATTAATTGAAACTAGAAACTATTCTTCCATAATACATAAAATAAATACTTTTGAAAAAGGGCACCAAAATTCTTTTAGCTCTATGTACTAAATTTCTAGTTGCAGTATTGGGCACAAGCATTAATTATTTTAAAACATTCTATTTAACGTATGCGTGGAATACACTTTTGACAATAAACATTCACAAATAATTTGAATCGGATATTTTTAGATGAATATTTTTTTTAAAGTAGAAAAGCAAAAAGTCTTAATTAAAATATTAAGACATGTACAAAAAAAAAACATACCAAAATATCTATTCATACTTGCCTGAATTTCCTACAGAACATTTATATGTACTAGTAGAAAAGCTTTAATTAAGATAAAATGATAAATTATATTTGTTAAATAAATTTGTAAATTTTTTGCCCTGATTACCGCTTTCTACTTTTCATCGAATCCATGACTTTTTCTAATTAAATTGTGTCGTATTTTTTATATTTTTGACCTCCTCAAAAGACAAATCAACAATTTTCGCTATTTCTGATAAACACCGGTTTCTAAAAATTTTGTGATACTCTAACAATCTTTTCTATATAAGCTTTTATAATTTGGTCAGTCTTATCTTGAGTTCAACTAATTTTTAATAAAAAGAATAAATCTAAAAATTTAAATTTAAAAAAACCGAAAGAAAAATATTACACATTAAAAGCAAATGGTCTTCCCGGCCGCCCAAACAGTTACCTTACACCTTTCTGGTAGGTCGGACGGTCTGGGTTACAGGCAGCCTTCCGCTGACCTAGGTACTCCTTAATTGTGATCCTTGAATCAACAACAACATTAAATATGGGAAAAATAGAAAATAACTATTCAATTCACAAAACGGTAATCGGCCCGCGATTGGTCAATACAAATGTCAATCATACTGACTCCTCAATATTTAACGAAAAAATAGGTCGCTGCTTTGCATATATTGAGACAGGATGTCCAAATTAATGCTTACAACGGCTCCTTCCCTCCCATACTGGGTAGGACCGGAGGTGCAGCCCAGTATAGATATAATAACCTTGAGTGCAGCCAATGTATCGTAACACATATACGTAGCGAGATATGTCAGTGGAAAACTTGAAAGTAGTAGGAACTCGAACAACACAAAATAATATTGATGATTAAAATGATTTTAAAATTGCGAGCAAGATAAATTTACAATGAATCAGATGTTTTAAAATCCACCTAATCCAAAGTAAAATACCCAGCTCGCTGAAATATTTCAAAAATTACATTATGTGCTCGAATAGAGCTTTTTCACCTGACGTCACATCGCCAAGCTACCACCTAGCAACCGTTGCTGGTGGTCAAATATTGCTGGCTTTGCGTTTGAGTCAATTGTAGATATACTGCCGTGTATAGTGTTACAAAATTTTATATTTGTCATTATGCCTACCGCTTGTGGTGTTTTCAAATGCGGAAATCGTCCTGATCGAGACAGCAAATCTTTTTTTAGACTCCCTGCTGTATTAATTAGAGGAAATGAGTCAAAAAGACCTCTTAGTGAAGAGCGCCGGGATACGTTTTGGTGTGAATTTTTTTTAAAAAAGTCGTTTTATTAAAACTATATCCGGCCGATATCATATATAATCATAATTTCTTTAAGATAAAGTAATTGAATTTGATAATGGCGATTTGTGCCGTAATTAATTGTATCATTTTTTTCATTCCCTAGAATAATTGAAAATAAAGGGAATAAAATCAAGGACTTGTCTGTTAAAAGAAGCAAAGAATGGCCTTTAAGAATCAACAGAAAAGATTGGAATACTGAAAATTTGAAGCACAGGAAAGTTTGCAGTGAACCCCCCCCCCCCCCCCCCCACACACACACACACACACTTTTCAAGACTTTTTAATGTTATGCGTATTTTTCATTTAAAATAACCCTGGCATAATCAAATGTTAAGCAGTTGCCCCCCCCCCCAAACACTTTTCAAGACTTTTTAATGTTATGCGCATTTTTCATTTAAAATACCCTGGCATAAGCAAATGTTAAACAGCTGCCCCCCCCCCCCCACGCACTTTTCAAGACTTTTTAATGTTATGCGTATTTTTCATTTAAAATAACCCTGGCATAAGCAAATGTTAAACAGTTGCCCCCCCCCCCCCACACTTTTCAAGACTTTTTAATGCTATGCGTATTTTTCATTTAAAATAACCCTGGCATAAGCAAATGTTAAACAGTTGCCCCCCCCCACACACTTTTCAAGACTTTTTAATGTTATGCGTATTTTTCATTTAAAATAACCCTGGCATAAGCAAATGTTAAGCAGTTGCCCCCCCCACACTTTTCAAGACTTTTTAATGTTATGCGCATTTTTCATTTAAAATAACCCTGGCATAAGCAAATGTTAAACAGTTGCCCCCCCCCCCCCCACGCACTTTTCAAGACTTTTTAATGTTATGCGTATTTTTCATTTAAAATAACCCTGGCATAAGCAAATGTTAAACAGTTGCCCCCCCCCCCCCACATACACTTTTCAAGACTTTTTAATGCTATGCGTATTTTTCATTTAAAATAACCCTGGCATAAGCAAATGTTAAACAGTTGCCCCCCCCACACACACACATACTTTTCAAGACTTTTTGATGTTATGCGTATTTTTCATTTAAAATAACCCTGGCATAAGCAAATGTTAAACAGTTGCCCCCCCCACACACACACATACTTTTCAAGACTTTTTAATGTTATGCGTATTTTTCATTTAAAATAACCCTGGCATAAGCAAATGTTAAACAGTTGCCCCCCCCCCCCACACACACACACATACTTTTCAAGACTTTTTAATGTTATGCGTATTTTTCATTTAAAATAACCCTGGCATAAGCAAATGTTAAACAGTTGCCCCCCCACACACACACATACTTTTCAAGACTTTTTAATGTTATGCGTATTTTTCATTTAAAATAACCCTGGCATAAGCAAATGTTAAGCAGTTGCCCCCCCCCCCCCCACACTTTTCAAGACATTTTAATGCTATGCGTATTTTACATTTAAAATAACCCTGGCATAAGCAAATGTTAAACAGTTGCCCCCCCCCCCACACTTTTCAAGACTTTTTAATGCTATGCGTATTTTTCATTTAAAATAACCCTGGCATAAGCAAATGTTAAACAGTTGCCCCCCCCCCCCCACACTTTTCAAGACTTTTTAATGTTATGCGTATTTTTCATTTAAAATAACCCTGGCATAAGCAAATGTTAAACAGTTGCCCCCCCCACACTTTTCAAGACTTTTTAATGTTATGCATATTTTTCATTTAAAATAACCCTGGCATAAGCAAATGTTAAACAGTTGCCCCCCCCCCCCACATACACTTTTCAAGACTTTTTAATGCTATGCGTATTTTTCATTTAAAATAACCCTGGCATAAGCAAATGTTAAACAGTTGCCCCCCCCCCCCCACACACACACACATACTTTTCAAGACTTTTTAATGTTATGCGTATTTTTCATTTAAAATAACCCTGGCATAAGCAAATGTTAAGCAGTTGCCCCCCCCCCCCCACACACACTTTTCAAGACATTTTAATGCTATGCGTATTTTACATTTAAAATAACCCTGGCATAAGCAAATGTTAAACAGTTGCCCCCCCCCCCCCCACACTTTTCAAGACTTTTTAATGCTATGCGTATTTTTCATTTAAAATAACCCTGGCATAAGCAAATGTTAAACAGTTGCCCCCCCCCACACTTTTCAAGACTTTTTAATGTTATGCGTATTTTTCATTTAAAATAACCCTGGCATAAGCAAATGTTAAACAGTTGCCCCCCCCCCCCCCCACATACACTTTTCAAGACTTTTTAATGCTATGCGTATTTTTCATTTAAAATAACCCTGGCATAAGCAAATGTTAAACAGTTGCCCCCCCCCCCCCACACACACATACTTTTCAAGACTTTTTAATGTTATGCGTATTTTTCATTTAAAATAACCCTGGCATAAGCAAATGTTAAGCAGTTGCCCCCCTCCCCCCACACACACACACTTTTCAAGACATTTTAATGCTATGCGTATTTTACATTTAAAATAACCCTGGCATAAGCAAATGTTAAACAGTTGCCCCCCCCCCCCCTCCACACACACATACTTTTCAAGACGTTCCAATATTGTCTTACAGTGGCGCACCCACGGGGGGGGCCGAGGGGGCCCTGGCCCCCCCCTTGGGCTGACAAAGCAAAACGCGAAGGGCGCTGTCAGCACAAGGGAGAACTAGGTCTGCCTTCGAGAAAGTATAAAAAAAAAACATTTACAACCATTATTGTAATAAATAATTTTAATCATTGTGAAGAAAACAATTCCAGCATATCCCAACACTTACACTGAATGTAATTATACATATAAAGCTCTTTATCGTACTGTACAAATTATAAATTAATTCGCACTAAAGGCGCCAATTCTGGAAACCCGTTCTTCTTAAGACGTTTCTACCTGTGATTGAATTTAACTAATGGACTCGTCCAAAATCACGTGACCCAAATGCCTTCTCGCTATAGTCGTACTATACCAGTGCTGTGTAGAGTGACGTCACAGGCGCCTCCGTGGCCCTATATAAAGAGTGAACGGCGGGGAAGCGGCTGTTCGCTCGAAAACTCGAGGATTTCGTTTACCCAGTGAGAAAATTGTGGAAGTGAATAAATAGATCGTGCCAACGCTTCGCGAATTAAGTGTTGCTGTGAGTTGAAATAAAGTGCGACGTTACGACACAAGGTGATAACAGTGAATTGGTAGTTTCGGAACGAGGGCCTGCGTGGTGAATAGCTGAATTTAATAATGGTCCTGAACTTTCAACTGATCTTACAGTGAAATGCATCTTTAACGATCAGTGTGTGTGTTTATGTGCGTATTTCGGCTATATAGCAAATTTTGTTCTTGAATAACTGAGGAGCAAGGTAAAAAAAAAGACAATGAGTGAAAAACGAAAAGGGCTAGGCCAACAGACACTGGGAAATTATTTTTAAAAAAAAAGTAAGATTGAAAATAGTGACGTTCCCAACGACGTTTCCCTGAGCTCTTGTTACATTGATGAGGCTGCAGTCGAAGCAAGCAACAGCCGTGACCCCGGGCTGTCTTCAAACGCTTGTGAGGAGGTAAAGGTAGGACAAAACACAATACCAAACACAGTTGAAATAGAAATTCTGGCTGCAGATATTTCTAATTATGTCAAGAAATCTAACCTCACAGATGAAGATAGGATAACAGCGCTAAAAAATCTTTGGGAACCATATGCAAATTACAGTTTTCCTGCTACTGTCACTAGTGCTGTATCAAGTCAAGGAAAACCTCACCACACTCGGAAGTTCTGCTCATCTTGGCTGAGTAAGCATAACTGGCTAGCTTACTCAAAGGCAGAGGACAGTGCCTATTGCAAATTTTGTGTTCTCTTTGCACCCCATGAAGTCGGTTTAAGATCCACACAAGCTACAGGTCAACTTGTTTCAAAAGGATTTAATAATTGGAAGAAGGCCTTGGAGAAGTTCAGTCAACATGAAAAATTTTTCTATCATAAGGATTCAGTTCTCAAAGCCGATGAGTTCTTAAGGGTCACGGAAGGAAAAACGGTTCCTGTGGATCAAGTAATGGACAGAGGAAAGCAAAAACAAGTTTTGCAGAATAGGGCTATTCTTAAACCTATTATCAAAACAGTGATTTTTTGTGGAAGGCAAGGGCTGGCCATGAGAGGGCATAGAGACTGTGGGGATTTGGACGTATTGTCAGAACCATGCCAAGGCGAAGGAAATTTTAGAGCCCTTTTGCGACTCCGAGTTGATGCAGGAGAAGAAATACTGAAAACTCATCTACAAGGTTGTGCAAAAAATGCAACTTACATAAGTTGGAATATACAAAATGAGATTATTTCAGCATGCAATGATTCCATTGTGAAGCACATAGCAACTGAGGTGAATGAGGCCAAATGTTTTGCGGTTTTATGTGACGAAACCACAGATATTGCAACGGTAGAGCAAATGACACTTTGCGTTCGTTATTTGAAACGGTTTGAAACAAATGATAAGTATAAAATTGAATTTAAGATAGTGGAGAACTTCCTTAAGTTTGTGCCCCTGACTGAAACTACAGGTCGAGCAATTGCAGATGCTATTCTTAAAGGCCTTGCAGACTGCAACATTGATACGTCTTTCCTCCGTGGACAAGGGTTCGATGGAGCTTCTGCAATGAGTGGAGAGTACAATGGCGCCCAAGCAATTATATATGAGCAACACCCCAAAGCCCCCTACGTTCATTGTGCATCACACTGTTTGAACTTAGCCATAACTTATTCATCTAGAGTTCCGGATATCCGAAACAGCTTTGGAATAATAGGGAAAATCTCTAGTTTTTTCAACACACCAAAACGAAACCTTGTTCTCACCAGCAAAATTAATGCAGCTAATCAGGAAGAGACAGAAATCAGTGCCAAAAAACTGAAGAAATTATGCCCTACTCGTTGGGTGGAGAGACATGATGCCGTCACAGTTATGGTTTCATTGTTTGATCAAGTAATCGACGCTCTGGAGGAGATTACTACCTGGAATGACAAGGAGACATCAACAGAGGCTCATACCTTGTTATGTTCAATGTTAACATCACAGTTTGTCATAGCACTTGTTTCAGCTGACAGATTACTCAGCTACAGTGTTCGTCTGAGTGAAAAGCTGCAGGAAGTTAACCTTGATCTGGCAACTGCTGTGAGTGACGTAGAAGACGTTTTGAAAGCTATATCTATAATTCGAGAGAACGCAGAGAACGAGTTTCACCATCTGTTTGAACAAGCTGTTAAGAAGCTGGAACAGCATGGAGAAAACATTACTCTACCACGCCGTGCCACCAGACAAATTTATAGATCAAATTTCAACGTACAGACTCCTGAAGAATACTACAGACTTTCTATTTTCATTCCATGGATTGATAATTTCATCACTCACCTCCATGAAAAATTTCTCAAACATAAGGAATTTCTACAAAGTTTTGCATCTGTCATTCCGAATGGAAGGCAGCCGACACTGGAAGAAAACGAGAGATTTGTTGCCTTATCAAGGAAATTTGCAGATGATTTAGGACCCAGATCAGATAATACTCTAAAAGCTGAACTACATCTGTGGTACATGAAGGTCTTTGCATTGAACAAGAAAACTAAAAGCCCAATCGAACTGCTTAACTTTTGTGACCAAAGGACTTTTCCAACTGTGTTTGAACTTTTAAAAGTGTATGCCACCCTCCCAGTATCAACAAGCAGTGCTGAGAGGTCATTCTCCACAATGAAGAGGTTGAAAACTTACTTGAGAAACAGTATGAGTGAAACCAGACTGAATGGACTGGCGTCAATGAACATTCACCGTGAAGTGGAAATTGATCCAGACCAGATAATTAATGCTCTGGCTACAAAGAAAAACAGGAGGCTGGACTTCGTTTTATGAATATGTATAGATCATAATTGAATAATATAACAATATGTAATCATGAGAGAGTGGTTGAAAACAAGTATACAGTATAAGCAGACCAGAACAAATAATTTTATCTTCATCTATTTCTTAATTTGTGTTGTTTTGTATAAATATCTACTACTACTTCTTCTAATCATTCAATTCTCTTGCACTGCACTAAAGAATTGTTAGTAATTTGATAAAAATAAATGTACAAAAAAAGACAACCGCCTTGTTAATTGATATGGCCTCTGATCATTTTTTCTCGGAAAATTTATCGAGGAGTCATCCTCCTTCATAAAAATTTTGTGCACCAATGGCCCCCCCCTTAGGAATATTCTGGGTGCGCCACTGTTGTCTTAGCTCTTTATAAGGTGTAAGCATATGAAAATCCAACTCACAATTTGGATTCGCATTACATTACATTTTCGCAAATATAAAATATTTTAAAATTATTAATATCATGACAAATAAAGAATATCGAGCTTTAGCTCGATCATCCATATCCTGAAAATATTTAGATGACATAATTATTACTTAAAGTTTAAATTAATATTTTTGAAGCAACGTACAACGTGTATAGCAATGGCCTATCTATGAGTTGTTTGACCACCAGCAACCGTTGCTAAGGCTCGTTACTAAGAGAGTGCCACGTGGTTGAAACAGCTCTATACGAATCTGTAATACGATGAAGACAAAAAAATTAAATCTTCGTGTTTTAGAACACATAAATGGCAGATTAATGAAAATCCTCTTCCATCAAATAACTTTAAATTGTTTAAAAAATTATATCCAGGTACATAATAACGTGAATCTCTCCTTCTTGATTGACATATCTTTCTACATATATATGTGTTACGTCACATTGGCTCCGCCTCCGGTGCTAAGACCGGGGGCGGAGCCGTAGGAAGCGAATTGATGTTTGGGAATTAGGTTGTTCGTCACAACGGCCGCCCCCTGTACAGCCCGTACTCAATACTGACATCCAGTAACAATATGTGGTTCCGTGATTCATCTAGATCTAGTTTACTTTTCTAAATCCATGTTTCATACTTATAACCGCTAACCGTTGTTGCTTAGATACTGAACACAATTTCACTGTTTGTCTGACTGGATTAAAGGTTACTGATTTTGCAATATATATGAGATTTATTTAATTATATATACAAATTCGTGAAAAGTCTTTGCACGTTGATTGTTTTTTAACTTGGGAACGTGTGTTAGACCTTTTCTTCAAGTTGAAGGTAAGATGAAATTATCTATACTGTACATTTAAATGGGCCGGCTCAATATATTGATAAGCAATTAAAGCGAAATTTGAGAGAATCAGATTTGTTGTTGAAGAAATAACACTGTTTTGTTACGACATGTATAATGTAAGTTATATTCGAGATGCATAAAATATTTTCAGAATAGGTGATAATAGTTATCCATGGTTGACATCCGATTTCAGTCAGTGTTTCTTTCAGGCATAAGCCGAAATACTCCCCGGAAACGAGTATTTGCCCCCCTCCCCTTCCGGGAGGCTTTTTATGCTAACCTCGTTTTTATTTATGTGACAGCAATTATATATATTTATATAGGGCAAATAGAAAACTTGCCCCCCTTAAAATTTAATTCGCTCCACCGGCCAAAAAATGTTAAAAGAAATACTGCTCAGGTGATGAACATTCTTCAAATATGTTTCAAAACATCTTATTTATCATATACATTAGATTTATGTACTTTCTAACATGAATATTTAGGTTTTGAGACATGTGTATCTCATTCATTTTAAGAAGTTAATATAATATATTAATCGTTATTATAGATGCGCAATATATTATACTGTCTACCGATAGCTTAAATCTATCGTTACTTCATTATACATAAGCCATTATTTCCTCTTGTAAGCAGGAAAGCATCCTTAAAAATTTAAAAGTAAATATTCTTGCATCTAATGTTTCATCATTCTAATGTTGTATCACGGACGTTGCACTGATGTACAAAGATTGCATGCGATTTTTACTGTTATTTATACAAATAAAATTATTTTATTATTCTATATAACTACTCTTTATTATTCTATATAACTACGCTTTAACTCTTGTATAATGATGTATTTTTTCCTCGAAAACCAGAAGTTTTTTCAAAATTTTACGTATCCATGTTCATTTTTTGCATTGTTGATATGTTACAACGTGGCAGCATCACATAATATATCTCCACTCCAAAACTAGTTTACTGTGCCAATTTTTGTGATTTCCCTGCTCTAAAAAGCTATTTTACAGCACCAGTTTCATGATTTTCCTGCATCAAAATGCTAGTTTATTGCACCAGTTTAGGAATTTACTTGTGCCAAGCCAAATCCTGTGCATGGTCCCTGTATTCACTAATGTTGATGGAAAGATTTTGAGTTCATGACTCCCTCCAGATGTAAATATTTTTAGAATCAGGGGTTAAAAACTAAACCTCAACTCATCACTGAAGATAACACAGGCCCATTGTTGTTGACTTCAGCTCTGATCTCTCTGGCAGGCTCTCTTATGTTGTAAGGACAGTGAAAAGTATACCATTTACTTTCTGGTACAAAGAACTTTCTCATTAACAGTTTGTCATGATGCTAAAGTTCCAGTGGTGGCTGCTAGAGATGAGGTGGGCTCAGCCCTGAGCCGAGGTCCTAATTGGGCTCGGGCTCTACGGTACTAAGTGCAATTCGGACTTGGGTTCCAAACTATAAGAAAATGTTGATAAAAAAAGATAAAATTGAAATCAAAGATGTTCACATTTTATTTATTACTAAAAAGTTATTGCTAACAGGTGTTTGAAATGTTATTTGAAGTTTTGGTAAATGAGTTCTACCGTTCTATGCAAGGAAGTGTTGTATAGTAAAATGTGACAGCAAATAGCAACAGTTCCCTTGTTTCCAGAGGGCAGAAACTGTTTGTGAAACATTTTGCCATCTTGTCACTTCCATCAATGTTTGCCTCAGAGACTGTACAAAACAAAAACATATTGGTTGAGTCTTCTTTACATACATGAAATTTTATATTTATGTAGTATGTAAGGATTATTTTGGATACCATAGTGTATATGATTAGGCATCAGTCTTATAGTATATCTGTTATTCAGTGTCAAAAAATTCTGTATCTGGTCCTAAAATATTCAATGAAATGAATCCACAATATTAACATCAAAAGTCCCTGCATTACAGACAGATTCATTTTATCTGTCTGTATGTTGTTAGGCTTTTTTATGGGAAAAGGGGACAACATTAACACCTAATTTAATTTATTTTTGGGCTAATCCGGAGATTAGGTCACCTTGGTTAAATCGGAGAAGACGCCACGCTCTTTGTGAGGTTAAATCGGAGAAGACGCCACGCACTTTGTGAGCGCTTTATGTTGCAATCTGGTAACCCCCTTGTATCGGATGTTTTCGGCGGAAATTGTGTAACATCCAATAAGAATACATTTTTGTGTTTGCTACAGTTTTTTGATGTAAAAGAACATTTCTATCAATATTTTTGGCCATTGTTGTGCGTGTTTGCTTGTTTTTTCGTTATATTATTTATTTTGGAGAAAGTGATTTTGCTACGTGCGATATGCACAGATAAAATTGTAGTATATTCTGTGTCTGGGCGCCGCAGGCGACCGTTCCTAATAAACCGGAGATCACTGGGGGCCCCGTTCCGGTGTAGAACGACCTTTAGGTCGAACCCCTGCCCTTGTACGGACCACTGGTACATACGGATCACCGATACATCCGTTCCACAATTTTCGATCTTTAGATCGAATTCCTGCCCTTACACGGACCTGTAGGTCGAACCCCTTCCTTTATATGGATCCTCAGTTAGTTGGAGAAAGCGATCTTGATACGTGCGATATGCACAGATAAAATTGTAGCATAAAAATATTAAATTTTACAAAAATCTGATTTTGGAACGTTTACATGAGTATTATTAATTTTTTTATTCTGCAGTTTTATAAAGTTATTTAATTTTCTTAAAATACACAAACATCTGATTTTGTAACGTTTTTTTGAGTATTACTCACTGTTATTTAAGTTAAATTAAATTATCATTTATATTAGAAGATCTTGTTTAGAACAACCACAATAGTCTGTCTTTAGAAATAGGGTTCTTCTACCAAAACAACATTTTGGTAGGAGGAGCCTATTTCTAATGACGGTAAATGACATCACTGAGGATGGGTGGAGCCAATTTCAAAACACGGAAGAAAGCGCCAACCACAGGCCAACTTGGCCCGATTTTGTACTTAGAAAAAAATTTGCGGTGACCTGATCTCCGGATTTACCTATTTTTGCTTATAAAAAATGTTGCCATGATTATAACTTCTGCCAATTCACACACTCATTTACTCTGGTTCTCGTTAGATCACTGAAATCAGGCAGCATCAGGCGCGGTTAGTACTTGGGTGATTGACCACCTGGGAACACCGCGTGCTGTTGGCAGATTTCAGGCGTGGTAGCCCAGTGGTTTGCGCGCTGGTTTTGCACGCTGCCACAACTGCCGCCGTGTTCATGCGGCGTACGATCACGTTAAACATGTGGGTCCGTAAGTGCTTCCGAGAGGTTGGTGGTAGGGGAAGGAGGGTACGGTCCCTGTGGATGCCTCCCCCACTAGGTAGGTCGGACGGTCTGGGTCTCAACAACAACAACTTCTGCCAATGTCAAAATAAAAAATCATGGACATACTAAGCATATTAATGTGTACTAATACTATTTTGTCTTTTCCAAAACAACGATATTTGGAATTTGAGGAATTTATAAATCAAAACAAATTTTTTAAACAAAACATCAGAATAAAATGTGGCGAATAGGTTGGTGAAAGTAAACAAAAATTCAGAGCAACCCTTACTAATTGTTTTTCTAAATATATTATTTTCCTTTTCCTGTACATATATTTTTCTCTTGGATACTTTTACAGCCCTGATCCCTTCTGCATTGTGGTGGGTTTGCGATATAGTAGTTCTTCCCTTGTTGAAGTTTTGTTTTGTGGTATAGTAGTTCTACGCATGCTGAAGTTTTATTTCATTTCAAGATAAGTTATTGTTTAGGGTTCGGGATAACACACAATCTCTCTATAGTGATATTGCGTGTATGTATGAACATGTGTTCTTTTATAGATTGTGCAGATACTCTAGAGAAAGTCATGTGGTGTATAAGATTTTTTAATAATCTAATGAATAATTTAATAATCTAATAAAAGGAAGATGTCTGTATTTTGTTTGTCTATTCATCTATAGCAGAAAATCTAAGCAATGCATGGCCCTGATATTATAAAAAAAAGGCACTTCAGGACCCATGATTTTGCACCTTAGTGTTATTTTAAGTTTTAGCATGTTTTTCACACAAATGAGTTCCTTAGCAACCAAAATTATTACCTCAGTTTGTTGTTACCTCACTCTTGTTCACATCATCGGAAAGATAAAAAAATTCTCTTTAAAGCAAGCTTTGAATGCAATTCATACAATAGTAAGATTTTTAAGAATTTTTAAAATTTAACTTTTCGTGTGTTAAAGATGTAATCTCTCAAGATATGATGGGATTGCAGAATTTCCATCTTAACATCATTGGCACAGTGATTCTTTTGTTATTATAAGCAGGTGCATTGTTAAAGCATTCTTTGGTTCTCAAGAATTCACTGTAACTTCCGATGTAATGTAATCAACTGTTTGCATTTTAAATCCCAGGCAACGCTGGCCATACATTTTCTAGAATGTTCCAGAATTGATGCAAAAACTACACTTTTAGTTGAACATTATTGTTTAGTTGAACATTTTTAACAATGCACTTGCTTATAACAAAGATAAAATTAAAAAAAACTGTAGTGTGGGTGCACACACAGCTATGCCATGACCGCTCATCTTAAATTCCAAGCAACATCGTGTATATTTTCTAGTCTATAATAGTGTGAGGTACAGAATATTGAAAGCAAAATTAATAGCTTATATTATTTTGATATAAAATAATTCACAAAAGATGAATATAAAAATGTTTGGTTGGTTAAAAAACTTTAAAGTTAATAACTAAAAATATTTATATAAAGTTAATTTACTAGAAGTTTTATACTGTACTCATTAAATTATTTACAAAAATTGGATTTTTAAAAAGAAACTGGTTAGTCTCATTTGTGGTTACTGTAGGATAATTTAAGCTATGAATGAATGATGAATCATTTCAATGCAGTATAACTTTTGTGGCATCATGTGTAAAAATGAACCATATCTATATCAAAAGTTAAAACTCATTTTTATTTGTATCATTTCAGGAAATTATTGATCATTCTTTGACTCATCTAATTTTGTTGCTGTATTGTGCTGAACTACTTAAATCTGTGAGCATACGTCAAATAAAAAAATGGGTCGTAAAGTTACATTAGCCACATGTACTTTGAATCAGTGGGCTATGGATTTTAAAGGAAACTATCAACGTATCTTTGAGAGCATTAAGCAGGCTAAAGAAAAAGGAGCCACTTATCGATGTGGTCCTGAATTAGAAATCACTGGATACAGCTGTGGTGATCATTTTTATGAAAGCGACACCTTGCTTCATTCATGGGAAGTTTTAGCTAAACTTTTACAAGATCCTATATGTAGAGACATGATAATTGATGTTGGAATGCCAGTCATGCATAAAAATGTGACTTACAATTGTAGAGTGGTATTTCTAAATAAAAAAGTCCTTTTGATTCGACCAAAATTAATTTTGTGTGATGATGGCAATTATAGAGAAACACGATGGTTTACTGCTTGGACTAAAAGAAGAGAAACTGAAAATTATTATTTACCCCGAATGATTCAAGATATTTCAGGCCAAAAAACTGTTCCAATTGGGGATGCTGTGATTGCAACACTGGATACATGTATAGGTTTTGAAATCTGTGAAGAACTATGGAATCCTAGCAGTTCTCATATTCCTTTAAGTTTAGATGGTGTTGAAATCATTGCAAATGGAAGTGGATGTTATCATGAACTAAGAAAAGCATATGTTGTTGTTGACTTGGTGAAATCTGCCACAGCCAAATGTGGTGGTATTTATCTTTTTTCAAATTTAAGAGGATGTGATGGTGAAAGGGTGTATTTCCAAGGGTGTTCTCACATTGCTGTTAATGGCCACATGGTCAGTATTGGAAAGCAGTTTTCATTACAAAATGTAGAGGTGATTATTGCTACATTAGATCTAGAAGATATTCGTGCTTATCGTAACAATATACGTAGTCGGAATTTAGTAGCTTCATCAGCCCCTGAATATCCACGGATACAAGTAGACTTTTCTCTATCTTCTAATGATATATTTTTACCTACATTTGAACCAAAAGAATGGGAGTATCATTCACCTGAAGAAGAAATAGCCTTAGGACCAGCTTGTTGGTTATGGGACTATTTGAGACGAAGTGGGCAAGGTGGGTTTTTTTTGCCATTGAGTGGTGGTGTTGACAGTAGCAGTTGCTCAGTAATTGTGTACTCCATGTGTACTTTGGTGTACAAATCTATATCAGAAGGCGATAGTTCAGTTTTAGAAGACTTGAGAAAAATTGTAGGAGATCCGAAATATATCCCTCAAAGTGCAAGAGAACTATGTAACCAGATATTAGTTACATGCTACATGGGTACAAAAAATTCTTCAGAAGATACTTGTAGTCAATCAAAAGATTTAGCTTCACAAATAGGTAGTTATCACATGAAAATCAAGATTGATATCATTATTGATGCCATATTGACTGTTTTTACTTTAGCTGCTGGTGTAACTCCAAAATTTCGTGTTCATGGAGGAAGCACCAGAGAAAATCTTGCTCTACAAAACATACAAGCGCGTATTAGAATGGTAATGGCATATTTTTTTGCTCAATTAGTATTATGGACTAGAAAAAGATCAGGTGGCTTGCTTGTTCTTGGTTCAGGAAATGTGGATGAAGGACTTGCGGGCTATCTTACAAAGTATGACTGCTCAAGTGCTGATATAAACCCTATTGGCTCAATTAGTAAAAGAGATTTAAAAAACTTTTTGAAGTATTCAATATTTCAATTTAATCTACCAGCGTTGGGTGAAATTTTGAATGCCCCCCCAACTGCTGAGCTAGAGCCGCTCAAGCAAGGAAAAGTAGCACAAACAGATGAAGAAGATATGGGAATGACTTATGATGAACTGAGTGTATATGGACGTTTGAGGAAACCTGGTGGATGTGGGCCTTATTCTATGTTTTGTAAGCTTGTTAATACATGGTATAATATCTTGCAACCAGATGATATTGCAGATAAGGTAAAGCACTTTTTTCGCCGATATTCTATTAATCGACATAAAATGACTGTTTTGACTCCTTCTTACCATGCTGAATGTTATAGTCCTGATGATAACAGATTTGATCAACGGCAATTTCTATATAATGCTAAATGGGAATGGCAATTTCATGCCATTGATGTTGCTTTGAAGATTTATAAAAAGAAGCGAGAAAATGCTAGCTATGAAGCTGGAAAATTGAGTCAATCAAAACTGCATTTGAAAGATAGTCTTTCTGACAAAAATTTGTCTGATATTGGTGTAACATCTTTGCATGAACATGTGTCTAGTAAAGGAAGAATTGGTGTTGTTGTTTCTGATACATTGCCTAAATGTTCCAAAGAAGAAGGTGGATATTTATCGAGAACATTACCATCACGAAGATCGTATAGCTCTTCTCTGAAATCTGATGTGTTGTCATTTTGATTATAACAAATATATTTAATCTTCAATTATTGTAGTTATACCTTATAGTTTATTTTGTATGTACTTGGTTACACAGTTTTTCTTTATATTTGATTTTATAATTCTACCTCTAAAAACAATATGCTGGCCTTACTATTAGTGATCTGTATATAAATAAAATATAAATTTAGAAATCCGGTTAAATTTTCTCTGTTATATTTGTTAAATTACAAAGCAATAATTTTTTGATATATTTAAAAAATTAAAAAAGAGTAAATAATTGATAGCTTAGTCATTGTTGCATGATTATATTTAGTACTCATAGAAAAAAAATTATGTTGAGCTATGTAGAGTTTTTAAGTTATGTGAATTAAGTTTTTAGTTAACTGTTTTAAAGTTGTGTGATTAATATTGCTAAAAATGTTTTTAAGTTTTTCTTGAAAATCGTAGTTTTGTGTTTTAATTTCTTATTTTCCATTTTTTGTAAGTTTTCAAATATCCTACAATTTTCATAATGGTGTATATTTATTTCATGAAGAGTCTTAAACTTTGTTTTTATTTTTTGTTTATTATTTATAAGCATTGCTTTAATTGTCTATTATTTTTTTATTTGAACATAAATGCCTGAATAAATAGCATATGCAAAGTTTAAGATTTTTCATTGCTATTGTTAGACTGTTTACACTCGTGAGTGAAAAGTTTATGTATCTTTTCAAATAACAGAATGTATCCAACATCTTGTTTTAAAATTGATTATTTTGAATATTTGAAATTATAAGTGAATCATTTCTAGAAGTTGAAAGTATCCAAGTTAACAGTACTAGTTTTTCTCCAGTTGTGGGTTCACTTTAGTAAATTGCCACTCTTGGCTAAGGCTTCTATTTCAATTGTTACTCAAAAATAAATGCAAACTTTAAAAAAATTATATCATTTAAAAGAAAACTATTTAAATTTTAAATTTTTGAAAACTAAAAAAAGGACATTTTAAGATTTAAATGATGAAACGTAAACAAGGGTAATTTAAAATATAAAGAAACAAACAATACATTTAAATTAAAGTAAAACAACATATTAAAAGTAACCAAAATGTTTAAAAGTTTAAATTTTTCTTTGATTTTATTTTTAAATTTATGTTTTAGTGATAAAAACTGAACAATATTATGTCCTTTAGAAAAGAAGGTAAATAGAACAGGTCCACAAAGTATCTCATTAATCCAATTAGAATTTGAAACACGGAACAAGATTATGACCATACAGGGTGTCTAGGAAAGTTCATATCAGGGGAAATTTCTCAGGAATGAAGAGAGCTATCCATATTCTTTTGATGTAGCTGCATAGGAAACCTCTATGGCACTACATGACAAGACAACTTTTGGATGCTAACCCCAACTTTTATGGAGGAGTGAGGCTATCTTGCTCCCTTTTAGAGATAAAGAAAAAAGTCAATTACAAGGTTGTAGAGTGTTACGAAAATAATACAAAAATGTGTTTGTCCGGCAATAAAAAGCTGAAAAAACCCGAAAACTGGGGAATATTCCCCCTAAATAAACAACATTAATGTGCTGAGATGATTGGGATGCCTTGCATTGGGAAATGCTATTTGTATAATTGTTTGGCTGCACTGGCATTCCGGTTAAATTTTCTAAAAATAAGGATCATTAGACATTGTAAATATGGCTCATAAAATTGAAATAAAAATGGGATGCAGTGACACACACATAACATAAAGATACAATACTGCAGATGGAATGTTCTTTCAACCTCAAATTAGTTTATTTATGATGTTTTAAAAAAAAGTCGTCTGCTAAATAAATAGTTAGCATTCAAACTAAATTTATTAAATCACTTGTTATATAACTATCGCCAGCCAGTTTTGCAGTTTAAAGATACCTTTTTTGGACCATTATTTGCAGCTTTTCTATCTGACACATTTTTGCACTAATTTGGCAATGTTGCACAACTTTGTAATTGATGTTTTTCCTCTCTCTACAAGGGAATGAGATAGCCCCCACCCTCATGAAAAGGGGGGTTATCTCCCTGAATGTTATTTCGTCATGTAATGCCATATGGGATTTGATATGCAGCTGCATTAAAAAATAAGGATAACTCTCTTCATTCTCGAGAAATTTCCCCTAATACGAATTTCCTTGACACCCTGTGAGTGCTGAATATAAGACTTTTTTAGAAATGTAAACAAACTCATCCAGGCAACTGCACTATGACCTATTACTAAGACTAGATAAACAAAAGGCAATTTTTGACAATTATGTGGTCTTTAAGGGTCAAGCATCAGTGCCATCTATCAAAGCATATCTTTAACAATGCTAGGATAAGTTGTAGAAATATTGTGTTAAGACAATTGGTCCCTGGTCAGTTAGGTCACCCTGAGATTTCAAAAATATACGTGGTTTTGATGATGTTATGACTTACATTGATAATAGTATTTAGCTAGTAAATTAAGCAGATATTTAATAATCTAAAAGGCATTATTTACAGATAATCATCTTTATTTCACAGGTGCTATATGAACAAGTTTTGGAAATAAAATGTATATCTCTTTATTAATGCATAGTATCTACTTATATTATTACATGTTTTACTAAACAAAAATTGTTATAATTCTTATCGTGTTATAAGAATTTTACATTTCTTAAAAATTTTGTAAAATTCTTTGTGATTAATGTTTGTTTCATTTAAGTATTTTTGTCTTTGGATCATGGATGCATGGTTCAAACTCCGAGTATGAAGGGAAGTTCTAACTAAGTATGTATAAATTCTCATGGTGGTTAAAAAAAATCCTCTTTAACTTGCAGGTTTTAGTCGATTTAAAAGTACGCACAAAACAGCTATTAGGTTTACAAAGGCCAAACTTACACAATCTAAATGCTATAGTACTTATACAGACTAAAAATTCACATATAACTAGTGTTATCTGTCCCAGTTTTGAAAGTGCCCCAACCAATTTAAGTAAATGGTGCAAAAATATATAGAAATTTCAAAACAATTTTCAAAGTTTAAGGTTAATCTTTAAAAATAATTCTTTTATTAATTTCACTTAGCATGCAAAATGAGTGAAAATGTCACTGTTATAAAAATGTTATATCACTAGATGCAAGACTTCACAACAGATTGAAGTACAATGTGAGGGCTTATAATGTTAATTAAAATATGATGCCACAATTTATTACAATACTAAAAGTATGACATTTAATTGTTGGGTTTAATAAAATAAAATGGTAATAAAATTATAAGCTGTTTATTAATGAGCAAAGCCCGGTTTTGAATATTTTCATTGAATTGCTCTAGAATACATCACCATGTTAAGAAGGATGTAGTTGTGTATCTTTCAAGCTATGTAAGCTGTGTATAATTATATCTACTGTAATGTAAAAAAGGGGAGGGACAAAACCACGCCCCCCAGGTTCTAGGAGCATGTAGATAATGTTGAAAACTTCATTAAAGATGCTGGCTATTGGCTAATGATCAAAATTCACAGAATTTGATCACTTGATTATTCTATTACTACTCTTAAACTGTTTTCTGATTTTTATTAGTGGATATTCAGTTTGTTATAAAGGGTGGTAATAATATGATCTAATGAGCAACTTTTTTTCTTTGCAATGTTCTATTATGGGCAGAAATTACTTCACTGTTGTTTCACTATGACTAGTTTATTAATTACCCCTATTGAGCATACAAGGAGTTTGAGTCCAAATAAATGTCATTTAAATTGTATTCATTATACAGTTTTAATGTATTTAGTACCTTTCATGAATTTTACTATGTCCTTAATAGCTGTATTTATTGTCTCAAATTTAGGTCAAAAACTTTTTATGCACAATTTAGTCTCAAATTCAATTCCTACATATTTCATGTCTTTTATAACTTTGTGGAACTTTTTACATAAAATATCCATTTAAGTGAAATTAAACTTAATTGAAGTTATGCTGATTTGAGTTTAATAGTTGCTGATTAAAATATTAGTCATCTTTCATCTGACAGATAGTATGTAATTGAGAGTTTAGATCATCAAAACTAAATTACTATTGAAGATATTCTTTAAATAACCCTTCAGTTTACAGCCAATTATTTGACAATCAATTTGCCTCCTTTTTCTCATCAACAGTGTATGTTTTTAACAAATATGCTCAAAGATAGTTTCTCTTCTAATTTACTCTTGAGATTAGGGAGGTTCACTATTTTATGAATGGTGTATTGTAGAAAGTTGATGCCTATGAAAATGATGAAATAGTTAGCATTTTAATAGCTATGAATTTTTCAATGAAGGATCTTTCCCTGGCATCAATTTTCAAAGAAGCATTATATAAACATAATATTTTACAGAGATTGTGTCTGCTCTTAATTTGAAATAAATGGTTTATTTTAGAAAGTGATTGTTGTGTTAGATCTGACACACATATATTAACATGAGAGTAGGTTTGTGTTAGAAAACTGGAATACTATGCAAAAGTTCATGCTATGTTCTATGACCTTTATAAGTTGAAGGCTCTTAGCCAAATTGTCATGTCTGTATCATGATGTATGAGTCATGAAACTCTATTTTCGAAAATGAATGGGAAATATTTTAATTACTATTTTTATATTTATTTCATTGAAAAAAAAATCTGTTTAATTAAGTTCGATTTTTTTAAGATTGAAATTTTGTTTTAAGTTCTGTTGAAACTATGAATATTTTTTCTGTGTAAATATATAGATAAATTCTTGTTAATATATTGTAATATAATTTTGTTATCATGAAAAATGTTTTATAAATATTAATTATATTAAGAATATCTTTAAAATCTAGATATCCTAGTTCTAACAGCATGATGTCTAATTCTTAGAAAATGCAAGCTTTCGAAGTTTGATATATTAAGTTGCATGTCTATAACTTGAATGTGTTAATATGTAATAAACTTGTGTTTCTATTTGTGTAATCAAATGCACTTTATTGTATATAAAATATGAAAATTATCATTTTATTACTTTAACATTAGTATGTTGTTTTTTCTATTATAACACTTACATATATTATTTGCTATAGAACAGTAAAACATCAGATTAATGATGGTTTGTTGAAATAAAATGAGCATTGCTGAACAAAACTAGCTATGCTAGTAAATTTTTGTTCCAATCTCATCCAAAATGTTTTTCTTTATTTGATTTGAATATTTTCCACAATTTGAATCGTATATTTTTCATGTGCTATTGATGTTTTTGTTTGGAGACATTTTGTTTCTGCTTTTATTTATTAAAACTCTATTTCTCCGCTACTGTTATGTTAATTTGGAAATTTTGAATGGTTCAGGATAACTTAAATATAATAAGAGTGGGAGGGGGGGGGGGGGGGCATGGTAATTGGTGTGAATCGCCAACTGCACATAGTCCCCTGGGGTGAGGAGCATCTGGGAAGAATATTTGATTATGTTAAACTTTATGAAATTAACAGAAAATTTTCCAATAGTGCAAACGTAGTTATGCAAGACTGACATTTCTGGTATTTCCCAGGGATGGATGAAAAGCAGACCATAGTGGTGCTATTCAAATTGTTTCAGAAATCAATGAAAATATGAATGAATATAGAAACCTGTTATTAATTGGCTGATATTTTGATCATCATTAATTTAAAAATTACAAATTTTGTATGGTTATCCAAATTTTAAACGCACTTGAATAACACTATTAAATCTGAATCTTGCATGGCTACAGCACTTTTAATATTAATTTTTATGGAAAACTGTTGCAAAATTTGAATGATACCATTGACAAACTATGTAGGACAGAGGTCTGCAATCTATTTCTTGCGAACCTAAATTTTGTGCTCATAGAGAACAACAAGATGACACTTCCAAGTACTCAAAATGACATATAAAAATTTTTACTCAAATTTTAATTGAAAAAATCTAGTGCTCTTCCATATTCTTAAAAATATCTATATGAACACTTGAAATTAATTATCTATCTCAATATTTTAATTCTTTAGCTTCACAGAAAAGGAAGAGACCTTAACTGATCACATCTGGCACATGTAAAGTTCACTTTCTGGTAAGGTGTAAAGATGGGGTAATCTATCATGGTGAAGAGATAACATTTGATAAAACATTCCTACTATTTCCTTATATCCATAATATTTGTAAGAATAGCATTGACACACAAGTGGAAATTCCAATTCAAAATTGGACATTTTGGGCATCTGTGAATATGAATTAAACATTCTGAAGATAATGCATCTGGGCGTGTAAGTAAGTTTGTGAACATGATATCTGTGAAACCAAATTGAGCTATTCACATTAAATAGGGCGTAATTATTACAATAAACGAATACCAGAATCCTATTGATCTTATAAGAGGTCACATCTGAAGTCCCCCCTTATCCATTTATAAATCAATAGCAATAATATTAATCACATTAAACAATCATTTTATAAATAATTTTATTCCAAAAAAATAGAATAAAATTACTTTTAAATGCTGCCATATACAGAGCCAACATTTTTGAAGATTTCTTTATTACAAAAGAAAAGTTCATTTTGTCTGATAGGAAGTACAAACCTTTTTGAGCTACGGAATTTCTTTACAAGCTGTAAACAGACAATTTACTTATTATGCATTTATCTTTCTCAGGTCTGCAAAGTCCACCTATGTTTTTAGATATTAAAAAGATTTTCACAAAAAAATTATATCTGAATGTATTTATTTTAACACAGCAAGTCTGGTAATTTACTATCAAAATACTTATTAGTATTGCTTAAAACAAGTTTTAAGATTTTTTTTATAGCTCCTAAATAAATTAAAAATATTTAATGTTTTTGATGTAAATTTAGCCCCTTTGTTTAATATTATTGTTTAACTAATGTTACTATAAGATATCAAAATATATGTTATAACTTAGTAAGCCTCTCCCTCTTCCCAAGAAGTTATTAGAAATTCTTCAACTGAAGTTAATGACTTAATTCATGGGGAAAGTAGCGTTTAAAAGTTTGAGATAAAAAATTATATAAGGGAATGGTTTTTATTTGTGTTTAAATAATAGATATCACTATCAGATATTGCTAGATATCAGATATCACTAGACAGCAGCAGTTATTTTTATTTGGATAAGAAAAATATTTGAACTTCTATAATTTAATAAGGTTACTTTTTACTTAATTTCAAAATTTTTTAATATGTGCACTGCCATAATGGCAGTTTTCATATTGCTAGAATGGTGTGCTATTCTAGCAACTTGCACATTAAATCAATAGGTAATTAATTTTGAGGGCAATTACTTGATAATATTAGAAAGCACTGTTGTGTTTAAACAAAGAGGAGCTATTTATAGGTCTGGCCCCAAATTAGAAGTGGTTGTAGATGTAGAGATAATTTTTTTTTTAAAGTAACACATTTCTTCATTCATGAGAAGTTGTGCAAAATTAATACAAGATGTTAGATGTAATAATAGATATTGTATGATATTGAGTAATGAAATTGAAATGCATGTCATGCATAAAAATACTGCTTATAATTGTTGATCATATTTTAAAATAAAATCCTTTTGTTTCATCCAAAGAAAAGATTGACAGCAGAACATATAAGTAAAGCCAATGATTTACTTGTTAGATGAATGAACATGAAACTAAAATCTTTACCTAAAATAATTCAATTTTACCTAAAGTAATTCAAAGTTTAATTAGTCAAAAGTTCATTCCTATTAATATTGCAGCTATATGTGCATCGGAAACTACCATTGCTTTCTAAATTTGTGAACTCCAGAACTATTTCTAAATCCACTTTTGATGGCTACAAGGGAGCGAGAATAATTCCAGTTGGATATTTTTTACTTTCTGTAGGCAATGTGGGAAAGATAAATAAATCTTACATTTTAATTAAGAGGTGGGATTCAGGGCTTTCAAAATTAATAGATAAGCTATCAATAGGATTCTTGGAGGTTCAGAGTGAATAAGGCAATCGCTAATTCAAGATAAGTGATTAGGATTATTTCTGAAAACTGCAATGTTTGTGCCTATTTACCTATCACCCTTTCATTTGCTTTTGGAGTCAATATTGCAACACCAATTCCTTAATTCGATTTTATAAAGTCAAAGACTATGGTTTTCTTTCCAGAAATAGGTTCTAAACATCTATCTATTCATATGAAAATGGGGGAAAACAGATTTCGTCAAAAACTAATAGCGACAGCTGTTGCGAGAGGAGAGAATAGGTGTTTTCAGATTAGACCTGAAATTCGGAAAATTCTGGAATCTGGAGAAATGCTTGTCTTGAGTTTTCTGGATAAAAGGTTCGATACTGTATTAAGTTTCATGATCAGCCATAAATAACCCCTTTTGTGCATAATTATGTCAAATTTTGTATGCTGCCATGTTAAGAAAATATAAAATTTTGAATAAATTTTAGTGTTTTCACTTTAGTTATTCTATCTAGTTCTAGATTTAGTCGAATATAAAGTTTCGTAAAAATCCATTAGTATTTGTGGCAGCTATCATGTACACAAGAAATCAATGACATTACACTAAAAATGGTCAAAACTAGTTTAGGAGGTCCTAAAATATATATTGGCATCATAATTTTGGAATTGAAAAACAATACTTATACTAAATACAACAAACAATAGAAAACTATACTATACATTCTATAGTATGAGAAAGTAAACATGAAAACACCATGTTCATGCATTTAACAGAAGATCTTTTTTTTAGGGACATTTTAAATCAGGGCCATAAACTTACTTTGCAGTTGGCCAATGCAATTGCTATAGCTTGAAAATTAAGAATGTTAATTAATTGCAAACAATTATATTATGAAAGTACAACTACATTTTATAATTTAGACTATAAATATTATTTAAATAAACTTTATATTAAAAAAGTTTTATAAAAATTGTATTAAAGTTCTCATATTGCAATTTTCTCTAGGATAAAAAGATACAAAATACAAATTATCTTTCATTAAATTTAGAACTTTTAAGTATGCGTGAGGGTTTGCAAATGACATCTTACCACTGTCTTGGATGCATCTCTGCAATATAGAATAATTTCAAATTGTTCTATGTAGCAGAGATCACCTTGAAATAGTTATAAAATAATTTTGTTTAGTTCCATTTTAATAGTAAACCATTGATCAAAAGTTCTTTTTTAGCATTATAGTTTGTTAGTTAAATATCTATTGACTTTTAAATGACTATACATTTTGTACATGGTGTATAAATCAGAAATAATGAAAACTAATAAAATTATATGTTAAGTAATATTTCTAGAAATTCTTAATGTTCATTAAAAAAAATTATCATTATAAACTAGGGTAATTTTGGCCCAGTTTTTCTGGTTCACATAGTAATCAAAAGTTTGAAAAACTAAGCTATAATTACTCATTTTACAGCATGAATGGAAGAACTAGTTTGATCTCCCCAAATATATATACAGTAGACCCCCGCTTAACCGGCTTAATTGGAACCGAGGGTAAGCCAGTTAAACGGGAGTGATTCAAAAAGTGTTAAACCCATAGCATTTTTCTTATAGCTCTGTTAGATACTCTACGTTATAAGAAAAATTGTGCATTATAAACGTATTTAAACAAATTAAGGCAAAAATAATTACTGTATGCACTATAGTACTATTAAAAATTATATTTAACAAACTACATTAAGAAAATTAAAAATACATACTGTACTAGTGTACACACAATTGCGTTACTAGTCTTTAAAGAAGTCTGTTACTTTTTTTTATTTTATACTTGAATACCGATTTTTGGCTGTGAAGTTCTGCCATTTCGTTATTAATATTACATCTATTGACGTGGAAGTTATTTGTTGTTCAACATAACGAACTAAAGCATACATTCCATCGGTGAGGAAAATTCGTGAGTCTGTTGGTGAATCTGCATCATCCGAATCTTCCGCGACATCTTGAGGTGCATCAATGATAGTCTCGATGATGTCTTCATCAGGTAACATTTCGACGCCTAAGTCATTATCAATTTTAAACCACTCTTCGACATCTACTTCTGTAATATCACTACAGCCTTGAACAGCTTAAAAAGTTTTGGGGAAGCTTAATGCGGAGAGTTTTGTTGATGGCATTCCGTCAATCACTTCAGACGATTCCTTTTCATTTGTTTCTTGTTGTATAAGAGCCATTAGCTTCCGCCACACTTTCTTTAAAGTTGAAGTGGACATTTCTGACAATGCTGAGGCAACCATGTATGCCACATCTTTAATATTGATATCCTTTATTGAGTCAAGAAGATTGACATTAATATCTTCATTTAAGAGATTCAATTACACCTTGATCCATCGGTTGAATAAGTGATGTAAGGTTAGGTGGGAAGAAAACTGCTTTTATATTTCCCACCTTAAGTTCTTTATTTGGATGTGACAGAGCATTATCTAGAAGTAAGATTGCCTTTAATGGCAATGCTTTTGATTCTAAATGTTTTTAACTGCCTGAACAAACTGTGATTTGAACCATTCTTTAAAGAGGAAAGTGTTCATCCAAGTGGATTTTTGAGCTTGATAATGAACTGGAAGGGAAGCCATATTAATGTTTTTAAATGCCCTTGGCAGCCTTGACTTTTCTATAAGCATAATCGGTAACTTATGTGTGCCAGTAGAATTGCTACACAAAGATAAAGTTACTCTATCTTTATTTTTTTTTATATCCGGGGGCAGCTGCTTCTGTTTTAGACGCTAAAGTTTTGGAAGGTAGCATTCTATAGTACAGACCAGTCTCGTCAACATTGTATAACCGTTCTGCTGTTAAGCTTTCTTCAGTGATAATTTCTTCTAGTTTGGTTTAAAAATCTCCCGGACATACATTTAACTGCCGTAAACCCCTGGGTTGGCTGTATGGTCTGGGCCTTTCACACCCTCTGGGTCAGCAGACAATTTTTCATCAGAAATGGTGAGCTGATGGATGCTATGCCTTTTTTTCCAACTGTTTAGCAACCTTCACTAGCCACAAATTCTGGATCTTTTCAAAATTTTTTATGTAGAATCAATGCATTTTCCTTTAAAATAGGACCGCTGATGGGCTTTCTATTCTCTCGTTCTTGGTTAAACCAAAGAAGTAATGCCTGGTCCAAATTTTCTAAATTAGGCTTCTTTAATGTTAAACGTGATTCCAGTCCATTCTTTGACATTAATCGGCTACAAAATGCTTCGATCTCATTCCATTTCCTCTTCCAGTCGCTGACAGTACTCTCTCTGACACCAAAATCTTTAACGATTGTCTTTAAATTTTCACCTCTGTCCATTCTTTTTATAGCATTAAGTATTTTTCCCATCGATACCACAACATGCTTTCTTTTACTTACTACACTAGACATTTTCCCTCTTCAACAATGTTACGTCTACAACTAATGTAACTGAAACAACACGTGAATATTTTTAAAGTAAAAACTAAAGAAAAAATATCGCTCTTAAACCACCTATACTATGGAACATGTGTTCCCATTTTAAAATATACAATCACTAGCAAAGTACTGTACCCCCCCCCTAAACGGGTGAAGTTTCCTACCCCAGGAAACTTTCTAAAAACAAGAAACAACGAACACCTACAGATCATGTGATAAAACAGCTCCCATTATTGGAAGGAGCGATTTTTAAAAGGAGAATAATTTTTAAATTTTACAGATCAAATTGAAGCCTGTTTAAGTAGAGAGCCAGTTACGCAGGGTTCTACTGTATATATAAATAAAAAATTGATAATAATCGAAAACTACAGTAAGTATAAAAAACCCATCTTTAGCATATCTGTTACAAATAAATAACTATAGACCAAGACTAAGGATAAAAATAGTAGGTAACTTATCGTTATAATGGTAAAAGGGGATGAGGGGGGGGGGTGAATTGTATACAAAAATCATTATTAAATAGATAAATATGAAAGAGCAAAGATGAGAAAAGGCAATAACAATTAGTTCAAGCTAAAAGATCATGACATGGAGAACAATCAGTTGAAACCACATAAAAAATTATGGTTAATTCAGAATTACGCACTTTCCAGGACAGCTATATAATCCGAATTAAAACTGAAAGAATAGCCACTTTCTGACAATGGCGATAGTATTTAACTATAGACCCCCATTGGAACTGTCTACTAGCGAATAGAAGGATGAATAATAAAATCCAAAAGAAAATAAAAACAGAAATATAAATTTACATGTACAGTTGCCACGTGTGAGTTGAAATGTTTGCAGCCAAACATACAGCAACAGCACACTACATCTAACCGTAAATGTGAGTGGAAACCGAAATGATCATAATAGAGAACGTGAATGGAAAAGTTTTAACTGAAGTCTTTCAAAAATAGTAATCAGTATAAGACTCAGGACAAGTGGTATTTCTAAAATAGTAATCAGTATAAAGACTCAGGACAAGTGGAAAGTTAGGTCAAGAATGGGTGGAATTCACAAAAATGAGTTATCTAAGCAAGGATAAATAATGCAAGTGCAAAATTACTAATATATATATATATATATATAGTTACATTGTATAAGAAAAGACCTTTTTTCAAATACAATAGTAAGTTGGCTGGAGGAAAAAAGGCAAAAAATTGAAATAGTTTGAGAAATCTAAAACTATTTTAATTTTTTGTCTATTTCCTCCAGTTTGTTCACTCAATCAGTAACATAACCAGGCTTTGACATCAAGGGGAGTGAGTATTTAAAGCACCATCCCACTTAGTAGTGAAATAATTTTTAACTCTTTATACAATTTGCTTATTTTGTATAGCAAATATACATGGCACTGTTCATGATTTAAAGTATGTAAAAATTCTAAACTCATTATTATTGCTTTTCAAACAAATTCCATTGAAACATTAAATTTAATTCAACTATAAAAAGTATAAGTGGAGGCAACCAGTTAGTAAACCAATGTACACATATATGAAATTTGGCAAACATACGACAAAATAAAGACTCTTTAGAAATTTTTTACCCCTTTGCAACAATCATTTTAAAATGTGAAAAGTTTCATACATATTTACATTGCTTTTCAAAAGAATTCCATCAAAACATTAAATCTAATTTCCCTATAAAAAATAAAATTTGGAGAAGAAGATACAATTTTGAATTATTCAAATTATACCAATATTCTGACAATTAAATATATTAAAATTAACAATGCAATGGGCAGGGAATTTGTTAAGAATGGATAAAAACAGAATCACAAAAGAAAACTTTTATGTCCATACTGATCAGGAAAATACTTAGAGGACAAACAAAGTTGAGGTGGATCAATTGTGTGGACAAGGTCTTTGAAGTGTAAAATACTAAAAATTGGAGAAGCAATGCTTCAGGCTTAGAAGAATCTAGGCCCACAGTGGGTTTTAGAGCCATTGATAATGATGATAAAAAAATAAAAATTATAAGCGAAAGAAAATCTGAAGAATAAAACATCCTGATCCCATTTGTAAACCAATATACACATATATGGAGTTTGGTAAATATATGACAAAATGAAGATTCTAAAATGGTAGCAAAAATTATAGCCTAATTTTTTTTTGCCTCGCTGTAACAATCATTTAAGCATATTTGGAAATATATGAATTTAAAAAATATTTTTTAAAATATTAATAATCGTATACAGGGTGTCCCAAAAAGATTGAAACACGCTTTAATTCTTTACCTGTTGGAGATGGAGATAAGTGGGTAATGTAAATTGCAAAAATGTTGAAAGTAAGGTAGGAAATAAGACTACGTTAATGAAATAGCCCTCCCATTAATTTTCAAAAAGTTACACTTTTTAAATTTTTATACGACCCCCTTAGACAAATTTGGTAAATCAGAAAATTTTTATCTTTAATGCAACAAGATCATTAAAAAAACCCACATATCTGTATCTTTAAAATCAACTGAATTATGATAAAGGAAAAAATCTGATTTATACCACTTTTCCGTACTATGTGAAAGGCTGTTTCATCAGTGAAAATAGGGATCATACACAAATTGATGGTGAAAATTGTTTAGGTCAAAAATACATTAATATGTGTCAAAATTTTTTATCACAAATGCATCTAAATAAAGTATTACACTGACAGAGATCATATAAAGCAGTGGTACTCACTATGCGGTTGAGGCACATAATTAAAATATGCATACATTGATAGAAGACCACTGATATAAAGGGACAAATTTTGTTACAAATACTAGAAATACAATTCACAAAGCATTCTCAAAATGTTTTCCTTCAGCTCCAGTACAAAACTCAGCTCTTCTAATAATGCTTCTGTAAATATTTTGGAGTTCTTCACCACTAATATTGTTGCAAGCATAAATTATCTTTTGTTTAAGGTCAATTGCGTTTAGTGGGTGAGTATCATAAACTAGTGTTCGAAGAAGACCCCATAAGTAAAAATCGAGAGGTGTTAAATCAGGGGATCTGGGGGGGGGGGGGGCATTCTGTGGCTCATGCAATCCAATCCACTGTTTATCAAAGTTTTCGTTGAGCCAGTTTGTCACAATTATAGCCTGGTGTGCAGGCACGCCATCTTGTTGATAATACATGTTTTTAGAAGCGATAATGTTGATGTCTCCATAAAATCTGTTACAGTACTGTTTAAAATTAGCTGCATGTATATTTCAGCTGTAGCAATCGTTTGATCGCCGTGTTGTGGGTTCGAGTCCCACGTAAGGTATGGATGTTTGTGTTGTGGGCGTAGTGTGTTCCGCCTTCCTGTAGTGTGCCTGGGGTAGCGTCCTAGGCCGGTTAAATGGTTCACGTTCTGGCCAATGTTATATGCGAATGATGAATGTCAAGTGCCTGGCCTAGAAAAAAAAATATTTCAGCTGTAAGAATCCCTTCATAAAACACAGGACCAATTAGTTTTCCATTCCAAATTCTGCACCATATAGACACAGAAAACTTTCTCTGGTGATGTATTTTATGGACAGAAAATGGTTTTGTATTATCCCAATAAAAATCGTTGTAAGTATTGATTGCTCCATCTTCTGTAAACAAACATTCATCAGTCCACAGAATGTTCTTAACAAAGTTCAAATTGATGTCTTGTAGGATTAACAACCAGTTGCAGAATGTTACATGCCGGTCAAAATCAGAGGGATGAAGTACTTGAAGTCCATGAATACAAAATGGATGTCAATGGTATTTTCCAAATATTCTAGCAATTGACATCCTAGGTAACCCCAAAGTTTCACTTGCTTTTCGAATGTTTGTTCGTAGGTTGAAAGAAAAATATGCGATGATGTCAGTTTCTTGGTCCTCCGTGTACAAACGATTTCTTCCAGGGCCAGGCGGCTCGGATGAAATGAATTGGTAGTTCTTAATCTCCTCATCATCCGATAAACAAATGCGCGTGAAATTTTAGGCAAGTTTGGATATCGCCATCCAAAATCCCGAGCAGTTTCTGCAGTATTTTTATTACACAGAGCATAAATTATTGTTAATTTGAAAAGTTAGTTTGCACAATCAGTCACGTGTTCTTAATTCATTAATTCAGAACTAAACATGCTGATGATTCACTGAATGATTTTTAAGCTTCTTTATTTTGGTATAATATTAAAAAAAAGTTTAGTTGTATTGAATAGAAATAATACTGGGACTAAATACGTAAATTAAAAAATAAATCGTCTCCATTTCATTCTTCAGTTTGTTTAAATTATTTTATTATAAACATTTAAAATGGCTAAATTAGAGTTAAAGGAAAGAGAAAATCGTCTGTGAGTTCTATTCTTCATTTTGAAAAATTATGTTAAATTTCAAAATCAAATACATACTTGCATTTGTTTACTTATTTATTTTAATTGTTTCAAATAAAAAATGGCATGTCTCAATGTTAAAAGTACTTAAGAATCCGTGATTGCACAGTGAGCCTACGCAGAATTTGCAAAAATGTCTCCTATGTATTATCATCCAGTTTTATCTTTTTTGTGATATGTCACAAATTTACATTTCTAATTTGATATATGGTACCCATTCACAATGTTCAATTAAATATAACTCGCTCAATTTTAAAGATACAGATATGCGGGTTTTTTAATAATCTTGTTGCATTAAAAATAAAAAATTTCTGATTGACCAAATTTGTCTAAAGGGGTCGCATAAAAATTTAAAAAGTGTAACTTTTTGAAAATTAATGGGAGGAATATTTCATTAAGGTAGTCTTATTTCCTACCCTACTTTCAACATTTTTGCAATTTACATTGCCCACTTATCTCCAACAGGTAAAGAATTAAAGCAAGTTTCAATCTTTTTGAGACACCCTGTATTTCATAGCTGTAACTGATATAACAATATAAAAAATGTAACACAGTTTGTTTATTAAATTTAATTCTCCTAAATAGAAGCATAACCTCTGTTTTCACTTTAAAAATTATCTTAAGAGGTAGATCTTGTAGTAAGGTTAGATATACTCATACTACACTGCTGGCCATTAAAATTGCTACACCATGAAGGCAGCATGCAACAAATGTCAAATTTGCATGAAAGGTATTACATGCTGCAATATGCGAATGATTAGCATTGCAGTGCCTGCGCATAAAGCAGGTATGAGTAACGCCATCTACATTCTGTATAAAAGGGAAGATTGTACAGTGGGATTCTCATTCGGAAATCACATTTGAACGTTGATTGTTTGTGTGAAGGTCGTGTTATGACTCGTGTAAGAAGGAGAAACTCCTACCAGCACATGTCGAAATTCGAGCGCGGCAGGATCGTGGCCTATCGGGACTCCAGTTTATCGTTCCATGACATTGCTGCTGTCATTGGTTGGGATCCCATGACTGTCAAGTGAATATGGAATCGATGGGTCCAGGAGGGCCATACTGAACGCCATGCAGGATATCAGTGGTCCCAAGCCACTAATGCCTGAGAGGATAGACATGTTGTCCTCTCGGCCTTGCGAGATCATACATCCACATCACGTACCCTGAGTCAGGAACTTGGCTTGTTTGCAGGACGACAAGTGTCCGCATGGACAGTGCGATGATGTCTGCAGCACCACGGTGCGATGATGTTAGCATGGCGACCATTGTTGCGGCTTCCCTTGACATTACAGCAGAGACAGGCATGCCTACAGTGGTGCGACGAACGATGGCACCACATCATCTTTTCAGATGAATCTCGGTTCTGTATACAGCATCATGATGGACGTATCTGTGTGTGGAGGCATCAAGGAGAACGAACATTGCCAGCTTTCATTCGTCATCTTCATACGGGCCCAGCACCTGGCATGATGGTATGGAGTGCTATTGGGTACATATCCCGGTCACCTCTTGTTTACATAGCCAGTAATGTAGACAGCTGCTGTTATATTTCTGATGTGTTAAAGGCTGTGGCTGTGCCCTATCTTCGAGGCCTGAGTGAAACCATCTTTCAACAAGATAATGCATGACCACATGTTGCCCATGCTGTCCTGACCTTTCTCGATACAGAGGGTGTTCAACTGTTGCCCTGTCTTTATTTATCTGTCACCCATTGAGAATATCTTGTCATGGATTGCCGAAAGACTGGCATGCCACCACTTGTCAGCCACAATTGATGAACTCTGATATAGAGTTGAAGCTGCATGGAATGACGTACCCGTATCTGTCATCCAAGCTCAATTCGACTCTATGCCTAGCCGGATTACAGCCGTTGTTGCTGGTGACAGTGCTGTGTACTGAATTCTGCATCCTGTATACTCCAAACCACCTGCAAATTTAATCATGTCTTCCTCCCATTATACTGTATATGTACAATAAATAAGATTCTGCTATTTGCTTTCCTTCCTGATGTAGCAATTTTAATGGCCAGCAGTGTATTTTTATCCTGTTTCAACAGTCGATAAAACATAATAAAAAAGATAAAGTTGATAAAACATAATAAGTTCTAAATATTTGTTTTTGGTACTTAGTAAAAGTTACTGGGTTAAATGTGTCCATAAAGTTTTAAATGCTGGAATCAGTTGCTGATTACAATAGCTGTACATCATGAACATTTGATCCAGATAATATCTATTAAATAACATTGCTTTTTGACATTGAAAAATAACTTCTGCTGCTTTGCAAAACCATTCTGATCTCAATTTTCATATCCAACCGTTGTTCAAAAATTTCTGACAATGTTTGTGAATACTGGAACAAAGAATTAATTGGTTGTGTATAATAAGCAATGAAATCAAATCCCTTATCAAGGAAGTAAGTAAAACTATGTAATATAAGCATCAAATTCTCTTGAAGAGAGAGTACAACTTAAATAATCTTTTTCCATGTACATGCATTATCAAAACAAACTTCTGGATGTCAATTTATTTTATTTTCTAAATAGATTTTAATTGCAATGATACAATGACATATGGTAATCAAATGAATTTTTAAAAGCCCAACTCTTATCGCAAATAGTACAGGTAAATGGCTTTTCTCCTGTGTGAATGCGCATGTGTCTCATTAAAGTGAATTTTCGACAAAAGGTCTTTTGACAAACCTGACAGTTAAATTTCTTTCCTTCAACACTTGCATCATTTTGGTGCATTTGGCGTATATACTCTTCCGAAATACGTACTTCAAAATCTACATTTGACTGTAACTGGAAAATAGGATCTAAAAATAAAAACGTAAAGTTAGATTATGATGAAATGGGTAGAATTGAAATATTTAGATTATATTACATACATTTATAAGAATATATACTTTAAAAATAAAGCTCAACTACCAAATACATTAGTTTTTAATTTAAATGAAAGTTCAGAATTGTAACTTTAAGATATAAGATATAGGGCTTAAATACACCATTCTAATTAACTCGGATAAAAATAAAAAGAAATTGAGATACTTTTGGGTCAGATCTTCAAAAATTCATAAATATAAAGTAAAAAAGTAAAACAAAGTGGTAATATTATACAGAGGAGATAAAGAAATTATACTCTGGCTGCTATGATGAGTGGTTCTTCCAATATTGTAGTAGTATTTAGTTTGCTCATTAAAATAAAGTCATTTTTTTTAAGCATTCAAACAGCTTAGTTGATTAGCAAAAATATTGTAAAATATTTTTATTAACAAGTAATATTTCTATGCAAAGAGAAATTATGTGCAAAAAGAAATTTTTTTCTTTACATTCAGCTTAAATTATGCTATTTTTTAAATACCATTAAAATTTGAGGTAGAAAAGTGGATATTAAATGGGATCGACCACATAAGGTTTATTTGAACTTTTTATATATGAAAGCATAATTGTCCCAAGGGTGATTGCACCAAATTCTTATAATGGAGGGAGCATAAGGATTGCAATCATTGTGAAAGATAAAACCATATGCTTTCAGGACGATTTTTCTATGGATCTGGTTTTCTTCTGACCCTGATCCTATATATTTCAATGGCAATTGCTAACTGAGAGTGCATTTAAAAAATTTATATGTTAAAAAATATATGGTTATGCATTGCTGTGCATACAGTTGCAAGGAGTAACATTTAAAAGGAGCACATTATTCATTTCATAGGAAAGTTTTTCTTTCATTATATATTTTTACAAATATAGTTAATGAGTAATTTTGCTGAACTTTAGCATCATATGTTTTATTTGGATATTATATTAATTTCATGGCTTTTAATGCTGTATTATTAGAAGTACTGTTTTATTTTTAGTGTTTGTGATATAGCAGAAGATTTATGCTGTTATTCTAACACTTTTAAAAACATCTGGAGTACTTTGCTGATTAAGAGTTTTTTTTGGCATGGTCATATGTTTTCCTTTTGAGGTAAAACTTGGTAGCTCATAAGATTTGGTGGTTGGTGAAGAAAAATAGGAGTTTAGGTTTCGAACATAGAGCCCAGTCATATAGTAAAAAGTTAAATTTAAAATCAGATTTTGAAATTTCAATTAGATTTTACTTCATAACTTTTCAGTGCATTTTATACAAAGATTTGTGCTTTGTAAGTGTAAGTATGCTTTTAAAGAACAGTATTTGTTATACATTTTTATGCTTCATTTGATAATTTTAACAATGCACTGAGATTGATTTTAACTTTAATTTATTTAAATTTTTTTTAGATGGGTCAAATTTGTCCATTTGGCTTTTTTTTACTTTGGGTTAGTTGGCCTGTCTTGCACTGAAAAAGGGGATCTAACATATCCTTGAAACAGTGGTATACTGCATTGCTTATTAATTTGTGCTTAATTTTGTTATTTATGTTTTTCCACAATTTAAGCGTTAATAGAAAATATTAATTATTTATTATTTATAAATACAGTCAATATATTTTTGCTACTTAATTTGCATTTCTGTTACTTAACTCATAACTTTCACAGTGAAAAATATAACTGCCTTAACAGTAATAACCTAGGAGTTTAATTTAATATCATGAAATTCTAATACTTGAATCATGAGAATTTCTATGATTCTTGTAATTTTGGCTACCAGTTTATATTGCTCAAGAGGCAATGATAGGTATGCCAAGTTTATGATCTAAACAAAATCCAATAACAATATAAATTATAAATAATATGTGATTATTATTAACAATATAAATAATATGTGATGGTTTACAGGAAAAAGGTCCAGTTGTTAGAAATTTTAAAAATTGGGTTTATAGCATTGTTAAAAGTACAACTTTTCAGGCTGATTCTATAAAACAAAACAGCATGATTTTAAGATAAGTACAACTCATCTTGCATTATTAATCAATTAAAACAGAAAAAAAAAAAGTTTGAAAGTTTTTGGGATGATAGCAAAAATGGCTGGGTTTAAATCATGTTTTTTCACTTTTTTTTTTAGAAAAAAGAATTAATTTCTTAGAATTGGCAACACACAAAGCATAATGAAAATGTATCACATATTTGATAAGCAGTAGCTATCTAAATCCACTGAAAACTAAAAGGGCTACAGTTGCCAGTACAATGGTTATAAACCACACTATCTCAGAATTAAGATTATCAACTGGACCTTTTTCCTGTAAACCATCACATATTAAAAACAATCTACTTCTGAGAGGAAATTACAGTTGATATTTTTATTTCAAAAAATTTGATGGTGCATTAAAAACGCCGTGGCGTAGCGGGTAAGCCGCTGTCCTTGTAATCGGATGGTTCCAAGTTCGAGTTCCGTATCCGACAAGTGAGAAATTAAATTCTTTCACCAGCCCACCCCCATTGGTGGAGCCTAAACGCTGATCGTAAATTACTATACAAAACACACCGTTGGTCCTGATATGCTTATTTTCGATGTGGGGATGAGTCTCCTGGAGACAGGCACCCCGTAACTGAAAGCCTTGGACTTGGACTAATCTGTAGTTTTAAATCAAAAATTATTTTTAGAAATTTAATAACCAAAAGTGAAAAATAAATTAAATCTTCTATAAAATTTCAAAATTCTGTGTTCAAAGAATTCAAATTTTTTTATTTTATCCCTTTCACATATGCAACACAATGGAGCTAACTGAAAGATTCAAATTACTTTAGCAATACATTAAGTAACACACATATTTTTCTGGTAGGTCGGATGGTCTGGGTCTCAACAACATATTTATAACTTGAAACAAAATAAAAATTGTGTTTTAAATGTAAGAAAAGTACACAACACTTCATATATTAAAAATAAGAAAAATCTTTCATTTCATACAATTTATTATTTCTCTTTTGCAATATAAAACAGTATGAAAACTACTCTAGATATTTTATCCTAGACACCAATTAATTCATAGTATTAGAATTATCATCTTCACTTTGTATTTGAATGTTATGGTGAGATGCCATATGATAGTCAAAAGAATATTTAAAAGCCCAACTACAATTGCATATTGTACATTTGTACGGTTTTTCACCAGTATGAATCCTCATATGAGTTGCTAAAGTAAACTTCCTAGCAAATTTCTTGTTACACAAGCTGCAAGTAAATTTGCTTTCACAGTTTCCAGCACTTTTAGTTGAAACAGACGTTGCACATTTTTTCGTGATATATTTTTCAAAGACTGCATTCCTTTTCAGGTCAAAAATATAACCTATAATCAAAAATATTTTATTAATAATAATAGGTAATATTTTTGCTTTAGTACAACTTATTATATGTCAAAATATTTTGGAAATAAAATAGGGAATCAATATTTTGAAGTAAAAATGTTCACCTTAATTTGTGAGATACAATGCAAATATTATCATTATATGAAATTATTCATCTTATCTTACTCATGATATTATTGTTATAATTCCAAACTAAATTAACATAACTCAGGTAAGGCTGATTTTTATGATACACTGCCGAATTGTTTAAAATTTAAGTATGGAATTTAATGTGTGGATTAAAATAAAAAAATAGATGTATAAAGGTTTTAGGAAAACTTGAAGAGCATCCTTAAATAGGTAGAATTTTAAAAGTGAATGATTTAGTGACAAAAAAGATTTTCCATGAATGCTGAAATAAAAAAAAATAATAATTATCCAGTACTTTTTATAATCTGTTTATATGTTTAATAGAGGTTAATATTATGATTTGCTAAAAAAAAAAAAAAAAAAATAATAATAATAATTTCTTTGTATTGTAAAATGATATGTCTGTGAATTTTTTTTGCCTATGGATATAGATAGCACAGCAAGTTCAAATATTAGAATTCTGCATTTAAAAGACGACAAATCATACATGATTTTTTATTGATAAGCAATTATTATATTAGGGCATTTGGAGCATATGTTTCTCAATTTTCTTTGTACTCATCTGTTTTGAAAATACCCACAATTGCCTCACCCAGTTATAGAATCAGTTAATCAAGTAATTGGATGGTGGGGAAAACCCCAGTGAACCAAGTTCATTTGGCTAATATTTATTGTATGACACAATAGGAAATTGCAATTTTGATTAAGTGACATTTTGGTGGAATGATACAGCAGTCTCCTGTAGAATAAGTGATCTAAGAATTTATGTACCATATAAAATATCTGTCATTTTACCAAAAATGTCATTTATTAGACATTTATTATGGCATAGTAGAAACTATTTATAATGAACACCCAAGGGACTTTAAAATATGCTTGTTATTCATTGTAGGTGAAATATTGATCCCTGCTGTTACAGTGGCATAGGTAGGAGGGGGGGGGGGGGGTGTGTCATGAAGTCAAGGATTTTGTGAAACCACACATTATTTACTGCAAGTAAATTGATCTAAATGTCTGAAAATTCTATGAAATATGAGTTCGAAAATCTGAATTGTTTCTTACAGCTTGACATTCAAAATTTTACTCCTTTTTAACCTATTTTATATGAACAGATTTTGGGTGATCATTTTAAAAACTTACCCCAAATAAAATTACTATTAAAATGTCTAAATGTTGGGCAATGCATGGTGAGTGAAACATTGCTTTTCATCTTTTTTTATATAAGGAGAATTTAACTTCTTTTGGGTAAATTAAATTATTTGCTAAGATAACAAATTAAATTTCTCATTACATGTTTTTTTCTTAATATAGCCTAATTTAATAATTAACTTCCAAAGTGCTGTATATTTAAAAAAACTTGCTATTATTCATCTTTGTCACTAAGTACATTAACCCATTCCACCACAAAGCCAGCAAATTGAAATTTGTTAATACTTTGTGGAATGAAATTTTTTTAGGGGCTGAATGGGTTAAACAAATTGAATTTAAAACGAATTCAGATTGATATTTAACTTAAACATTTGTTTAAATATTAAAATTTAAACAATTAAATATTGAACGTATATCCTTAACAGAATAAATTACAAAGCTCAAAATGTCACATATGGTAAGCTAAAAATATGCATTAAGTTCTTGATTCGAATAGCACAACTTTTAGGTTACTTTAAAGGATATACATTTAGTTTTGATACTAATATGTAAATAAGTAAAATAATCAGTTTATTTATTTTTAATAAGTATTTGAAATTTTTTTGAAACCAGGGTAAGAAATTAGTGGGGGCCATGAGCAAAATGCGACCAAATTTTTATCGTTTGCGACTATAATTTCGGAATCAGGGGCTAAATTGTGACTAGAATTAAACCACTATAATTTACCAAAAATAACCGAGGAACCTGTTCCCCCCCCCCCCCACCCTTTTTTTCTTGTATAAAACAATAAGTCAATTTAAAATTAATACAATAATATAAAACAAGCTTAATATTCCCACTTGCCAGATGGCGATTAAACTTCAAAAACTCAAAACTAACAAAATCCTGACTACCGACCAAACGATGTGATAGCTTAAAGAATGACCCTTCCCAAACAATGCCACCTGTGGAGTAGCAAAAATCTGTCAACAATCGCTACGATACTGCTATGGCTCTTCCGTAGTTGTTCTTTACAAGGCGATCGTAATTTATTGCATTTGCAACCGAGAATGAGTGCTATCCACATTCCTATCTTACCCCTCCTCTTAATCATTTGTCTTCTTTTCTTATCAAATAATAATACAAAATTGTGTATCTTGCCAATCTTAAATTTCTCTCAATTTTTAAAATCCCCCTCCTTTGCATTAATATCCAAATAATAGATTGTATAAAAGTAGATCTGCTAAGGGGAGTTTTCTTAATAATAGACATATAGTGACTTATGTTTACTGTATAATAAATCTATAAATAAATAGGTAATACCAGCAAATTCCTAAATTATTAAATAACATACTTAAACACAATTTTGCATAACATTAAGCAAGTTGAAAAAAAAATATCGCACATTTTGCAGCTGTCAACAACTGGCCATTAAACTTCATTGATCTACTGGCCAATGGCTACTAACTAAAGATGGGAATTAAACGATAAGTCAAAATAAAAATTTTAATTTGCACTTTAGTGCCTTTTTTTTTAAGTATATATATTTGGCAAGCAAATAAAATATTTAGATTAGGCATATGTGGTTTTATCGTGTATATTTTTTATTTCATTAAATTGTTTTATTTTGGCCCTTGGAAATTTTCAAATGGCACATAAAAAATTGATGCTGGGGGCCATTTGGCCCTACTTTTTTTTTCTAATTTCTTACCCTGTTTGAAACTAAAAATTTTTGTATATAAAATATGTTAATTTTCTATAATTTCTAGCAGTATCATAAATATAAATGTTTATAACCCACTAGTAAGTAAAAGATACAAGCTTAAAGAAAAAATATTTATTAAACTCTTGGAATAATTGTTCTCAGTATGTACTCAATATAAGTTATCCAATTATCACATATGTAAGTAATACAATAAATGCAATATTTTGATTGTGCATATAATTAGCTTTAGGAATACTTTACAGACATGTTAAGAATATTGCATAATAAAAATAATATACCATGAAAATAAAATTTTATTCTGATTAAAAAAAAAAAAAGAGGCTTTCTTAAAATTTTTAGTTGATATTTGAACCTATTTGTTGTGTCAGCAAGTTAGCAAGATTTACTTGGATTATGCATTCTCTTACTTGACACCATACTTGCATACCAAATAACGTAATTTCTTTACAGGCCAATCTTATATAGAAAATTATACAGAACATTCTTATACGAGGGTCACACTCAAATTTCTGAGATACGGCTAAGTGGTACAAGTTAAACTTACCAACTCTTAGGAGTGTTCAAAGTACTCCCCTTCAACATCAATGCACTTTTGTAGGCGAATTTTCCAAAGATTAAATGCTTCAGGCTATTCATTTCTTGGAATCAATGAAAAATATACTTTTATAGCATCATCAATCTCATCTTTGTACTGAAAATGACACCTACGTAAATTTTTTAGATTAAGAAATAGCCAAAAGTCACACATAGCAAGATCAGGCGAATAGGGTGGATGGTCTATCACTTTGATGTATTTTTGTTCCAGAAATTCGACTGTCATTCTTGCTGAATGAGAAGATGCATTGTCATGGTGAAGCATGAGTCCCCTAACATTCATTTCCTGAGAATTTCTGGAAGACACTTAGTGGTGTAGTTAGCTGTAACTGTTTTCTGTCGCTCTAGCTTTATGGCTTTGACCAGACCTGTACTTCTGAAGAACACAGCAACATTACTTTTTTCATTGCTCCTTGTCTTTTCACCATTGTTGGTTTGGAGTCAAAGACTTATACTTTATTTTCTTGACGTGTTGAAACATCAAAAAACGGGTTGTACTTTTCATCACCCGTTATGATTCTAGAAATAATGTGTTGTCCATCATCATTATCAACATTAAGTAATTTTAGATTTTCTTTACTGATTCCAACATGCTCTGCTTTTTGGTGTTATGCTAAATTATGGGGGATCTAACGACAAACTAATTTTTTCATATGCAGTTCTTCATGAATAATTTTATGTACAGCAATTATCATCGATTAACATTTTTCGAATGGCCACCATATTTTCTGGGACTACAGCTGACAAAGGTCTTCCTGTGTGTTCTTCATCCAGGAGAGAATTTTGACTTCTTCTAAACTCTGTAAACTATATGAATACAGTGGCACAAGATGGAGCATCATTTTCATATGCTAATTGTACACGTTGAAGACATTCTTCTTGATTTAGCCCCACTTTAAAATCATAGAAAATCATATCTCGATAATGCTCTCGTGTCAACTCCATTTTCTTTTTCAAAGTTTATTCTACAATAGCTAAATTTTAATTGTTGCCACAAATTATCATCTGCGGACATAAAAGAGTTCAAATTTAAACACCCGACCAATAATATTTTCTAGCGCATATCGTCTACCCCTGTCTAAAAAATTTCAGTGTGACCCTCATATAAGAGCAAATTAATTATATTTAGAGAATTGATGAGTGGTTTTTAGAAACAGGGGAATGTAGGAGAATACTAATAGAGGGCCACACTTTTTTTGATCCTATATACATTGATTTTTGTGATAAAATAAAATTCTAGAGCAGTGGTTCCCAACCTTTCTAATGTGGCACTCCCCTTTAATTCCGTTTTTGAATTCATGAACATTTCCTCTCTTTAAGAGAACTCCTGACTTGGTGACATCTTTTTTTCATAAAATGTATATTTTTAGAAATATATTTTTATTTCCTCAAAAAAATGCAATACTTTGTAGCCTTATTGATTAGGATTGGTGCTAAGTGTTCCACAAAAGTTAAATTATAAAAGTTCTGCGATAATTGAAATTAATAAATTTTTGGTCTATGTGGATAATCAAAATTCATTGGAAACATGTCAATTAAGTGTAACAGGATTACCAGAGGATAAAGCTTAACTTTGCCTTCACATAATACTATGGCTATAATCACCGCTTAAGGATGTCAAATGTCTACGTACATTCAGTCTTAAGAGTTGTGTCCCATTATGATAAAAGTCTTAGTGAGTAAAATTGAGAAACAACACCTTTGACAATTGTACAATGTGGGGAAGAGAAGAAAATAATTACAAGTTTTTTGTACATTTTTATGTACAGTATTGTTTTTGCTGGTTATTTATCACATCAGTCAAACTTGGAATGTTTTAAACATGCTAAGGTATCACACATAATATAAGTTAAGACATCTTGCAAAGAAAATATCTAAATGCACAAATATAAATAAAATAAAACTCTGTATTTATCAGGAATAACAATTTAAAAAGCAGATCACATATAACAGCCTGAAATAATGTATAAGTTTTATGGAAACAAAATATTTTCCAACCACAACATAAAATGCTATCTGTAATAACTAGAGTTGGTTCATGTCTTAAGAGTAACTAAAAACATTGTTTAAACAAACTATTAGAAACAGAGATTTTTTTATCAAACATATCTTATCAGAAATGCTTTCTATCAAGGAAGTACAAAGAATTTGTATTACTATTCTTTAAGAACCCAGACCATGCAACTCACCTATTGAGTAATTAGATGCATGGTCGAGAAAGGATGCATTAGTATTCTGTCACTAGTTTTTGTTTTTAATTCAATATTTAATATTTAGTATTACCAGGGCCATGATTATACAGGGTGTTAAGAAAAGTCATGGATCAGGCAAATAACTCTAGAATATACTTTTTATGCAAGTGTATAAGAAACCCCAATGGCACTACACAATGAGACAACTTTCATGGGGCTGACCCCTTTCTTTAGTGCAGTATGGAGGGATATCTCTTTTGCTGTTAAAGATAGGGAAAAAGTCAATTACAAAGTTGTAGGGCATTATAAAATTAGTACTATGCATTTTTGTCCCTCACAAAAGATGAAAAATAACTCTAATAATTTCTGAATTCCAATACTTTTTTAGTACTTCCTTTCAATCTAATAAGAATGGCATGATGCAAATTTTGTGGAAACTAGCAACATGTTGAATGAATAATACAATTGTAAAGATTTTGAAAAGTTACTTGCCAATTGGCCAGTGGTGAGTGTTAATCTGCAGTTCTAGTGTAAATGTAGAGACATTGGAAAACATGCAGAGACATTTTGCTATCCATGTGTAAGCATGCATTGTTGCTGAAAGTGAACATTTTGTATTTTACGTATAATAAAGTCAATTTTATTCTATTGCATTATCTAAATGTTAGATTTTGAAGAGAGGGAGTTAAGACTGTATACACTACTTTTCAGGGCTCCTTTCCATTATTTATGGGGGGGGGGGGGGATATAGCTTTCTTTTACTAATATAATCAATTTTCAATGTATTGTTATTTGTTTTGTTTTTTGACTTATTCCTAAATATATAGCATTTTAAAAATATTTTTTGTAAATTTTGGAAATTATCACTCACACATAAAAGTCTCAATATGAAATTATATCCTGTAACTTCCAGGCGAATATTGTCGTAATTTTCTTCAATGAAAATATTCTCTTAGAGATTATCACTGAGAATTTTACATCACTATTCTCAGGTTATTTGTCTGATCCATGATTTTTCTCGACACTCTGTATATTAAATTTTGCATTTGAAAGGAACTTTTACATCTGTTTTATACTTTACACTTTTTATAAATAAAATCTTTATAACAAAGCTTTATAACAAATAGAAATAAGATATGCAAGTAAGTGCCACAGACTTCTATATCATTAAAAGAATTATAGTTCATTAATATTGTTTGCAAGTGATTTTAAAAACAAGATACTTAAATTTTAAATTGAAAATAAAAATTTACTATTAGATGTTTTTCTCTTGAAATATTGTATACAATGCATATTATAACATAGAATTGAAAAAAACAATACATTTCCTATTTAAAAAATAATACAAAATTTAATTAAGCACATATTTGAATGTCCATATTGTACAACAATTTAATACTTTTCTTTTGGATATGCAATCTATACAAAAGGCTGCTGGTGAACAAAATTTTTAAACTTTTCAGCCACCCCTATAACAGAGCCACTTGTAGGCAACTGCCTACTATAATTTTTAAACAGATCAAATGCTAAAACATCTAAAATTCATTTTATACATATTATTTTAGCACATGCATATGGTTTGTATATGTCACATGTGTAGGGCAAATACTTCACTTTAAATACAATAAATAAAGAAATAGTAAAATAAAACAAAATTAAAAATATTTATATACTAAATAAAAAAACACCTCTCCAACTAAAAAAATAAAGTTAATTAAAGAGATGCTGCAAATTTATATATATATATATATATATAAAAAAAAAAGCACCATTTGTTATGTTACATGCATTCTTATTCATCTCCAGATAAATTATGAATGAGCACATGACGTTGCCAGCTTCTTTTAGTACAAAACTCTCGGTTACAAACAGTGCATTTGAATGGCTTCAGGCCAGTATGAGAATACATATGGCTATCCAAACTGACTTTCTGTATGAAAGCTTTATTACACACATGACAAGCATATGGACGTTCTTGAGTATGAGTTCTTACATGAGCTTTTACATTTGAGACCTTGTATGTTGTGTAGGCACAGAAGTTACACTGGAATAGTTTTGGAATAGACCCACCTTGAATCGTAAAACCTGATATCAGAAAATGAAATAATAAAGACATTAGAATGATTATGAAACAAATTTATAACTTAAATCTAAATTAAAGAAAAATCATTCTTTATACTAATAATTTGTTACTTCAATATGAAATCAGAAGTTTTACTTATCCATTATTGTGGATTTCATTAATTGATGATTTAATGCTATATGTTCAATACCACTAACATGAGTTGATTATTACATTTCCCCCACTTTTAAAATTTAGGGTGGGATGACAAAAGAATAAGGTAAGTCTTTAATAGCCATAAATGAAGGGGTGTCTGGATGAAAGTTATGTTACAGGAGACTAACAAAAGTCTAATTTTCAAAGAATTTTTTTGCCATCAGCATTTATCTACATTCTTTTTACATGAAGAGGGGCTACATTATTTTGTGGTGACTTAAAATATTAATGTTTACATGGCTACCTACAGAAATTAAGGGACCCTGACATATTTCCTCCCATAAGCTGCTCTGACACTAGTAAAATACTTAACAAGAAATAACCACATTGACGAGTGGCAAAATTTCTTCTGGGGAAAATGAAAGTTTCATTTTCAATGTTCAGCTTTTGTAACATAGTACTTTTATCTACACTCCTTCCAATCCTATTATTTATGTTGCCATATTTTGAGGGAAATTTAGAAGTTACAGATCTGATATGTGGTAATCTGCTACTAACTATTTTTATTTGTCAACTTTTTGTTTAATTTGTTACTTTTTTTTAAAATGTAACAAAAATTCAGTTAAATTAAAAAAGTTATATTTTTATGGATTTTTTTCATCATTTTCCTTTGGATCGCTGTACTATAATGTTATTCCATGACCTGAAAGTTGATCACATTTAGTGTCAGAAGTGCTGCTCATGTTCCTAGAACAACTCTAAAATCTTCTCCCACATCGCAATAATGATGTGCTTCTGCAGCTTCCTACATGTTCCCATAAGTACCCTCATTTCTCACCAATTTTGGCAATGTGACATCATAGCCCAGCAAATCTCAATGAATCCTATTTTGTTGCTTGTGGCAGTTAACCTCTATGCCTTCCAACATCAATTGATCATGCTAGAAATCTGTGTCTGAAATAGAAGTTCGGACCCAAAGTTAGTTTTTGGTCTAACCGTACAGTGACGGGTTAGTAAGCTCATGGTCCAGGGTTCATGCCTGGTTGGGATTAAATACACCTAATTGTCACAGTGATGAACTAGACTAAGTAGAGTATGCAACCAACACGAGATGGCAGCATCACACAGAGCACAGAGGTGCATTTCACTCTTCTCTCTCCTGGCTAACAACGACTGATGTCACACTTTCCTAGCCGCTGCATGATTGAAGTGTGACTCTTCATCGCTGACTAAGTCATTCCCAACTATGCCTGCACTGAGGAATAAATGGGTTCTGGCCTGTTTCTCCCAGACCGACAGAATACATTTCCAGGGAAAGGAGTGTGTGGCAGCTGATTCTGTGCATTCCAACATCAATTGATCATGCTAGGAATCTGTACCTGAATTATAGATTGGATCTGAAGTTAGCTTTTGGTCTAACCTAATAGTGACAGGTTAGTAAGCTCATGGTCCCAGATTTAGGCCTGGCCAGGACCAAATATAACTACTAACTGCTATATGCTCGACCATATTCGTATGACTGTTTCTGCAACATTCGAAAGTAAACATGTTTTATTGCTTACAGTTTTCTGTGTTAATTAGTTTGTAAAATGCACAAATGAAATAGTTATCTGAAGCATTATTGTGCTGTAAAACTTCAATTTGAAATCTGATTTACAGAAGTAATGTTTTAATTTAATTTAGTTATTCTTCTTAATAATTTAATTTTAATCAGTTATTTATCTTGTGTTGTACTTTTAAACTTTATTAATTACTGTATATACTCGAATATAAGTCGACCTCCCTACTTTCAGACAAAAAAATCGGAAAAAATCCAAAACTCGGGTATAAGTTGATCCCAAAAAGTGAAATTTTTTTTTTCAATAAATTATTCAAAATCACTTGAAAATGAAAAAATAATATATATATATATATATATATATATACATATATAATAATAATAAAATTTAATTTCCATAATGAAAACTTCATCGGGAGCCTTTAAAGTCCGATTCTAAGCAGGTAGGCCTATGACATATGAGAGTTGTCTCCCATCCATTTTGAGGACGCTCGTTCTCGTTTGACAAGCTCCAGGTATTCTTTTACCCCCAGCATGCAGTGTTCTCAAAATGGACGGGAGACTGTGCATCCCTGTCTCAAGCATCCTTGACCCAATGTGCAATCAAAACAATATCTGGCTTCCACCCGTTATTTGAGCCAATTATCTCATTAACCATGAATCGCACAATCAATAATTCCCATCACAGTTGTCATTAGATACTTTCTTTAATAAACAAAACAAAAAAACACTTTCAACTTAAAATCTTGCACTATAGTTTTAAACAATCCGTGTTACAGAATTATCTCTGAAAAGAACAATTTTTTGTCGGAGACGATCGACCGTAATCCGAGAAATGAGAGATAAACATCGAACAAAACTGTATGCATATTTTTTGATGATGCGATACACTGGTAGTTGGGAGCATTGGGAGAGCAGTGACTCACAGGAGAGTTTTGAAGTGCATAGAAATTCAGAGTGCACGATTGCATAATTACTACCGCATCGTTTTAGGATGGATTGCCTCACGGGAAAAAAGGAACTTTTAGACTTATGATTTTTTTAGACTTTGCATTTGATTTTTTTAGACTTTGCATCGACCCCCACTTTGAAGCTTTTTTGGTCACAAATTTTTCAACCTATACGCGAGTATATATAGCAATTTTCTGGGGAGTAACTTAGCAACTTTCCCAAGTTCGTATAAAGTCTTCATAAGGCAAAGCTTAAAAATGTTACCTCCAGGCATTCCAGTGTTAAAAGTCAAGTCATAGACATGTAAATATGCATGTTCAAACATCTACTCCCTCTGTTTAAAATAAAAATAAGAGTCAATGGTTAAAAATTCTATAAACATAATTGTATTAAGTATACCTTTATTTCAGAAAAATTGACAAAAATGACTAAACTTAAATTAGATTTAAAACTCAACTCACTCAGTCTTTATAATTAATGCTACAAAATGCTCTTGTTTTACTCTTTTTCAACAAACTTCAAGTCAACCATTAAAATAAGATAAAATAAATGAGCACATGAATTTATAACAGATTGTCTCAACTGCATCTTTATATTACTAAAATAGGTTTTAATAATTTTATTTTTAAATTATGTTCAAGTTAAACATGTTCATTGCAACTATTTGTACTATTCTAGGTATTCAATTATTGACATAATTATGTGTGATTTCATTTAAATATTTTTTTTAATTAAGTTTAATATGAAACTACTTTTCTTTATTTTAATATGGACTAGAACCTAAAGGCACATTAATTTTAATCAAACATAAAATACTTAATTGCCAAATTTTATGAAAATATAATAAGTTTTTGAGCTAACGTTATAAACATCAGAACAATTTCATAATTTTCCCATAGTTGTCCAGCAAGATCTGTTTTTTTTCCACAAATAATCAAGTCAAACAGGCATATATAAATGAAACGGCAATTAAAATAATCATTTATTTAACAAAAGATGAAAAAGTGAACAATTAATATTTGTAATTATAATTTGACTATGAATAAATGAAGTTAAATGGATTTAAAGTTGATTTTTCATTAAAATTTTGAGTGTGTCAAATAATGTCTGGTGATATATTGTGTACTTTAGCATTTTATTTGCCCGAGATGAAGTATTGATACACACTTCTTATGTGGATAATGAATATATTTTGAACTTTCAAAGTGGCAATTTAAATAATTTAAAAACATGAAAGTATATAAAGTGACATACATTAAACATACATTACATTTTATAATATAATAATAATAAAAAGTCATAAGAATATATAATACTGTTTATATGAATAAAGTTCTGTTTACATAAATTTTTACACTATTTGAAAGTCAACTCATGTTTTAATTGACATAAATTTGAAATTTCTGCATAATTATTAGTAGTCATCACTGATAAATATTTATTCAGAAGCTGATACATGCACATGTTCATTCTGAGATAAATATTTAATTTGAATTTAAAATTATAAAAATGTTAACATGAAATTAAATTTTGAACACATAATAATTTTAAATATCAACATCTAAGAAAATGTTAATTACATAAAATTTTATATTTTATCAAGATAATTATAAGATGGCTTATATATGCTTATATTTGTAATAAGTAACAACAAAAGGGATTGAGTAAAGTTAACACAAATATATTTATACTTTAATTTTCTTAACTATTTTTTAAAATATGATTTATATATTTATCACAATATTTGCCATAAAACAACTTTTTGGAAATAAAGTTAATCTCCCAGAAAAACAAATTTGAGTAACAATTTTATCACATTCTTTAAAATAACATTATATATATATATATATATATATATAACAGCTTAATCTTTTGAAATTTTAACATTCCTTTTGAGTAAGTTTAATACAGCTACGAAAATTATTCTTTTTTTTACACTGTTTTATAACCATTTTTGATGATATTAGTCTTACTCTAATGAATCTTACTGTCATAAAAATCAAAGACATAGATAAGTTTTACTGCAATTAAAAAATATATTATATAGGATCAAAGTGATTCAATGCAGTTTTAGTGGATTGCAATTGTAGAACTAAATTACACGTGGATCAGACTTTATTCTTGTGCAGTAATTTTGTTTATGGTTTTTATTTGACTTTCTGAACAACAGGTTGGCTGCATAGGTCTTGGATGTTTTTATTTTTATAAAAGAATACAAAATGTTTAAAGCTGACTTATATACAAGGGTACATAATAATAAAAACACTTTATACCAATAACATCCCCAATCAGTATATATTCATAAAAGATACCATTTTCATATATTGTAAAATATGTAGCCTTAAGGAAAGCATTTAATTATATTTATGAATGTTTCTGAATACATGGATGCTGCTTCAAACTTCTTTTATTAACAAACTCACGACCACAAGAAGAACATTTAAAAGGCTTAATGCCAGTATGAGAAAACATATGGCAATCCAAACTGACTTTGTGATTAAAGGCTTTATTACAAACTTCACACACAAATGGGCGTTCTTGAGTATGGGTTCTAAGATGAGTTTTGACATTTGATATCCTATATGTTGTGTAGGAGCAGAAATTACATAGGAACAGTTTTGGAATAAGTCCACTTTTTTCTTGAACCCTAAAACCTGCCATCAAAAATAAAAAATATAAGTTAGAAGATAAAAATAAAACTCATACAGTTTCATATAACAAATTTACATAAATTTAAGGAACTAATACCTAGAATATTGTGTGTCGAAAGCCCAGACCACCCGACTCGTCCTAGGACATAGAGCAATTTAATGGATGGCCGGTAGAATATTGTGTGGAAACCCCAGGCCGTCCGACTCATCCAGAGGACTTAGAGCAACTATTTGGACGACCGGGAAGGGTAGAATATTGTGTGAATGACTTTTCTTTTAATTCTTTGTAACTTAGGTCCTATTACACAGAGCAATTTTTATTGCTGGAACATCAGTAATTTCACCCATCAATCATGTTTTAGGACACTCCTCTCGAATAGCTGATCACAGGGTTGCCACTACTTGGGCGCCTATTTTGTTTAAGCTTATTTGTTAGCTTCAGGCCATATAAGTATTAGTCTTAGCAATTTTCCTTCACAATGTATTAAGTGTTTTTTAGTATAAATGTGATTTTTAATATCCTGTATATATATATATATATATATATATATATATATATATATATATATGTAATAAGACAAAAGTTTGAACTATAATTCCATATCCACCATGCAGCTGCATTCATAGTCACCATCTTTGATGCAAATGAAAATAGAACGGTGTGATTTTATTGACCTCGCATTGGATTGAGCTCAGGAGTTGATAAACTTTTCTTGCTGTGCATAAAAAATTGCGGCAATTTGAAGGCAAGTTATCTTCTCATTAAAATATATGGCGTTGCTGAAAGACTGCTGGAAAGAATTGCTACATGTAATAAGACCTTAAATATTCAGAACTTTTCTAACTGTACTACAGTAACTAGATATCACAAAATTCAATATAATTCACTGTAGTTTAGAGGCAGAGTACTTATTCAAATATTAAAGAGAAAAAAAATATAATTCCTATTGATGGAATTGATGATTTTCACTAAGATCCACAATCTCATCAGTTGAGAATGTGGTAGTGCTGCTAATGAATCATATCTTACATTAAACTAGAATTTGAACACAACAATATAAAAAAAATTACACAGCAATAAATGTTAATTTATTTGTAAATAAAGGATATTCTCCTTAAACCATCATCTATTCTGAAAGAAACAATCAATAAAAATGACTCAAAGACAGAATAATACATATAAAATGAATAAAGCATTCTTCCATAAGCTAGGTCTACATTATTTGCAACATGCCATGGAGTAAAAACACCCCAATCACCCTACCCCATAAGTAATCTTTCTAAGTATGTACATTCAGACTGCTAACGAGACAAGGAGCATGATATTTTACAGCCAGAAAGATGCCTTTAACACACACTTTAGGGAGGCAATAGCCCATTGTGTTTCCATTTGCATTGCGGCTGCAAAAATTTATGAACATTTTAATCTATTCAGTGCAGAAAAATTGCACAAATGTGATGAATAAATAAAAATATATATTTTTTAAAGTAAATCATGTGTGGGGACTGCAGCTCTGCAGCAGTTATAGCTGATCCGCTACTCTTCACAACTGATTCAGCACAAATATTAATTGAACATAACTCAATACCATGTTCTGTTTTATCTTGGCAGGTGTATATATAAATTTATATATCTAACATTAACTCTTAGTTTGAGTGGTGCAATTAAAAGTATTAACTACTAAAAACATACTGAAGATTTTATCGTATGGATAAAATCAGACAAAATGTTACACTTTTATGTTTATACTTTTTTAAATATTGTGAATAAAATGAAATCCAAATAAAAATTCTTAAGCATTCAGTAATTTATTTTAATGTATAAATATTATAGAATATTCTTGGTTTATCTGCTTAACAAGTCCACAAACTTTGAAAATAAATGAAAAAGTTCCAATTAAAAAGAACTAATTTTGATGTCAGAAACATTTAAAATATTTAATAGCACAGATAATTTGTATTAAATGGTGGACATGAAGTGTTTTGCACTGTTTCTCAAAATATAGTTTCTCAATGACAAAGTATTCAAAATTATATTTTCTCTTGAGAAATATCTATATATATATTAATTGTTAAGTATCAGTCAATCACACCTTTTTCTGGTACTTACCAAATAGATAGATTTGCAATTTGTTACATGGGTCAATTGTTCGATTAAACATAAGAGAAAGCCAATGTGGTGGCCGAGCGGTCAAAGAGGTAGGCGTTTCCTCGTGATGGCTCGGCTGCCAGATTGCGGGTTTGAGTCCCGCCTGCGGGCATGGATGTTGTAATGTCTTATTTGGGGCAGAAGTCAGACTTCTACCTTCGGGTGCCCCGGGTCGTTAGACTAAACAGAAGCAGTGCACTCATTCTTCCTTAATTGTAATGTTAGGGACACGACAACAACAACAACATGAGAAAAATTGAATTTTTAAAAAATGTTCATTAGAGGAAGTGTGCCACACCAAAATGTTTGAAAGGTAAAATGGTAGAAAAACATACTTTGCAATGCGAGAGACTTCAAATTCGATGTATGGGTAGATAATTTGAAAGGAAGAAAGTGTATAATTTCAGTTTTCCAATATTTGCTACTTTAGGGGTGCTGCACAACAAAATGTTTGATTTGTCAAATAAATGAGAAACTTCTTGTATGTGAGATAGAGACTTGCAATTTAGTATATTGGTCAATCATTCAATAAAACCATCAAGTAAAATTGAATGTTTAAAAAATGCTCTTTAGAAAGGGTGCTCCACACCAAAATGTTTGAAAAGTGAAATGATAGAAAACACACTTTGCGATGATATATAGAATTTGAATTTAGAGTGTATGGGTAGATAGTTTGTAAACAAGAAAGTGCATAATTTCAGTTTTCCAATATTTGCTATTTTAGGGGTGCAGCACACTAAAATACTCAATTAGATAAAAAAAATGAGAAACGCCTTCTTTTAAGTGAAATAGAGACTTGTAGTTTGGTATACAGGTTAATCATTCGATAAAACCTCCTGTATAAATCAAATTAAAAAAAAAAATGTTCATTAGAGGGGAAGGAGTGCTTTGTACCAAAACGTTTGAAAGGCAAAATGATAGAAACACATACTTTGTGATGAGATACAGACTTTAAATTTGGGGTAAGGATAGCTAATTCATAAAGTAGAAAGTGAGCAATTTCAGTTTTCCAAAATTTGCTACTTTAGAGGTACTATATATCAAAAGATTCGATTTGCCAAATAAAGTAGAAGCATCTTCTTTTAAGTAAGATAGAGATTTGAAATTTGGTATAGGAGTAAATCATTTAATAAAACTTCCATAAAAAATTGGATTTTCATAAAAGTTTGAGGGGCTTTCCCCAATCAAAACGTTCGAAACGGGAAATAAGAAATAGACTTGAAATTTGATGTACAAGTCAATTGTTTGGGAAAAAACCCTGGGAAAATCAAATTAAAATGTTGATTTAATGGGGTACTTCATACCAAAACATTTAAAATGTCAAATAATAGTAAAATATACTTTGTGGTGAGATAGTTTGACATTGGTGCAGGGTAGATCATTAGGTAAGAAATGTACAATTTCTACATTCCAATATTTGCTACTTTAGAGGTGCTGAAACCAAAATGTTCCATCTGCTAAATATATAAAAACACCATCTTTAAATAATATAGAGATATATGTAATTAGGCACTCAGGTCATTAATTAAGATAGAAACTTGAAATTTAGTACAAGAAAGATGATTTGATAAAGCTGATGAGATGTTTGATACAGATGATTTCATAAATGTTATTTAACAAAATAAGAAACATTTAAATTCACACAATTATGTAACTGTGTATATAATTGTGTGAATTTAACACAATTATATTACTTGCTTTATTGTGACATCAATGATTTTCAATGGGCATTTGGCCAGTTATATAATATTTCTGAGGAGATAATATAATTACATAAGCATTTAAAATATTTTAAATGCTTATAATTCATACATAAGATGAAGCTACAGTATTGACAGATGTAATTTGTTATCAATGTTTATTTATTATTTTCATTTATTTATGATACTACATAAAACAATTTTGATTTTGCATTTATGGGCATTTATCAATATTTTTATTTATAATACCCATTTTGTTGCTTTAAAATTTCTATTATTACACAGAAAAAAAATATGTATGACTCTCAAAAGTGTCTATCCCTTTACTTTTTGCAAGTAAAATAAAAAAAAATAAATTTCAAAATCATATTTGTGTTTTTCTCATCTATTATATTTATATTTTAAATATATGCAATAAAAAAAATATGACTTTGCAAAATCAGATGGTCCCAATGTGATAATTTTCTATCTTTCTATCCAGTAACCAAATAAATATTTTAAAAGTAATGCATTTTTAGTTTTATATTTTCCATTTAAACAAATCACAGTGATGATAATTAAAAACCTTTACAATTACTTAAAAAAAGTCCCAGAAGTACTTTTCTGAGTAGTAAATAAGTCGCTTTTTTTCCCCTCTAAATACAATAATTTGTTATTTTATTTAGATTGACGTTTCTGATCACATATACATATCATGGGATTTGTTCAGTGGAATGTGTTAATATGTTATATAATTAAAAAGAAAAAAAGTGCATTTCAACATACAAGACATTAAGCAAGCAAACAATCATAAGAAAAAAATATTAAAATAAAGAACAATGAATATATTAATTGGATTAATGAAATTGTTTAATTTCTTAACTATTAAATGAATAGAAATTTTATCTACTGATTACAAAAAATAGAAATTGCTGAAAAAATTAAGCAAAAATTTAAGTTTAACTGTTTTGCAGATGTTACTTTAGTGCTAAATATGACATTAAAATGTTCAGGAAACATTTTAATATTTTGCATACATTATGTTTGCATAACCAGTAAAAGATGTTTTCATACTATTAGAAGATATTTTCAGGCTGTACTTCAAGGATAATTTTGTACTTCAAGAATACAAAAGGTTCATGCAATAGATAAAATCAAGGACAAAGCATTTTAAAAAACGAAAGGTCTTTTATTTAACACATCCTAAAACACGTACAAAACATATATTAAAAAATATCATGTAATTTTGTTGTAATTGCAATGAATTTTCTAGCTGTAACTATATATATATACGAGTAAAAAGGAAGAAACGTTAAAACGTTGAAAGGGAAGAACCAAATGCGTTGCATATAATGGCAGGGGAGGATGGGGACTCCCCTTCCCGTTTAAAGCAGCTTTTACAGCCTGGGCAACGCTCACAGTACCAATACAATACAATGGTCAGTCCTCTACATGTGCATAGACAAAGGCACCCGTATACAAGAAGAGCAAGAACGACATCGACGCAGAAGGAATGGACGCAAAATGAAAAACGTTCCTAGTACCAGAGCCTATATATCAACACTTACGCATGTGTGCCAACACACCAGTATCGCATAAATCACAAAATTCCAACCAATTCCCGATGGAAACGGCTAAAGTTTTCTTTATTACCGAAAAAGAATTATAGCATGCCTGCAAGAAATAAATAGGATAGTGTTTTTTTAAAGCTTCGGTTACGATTTTTTGATTACATTTATTGCAATCCCTTTTGAATGTGCTGTAAGCCTGGTTTCTCTTGAAATGGCCGACGAGGATGTTTCTGAAAATATTCTTAGTAAGGTTCGTCCTCCAATCTATAAGATGGCCAATCTTAATTTTGTAAAAATCGCGTTTGTCGTATAAAGTTGTATAAGTACCATATCGTTGATGTTTATTTATTGATATGTCCAAAAAATTCACTGCACCATTCTCGTCAACTTGGTTTTCGATCAGTTCCAATTCTCTTGGATAAAAGGTGAAATCAAAATTAGATGCACCTTCAAAACACCCCTAGAGCACATCGTCCACATCACGGAAATATGGCATCTCATAAAGAATATGTGTGCCTTTTTCATAAGTCGATAGATAAATATCTGCCAAAATGGATGAACAGGCTCCCCCCATGGGTATACCTTTAATTTGTTGGTAATAGCCATTTCCGTCATGTAAAATATTCTCTTTTAGCACCAATTCCACGAGATCCAAATATCTACGAAATGTAATAAACACTTTTAGGTCATATTCTTCATGTAAATTCTTCAGTATTAGGTACAGCTGTGTTAAGTCAATATTGTTAAACAAATCTTGAAAGTCATAGCTTTTAAATCTGATATCCTTGTGACAAATTGTGACAAAAGCAGATTGGTGTCAAATAGATACTATTTTCTGGAACAATGAAATTTAAACTATCTTTTTCTCCTCACGTACTGTTGTTTTTCCATACAGATCATTGTTAAAATAATTTCAATCTTCAATAATTTTTGAAAGACAATGTAAACGATAAAATTTTTATTTAGTTATAGATTTTCACATGATAAATCAAAATATAAATTTAGGGCAATACATGTATTCATTAAGTTAATTGTCATCATCACACAAATATAAATACAAATACTCACACACACACACACACAAGCTTAAATAATTAAAAAAATAGTCAAAAAGTATTTAGTGGGTTTTATATATGTGTTTCCCGCCCATACATCAAACTTGAGAATTTTTAGGTAAAACAGTACTATAGTATAACAGCATGATTACTGTACTAAAAAAATGCAATCTTCGACTTTAAGATGAACAGGCCACTAATACTAGTTTTAAATATTCAACATATTAATAATTTTAAATAAAAGAAGTTATTTTATATATATGTGGCAACACTGTGGTAGGTATGCATTATCGTGATGAACAAAGGAATTCTCCAGCTCATGACATTTAATATTGCTATAAGAATTTGACTCTGAAACTCCCCCTCTTAGCTTTTTAGGGAAGTGATGTTAAGGAAATGTAGTACAGATGGCTAGAGGGCTAATGATTAAAGGGATAATTTGGACAAGTCTTGTAGTGAGTCATAAGGTTCAATGATGTCGGATAGTCAATGTCAGAAAATCTCAAAAGATCAAGTAACCTATTTGTGCATCAGTAAGGAGTCAGGAAGTTAAATACATCAGAATATATTTCTTTTTCATTTTTGCATGTTACATATACAAAGTAATCACGTGGCAATACAGGGTATGAACCTGGGGCTATCATGTGGTAGGCATATATTATTGTGATGAGAAAAAAAATTCTCATGATATTTAATATTGCCATGTAAATGTAACTCCACAGACATTTCATTAGGGGGGGGGGGGGTGGAAATATGTCAATGGTTAGTTCAGGCTTATGCTAGATATTATATTTGTTCAAAAACAAATTTATTCACTGTTTAAAAAAATTATATTTGTACAATATTTTACCAATAAAACTTCCATTTCAGGGAGAAATGGAATTTTACTTAAGCAAAGAGACTATATTGTTATATGTCAAAAAGTGATTTTAGTATATTAGATAGCTAGCACAACTTGCATAATGTAACTAGTTTGCTGTTAAATTAAGCACTGCTTGTGTGATAAGTGTAGTTTTAAAAGGTTAAATATTGGCAAAGCTGAATTATATGACACTTTTTACATTCATATTTGTGAAATAGATTTTTAAATTCATGAGCTAGTGAACCACATTAATGCTGATTAGATAAACAGAACAATCATCCAAGAAAAGCAAGAAAATATCAGTACAAAATGTCTCTTTCTAATATTATTTTTTAAAATAATTATTGTAGTTTGATCTATAATATCATCCATTAATTTTTTTTTAAATACACCCTACTTTGAAATATTACTCCCCAGGATTTGGAGAAAAAGTAGAAATACTCATAAAACACGCTTTGTACCTCTGCTTTACACTACATTAGCCCTAGAGAACAATGAAGCACACATTGTTCAAGTCCTTTTCATTGCAACTTTCTACTAGGTGTTTTTGAAAGGTACACAGTCACATGTGCAGAATATATCCTTTGCACATTTAAACATGTTTGGTAAATATTTTGGGGTAGTTTTTATCTCATATGTGTGCTTATGATGTAGCCACAGTATATTTTAATCATGATATATCTGGTTGTAACTGGGATGACCAGTCTGTTGACTTTTCAAAAGTGCACACCATGGTCCAAAGATGGCGAAGTTATAAGCACTTTCATAATTGAAGCTATACAACATTTTACTTTCAGAAATTAATGTGTAATGCATTAAAGAATATAAGCAATTTTATATAAAATATAATTTTGTATGCCTTTAAAATAATAACAATGCCTTATCTTCCTGAGTTTCAAAATTTTAAATCAATTTTTTACAATATGAGAATGCCAAAGGGCTTACAACATATCTAAATATTCTTTCAAATGTAAAAAATATCCCGAAGAATAAATAAAAATAAAATATAAAATATGTAACATTAAGGAATAAATAAATATTTAAATATCAATTTTTAATTGATAGAACTCTGAAATAAAAAATAATCTATGGTAAAATGTTGAATTCTGAACCCTCATGAACAAGTAAATGTCGTTCCAAAGTCTTTCTTGTAGAAAAATTCCGATCACAAAAAGAACATTGAAAAGGCTTATAACCACTATGAGAAAACATATGACAATTCAAATTTGCCTTATGTTTGAAAGTCTTATTACATATTTCACAGGCAAATGGACGTTCTTGAGTATGTCTTCTCATATGTGCTTTTACATTTGACATCTTGTATGTTGTATAGGAACAGAAGTTACACAGGAAAAGTTTTGAAATAGGTCCACTTCTTCTTTGAATCGTAAAACCTGACATTCAGAATAAGATAATATAAATAAATATAATATCAGGAGATAGTTTTGATACAAATACATAAATTAGAGAACTATAGAAAATTCATATTTAATCTGAAATTAGAACTTATGAAACATGTTCAGCAGCTGTTTACAAGACTATTTCAACATACATCACATGATAGCCTTTAAGAATATGAATCTAGATAAATTCCCAAATTTTGTTTTTAAAAATTTTTTTTGGCAGCTGGCAGGATACAAAATCTTGGTCAAGTATTACTACAAAGTAAAAGATACTCAAATGTTTAGGATAAAATATGATAGTTGCCTGGAAAAACATTGAAATTTGGTATTTCTGTAGAGTATCATTTTCTAAACTATAAATGCGGTGCAAATAGGTACTTTCTGATAAAATCAGAAAACTAAAATAAATGTAATCATTTAAATTTTACTGTTAAATTCAACATATTTGGCCTATAACAAGTTTGTTTTAACAAGATTTTCTAATTTTACAATGAATATCTCAATATACTAAATTTTACACATTTGTTTTTCTTATTAGTAAGTTCATACAATCTTAAGAGTGTGGACATAAATCTTGTATTTAAAAAATATATTTCTCTTCATATAAAAAAAAAAGTTTAGTTAGTTCCTGTAAATATGGATAAAATTTATACATAGTCGAAATTTTATGATATTCAGTAACACATTTAATTTTCCTATTTTTCATTTATTAACTATTCATTTATATTATGAGTTTGTTTTGTTTTATCAGTATACCATATGCTTAAAATGAAATGTATGACTATTAATCATAAACATAGTCAGAATTTCAGAAAAGGAGCATTAGTAGTTGTAGTTATTATCTATCCACTGTGGATTCAGTAGGTGATTTTTACCAATGGGGGGGGGGGGGGCATGTCCCCCTTAGCCATGCTACTGATATAAATACAGTAACCTTTGAAAACTAAATAGCACAAAAATTATATATTCCATGGTACAAATATAAAAGAACATATTCTACAAGGTAAAAATTTTGGAAATCGTTTCTGTAGGACTATATATTTTTAATCTTTTGGTAATGTATTCCTAAATGCTTAAAAACAAAAAAAAAAGGATGATGAAATCTCAAAATGGTTCGCAGCATGTTTCCACAAAAACAGAGCTGTACTTCCAGGTTTAGGTACCCTGCTGAAGGATCCTAACCTTCCCTGTAATCATATGTAGTCCTTTTTAGTAGTTGTTAATTATAAAATATTGATTGTGACTATAAAGGGTTACAAGAGATTACATGGATGGTTAGGGTTCTACAACAGGGTACCTAGACTTGAAAGACCAATTTTGTGGAAACGTGATACAAAGCATTTTGAGATTTCATAAATTTTTGGAAAGAGATTTTTGATTTTTGCATAAATGATTGTTACAAAAATGTGATCAATTTTCAATTACACAAAATTCACATTAAACTTAGTTTCACAGCATAACAGGTCTTCATACAAATTCCTCCACAATCACATTCAAAAACCTATGCTAAATTCTATGCAATAAGAAAGCTTTACTTTTTCTTAACTTTGTTAATTGATTAACAGTTTTTGAAACAACCAGACAAAGAAATATAGCAATATTAATGCCCACAATCAACGTAACTGCTGCTTATAAGAATACAAAATCCTTGTATTTGCTTGATAAAAGTAGGCATCGAAAATTCATATGTTTGCTTCTATCAAGTAAATACAAAGATCTTGTAATATTGATATTGCCTTATAATTCATTAAAAAAAAAATTAAGCCATATAAAATATGAAGTATTGAACATGACTTTATGCACAAGCAATAATAAATTAGATTGCAAAGTAAAAATGCTGCGCAAACAAGATATAGTAAGCAGACATAGGTTTAGGAAATCTTAATTTCTTTCTTCAGTGCGAACAAGCCCACACCAGAATACCAAATGACAGCAAGATCATGCAGTGCAAACAACAAAACAGTTGGAAAAAAGAACTCTGTATGGTAGTCCCACCTAGTGTGATGAAAATGAAGTTAAAGAGAATAAATAAATAAAAGCTGCTCATATAAATTCAGGGTTGTGCAGGAAAAAAGGAAATGAATACTTATGTCTACTGTATTATTAAATTATGCTCTACTTCAGAGTTATTAGAGTCTGAGCTGGATTTTTTAAAAGCTGTTACTTTAAATTGTGGATTTTCACTGGAAATTTTTGATCATGCTTTTCAAATTTTCTAAATCTCCACACAACAAGAAAGGTTTGGTTAAAAAATTTTGTAATATTGTTTGCTTTGATAAAAAAATTGCTAGAATTTTCAAATTTAACTTCAATGTGGGTTTTTTCTTATAAAAAAAATATATATTTATTAAAAAAATATATTCCCTTAATTTTATTAGAATTTTATTAAAAAAATATATTCCCTTAATTTTATTAGAATTTTATTAAAAAAAATATATTCCCTTAAAGATCTTAGTGAAAAGTTCAATAATTGGAGTATTTAACAAATTTTTTGTCAATGCAGACTATTATATATTGATTAAACTAAACATGCCTTAAAGTAGTTTAAACAAACATCAAAATTGTATAAAAATTCAAGAAATTAATAAATCTTCGATTGCTAGTCACAGGTTGGATTTTTCTTCTGACTCCATTATTCACAAGTGATCTTCAGTTTTTGATTTGGATTATTTAGACTTTTTATATCAGTAAAATTTCCAGCAATTTGTAACAGCATATTTTGTTGAGATAGGGCATGACCACATTATTTTTTTTATCTATTTCACTCTTTTCCTGCACCACGTTTTGAATTCATATAATCAGCTGTTATTTATCTTATTTATGTTCTTATTTTGCTTTTCTTTCATCACACTTGATGGCACTGCTATAGTGGGTACTATTGTTTAGTCACTTTGCTGTTTGTGTAACATGGTTTTATCATTTTGGCATTCAAGTCCAAGCTCGTTCATATGAAGGACATCCAAGGATTTCCCAAATGTATGTGTGCTTACTATACCTTATTTGTGTAGAATTTTATGTTGAGATCTAGTTTATTACATATTAAATATTCCAACCTGATACAGTTAATTAAAATTAGTGCTACAGTAAAATAAATTTTAAAGGTAAAATGGCTTTTACTATTCATTAAAAAAATATTTTGAAAGTTTTCATATAATGTAGTTATGTTTAATTTTAACTTTTGTTAACTGCATATTGTATTATTTGCTGCATCTATTTATCAAAAACAATGATGGGGTCTTATATATGAATATTGAAATACAGGAAATATAAAATGTAGATAAAAACTACTAATAACATATTTGGTTTTATTGCTAAAATGTACTCAATATATTTTGAAAGCAGAAGAATCAGAGGTCTGCCATTTAATTTTGTGTGGACATAATAAATTTATATAGAACATCATAAAATGTATTACTTTTTATTATGTTAAACTGGGTATTTTCGATACAGTAACTAAAATTCTAGGAATTATCAATGCAGTAATGATAATAAAATATATAAAGAGATGTAGGGGAAAAAAATAAAGCAAGAGATAACTAATATGCTAATATGGTCATATAAAACAAGACAAATATAATATATGAATATTTAAACACATTAATGATACATAAAAATAACTTAAATAGAATATTTAGAATTAGAAAACTTTTACAGTACATAAATAAAGCAAATATAACCTTAAAACTATAAAATAATAATTATAAAAAGATTTGTGTTTAGTATAATAATAAAATAAATGCAACAATAAACAAGAGTGCAGGTACAAGTCACATTGCATGGCTTATTACTTAACTTTTATCATGTCAGTCCAGTACAGCAACAGAAAGTTTATCTGATCTGAGTGAAATGTACACTATTCAGTCCCTAGGGTACAAATGCTTCTGCCTTTTATAAACTTATCTGAAAATGGGAAGATGTGCTGAAGGTGATGGCCTAAAATATTTTCTACTAAAGTTATGTCTTGTATCAAGATTCAAATGATGTAGTTCATTGCTTGGATATTGTAGCAAATTGGGTTTAAAAATACAAAACTTTTAATATTATTCCCATCATGCAAAGAAAAAAGGAACCCTCAAAAGGAATGCTTTTGCACTCTGCATATCCCATATTCATAAGTCATGTTTCTGATTTGGGTATCTGGGTAAACTTGGTATACATTATGTGCTAGAAAAAAATTACTGGTCGGATATTTAAATTTGAACGCTTTTATGTCTGCGGACGATAATTTGTGGCAACAATTACAATTTATTTATCGTAGAATAAATTTTGAAGAAGAAAATAGAGTTGACACAAGAGTATTATCGAGCTATGATTTTCTATGATTTTAAAGTAGGGATAAATCGAGAAGAATGTCTTCAACATCTACAACTAGCATATGGAAATGATGCTCTATCTCGTGCCACTGTATTCAAATGGTTTATAGAGTTTAGAAGAGGTCGAAATTCTCTCCCGGATGAAGAACACACAGCAAGACCTTTGCCAGCTGCAGTCCTAGAAAATGTGTCAGCCATACGAAAAATGTTAATCGATGATAATTGCTGTACCTACCAAATGATACAGAAAGAACTTAACATTGGATCTGCAGCTATGCATAAAATTATTCATGAAGAACTGCATATGAAAAAATTAGTTTGTCGTTGGGTCCCCCATAATTTAGCATAACACCAAAAAGCGAAGCATATCAGAATCACTAAAGAAACCCTAAAATTACTTAATGATGGTGGATACCACATTATTTTTAAAATCATAACTGGTGAAAAATGTACATACCGTTTTTTGACGTTCCAACATGTAGAGACAGTAAAGTATGGGTCTTTGAAGATGACCCCAAACCAACAATGGTAAAAAGATAACGAGCAATGAAAAGAGTAATGTATACCTTATTCTTCAGAAGTACAGGTCTGGTCAAAGCCATAAAGTTAGAGGGACAGAAAAGAGTTACAGCTAACTGGTACATCACTAAGTGTCTTCCAAAAATTCTTCAAGAAGTAAATGTTAGAAGACTCATGCTTTACCATGACAATGCATCTTCTCATTCAGCAAGAATGACAGTCAAATTTCTTGAACAAAAAAATATCAAAGTGATAGAACATCCACCCTATTCTCCTGATCTTGCTATGTGTGACTTTTGGCTATTTTTTAATCTAAAAAAAAAAAATTATGTGGGCATCGTTGTCATTCCGAAGATGAGATTGAGGAGGCTATAAAAGCATATTTTTCATCGATTCCAAGAAATGAATGGCCTGAAGCATTTAATCTTTGGAAAATTCACCTACAAAAGTGCATTGATGTCAGAGGGGAGTAATTTGAACACTCCTAAGAGTTGGTAAGTTTAACTTGTACCACTTAGCCATATCTAAAAAATTTCAGTGACCCTCGTATAAGAGAGAGTATGCATGTATGGGTGTTCACAGTGGTTTAGAAAATCTGAATCCATTTTAAGCCGTAGGTCCCAACAGTGTTATGTGAGCTGCCTTTCTTGTTTTGCATTTTCATCAGGACAATATGTATAATGGCAAAACGGTTTACATGTCAATAGGTCATGCCAGAGTACATTTCATCATATAATGGAAAAATTAAAGCAAATAATGCTTAGCTACTCCTTGATGTATTGTTTGAATAGATAAAATTAGTAGTTTATTTCAAGTTTGATAAAACTTCTTTAGTTTATCTGCTTTGTTATTAAAATTTTAGACACATACAATAATCTAATCAAGAAATGTAATTAGAAATCAAAACATGAAATGGAAATGAAAATAATTATTTGGAAACTATTATGCATTATACACCCATACTAAAAAGCATCACAAAATTAGTATATTTACATCTTTCAAGTTTCATTGGAAAACAAGTTATTACAATAATTTTTTTATGTGGTCATATTATAAAAAAACCGTTGATCTGAGGTAGCTAAAGTATTACTTTTCAGAGATTAAGAAAGATTGAAATTGTGAGAAAACAATAAGAGAAATTAGAGCATTCTTTACAAAGTTTCACAAAACTTTTAGTGTTATTGACATGAAAGTGTTATTCATCAATCCTTAACTAACTACAATTTATACTACCTAACAATCTATCAAAATATGTACTTCATTAGGAAATTTTAACCGTAAAATATGTTTATATATGACAGTATAATTTTAAAAATTTTGTAATATTACTATACATGTGTATTGTACATAATATCATGAATGTGTTATTTTTGATATTTACATGATATAATTAACATTTATTATATATTTATTTATACAAATGAATGATATTTAATTAAAATTAAGCTAGAAACACAGTCAAAATGTACAATTTATTTAAGACGTTTGAATAGTTTCTGCCTTTCTCTTTGGCTCAAATCGTTAACTTATTTCACTTTTAAACTTTATTTAATTTTAAACTTTACTTAATTTAACTTTATTTATTCTGTAAATTTTATTCCAAATTCCCTTCTGTGAGCCTTTTAACACTCCTAAAGTGACTTCTCCAACGGTATCTCCGTCCCGCCCTTCACCCCTACCCTTTTCCACCGACTTGCAGGTCAAAGCCGTCTAAGACAATTTTCGACCAATGGAAATTCAGCATCAAGCCATTCATACAGAAAGCACCCTCAGCAGAGCCGAGTGCCACATAAGTTGATCTCCACATATGCTATCATAGAAAGGTCAACAAATTGCTATAAATTTGATGTGTGGTTTAGTGCCTTGGCACAGGCACTTCGTAACGAAGCGTCTTGACTTAGCAATTTATTTATTTTTTTCATAATTTTCTATCATTTGATGTTGCATAATAGTTTAGAAACCAATGATTTTAAATAGGAAAGTATTACATTTTTATATAGAAATATTAAACACTTGTTTAACACAGTAATCATTAAACACTTTATTTACACTAAAAATTGTTACAATGGTTTCATTACAAATACTTCCCCTTTATGGATTGCTGCAATATGATAATTCAAACCATCCTTGCGTTTAAAACTACGTGAACAAAAAGAACATACAAACGGTCTTTCACCAGTATGCACTCTAATGTGCCTCTCCAAGTCAATTTTTTGTCGACAAGTTTTTGAACAAAACTGACAGCTAAATGGCTGAGAACTTTTTCTTTGATGTCCTTCATTTCTCTTTGCATTGAAAATTGCAATGTTTGCACCATCATGAGTTAAAGGTCTGTGATATTCAAATAGGAATTCTGAAGAAAAAAAAAGAATTAATAAAAAGATAAACAAAATAAAACATATTTTGTATTTCATTATCACAAGAATGATGAAATTTATGAGAGTGAACAGAAAATGGGATTAAATAATAAAATTACATAATTAAATGTTAAAATAAATATTGATTTCAGCATTACCAATCACAAATGATAAAATAAATATGGTATTTATTATTATAAATATTACAGAAGAACAGATTTGTATATAATCTACTGCTTTGAAGAATCTGCAATAAGCATAAGGTTGAGTTTTAAGGTCTACATTAGAAGGTCGTGAAGTTTATAAAAAATGCTGTGAATTTAAACATAGTTAATGTAAGCAATAATAATGGATTACAATTATTTAATCTTATAAATTTAAAGTGTTTAAGTATACTATAAGTTAAAAAAATCAGTAGTGACATCCATGGCATACAAATTTTATGATAAATCTCATAATTTCCATAAAATATTGTATTACACTTGGTTGTGGGATCAAGTACTATACAAGGAAAAACAACCTAAGTCCCACTGATCTGCAATTAGAATTTTTGGACTCAGAAAGGGTAGCTCAAATTAAAAATAAATAAATAAACAATGAAAGTGTATAAGTAAAGATTTTTATTCTTTTAACACTATTTTATGGATATTTTATTCAATAACAACTTTCATAAATTTTTGTTTGAGAAATAAGTTATCTTTTAAACAAAGAAAAAATTTCCAGACAAGTATTTCTTTATCACAAAACGTTTATTAAATTATAGCTATAATTACTACTATAAAAAATTTAGTAATATAATAAATTTTTACACATTAGATGTTAACTAATATTTCAAAATATAGCATGATATCAAATTTGCACAGAATTTTTTGTTTTATTTTGTACATTAGTATAGTATACAGTAATGGTCAAATTGTTATTGTAAAGCCAAATTTTTTTGGGTCATTTTGTGTTTGTTTCACAAATAAAACATTTTACTGATGAACAATTTTTATTGCGGCAAGAAATACATAAATTTTGGCAGATATAAAGGATGTTCTGGTTTGCAATTTCATGCCCACGCTGACAGTACTACACATTGTTAAAATGGCAGTGTTCGTTGTGTAGTACATGTTGGATCAAAAATTTTTTTATATTTGTCTTTACAATCAGCCAGGAACTCATAGTTTTTTTTGCATGTACATAATATTAGTAAGTGATTTAAAACAACTTTTATTTATGTGGTATGCATTTTGTATTTAATTTCAGTTTTAAAGACTGTGAGACATTATGTTAAGCTTTTTTGATAATAAAAATATTTAAAAACAAAGAAATTGAGTTTGTAGAGTATATGCTCAATTTTCAAGAACTTTTCTGAAATAATTAGCTTTACCATAATTATTTGGCCAATACTGTATATACATAAAAATTGAACAAGAGGAAAAATGCTAACACTGATACAAATTGATATATAAGCCATTTCCATAAATTATAGTTTTTAAATTATATTTTTAAAGCAATAAAAATATCCATAAGTTACACCAAAACAGCATATATTTACTTAACACAATAAATGATTAAATTCCATTCAGAAGAATATAACTTTAACCATTAATTAAACATTTTTTTGTGTGCTGTTGCAGTATGATAATTTAAACTGTCCTTGCGCTTGAAACTACGGCCACATTGAGAACATATAAAAGGTTTTTCACCAGTATGCACTCGAATATGACGCTGCAAGTCTATTTTTTGACGAAAGGCTTTGAAACAGAAGGGACAGTTTAGTGGTTGATAATTTTTTCTTCCATGTCCGTCTTTTCTTGAAATATTAATAACTTCATATACAAAAGGCATTTCTGACAGAAAAAACATAAAATTAACATTTGTACATAAAATACAGCAAATTTAACATTCATTTTTTAACATTTTATTTCAGTAATATAGAACTTAGATTTTAGTAAATAAAAAAATGATTTAAACAAGTTACTAAGTGGAAGGTGAAGCCACCATATTTTAAAAAGTATATAAAATTGTATGGAAAATATGCCAAATCATCAACACTTGACGTCTCGTTCTTGACCTACTATGTGTTAAACCATTGCATGATTTTCTGGATATTTAGTAGCTGTTTTCTTTTGTATTTGACGACATGTCAATTGGTTACCCTGTAATTTATGAACTTTTTTTTGTACTTTATAATTAAATTATGTTTTTTTAAATGTATCGTATTTAAAAGGTAAAATAATTAGTATGCAAATTTTGTCTTGTGATTGTGGCCGGTGTATTTAAGCTTATGTTCGCCATCTATTTTTACTTTGCCACTGATGAAGGACATAATAATGCCTGAAAGTGCTATGGTTGTGAATTTCTGTACATCGTGGATGGAGATTTTAATTAAAGAATTTCAATAACAGCCGATTTTTGTTGTCTTTATCTTTTAAAGAGTATATTTTATTTTCTAAGAAATAAATCATTTTTAATAACATATTAAACATGGCAAATTAAAAAAATTTGAAAGTGATAAAAAAAAAAAAAAAACACTCCCACACATATGCAACAAAATACTTACATTCAAATTAAAATTGAATTATATTATACTTACATTCAAAAGTTATATAAAGCTAACTGGAGGAAAAAAAAAAAAAAAAAAAAAAAAGCTATCTTACTTGTAGAGAGAACTTCAAATATTCTGCCACATATCCATACCCAAAGAATTCTTATATCTAACATTTAATGGGGGAAAAAACGTCATCTTTGCAATAATATTTTTTGTCTGTAGAATTAAAAAGCTAAGCAATTAGAATACAACTGGTATTAACAAATTAATGCTGTGTTATATCTTAACTCAGCTTGTTAGTATAATATAAAATTCACTCAACTGCTGTTGAAATTAATCTGTAAAAATACTTTGTTAATAACAGCATAAACACTTGATGAAAACTATCAATTAGCTTCAAAGGCAAAAAATAGCCTCCTTTGTCTAATTATGTTGTAATCAATTTTTTATGCTGCTATTTATGAAATATGTCAGAATATTAGAAAAAAATTAATTAGTTGTTTTACTAATTTAAATATACCTAAGCTAACATGCTGCAATGCAGGTTTTCTTAAATGCTCAGATAATGAAAATTTATTCACAGGTTAAAATATACATTTAGAAATGTATGTTTTGACCTGTCTACATACACTATATTAATTTATTTACCATATATGTAACATAACTTGCTATCAGTGGATAACAAATTATATTATAAATTGAGTAATTTAATACAGAAAAATTGTTTTCAATATTAAACATCAATAAATTTATTCTAGTAACGTTTTTGAGTACTGTTTATTTCTGATTTGATCACTATTTACTTTGTTTTAATTTTATTGATTTTTATAAAGCCTTTTTGCAAATTTTGACTTTGGAAAGTCAAAATTTGAATAGAGGCTTGTTTAAAGGCCTTGATGAATTATTGGGCTGATTAGTAAATTATCTCAGATTATTAATTACAGTTGAAAACTATTATATTAATTTTAATGAGAACAGTTTAAGCTATTGATATATCTTTCTTATACTGTCATAATCACCAAAAGATGAAGTAGCTTAAATTTTGTGAAACATAGGTTTTGAGGGGACAAAAACAACTGGTTTACTTAAAAAAAAAAAATCCATATTATTTATTTGAAGTTTGCATTTTATTATAAACAATAGGTAAGAATGATGTACATTTATTGTGCATTTACAATTTTCTTTTGTGTGTGGTTAAATTTTTAATATTCAAAATTTAAACATTCCTAATAATTCATTTTAAGCATTTTTCTCAATTTAATTGATATTCAAGATCTTGTTAACATAAGTTAAATAAAACTGTCAACTAAAATTTAATTTCTGTCATTTTACAAATTAATTCTAGTTAATTTATAAATTGATAAAGTAGATGACAAATATATAAATTAAAAGTAAAAACTCCTTTTCTTTCTTCTAGAAAAATGTGTTAAACACACCAAAAGGGCTAAAAAATATGCATCACAGGTAAGGGCATCCTCCAATTATCAGCTTCAGGGCATTAAAAATCTAGTTATGATACTGGTTACATGTTATAAAATTGGGCACTTATGAATATTTTTAACTTCCTTAAATAATAAAAATTCTCAAGCTAAGTTTATCTGCTTTATAATAAAATCTGCTGCATATCCAGTTTATATGCTGCATAAAATAATTCAGTTTAAGAATAATTAATTAAGGTGAAAGCCAGATTGAGACACATTGCCAAGAAAATATGTTTTTTACAGTTGATTTTAACTACAATTATTTACATCAAATGATAGCATGACTATGCAATATAATCAGTTGACCATGAGATGTGCTTAGTTTAACTAAAAATATAATATATAAAAATATAATTTAAAAATACAATATAGAAATTTATTATTTATATGTATACACACTATTGGGGAAAAGAAATATTAAGAAGTATTGGGAAAAGAAAATAAAGAATACTATTACCAGTCCAATTAGTACAATTCATTAATTTATGAAGGAATGATGAAATTTTATGAAATAGCAAATTTTGAATGTTTTTTTCAGCATAACAAAGTAACTGAAGTGCAGGAATAGAAATGTTTTAATTATTATTAGTCATATTAATTCAAGTTAAACAGTATAGTACCCAATTCTTTATCTTTGTTCTAAAATACATACACAAATATTATAAAATATTTTCTGATTAATTTGGAATAAGATATGTTACTATAAATACAATTATACAAAACTTTTTGAATTCACAACAATAAAATAAATTTTTCCAAATTACAATTTAAAATTTTTTTTATAGAAATTATACATAGAATAAAAGAAGTAAACTACAATTATGAAATGCAAGCAAAATAATATATCTAATAGGATAAACACTCTTTTGCATACAACTTTCGATAGTAGTTGAAATCTAAAGAAAGTGCTTGAATAATTCAAACATCTAGAAAATCAAGAAGAGGGTACTTGAAAAACTCAAATATTAAGTGAATCAAAATTGATTCAATGTTTACTAGACAGTTAACTGCAATTATTATAAGACTACTCTTGTTTAGATATTTAACAGTATTCTCTCTCTCTCACTCACACACACACACAAATCATTTTTCAATTATTACATGCTGGTTTATAAAGCAATTAAATACTTCATTCGTTTCTCGTTTATTACAGTACAAGACTGTGCGATTGTATTCTATTCATGATTAATCTCTAAAATTATGTTCTTTATTTTATTTTCCACCATAAGCTGTGTTTCCTTTTAAAATTGTGGTTCTCTGCTGCGAACACTTAAAATAGGTCCAGTTTGCAAGCATTGAAATCATTATCTTTTAAAATGGTAAAAAGGACAACGGTACTAAGTATCTCTTAATCATTCATTGTGATGAGTAATGTATCTTTAATTGTAGTGAATAGTGTATTATTCATTGTAGTCAGTAATGCATCATTCTTTGTAGTATGCAATGCATCATCCATTATAGTGAGCAATGTATTATCAATGTTTTTCCATCAATGCATTATCAATGTTTTTCTAAGTGTTAAAAATTATACTAAATATCTTGGATTATGTCACTGCAGCCAATGAATAGAGTGTGTACTTAACATATTTGACTCGAAGACAAGTTTCCAGTAAGCGAGTAATGGGTTTATATTTTTATTAAATTCAGTGTAGTAAGTACATTTTATTCTTTAGGCGGAAATTTCGAAAACAGTTTTGCAATTTCTATCTGAGGAGATTATATTTTGTATTATGAAAAAGACATCTGCAAAAATTTTAGAGAGCAAAATTTCTTTATGGACAATTTTGTACTTTATTTCTTTAAAATACACTTTGTTGCAAAGAAATATATACACCCATAAGAAATTGAGCTACAGTCACAAAACTTGGCATGTATGTATCATTTGAGGGAATATGTAAGTAATTAGAATTTGAGAAAAAAAATGTTTAATTAAGAAATGGTGGCAACAAGAAGATGACATTTTAGTAAGTGGTAAATCCTACTAGCAACTATACAAACCGATATTCGGTGTGGCATAGAGTCAAATAAGTTGCTTATGTTCTTCTGTAGCAGATTTTACCACAAATATGCAACTGATCAGCTAATTCAGTGGTATTTTGATAAGGCTTAAATTGCTGTCTCAGTATGTTACAGACATGTTTTATTGGTAATAGGTCTGAGACCTCTCTCTGAATGACCACGGGAGGATATTAAATCCTCGAAGACATTGTTGAGAAAGTCGTGTAGTATGTGGTCAAGTGTTGTCTTGTTGGTAAATGGAACCTGGGCGGCTTAACAGCATAAGCAGAACAATTGGCAGCAGAATATCATTGACGTACAAGCAAGTTGTCAGATTGGCTTGCAATACAACTAGAGTGATGGCCATGTGCCACTCGATGACAAATGTGGAATCGGAACACTGGCCAGTTCTTTTCCACACATGCATATGACGGTCATCAACACTGAGAGAGAAGCAGGATTTCGTCACTAAAGACAACATGCTTGCAATTGGACACAATCCGACAATTGTTCATAAAAATCCAACAATTGTTCATAGTGCTGTCGAGTACATCTCAAAGGCATATTTGTACACAACTTGCAGTATCAGAGCAAAAAATTCAGTTCCAATTGCCCAAGTGAGAACACCAGTCGTTTTAAATGCTGCACAATGCATCATTCTCATATGTGCTGCATGAACCCTATAGGATCATTGGCACTGGCAGTTTGATCATTTGTATAATTCTTAAAACAACATTTGTATGCTGAGTTTTGTGGTTGTAGCTCAATTTTTTTTTATGGGTGCATATTTTCTTTTTTACTGTATATAAAATAAACAGAAACAGTGTAAAAATTATTTTAAAAATTTGATAAGTAGATAGTGGAATTCCAGTGTAGGAGATATATTAATCAAGGCCTAGATATGACTATATTAAGAAATCTTCATCATGGGGGATATTAATAATAATCTCTCTAAGTCTCATGGAAAACAGTATAAAGTTCATTTTACAGCATATTAATGGGTGAGGTATTACTTTTGATTCACCAAATTAACACATAAAATGAAAGTGTTGGTTCTATGATTGAGTGCCATGTCCATTAAAATTACCAATACCATTTTGACACTTTTTGGTGTGACAACTTGCATTTAGCTACAGTATTAGTCACTTTTTATTTTGACTCATTTATTACACAGTCATGTCAAACTGGTACCAAAAATATCAGTTGTCTAATTTCATTTCAGTAATAAAATGATATAAGAATTCAAATTTGTTTGTTTAGCCAAACCAAGTCAAGCCAGAATATGTAGTGGGCAGAATGCCTGGACAAGTTCTCTTTATCTCTAGTTTGAATTCCTGCTGAAATCCTTTTGTGGGGGCTGCAATTTTTTGTCAAATTCTTTTATATTTCATTGAAAATATATTTAATCTAATATATCCTGAGTGATGTTCAATGTACGGTGATGCGAGGTTAATGGAGTACACTCTATTGCTCAATCACAACAGAAATTTAATGGATTAATGTTTGTTGGGCCATAATATTAATCTTTCATGGAAAATCCAATGGTCAAGTATTAAAAAGATTTTTTTAGAAGTTAGGAATTAAATTTTTTATTGTATTCTGCAGTTAGCAATTGGTCAAAACAAAAAGTTACAGTTATTTGTCCTTCTGCAGTATGAAATACCAAAAAGTTATGCCAAACTTCCAAATCAGTCAATGAATAAATAGTGCTGACAGATTTAGAATGACTTTCTATTTCAAAGATTTTCTGCTTTGTTTTATGGTATTTTATTAATAAAATGATTTATTTACAGTTAATTTTTTCAGCGATTTGAGAATTTCTTTTTAGATTTGATTATTATTTGCTTTTAAGCATTTAGTTTACTTTAGTTGGTAAATATAAATCTATAGAATATATCTAAAATTACAAATTTTTCTTAAATGACTTTTTGAAACTTACTTAGCAACAATAATATTTTAATTGAACTTTTTAGTTTTCTGTACTATTAACTACATTATAGTTTAAATAGGCTAGAGCTAGTATACAAAGTAAAACACTGAATATGCAAAATCATACAACACACACACACACATATATATAAGTAATTAAAATGTGACCCAGTAATGGAATATTTTATACAATTTACAAGTAGATGTATAAATACTTGTACTAAATATTATTTAATGTAACATGGTTTATTTTAATTTTATTAAACCAAAAATATATCAAAATAATTTAGTTATAATTAATTTATATTATTACAATATCATCTTCACTTTGTGATTGAATGTTAGAATGGGATGCCATATGATAGTCCAAAGAATATTTAAAAGCCCAACTACAATTGCATATTTTACATTTGTATGGTTTTTCACCAGTATGAATCCTCATATGAGTTGATACATTGAATTTTCGATCAAATTTTTTGTTACATATACCGCAAATAAATGCCTTGCTTTTATAGTTTTTAGACATCTTATTTGACAGGGTATTACTACTTTGCGATGCATATTGCAATGAGTTTTTCTGGTTAAAAATGGCACCTAAAAATAAAACCAATCATTAGTAAAATGTATTTAAATATAAATTTTTATGTATTTAAATTAATGAAATAAATTTAACATTTTACAATATATACAAAAAAAAGTAAAAAAAAAAAAAATGAAAATTGTTAAAAGCAAAATACCTGTTGAAATATTTAAATTAGACTTTTAATAATTTATAATATTAAAATAATATAAATTAAATCATATGCAATATGAAGGTGTAAAATCTGGTATCTTATTATATGAGTAATGAAGCACAAATACATGATATAGTTCAAAATTTTTTCATTCGATATGAAATTTAAATTTGAGTTTTCTATGCACCATCAAATTTATCCTTTTATAATAAAAAGGAAATTAAAGGAAAGCTTGGATACACCAAAAAAAGAAATAATTACAAAAGCAACAAAAGATAAAGCAAAAATGTTGAAAAGATAATGAAAACTCATCAAAAGTATGAAGATAAGAATATTTGTTGTGCAACTATAACAACAGTTATCTTTTTGTCTATATAGTTTTAGTTTCTTCAATACCTTTAGTTTACCCCCACTTACTATATTTCTATTCAGCACTTTGCTTGTTGATTTTTAAAATGTAAAGGTAGTTTTAGTAAATGAAAAAAAAAAAAAAATAAATAACAGGAAAAGAAAATGAAATAAATAATAAATAAAATAAAGATGAGAAAATAAGCATATTTTTAAAAATCAAATAAAATAATTTAGAGTATTTTTTTTTCCAAAATTCAAAAATATTTTACTTAGTGTGTATCTATCTTAGTCTCTTTAAATTTTTAATAATTTTATAAATAAAAATAAATATATATTATGAATACTAAATTAAAGTACAAATTTACAGAAAATAATTTTTTTATTATTTTTCAGTTCATAATTAACTTTTCTAGTACATATCATTCACAGTATAACATATAACACAACATATAATAATGTTTCTACATAAGTGATCTTAGTATAGTTTTGTTCTCAACATAAAATGGGTCTGAAAAGATTGGAATACCTTTAGTTTCATATTTACATAAATATATACATCAATTTGATGAATACATTTAACAAAAAAGTAATCGTATTATATTCAATTACATTTGAAAATTCAACTGATATGCAACTTTGCAATTTATTTCACCACCAAATAATCAATATATATATATATAAATATAAATTAGTAAATCCAAAGTTAGAATGCATGTAGTAACTCATAATACACTATTCCAAAATTTTCTACAAAATACAAAGAAATAAAAGAAATTAAGACATAAAGAGGAAATAATAAAGCGTAATGCAGGTCATAAAGACAAAGACAATCAACAAATTTGTATATATATATATATACACACACCTATCCCCCGATTTACACGGAAGATAGGTTCTGAACAAAACCGTGTAAATTGAAATCTTGGATTTTGCTAAGTAAAATCGGGTAAAACAAAAATAACCCCTAAATGTGCATGATTCAGTTATTTATTTAAGTAAAACAAAAGTAAGACATCTTAGAAAACTTAAAATTATACCTAGTTTATAAAACAACAAACATATGAATGTAGTAATATAACATATTTAATTTATATTTTACATTAGGAAAAAGAACAAAAAAAAGAAAAAGACCCTTAAAAATTAATTATAAGTTTAATCACTGTCATCACTTTCATGTACTATCAGTCTTTTCTTTCTGATAGGTATGATGTCACTTTCATCACTTGAGCTTTCTTGATGCGATTCTGGCTCAATGGTTGACGAATTAGGCAAGACCTCGGGTTGACAAGACTTTGTCATGAAATCGGTAATTAACAATTGCGTAGGTTTTTTTGCTATATCTTTATAGACCTCTATTGATTTAAGCATTTATGAAGGTCTCGATGGAATCAGAGAGCTCGATCAACATTTGTGTTATATTGTAAGAAATGGTTGCCCAATTTTCTTCCCAAATCAAGTCCTACACTTATGATTCTTGCTGTGACGTGAACGCAACTGGTTCAGATTGCTCTTCATCAGAATCATTGTCTTCATCATGTTTGTTTGTTTCACGAATCATGTTAATTAAATCATCATTCAATTTTTCATTAGCCATTATTTCTTCAATATCTGCCTGAGCTAAATCTTCAAAACCTTCTCCTCCTATAGTATGGGTCAACTCAGTGATCTGAGAATATGCATGCTCTATTGGTGATTTATCATTTCCACTTTCAACAACATCCGGCCATATTGCTTTCCAGCAGGCGTTGGTCATTGATTATTTGATCTGAGTGTATAACAGTCCAACATGCTTAACACAATCTAAAATTGTAAATTTCTTCCTAGCATCCATCAGAGTAAGAGATTCATCATTCTCCATTTGTTCTAAGATATACCTGAAAGTTTGCTTGATGTACAGTGCTTTAAAAGTCGAAATTATCTCTTGATCTAATGGCTGTAATAAGGAAGTTGTATTCTTTGGTAAAAAAACAACTTTTACATTTTCGTGTTGTAAATCTGGAGGATGACCTGATGCATTATCAATTAATAGAAGAGCCTTAAAAGGCAATCCCTTTTTAGTTAAATAATTTTTGACATCTGGAACAAAGAAGTTATGGAACCATTCATTGAAAACTATGGCAGTGACCCATGCTTTTCTATTAGCCATCCAATAGACGGGAAGGTTTTTGATATTTATTCCTTTGAATGATCATGGTGATTTTGATTTGTTAATCACCAATGGTTTCATCATATAATTGCCAGAAACATTGCAACAGAAAAGAACTGTTATACGACTTTTCGCTACTTCATGACCACTAGCTGATTTGTGAGCTTTGGCTATAAAGGTTCTTTCCGGCATTTTTTTCCAGAATAATCTGGACTCGTCAGCATTGAAAACCTGATCAGAAGTGTAGGAGTTAGCGGCAATGATTTCAGTAAGTTTTGCCGGATATTGTTGTGCCGCATCCGAATCAGCAGATGCACTTTCACCTTTCAATCTCAGATTATGTAAAGAATGTCTTTGTTTGAATCTCTCGAACCACCCATGGCTTGCAGAAAAAGATACCTCCTTTTCATCGGACGAAGTCGACGGCGACTGATTCTTAAATGATTGATAAATCTTCAAAGCTTTATTTGTAACAGCATTGGTATCGATCGGGATTCACTTTTTAGTTTGGTCTTCTATCCATATCACTAAGGCTTTTTTCATATTTTCCACTGTAACATCTCTAACATATGAAGTCGTACTCATACTGCTGCAGGTTCCAGCTGCTACACTTTTTCTAATGGAGTCTTCATTTTTTCTTATTGTCCTTATTGTAGCTTCATTTATGGAGTAAAATTTAGCAACATCCGTTACTCTTTCTCTATTACGTAGAGGTAAACAATTTGAAGGTAACAATTTGAAGGTAAACAAAAGGTAAACAATTTGAACTACAAAGTTGTAAAGCATTCTCTATTTAGTATAGAAAGAGGTGCAGTTTGCACATAATATGTACACAGATGATAAAAAGTGAAGTCAATGCTAAGAGATAATTATTGCAATGTATCATTTGTCTGCAGTTTTTATACAACATTTATAGTTGACTGCAAATAGGAGAAATCTAAATAAATTTAAATTAGCCTACTATATGGATTACTTTTTTCATGCATATTTTTCATAATTTTCGTCAGGAGTACTTCTTCAGTAAACATGACATTTGCATAATTACCACTTTCTGTTTATTTAACTTTCTATCATCTATGTACCTGTTATGTGCAAAACTGCACATCTTTCACACTATTAAATAGAGAATGCTCTATAACTTTGTAACTGAAATTTTTTGCCTATCTTGCTTCATTTTCGAGATATGAATTCTAGCTACTTCAATTCGCTACCAGAGGCATTGCAGACTTTCTCAATAGCCACTTTCCTATTAGCAGACCATAATTTTGATACTCTAGAATACTTCAATCAAATGTTAAAAGGATGCATAAAAACTTAAGAGGGAATCCTGTTGTGTATTAGATACAGTATATAAAATTGTTGACTAAAGGTATCAACCAGTTTTAAAGGCAAAAAAGAGCATTCTTTTACCTTGAAACCGGTTGATACTTCAATCTTTTATTATTTAATCAAAGTTTTCATTTTATAGATTATTTCAGACAGCAATTTGAGCAAATTTTTATATTTGCATGCAATTAATTTGTTGAATATATATTAAAATTATATTAAAGTAAAAATGTAACTAAAATTTGTAATATTAGATTTTATTATCATAATAAAAACATAAAAGTAATAAAAAATTAGACCAAGAGTTAAGTTTAAAAAGCAGATTTCAATTTACAATGTATAACATACTGAAATACACTATTCAAATTCAATATCTCACAATTCAAATTTATTCTCTATCTAAAAACCAGAGATTGCTATATATCTGTCACCAAATGTTTAATTTTAAAAACAAATAGTTAAATAATTCAAATTACAATGTACTAATCTCACTATTAGTTAATTGTGAGTGCTATATGCTCACTGCCTCATACATCAGGGCACCCATGTAGATCTAGTATGCCACCATATAAAAATATCTGATTAGCTAGCTGCCAAAAATTATAAAAGCACATTATATTAAAAATTCGAAATATGTAAAAATTATATCAAAAGATTTTCCAGAAGGGAAGATAGTGTATAAGGATTACTTTATATGTTAGCATAAACACAAAAAACAATGCTTAACAAGCACAAATACAAAACATGCTTGAGCCAAAAGGTTGGAAAATGTTTATTTGAAAATACTAAGATACCTTAAAATGGACAGTTAATACATATAAGCAATATGAAATAATTTTCTGTGAATGAATAATTACATTTTGATCACATTTTTAGAATATAATGCTAAATATATTACTATTTACCATTAAACATTTATCGTTTATAACTCAAAAATGGCTCAACCAATTTATATGCATTTTCCAGTAGTGTGTTAAAGCATTTTAACACTTCATAAAACATTTAACATATTAAAAAACTTAATTTGGCATGTTGGTCGTATTACTACTTATAATTAAAAAGTCACTCAACCAATTAATGTATTTTTGCTGACTTGAACCTTTTATGTTTTGAAATCTGTTGCCACAGAGGTCGATTACTGGTATGAGATAAAGGTCAGCCAACTATGAACCTGACAAAAATAGTTCCTACATCTAAAATTCCTACAGAACCTTCTCATGATACTAAACAACCAAATATTGACCAAAGTCTGCCATGCATCAAAATTTGAAACTCAAGTTGTTACATTGTGGCATTAAAATAAAACTTCAACTCTAATTCAGTGACCAAATTAAAGTTCTCATTTAGTTCATACTCTTGCCAATCAGTGCTCCTTTGTAAGGTATTGCTGGCAACACACAAATTTAGTGTGACTGATGCAGTGGCGGCTCGTGAGCGACATGTAGAGGGGGGCGCTCATCTATGTATTTATGCCTTTATATATGTTAGTAATATAAATATATACATATATATATATATATATATATATATATATATTATTTATATATATATCATATATATTATATATATATGTATATATATGTATATATAAAGCATATGTATATACATATACGTATTTTGGGCATAGCAAAGGGAGTATTAAAAATATAAACGACGGATGTATTAAGTAAAATAACGTACCTCCCACCTGCTCGCTCGTTCATAAAAAGTCTGGACACATGGAACGTATCTTTCCTAGTGAAAAACATTACATAGTCCTAATTTAAGTAAAATTGTAGGGGCTAGTTAAACTAAAAGTTATGCCCAGGGAGTTGACTAAAAAATATGCATATTCTGGTGATACGTACTGATGGTTCAGACACTATAGCCACCCGTAAAATCAAAATCGGTGAATTAGGAGGCGAGATAGAAAATTGGGGGGGGGGGGGGGGGGGTAACCAAAGTAAGAGTTACGCTCGGAGATTTGCCATATTAAAGTTGCATATCCAGGTGACATGTACAAATGGTAGAGAAACTCACTACAGCGACAAGCCGAACCAAAATCGCTCAATTAGAAGCAGATATGTAAAATTCTGGGGACTAGTTAAACTAAAAGTTATACCCAGGGGTTGACACAAAAATATGTGTATCCAATTGAAATGTACAGATGTTGCACAGACTATATAGTCACCAGCAGAATCAAAATCGCTCAATTAGAAATTGAAATGTAAAATTATGGGGACTAGTTAAACTAAAAGTTAAGCCCAGGGGTTGACGCAAAAAACATATGTATATTATATCCATCAAATATGTAAATCAAGTTAATATGTACATGTGGGTCAGAGACTATAGCCACCATCTGAATCAAATTCGTTTTATTAGGAGTCGAGATGGATAAGTGTGTGTGTGTGTGTGTGTGTGTGTGTGGGGGGGGGTGCTATTTGAAGTAAAAGCTACGCTCAAAGATTTATCACTATAAAGATGCAGATCCAGGTGACATGTGCTAATGGTGCAGAGACTATAGCCATCAGTAAAATCAAAATAGCTCAATTAAGAGGTGAGGTGGGAAATTGGAGGGGAGGGGGGGCGTAACTGAAGTAAAAGTTAATCTCAGGGATTTCTCACAAAGATGCATATCCAGGTGACGTGAACAAATGGTGCAGAGGCTATAGCCACTAGCAGAACCAAAATCTCTCAGTTAGGAAACGAGATATAAAATTGAGGGAGCTAAGCTAAAAGTTACGTCCAGGGGCTTGGCACAAAATATATATTTAGGTGACACGTACAGATGGTGCAGAGACTATAACCATGATTAGAATCAAACTCGCTGAATTAGAAGGCGAGATAAGAAATTTGGGGGCTACTTCAATTTAAATATAAGCCTAGGGCCAATATTATAAGTCTAGAGCCAATTTGGGGGCTACCAATATAGTCGCCAGCGGTCGGGCCAAAATTTCCAGAAAAACGACGTCAGATAAAAGGATCATGTTGAAAATTTAATTTTTAAGTTTTTTTAACAAATACTTAGAATTTCTTTAATTTTTAGGCATTTTTTAATGTTAAATAGCTGAAAAAGTAAGACAGCTGGGTAAGTCAACTCAAACTAAATGTCCGAAACAACACATATATGAAAGTGTCACTAAAAATAGCCTATATGTCCCAGTGTGCCAAAAATTGGAAACTCGTGACGTTTAAAGAATTATTTTGAAGTCAAACATATTGAAATTCGTCACCAGCAGATCAACCAGAGCATAGAAATAAATCCCTTTCGGAAGAACAGAACAACAGACAAACTACATCAGAAATGACGAAATGCGAAACAACTTCAATAATTAAGACAGCTGGGTGGGACAAACGATCCCTCAAACTGAGTGTCCTAAACAAGACACTTTATTCACGATGGCCAGAAACCCCTAAAATATCATACACCCCCCCCCTTCCCATCACCACACACGTACACTTAATTCTCTCATTTGTTCAAATGTTTATTTAAACTTCCAAATTTATAACAAATACGAGAATAAGAACAAACACATTCTTAAATGTAGAAAATTGAAGCCAAATTAGCGAAACTGAGCCAATTTGAGAAGTCCCTCTTCATGTTTTTCTACTCTTCTGTTTCTTTTTGGCGGGGGCGCACTCATTCCCGCGACACAATCTACTAGTAAATCTGCAATGTCTGGTTTTTTTTCACGCCAAATTTCTAATATTGCTCCTATACCGTTCTTTCACTCAGGAAATGTCGATAGTAGGGACGCGGCTTTAAAAATATCCCTATATTTTCCCCTATGTGTTGAAAATTCTGTGCAATACAGCTTTCGTGAGTCGACGTTCTCCGAAGAAAGGTGTAGTGCTGCCATCTAGTGGCATTTTCATAACTTATTTGTAATAATTCTCCAATTAATTGAACCAAAAATTCAGATTTTTTCAATAGAAATTGTAATAAATCTGTATAACTAAAAAAATAATTTGGGATGTTTACTCAATGGTGTCGTGCGTACTCGCGGCGCCCCCAATGGCCGCCACTGGACTGATGGCAACTAGTATAATTGTGATTTAAAAAATGTTTAAGGAAAAAAAAAGAACATGTAAAAAGGTAATTTAAAATATTGCAAATAAAAACTGTTTATTCTAATTTAAACTTATTTTTATTTGTGAAAGCAAACCTCAATGGCTACAAGCCCATCTATTAAAACACACACACAGGTTATTTACATACACTAACTGACATATACCATACACTAACTGACATATAACCATTTTTCCTAGGCCAAAAAATGGTACAGATACCAGCTAAATTTGAGGTTAGTTTTCATGTGACAATCAATAGTTCTTGAACACAATCTGGATTGTGTTGTTGAACTATTAAGAAAACTAAAACTACTTCACATTAAACTTTGAGAACTGAAACTACTTGACATTAAACATGAAGAATTATTATGGTATATAAGTCTTATAATAATTCTTCTAGTTCAATATTAAGTAGTTTCTATTAGATATTTTAATTATAAATTTCTAATGTTTAAAATTAGAAAAATAACTGCATTTATATGAATTTAGTACACAATGTACAACAATTGCAATTATCTCAGCATATTTGTATCATATTGGGATTGATAAAATAAACTCAAATAAACCTTTTTTTCTCAGTAAAATAGCAGTCACTCAATAAAAACGAGTAAAAAAAAAAATGAAGAATGTGACATTTGTGTTTGTTGTTCTTTATACATAACATTAAGAAATTTAAATGTAAGCATCTTGCAATACCTACAGGTCTCATACGACCTGCAGTGGCTTTGCTATGCTATTTCCACTGATTTTAAACCTATAATACGTTTCAATAAATTTCTTATTGAAGTAAATAAAAAAAACAGACACCTTAAAACTGCTGTAATAAAAACTAAATAATATAATACAAAAATTTAGTAAATGCAGCATACATACAAATATATAAGGGTCAACCAGTTTTAAAGATAAAAATCTGACTTCTTCTTCAGGACAAACAGGAAGAACAACTTCACTTATAATTATTGAATGTATTTTCACATTATATTACTCTTACCAAAACAAAGCTTAGGGTAAGAATTCAGAATAATCTCTCCGAGCCTATTACTGTTTCAAATGGGCTCAGACAAGGCGATGCACTGGCCTGTTTGCTTTTCAATATTGCACTCCAAAAAATTGTGAAAGACTCTAACATCAATACCCGTGGAACAATCTTTAACAAGTCTGTCCAGATTTTTGCGTTTGCTGACGACATTGACATTGTAGCACGCACTCCTGAGTTACTTAGGGAAGCCTTCACATCTTTAGAGGCCGCAGCCAGTAAAATGCATCTAACTATTAATCAAAATAAAACTAAGTATATGCCCTGTGGTAATTATGACTGTCCTTATTTCGAAATTGGGGTTTACAAGTTTGAAACTGTAAACAACTTCAGATATTTAGGATCTGAAGTTAATACTCTTAATGACATTATGCTCGAAATTCGTGGTAGAGTTACAGCTGCTAACCGATGTTTTTTCGGCCTTAAAAGGTACTTAAAGTCTGACTTCATCAGCAGAAAAACGAAGATTATAATCTACAAAAGTTTAATCAGACCCATTCTTACCTACTCTGCTGAGACTTGGGCAATGACAAAAAAAGTTAAAGATATCATTTCTGTTTTTGAGAGAAAAATCTTGAGAGGTATTTTTGGTGGCTTAAATTGTAACAACATCTGGAGAAGAACTAACTAACTCTGAACTTTATAAGTCTTTTAAAGAACCAGATATAGTCACTCAATTACATCACGATTCAGAGAATTAAATGGGTGGGTCACCTGTGCAGGATGGCCGAAAGCCGTACAACAAAAAAGATCTTTTCGACCAGACCATTCGGCACCCGTAAAAGAGGAAGACCTAAACTCAGATGGCTTGACTGTGTGGAAAAGGACTTTAAAATTTTAAAAGTTTTGAACTGGAGTCTTTGGCCAGGGATAGAGGAGCCTGGAGTTCTATACTGCGGAAGGCAAGGGCCCATCCTGGGCTGTCAGGCCACTGAAGAAGAAGAAGATTTTCACATTTGCAAAGATTACTTAATTTCTTGATTGTAACTGACCAATGAGAACACTTACTGTATATGACCTCATTATTGTTTTCATAACTAGAAACATATAGCTAATTAATTTTTGGTATAAATGAGACTGTTTGTCCTGAAGAAGAGGTGTTTTTTTTGTCTTCAAAACCGGTTGACCTCCATATATTTGTGTATATACTGTGTTTAGTAAGTTTTTATATTATTTAAAGAACATTTTGTTAAAGACTGCAAAGTCTTTAAATTACCACAAAATGTGAAATCCTTAATTTAAGAGCAAAGAGCACTGTTCCATAAATGTTGGGGGGGGGGGGGGGGGGCAATGATTCTCCAAACAGATCCCCCCTTTTGTAGGTGTGGTTTAAATCATGATGTTGGGTGGGCATGCACAGTCTGCAGGTTGAAAAATGTAAGGAACTTCATTGCAGAACATTGAAAATCTTACAAGTTTGCTCACTTTAAAATATGACAAAAATACCACTTATACAAGAAACAAACACACAGGAAAAAGGTAGAGATTCTGCCTCAAAATTTAGACATATTGATTTTAGACAAAAATACCACTTGTACAAAAAACATACAGGAAAAGGTAGAGAATCTGCTTCAGAACTTAGACATGCTAATTTTAGGGCATCAAATGGATGGCCTGAAATATTTCACACCTGATACATCATTATCCCCCATTAACATGAAGAATTACCATGGTATAATAATTCTTCTAGTTTAATATTAAGTAGTTTCTATTAGATATTTTAATTATAAATTTCTAATATTTAATATTAGAAAAATAACTGCATTTATATGAATTTAGTACACAATGTACATCAATTGCAATTATCTCAGCATATTTGTGTTGTATTGGGATTGATAAAATAAACTCAAATAAACCTTTTTTCTCAGTAAAATAGCAGTCGCTCAATTAAAACGAGTAAAAAAAAAAAAATGAAGAATGTGACATTTGCGTATGTTGTTCTTTATACATAACATTAAGAAATTTAAATGCAAGCATCTTGCAATATCTACGGGTCTCATACGACCTGCAGGGGCTTTGCTATGCTATTTCCACTGATTTTAAACCTATAATATGTTTCATTAAATTTCTTATTGAAGTAAAAAAAAAAAAAAAAAAAAAAAAAAAGACGCCTTAAAACTGCTGTAATAAAAACTAAATAATATAATACAAAAATTCAGTAAATGCAGCATACATACAAATATATAAGGGTCAACCAGTTTTAAAGATAAAAATCTGCCTTCTTCTTCAGGACAAACAGGAAGAACAACTTCACTTATAATTATTGAATGTATTTTCACATTTGCAAAGATTACTTAATTTCTTGATTGTAACTGACCAATGAGAACACTTACTGTATATGACCTCATTATTGTTTTCATAATTAGAAACATATAGCTAATTAATTTTTGGTATAAATGAGACTGTTTGTCCTGAAGAAGAGGTGGTTTTTTTTGTCTTCAAAACCAGTTGACCTCCATATATTTGTGTATATACTGTATTTAGTAAGTTTTTATATTATTTAAAGAACATTTTGTTAAAGACTGCAAAATCTTTAAATTACCACAAAATGTGAAATCCTTAATTTAAGAGCAAAGAGCACTGTTACGGAAATGTTGGGGGGGGGGGGGGGGGCATTGATTCTCCAAACAGATCCCCCCTTTTGTAGGTGTGGTTTAAATCATAATGTCGGGTGGGCATGCACAGTCTGCAGATTGAAAAATGTAAGGAACTTCATTGCAGAACATTGAAAATCTTACAAGTTTGCTCACTTTAAAATATGACAAAAATATCACTTATACAAAAAACAAACACACAGGAAAAAGGTAGAGATTCTGCCTCAAAACTTAGACATATTGATTTTAGACAAAAATACCAATTATACAAAAAACATACAGGAAAAGGTAGAGAATCTGCTTCAGAACTCAGACATGCTAATTTTAGAGCATTAAATGGATGGCCTGAAATATTTCACACCTGATACAACATTGAAACACTTTATCGTTATATGTACATGACTGCCATCTTATGTGCAATGTAGAGGAAAATCCAAGTAATGTTCTAAACCAGTTTAGGGATGCCTCAGCATGATTGAAAAAAAAAATGAAATGATTTAGTTCTTTATTTATTTGATGTTTAAGTGGAACTTTGACTAATTTTTAAACAAATTGGTTTTGTAGCAATAAAAAAATAAATGTTGCACAGTTTCAATCTTAACCCATTAGCGTCCCATTCGGTATAATGGGATGCTAGGCACTAATGGGTTAATATCATTGTAAAGTCAGCAAAATACCTTTTCAATAAACCATGATCGGCATATATAATATGTTTTTTTAATATTTTGACAAATTTAAGACAATATGCTTTTAGAAGTGTTTCGGGAAAAATTTATTTTTATATTCTGACATCATCTAAACTAAAAAGCATACAATAATGAAATTTGATAACAATGAAATGGAAAAATTTCATTCTGTAATAAAAAATTATTTACTTGGCATGATTTGCCGATTTTTAGGAATTTTTATTAAAGTTCAGCTATGCGAATGTCAATTTTGTGGCTTTAAAAAAAAATGCAGGTGATGAAATGTTCTAATAAAAATTTGCCTTGCAGATGCATAAAGCAGGTTGCTAAGAAAACTGCACGATAAGAAATATTTCATGATAAGGATATTTGTAGCAATATTTTAATTGAGCATATGACTGATAAAATTATGTAAAATCTATATCGTATTGATCTGATTAAACTGTATAATTACTAAACTATATTGGTCCAATTTGAACAATCTTAGCATCTATCAATAGCTGTGACCTGCCCATGAAGCATGTTGACATGCTAAGTCAGCCTGCTACAGAATAGTGCTTCACCTGCATGCAGGCTGGAGCACGGCATGAGTGCAGGTAAATAAGTCACTACGGGATAGCCCAAGCTATATATTTCACCTCTTTTCAGTTTTGTTGATCTAATTTCAGCAATCAGCGTATTTTGTTAGACATGATCTGCCTGAATAGTGGGCATGTATGCAGTCTACTGAAAACATATTTCAAAAGTTGACTGGAAGTGGACCAATGCATGTGTCTAGTACTACATATTGTATAAGAAAAAGGAATACACATTTTTGGATAATTACATAATAATAAATTTAAAGTTAAGTAAATTTCCTAATTTAAAAGAATATTACTTATAAATATTAATATATAAAATAAGCTAAATATTAGTAATTTGATATTTTTAAAAATCAGAGCCTTAAAACAAGTGGAATAACTTATTTGTAAACCTGTTAAGAAAAACACTTTAATTAATTTATAAAAATTAAAATGGAATTTGTTTTCATGAAATTTACATTAATTTATAACTGGTTTTTCATGAGACCATAGATGCTGTTGCCAACTCTTTTTAGTGTAAAAGTCACGATTACAGGAAGTGCACTGGAAAGGCTTTATACCAGCATGATGAAACATATGAGCATCTAAACTGACTTTGTGATTAAAGGCTTTATTACATACATGACATGCAAATGGACGCTCTTGTGTGTGTTTTCTTACATGTGCCTTTACATTTGAAACTTTGTAGGTTGTGTAGGAGCAGAAGTTGCAGAAGAAAAGTTTGGGACCCGATCCACTTTTTCTGTGCACTGTATAACCTGGTGTTGGGGGGAAATAAACAATATATATATATATAAAACAACAACAAAGGATAATAAGGGTTTTACAACAAATTTTTAACACAAAGAAATTAATATCTAAAAAAAGTGGTTAGTGCTTGGTTACATTAATATACAATTTAAACTTATGCTAAATATTTACTGCAATTTAGGGCAAAAAAGTCATGTCTGTGTTATTACCATAACTTTATAAAAGTTGTATAACTTTATACGTCTAATAAGGGAATTGCTGGTATCTCATTTTAAATAAACAGATTAAATAAGGATTTGAACATTCTGAAATCAGATTTTAATAATTATTCTGATAGAAATATCTTTCTACAGCCTATAACTAAATGTACAACTTTTTTATTGTCTTATTTTGCACAATTTTTTTACTGCATTTTGATAACATATTAAGGAAGTCTTGAAATATTAGAAAGTTATATCCATTTATTCTGATGTAGTACCTTCAATACAAGTTTATAGAATGAAGACCATGCTTCATGATGGAGATATACAAATATCTCACATATGAATAGCTCTAAATTGATGATAATTTTGTAAATAAGTCAAACTTTGTTAACATGAACACAAAAATGCTTAATATAAATTGCCATAAATTACTTTTACTACAAATTCGTTTTGCATTCCTCTGAATTACATTACTTTTAGTTTTTGCTCTGATAAAATGAACTACTTTAACAATGTTTCAATTCTTCCGATTACTCGCATTAAGGAGGTAAAATAAGAAAAATGCACTAAAAACAAGAGACTTAAACCAGCTTGAAACAGTTTAACACAATTTTTTTTTTAAATATAAAATTACTTGGATTATCTTTATGGAATTAATAAAAACATTTTTAAACATTAAAAAAGATGTCAAATGCCCTAAATTATAAAATCATTTAAAATAAAATGGTACATAGTTATTCCACATGAATATTATTTTTTTGCTCTTTTAAATTCATTTTTCATGCAAGTACATAGAATAGTTTATTATTAGAAGTGTCAATACTTTCACATAAAAATCAGTATCTGTGTTTTGGAAGCAAGTTTAATGCATCAAAATTTTTCTTTCAACATTTACAGATAGTAAGTAACAAAATGATCCGAGTGAGAAGCATTATCAAAATATGCAAATGTATTTTTACTGGACATAAAAATAGGGCTGAAAAATGTCTTGAAAGAGAAAAATTCTTTAAAAAATCCAAAAAAGCAGTAAAATGTCCCAATATATATGAAAAACTTAAAAATATGCTTGAAGAGAAAAATACTAGAAACATGCAAAAAATGCAAATGGCATTAAAGTTAGTCTTAGTTATAGTCTTAGTCAGTGTTAGTTATCAGTTTCAGTTATTTTAATTTTGTAAAATGATATATTAATTTATATAAACGTGTGTATGTGGTAATTATAAAATAGAATGAGTAAAAGAAAAATTGAAAATAGCAGATGTTTTGTAGAGAATAATTTTTTATTTCATATTTATAAAAGTATACTTGTTAAAATAAAATCATTTATTTATTATAAGTTCTACATATGACAAAATAAGCATGCTATGATTGTATATGAAAGGATTATAGGGCTCAATTTGAATTTTGTATAAAAATATTAAGAAATGTCTACAAAATCAGTTGAAACTTTTGAAACTTTTTGTGTACAGTGGACAAGTGTGTCTACATAGTCCGCTGCGTAGACACACTAATCAGACATAACTAAGATTTTAGACAGGGCAAGGGGTGTCGATTGAATTGGCAGGGTGTATGTATGTTACAGTGCTAGATATTGTTTAGCCAATGCAGAGTCAATCGAAATCTAATGTAATTGTTCAGCCACAGTTCCCAAAAGGAGTTATAATCTCTACCCCCACCCCCTCAGCTACACTAGTTTGTCAACATTCTATAGCTCTAAATTCAAGAAATGCTATGCTTCATTTTATAAATTCTAACTTCAATAGAAAATCTTCAATTGTATATTTTTATATTAGAGTTTAATGTTTATTCAGTTTCCAGGTCAGTAGGCAACTAACAATTAGTTTAATATCTTAAAGAATTTTTTTTTGTTTAATTTATAGCACAATTTCTAGTAAGGAAGGCAGAAGGTGGAGTTCGTTAACTGAGCCTAAAATTTGAAATTGTGATATAAAATGATTATATTATACTTGCATTGTTCTGCAAGTTATGCAAATTGTTGGTTCTTAGTTCTAAGAGCATATAAAGTCCCAAGGAAATGTTTAGGTATAAATAAAAATAGTTTTAATTTTAATCAATGTAGAAGAAATTTATAGAACAAATAAAACATATTACAATAAATCACATATAAAAGTAAGTAGTGTTTATACTACATAGTGTACATACACACTACATTACACACCTACTTCTGAAGTAATCCCTTCTGCTGTTTGAAGAAATAATGTTTTTGGCTATTATTGGTGGATTTTTAAAAATTTCGTCCAGAATATTTTTATGGCAGTGCAAGAGCAGTGGATAATTCAGTCTAGATTATGTCATTGTGGAGTAAATGTATGTTTCTAGATGCCCAAGCATTAAATAGGGTCTCTTTGTTGTGGCAGAAGTTACTGGACCTACCAAATAAAGTCTTATAAGATTGTGAATGTCAGGAAACAGACTGAGTGAATTTATAGTGTGCGAATATGCATACAATATCTTTTAGTCACCTAACTTTAATTTCGGAAAGATCATCATTATATGTCTTTAAGAGTCCTGAAAGCATTTGCAACTGAATCTTGAGTTTTTCTGCTTCAATGTCTTCAGAGTACAGTAGTAATACTGCTTCTGAAATTTGTAAATTTCCCTGTATGCCACTGAAACTTGAAATTAAAAGTTTTTTAATTTCCCCCAATATAGTTAGCGTCTCTTTACAAAATCTTCAATTTAGTTCATTTATCAAGAGCTCATAAGCTTAAAAAAACAATTGCCTGTAAAATAATCCTTGGTTGTTACAAATATATGGTAGGTGTCATTTCCTACAGGGTCAATGCACTTTGAAATTTTCCTTTGTTTCAAAAGTCTAGGTTTGAGGCTATGTAACTTTTTTGCAGTTTCACATGTTTGTTCATAGATTGCATCAAAATTGTCTCTCTTTTTTTGCAGTGTCTTTTTGATTAATGTAATGATTTGATTTGTCTTGTTGGCAATTAATGTTTCTTCTGAAATTTTTTGGAACATTGTTATATTACTGAAAAAATATCTAGTGAAAGTTGTAGTCTGAAAATTGCCGCATAAGGGTTTACAGCCTATTTGCACTATGTCCTGGTTCACTTCTTTCTTCAGAAATATGTGCTAATATTTTCATCATTTCATAATTATGTATTATTGGCTGCAAAGTTTTATTTCTTACAATTCTCCCTGTGACACAGAGAGGTTGTTAAGTTATGTCCGTGGAATTGAAGTTTAGCAATTTCCTCAAAAATAGTTGATTCTTTTGGTGAAATTTTAATTAAATTATGAAGATCTAAAGCAATTGATCTTAAATCAATTTTCCTATAGGTACACTTGCAGTATCAGCATCCTGAAGACACAATTGTAAACTATGATGAGTGCCTCACCCTAAAATAGTTTAATTGCATAATATGAAACAATCCAAAAACTCTTATATAATAAAAGAAGATAAAGGCATATATTACAGAATAAACGTACTGCATAACAAAAGGAGAAATATATTACATAATAATAATAAAAAAAAGAAACACTGTGTGTGTATGTATGTCTTCTGCAGTGGAAAAAGGAAGTGTCGGATAGATGTCAAATTTGCTACAGAGATATTTCAGGTACCCAAATGATCACACCTAAGTGAGATTTTTAAAAAATTGGAAATAGTTTTGCAGTTATTTTATATTGAAGCACGATTTTAAGTGAAGTTCACATAAATTGGTTCCTTAATGATAAAAAATATCATTATAGTGTTTTCATTTTAACATCATCAGAAAGATCGAAGAATGTTCTTTCTAACGATCTTTGAACTCAATTCATAGGACAATTCCTTTATATTTCTTTATTTTTAAATACATTGAAATATGCATGTTTTGGATAAACTGATATTTATTGCACTGCACCCCAAAATGGAAGATTAGCACAATTCTATAGTCTGGCAAAAATATGGGTGTATATCTTCACATTCTAATATTTTTTTTCTTAATTACTCTGTTTTTTGTGAATTTTCAAACAAAAACATGAAAATTGAAATTATTGATTTCATTGAAGTGTTTCATTCTTTGGTTATCCAGTTGCCATGCACTGGGTTGTTGTTGTTAAGACTCAGACCATCCGACCTACCAGAAAGGTGTAAGGTAGCTGTTTGGATGGCCAGGAAGTGCCACCCAATTTAGACGGGAACCTAGTGGATCCACAGGGACCATACCCACCTTTCCCTACCACCAACCTCTTGGAAGAACTTATGGATCCACATGGTTAACGTGATCATACTCTGCGTGAACATGGCGGCAGTTTGGGCAGCGGAGGTAATCAAACCTAGGCCTACTGAGTGCAATTCCTGCATGTTAACCACTGGGCTACTGCGCCCTGCTATGCACTGGGTGTTGCAATTGAAGTCGCAACCTGTCCATTGCTATGGAAGCAATGATACATTTATCATAAAATCATTGTTGGGTTTTCAGGCATTCCAGGTAGACATTAAAGATAACATGGCAGGGCAGGGTGCGACTACGTTTTTGAAAAATTGAATGAATGAATTCAATTATTCCCTGCTTTAAATCCTGGGTAATGCTGAGTACATTTTCTAGCTCTAAAATAAAAGACTAAGAGACTATAATTATAAACTACTGCTTAATCATAATATTTTATTGCCTTAATAAATGGAAAGCAATACATTAAGAAATTACACATTGTTAAAATGCATAAATACAATTCCCATGTTCATATTTCTACTTTTTGTAAATAAACACTTTTTAAAGCAGAAACATTATTACAAGAAAGAAAGCTGATAAAACCTTACATAAAACAACAATTCATCCCAATCTACAAAACCCCCCAAACTGTAATCTAATTGAAGTAAAAGTAATATAAAGTAAACTCTCAATATGTCAAAGTTTAAAGAACTGGGGAAAAAACTTTGACAAGACTAAAATTTGAGATTTTAAAGAAGCATTTTTAATAAGTTTTTCCTCCATAAATAATGTGCAATAAATAATGTAATTACTTACAATAATACTGAATAATTTATATATATAAGCTAATAAATTATAATAGTTTCTAGAAAAATAAATTCGATCTGAATAAAATTAAAAGAAAAAATATTTTTGTTACTATCTTGTTAAGTATGACAAAGTTACAAAAACCAATAAAAAATTATAACTTTTATTACATACATTTTTTTGCAACTTGAAAAAGTTGTTTAATGCTGCTTATATGATTTCAAATGTTTTATAATAGTATTTCACTTTTTTATGGTTATAAAAACCTTTAAAGTCTATATGTGATCATTCACAGGATCCAATACAGTGCAAAATCATATATATTTCTGCAGCTTATAAAGGAAAAGTAAATTTGCACAAGTAGAATTTTTCCATCTTCATTATTATGAGTATGTAAGTATCACTATTCAGTTCAAGCATTTGGCTTGTTTGTATGTGCTCTAACTTTTGAACACATATTCCAATCAATATTAAATTTAATAATAGAAATTATAATAGATATAATAATACATATATCCCAAAACTCCCAGAGTCAGTGGCTTAGAGGGAGGGAGAAGCAGGAGTCGGATGAGAGGGTTTATACTATTGGAATCTATGGTGAGCTAATGTAAGTTTTCCCCACTGGTGCTAAACTTATATTAGCTCTCCAAAGATTCCATATTGAAAAATGAAAATCAATACTGTAATACTCCTTCCCCATTTGACCATAATCTCTCTTTCCTTTTTATTTTTATAAATTTCTTTTTTATAAATTGCAAATTTATAAAGTATTATATCACCTTTTGCTCTGTAATACAAATTAAAAGTAGTGGAAACAGTTCCAATATTGCAAGCATATTACAGTCACATAATAATTTAAATATAGTATTTTAGAAGAAAAAGCTCATAAATGATCTAAAGAAAACAATAGCAATAATAACTATAGGTAAAACTTTTAATAACAATTTGAAACAAATATTATAATACTAACAAATATAATTTTTAAAAAGTGGAAAAATAGTTAATGAAACAATGAAGAGAAACTAATTTTTCTAAAATTATGATTTCATATACCATAACAATGAATACATACCTCAAATGTGAAACATTCATTTTCAAAGGAGAAAATGAGTTTATATGAATGCCAGTTCATATATAAATCAGAAATAGAAGCAAAGTTAAAGAAGTCATAATTTAATTTTTCATACATTGCTTTTAATTACAAAGTACAAATCATTTGTATTCTCATAATTAGCAGTTACATATTTAACTCATTTTCACACATTGACTAACCACCAGTCTTTAAAAAAGTATTCATATTATTCTGCTTTTATATCAAGCAATTCAATAAGGTCATTTCATTTTAATTCAGCAAATTTTCAAAAAAGTTGAAGCATCATCATTTTTGATTTTGATGAAAATTTGCATGTGCATTCCTCCTACCTCCTAGATCTCAAATATATATATTTTTTATTTTTAAAAAATATACCCTTTGATACATAGCAAACTTTTGTCATGGCCGACAAGAAAAAAGTGGTATTTTGGAGCTTTCTCTTATGAGCTATAACTTTTTTCCTACCAAAGCTGTAGAGATCAACTATAGCTCATTGGAAAGCTAAGAAAAAGCTCTTTGTTTATGTAATACGAACAAATTTGAGATTTGAAGCCAAATACTATTTTCTCACGGTCAAAGTTTATTGAGCAAAACTCATTTTTTACCACTTTTGGAAATTTAAAAATCCATGAAGGGCTTGGAATAACAAGTCCATTTTTTTCCCCTTAAATACATGTCTATGGTTACTTATTGTATAAAAAAAATGACTTGTTACTCTGACCCCTTCATAAGATATGATCCCCCCAAATAGTCAAATTATCTGAAAAACCCAGTTTTCAATGCTAAAAAAATATATGTGGGCGGAGGGGTAAATTTTTTTTTACTCATGCACTCTAAAGTACTTTTTACTAGCTTTCAAACAAAAATAAAATTATTTTGTTACTCATAGGCGTTTGGGAGCTATAAGGGTCTTAATTTTCAAAGCATTTCACTGAAACGACACAATTTTTGCAATAGATTTTAATCCTAGTTTTTAATTAAAAGAAATTTTATGTAATGATTATTGGATTTAAAGGGTGAAAATAGTTCAAAAAGACAAAATGTTAAGGAATATATTTAATTCTTTTACATTTAAACTAATAGGGGTTTTAACAGGGAATGCAGAATATATGTGAACTCTAGAACAATGCTTTTCCCAAAAAATGAAAGAAAGCTTTAAATTATAATATTCAAAATTAAGCTAAACTATCAGAATCTAAGAGCTGATTTAAATTCATACTAAGATAGGCTAAAGTCAATAGATTAGAAATTCTCTCATTGTCATTGAATCCACCCTCTACCCAATTTAAATTTAGTTCAAGGTTTTCTATGTTTTGGGTCCAGGAATTTTTTGAATCCTTACTTACGTATGTGTTACATTTTAAAAGCTTTTGTTTGAAAAAAGAAAGAATTGGAAAAAAATGACATTCCTATGGTAGTATGCAGTAGCTTAATGAGATTATATAGACAATTTAAAAACACATGATAACATGATAATATCTAGGCTTTAATGGTTTGTTCTCTCACAGAGAAGAGTTGACAGATATTTGCTCATGACAGGTGTAACGTTTTGTCCTCTTCCTTGAGCAGACCATAGTTCTGATGCAGTCAGGATCATCAAAACATCTTGAAACCAAACCCAGGTTTGGTTATCATTACTTGATTTTTTTTTAAACAATGCTCCAGATCCTTTAGGATGAAAAAAGTGGATCCTATATTCCTCTTCAGCATCATACACTTTTATCTCCAACACTTCCCCTAGCCACCAGTCACCATCATGCAGCAAACATAATCTGACAATTTTGGTCGAGTGCTTGCTGTAGGCTGTCTAAGGTTCATAGGTTCATCATTGCACACCTGGAAAATCCTAAAATCATATGAAAATGATGTTTGCCTGACCTGAATGATATTTCTGCTGAGTGGAATACAGCTGTGAAAAGATAGGGTTTGAGGTATTAATAATGCTATTTTATATCTCTTTTCGAGGATCTTTTCTGCTACACTGACATCATCACTGTGAAAACATAGAAAAATGTAATTTCATTAATATGTTCAGTACAATATTTAAAAATATCCAATGGGTTCAGGATTTGATCATTTACAGGCCGTTGTAAACTAGACTTTCGAACTAGCCTCTTGACTATTCCCCGAATCCCATCACATGGGCCTTTTCCATGGGATGTGGCATAAAAATACCACTCCGCTTTTAGCCCAGAGTCCTGTTCGTGGTGGTTTAAATTACTGAAATTTTTCCTATTTTTGTATTGTGCTACCAAACCATCTGAGAAATAGATTAATTTTGAACTCGAAGGGTGGTCTGACTTCAGTTTTTTAACGAGGATCTTTTGAAAAGCATAGAGTGTGGTGTTGTGATCAAGGTAGTCACTTATACAGCAATAACTTTGAGTTTAGATTTCCCAGTCCTTTTTTCAGTAGATAACAAAAGGATGTAGTGTACATTGTAAACCTGACCAATGATGCCTGGACCTCATCTTAGATAACACAAGAAAAATTCTCAGAAAAATCCCCAAGAACCAAAAATTCTCCTTTATTCAGAGCTTTTTTCTGTGACTTTTAAGTACTCTGCTTGTTTCTTGGCAATGAAATAGTGGATTTTTAGATACTCAAGTTTTTCAGCAAGCTTAACCAAAAATTCCTGCAGAGATAGTACACACGATATCAGCTCACTTCTGTATGTGGACACCCACTGCCTATATGAGACTTGCATTTCCTCACTTAAGTAACAATAATCTTCCAAGCCGACTTGTACCATTCTTAAGGTTGCATTCACACCAGGACATGCAGTACATCCAGAAAGCATGCAATTCTCATTTTTAGTGGTCACTGACCATATTCTTCAAATCTATGTAGCTATAATGACTTTTAATTGCTGATAGTATGAGTTTTACATTTTGGTGGCATAAACAAACACACACTGAATGTGTATCAGATGCTCCTGCTAAAACACAAAATTTTGGCCTAAGTTCCACAAATTTAGAAAATCCAATTTTCAGATCAGGGTAATTTTCTTTAAAATGTAGGTATAGTTCTTTCAAGTTGCACAAAATGAGCCTTTTCTGAATGTTTGATTTTTCCCCAGCCTCAACTCAGAAATACAGTTTTATTTACCAGGCATCATGCAACTACAGTCATCTCTCTAATAAAAATCTTGTACAGTTTTAATTGTGCTAGTATCAAGGATATAACTTGGCCATTTAGCTTCCACTTTCAGTAAAACCCCATGTTTTTTAACCAAATCTCTAGTTTTTTGAACTAGGTACCAACTGACTCCAAATTCTGATTGAATTTTTGCATAGCTCCAAGTTAAAGGTAACAAACTTAAAATGTTTACTTCTTCCTTAACACATTCAGCAGTTTTCATTTTATATTTGAGGTTTACTATTAATATTTCATATTTAAACATATAAAACTTACATATATGTTTAATATTTCATATTATGTTTAATATTTCATATTTAAACATATAAAACATATAAAACTTACAATAATTACATAAAATTTCTTTTAATTAAAAACTAGGATTTAAATGCATTACAAAAATTGTGCCGTTTCAGTGCAATTCTTTGAAAATTAAGACCCTTATAGCTCCCAAACGCCTGTGAGTAACAAAATAATTTTATTTTTGTTTGAAAGCTGGTAAAAAGTACTTTAGATTGCATGAGTAAAAAAAATGTAACCCCTCCTCCCCAAATATATTTTTTTAGCCTTGAAAACTGGTTTTTTTTTAGATAATTTGACTATTTTGGGGGATCATATCTTATGAAGGGGTCGGAGTAACAGGTCAATTTTTTTTATACAATAAGTAACCATAGACATGTATTAAAGAAAAAAAATGGACTGGTTATTCCAAGCCCTTCATGGATTTTTAAATTTCCAAAAGTGGTAAAAAATGAGTTTTGCTCGGTAAACTTTGACCTTGAGAAAATAGAGTTTGGCTTCAAATCTCAAATTTGTTCATATTACATAACAAAAGAACTTTTCTTAGTTTTCCAATGAGCTCAGCAGCTTTGATAGGAAAAAAGTTATAGCTCATAAGAGAAAGCTCCAAAATACCACTTTTTTCTTGTCAGACATGACAAAAATAGCCTATATATCAAAGGGTATACTTTTTAAAAATAAAAAAAATATATATTTGAAGTCTAGGAAGTAGGGGGAATGCACATGCAAATTTTCATCAAAATCAAAAATAGTGGTGCACACTGCATTTGCTGAATTAAAATGGAATGACTCAATAGGAATTTGACTAAGGAAAATTAAATAATCAAAAAATAACATGCACTGACTATGTTAAAAGTATGAAAATTATTTCAAGATATACTGTGTTATGAACAAAAAATGAACAACATTAGCTTATGATGGGAAAAAAAAAAAATTAACAGCATATTTTTCTTAAGAGGTAAAAGTAAGAACACTGTTTCAATTAAAAAAAAAATTGCAAAACATTTTATAAAATTATAGGTAATCTAATACCACAGGTTGCAGTCCTTTCTTCTTATGACCCTGCATGTGTGTTTTCAATGTATTCTTTAAAGCAAATGTTTTTTGGCATATAACACAGCCGAATGGACGCTCCTGGGTATGAACTCTGAAGTGCCTTCTCCAATTTGACCGATCATTCGTAGCATAGGGGCACATATTACAGTGAAATTTCATGGAACTTTTTTGTTCTAAAAATATTCCATGATATGAATCTGAAATTGAAATTTTTATTGATGATTTGATTAGACATTTCAATAGATACAATCAAAATAATATAACAAATGAAGAGCATTAAATAGAAATGCATTTATATAAAATCAATTATTTGTGTTGCACAATGGTCATTACAGATTCGTTATATATATCACTATAGATCATTATATAGTCACAAGCCTATATAAAGGGATAAGAATGAACCATTTATACAAAACAGAAATCAAACATATTAAGCAGAATAAATCAAGGATTTTAATTAAGCAGAAAATGAAAAAAATCCCAAATCAGCACAGAATATTATAATTGTATCTAGTATTAATATTATGTATCATGATTAATTTGCTATAGTAATTCATCACAAATACATTATATGCAGTTCTCAAAATATTTAACATACAGAATTTAAATGATATTATGAAAAGAAGGAAAGAACTGGAAGATAAAGTATAAAATATTTTTATGCTGTTATCTGTTGCTGATATAAATTCAATAACATCAAAATTGGAAACTATGTGTTTTAATTCAAATGGAGTTTAAATATTGTATATATTCATGTAAAAGTCTTTATATTTTTGCAATAAAAATCATAAAAATTGGGGTAAGTGTCAAAAAAATTTTTTGAGGCGAAATTTGAACTGAAAATTGATTTATATGTATCGTTTACAGGGATTAGTTTATCCCTCTTGTCCCAATGTGTATCTCTTAACTGGGTGGTTAAAACATCAAGTGATTTCATTTTCAAATATATTTAAGTCTTAACATCAAAAATATTTTTTTTAAATTTACTGATTTTAATGCTACTGCATGTTTGCAATAACCAAATTTTTGGTAAACAAAAGTTCAATAAAGTATTCACAGCACAGTTCTCTAGTCTGCAACAATTCCTTTAGATTAGAATACTTGCTTATAGATATATATTAGAATACTTAAGTGTCAAAAATTTTTTTTGAGGTGAAATTTGAACTGAAAATTGATTTATATGTATCGTTTACAGGGATTAATTTATCCCTCTTGTCCCAATGTGTATCTCTTAACTGGGTGGTTAAAACATCAAGTGATTTCATTTTCAAATATGTTTAAGTCTTAACATCAAAAATATTTTTTTTAAATTTACTCATTTTAATGCTACTGCATGTTTACAATAACCAAATTTTTGGTAAACAAAAGTGCAATAAAGTATTCACAGCACAGTTCTCTAGTCTGCAACAATTCCTTTAGATTAGAATACTTGCTTGTCATCTATCTATTAAATGCATGTGTTATCGAGCGGATTTTGATGTCTAATAAAATTTTCCTCGCAAATAAGAGGTTTGACTTTCACACACACTCAGGTATATACAGTATTTTATCTTAAAAGAAAAGGAAAAATCTAATATGAATTTCTGTGAAAGTGACAGCACAATATTTATACATTTAAAATAGCTGTTACAGCTTTTTGACAATAAGTTACATTTATAGTATGCGGTTCAATATTTATAATAAGAATATTGACCTTTTAAAGAAATTTAAAAATTCACATATATTTAAAGAAAAAAAAAAAGCTGTAGCTACAATGAATAAGAAAATGGATATGCAGGATGTTTCAAAAAGTCCATGACCAAATATACTTTAAATTATTTGTTACAGACCCTTTGTTCAATTTAAAAAATGTTTCAAATAAGACTTTTAGATTATGACAGTTTTGGTCATTAGCAGATTTTAGTAAAAAAGTACAAAATTTAACGTTTTACATGCACCCTCCACAAAATGAGTTCCTATTAGAAAATTGTTCTTTAGTTATTTAAAGATCTTTTAAAAAGAATCTAGCTCTCTATACAAAATTGGTTATGAAAAAATTTTCAGTTATAGTACAAATAGATGAAAATATAGATTTTAGAAATCATACAAAAATTTAATTTCGCTATATAAAATTTGCATTTGAAAACATTAATGTGTATGTATCTTTAGCAAAAGTTTTATGCTGTCTCCAACTAGTATAAAAAACTTTAATTAATGTAATTTTGATCATATGACAATGAAACTATTTTGTTTGACTCATTAGACTATGGAAAATACTTTTATAATTAACAATTTTTTCTAGGGGTCCATATAAAAGTTACATTTTGTACTTTTTCACTAAAAGATGTCACATGGTCAAAATTTGCATATAATGATAGTCTACCTTAATAACAGTATGTCTTAATTTGGAATCATGGGTCTATGATCAATTATTCAAGAAATATTTAGTCACACAATATTTTTGAAACATCCTGTATATGCTTAATATATACACCTAGAACTTTGCTAATATAAAATCACAGCATGGAACTTCAAAATCGTTAACTTAATTTTAAAAACTACCATAAAATGGCTAAAACTGTTTAGATACATCTTATGCAAAGATACCTTTTCACACTAGCAAAACAATTATGATGACCTACAAAACTGCCACTTCATAATCTTAGTAATTAAAGGAAATGATTTTATATTATATTGTCAAATGTCAGAGTATAAAGAGTCTTTCAGTTCTAAATTTAAGAGTTACTAAAAAGTGTGTCAATGAGTTGCTATAATAACACAGATGATCATTTCTGCAGAAAAGTTCATCTACAACACTTCAGATAAATTAGACACTTTACAATATCAACAAATATCAATTTCACTATGAATAAGCATTATGAATATGGGTAATGGTACATGATTGGTTTCAAAAATATAAAATAAACTTCCTTCACATAAAAATGAAGTCACTCCTATGAATCCTTTAGTAGACATTTTATAATCTACAGACTGTTATCATACATATTGCTATTTATAAGATGAATAGTGTTTCTAAACTGTATTATATTTAGTTAGTACTATGCATGAAACTTCTCTGAATTTTACTTCTTACTTTTTATCTTATCATAACAATATTTTAAATGAGACAAAAATTCTATTCATTCCATTCTTGATATCCGCTACTAAAAAGGTTAAAAGACTCTGATTAATCGCATTGAGAATGATTATTAACCTAGTTGAAATATATGAAACACCAGAAATTAAAATAGAACCAATATTTCATGTTCCATCTGCAATATTGAATATAGTAACAATAAAGACATCTTGATACTCAAATTTAAAAATTCCATAATCAATGTAATGCTTAGCAAATAACTAAACACTTCAAATTAAGAAAAATAGAAAACATCTTCACAAGAATTACACATCTATTTGGAATGTGATGTAAGGTGGTATTTTAACGAATATGAAAAAGAACATTTAAAGTCACATATATTGCATTGATATGGTTTCTCCCCAGTATGAATACGCATATGTCTAGCCAAATAATATTTACAGCTAAATTGCTTTTGACAAACACTACAAGCAGTTGAAGTATGTTTAGAAAGTTGGTTTCTCTTTGACACAAAATTGTAAGCAGAAGAATCATGAGCAACTGATTCTGATGCATTTCCTTCGAAAAATGCACTGGTTGTGAAGACCTCATGAACTATAATAAAATAAATATATTAAGTTCCATATATTTAATATATAACAGTATGATGAGAAAGCAAAGTTATGCACTTTAAAAAAAAATTAGTTTATTTAATATAAAAAAATTATTGTAAGTAAAACAAATAAAATTTATTAAATTCCATATTTCCCAAGTATTTTCAGCATTAATGTAAATAAAAGAAAGAAAAAAAAAAGACACATTAATTTACGAACAAGGATAAATATGAAAGATTTATTTCAAAGTAAATGAACATTTTACAAAAATAAATAAAAAAAATTCTAACAAAATTACATTTGAACAGACATGAAACAGAATTTAAATAACAAAAGCATATAAATATTTTACAATATATTCTCATAAAATTGTACAAACAGTTATCTAAATATTAAAATCTCCAATACATTATAAGCAAAGCACACTTATATCAGGAATATCAAAATGTTTTACATCCTATTATTTTTACAATCTATATGAATTTTATGTAGATATATCTAAAATTTTAATATATTAGTAAATATATAGGTATTTGCCAATAATCTCTATTTTAAATTATATCAAAACTATATATTTTTAAGTTAATTGAAAACCTAAGACAAGTTCTTAAAATTTTACTCTTTAAATGACCAACAGAAATGTCAGCACTGACTGAATTAAAGTTGAAAAAAAAAAAATGCAGTACATAAAAACCAGAAGTGAAGTAAGAGTAAAGTAGTACAGTAAAACCTGTTACGTTGAACCCTCTTAACAAAGAAGTTCCACAGTAATTACATTACTTTTTAGTCAAATGTAATAGTATGTCAGTAAACTACAAATTAAAAAAGTATATGAAATTAATTAGGTTTTCGTTATAATGCAGTTTATTATTATTTTTATTTAAAGTAATATAATTTTATGCGTTTTATAATGCAAGACTCAAATCAAACTATAATATTGTTTCATCCATAAGCAAACCTGCAGAGGGGAGAGCAAGCAGTATGGGTCCATATTCCTCTCCTAATGAAACCTACTTGTCAACTTTCACCACACATAAAAATACAATATTTTTTTATTTCTATTTTACTCAAGCAAATATATTAAGGTAACCATATTGCATTCAGACAAAAATGGTCATTAAATAAAGGTTGCACTTGTAAAAATAATAAACATTTTTTAAAAGTCATGCCAGTTTCAAGAAAAATAATAAAAAGATCCTAAAAATGTTATTATAATGCAAGATGATTACCATTTGTAATCTGTCAACAAAATAACTTTACAAATTTTATTTTTCCTTAGTCAGTTTGTTTTTTCCTCCTCAAATTAAATCTCATATGCTGTTCAATTTAGAAGTTTCAACTATCACAATTATTTTTATTTAAATTTTGTTTCAGTACAGAAACTATACAGGAATCTAAACAATAAGATTTTGTTAAATTCTGAATATCTCTTAGTGTTTTTATGTTGTTTATTTTGGTTTTGTTACCACTTTCCTTGACTGATACACTTTTATTTGCAGAATGAATGACCAATAGAACAAATGTAGTTATTTAATGGAGAACAATCAGGAGAGAGTCTATATAATGTAGAAACTATACCAGTAAAATGTGATTATTAAGGGGATTGTTAAGGTTAATTGATAAAGGGGATCAATAAGATAGGGTTATACTTAATAAAGGCGATCATTAAGATATGCTGTACTGTACAAATAATGAATGCTTTTTGAGCTTTAATATTTGAACATCTTTTTTATTATAATTGATATTAGATTATAGTAAAAATAGAACCATCAAGAAGTTGAGAGTAAAGTCTACTTGGGCCCTCAACTAAAACAGAAATATCTAGCTTTGATACAGGTTAAATGTAGTGAAAAATTTTACTCTATGTTTACTTGTATGAATGTGCTCATGCTGAGCAGAGGACAGGTATTAGCATAAATCTATCACTAATAGGTCTATTACTTCTGTAGAGATATAACTACCAAATAAGGATTTCAAGCATTTATCAGAGCAGATAAAAATGATGATTGAGATCATGTTCACAAGATTAGAGAGCAGTTCATTGGATTTTTAAAAACTTACATTCTGTTTTCTACTTGAAATGTATTAATTTCTTATCAATATAAAATATTATATGAATAACAAAAACATTGAACAAAGTTTTTAAATACAACAAATTCCATATGCAATTACCTGACTTGCTAAAACATTCTAAAATAATTATAATAAGTTAATATTGCATAATGAACTTGAAATGTTAATTGTTAATTTAGAAATTATTTTGATTTAGAAACATTCATATAAAATTTGACACAAAATTTTTTTGGTGAGTACCATGTTTCCTAAACTAGTTTCGGAGTAGGTTGTGAGCAGGCACAATGATTCAGAGAAGTTAGGAACAACAAGAGCAGGATTAACATTACTTCCTAGGAGTATCTATCTACTCTTAGATATTATATTGCATACACATAACATTACTAAAAATTGTAGATTTTATTATCAGATCTGAATCATCCCACACAGAAATAAAGCAGGTAGTAAGGTGGTGAGATTGTCTACTGAACGTAGAGGGCATGCAATTTCATACAAAAGAAGGAGAAAGAAGAATGCATTGTAGGTTAAAATTTATGCTGAAAAATAAGCTTTATTACGTACAGCAATTAATTGGTAAAATGTATTTCAAATATAAAAAACAAAGCAATCACCTTTGTCAAAGCAAAAGAGGCTTCTCTTGCTTTATCAGAGATAATTACTTTATTTTTTCACAATAAAAAGACTGTTTGAAAATGTTTTTGTTGGCTCTGAAATCGGTTAATATCTTTTATCAATAAATTGCTATACTTAACAAAGTTTTATTTTTTAGTTTTCATGCAGCAATTTGAGAGTAACATTTTATATTTATAACATTGATACACTTGTCTGGAGAAAAGCAAGACAGCTCTGAATCATTTAAATAATACAACCAAAATTTTAACTGCCATTTCAAAACACTATAATTTTGGTAAAAATAGAAAGATTGTAGTTTAAAATACTTTGTCTTTGACAAACGTACATTGTTTTCATAAAAGTCATGATTATAAAATAATGGTATATAGCACACTATAACTAGCAATTAAGGTCTGTTATAAACAAGCATAATTTTTGTTCATATCAGTTTTGCTTTGATCATATCCATACTGCACCTGACAGAGATACAAGCAGGGAATAAGACCAGGCTGCACTTCTAAAATTAAAATTTGGAGCAGATTTGAGTTTAACAAAATTTTGGACATATGAGATTCATTTAAAAATAGCTATAAATTTAATGTTAATACAATGTATAGAAATCACTAAAATTCAACTCTATGTACAGAAATGTATTTAATACAAAAAAAATACCCTTGTAAGTAATTCTGGGCACAGATGGCTTGGTTTTATAGTTTCTAATATATTTAAAAAACAAACAAAAACAATGGTTCAGGTTAGTCTGGATTAAAATGAGTTCAGCTACTATCAAACTGGACTAATATTCTAAAACTTCAATGTAAACTTTTGCATTAAAAATCATCATCACCTGCATTAACCCTTTTCACAAAATAAAATAATAATCTACAGATTTGTACTGCTTTAAAATTTTTAACAGTTCAATTAAAAATCCATTTTATTAGATTAACAAATAATTCTTCTATACAGAAGATTGTTGCTTTGTTTCGAAACCATCAAAACTTTTATGGCATTTTTCAATGTGATGAAGTAAAGTTGATTTGCATTTGTAGCTACAGGAGCACTGAGAACAAACAAAAGGCTTTTCACCAGTATGTTTCCTGATATGACGTTCAAAGTCAATTTTTTGACGAAATGCTTTAAAACAAAAATAACAAATCCGTTTGTCAAGACCTTTACTTGGACGTCCTCGCTTTGAAAAGAACCCTGATATAAAGAACAAAAATTGATAAAAGTATACATATTAGAACTAAATACAGTAACAAAGAATTATGCATTCATTTAACACAATTATTTATGCACAAAATATATGATGGATTTATGAACTAAATTGAGAAAATTTGACCTTAAGTCAGAAACAGAAATAGCTGGAATTGATACAACATTACAGGTCAGAAATTATATATATATTCTGTTAGTACATTATAGGGTTAAAACACAAGAAACATTTTGATGTAAAAAAATATTCAATTCAGTGAAAAGTTAAGTTTTGTCTCTAGCAGCTTCAGAATATATATTGAAATATATATAATTCATTTTATTTTCATTTTTTCAAAAAATATTTTGATTCCGTTTTAACCTCCTCTTTTTTAAAAAAAAGGCAATTTTATGACAAAATTAATAAGTCTTTGGTTACACTTTACTTTTTTCATGCATTATGTAATATATAAAAAGAAAAATTCAAAAAGTAGCTCCATAACAAAATATCTGTTAAATTAATTAATCAATTTTAATGAAACTTTCTGCAGGCAACGAGGTTAAATTCAGGGAATATATTTCATTACTCTACATTCAACCAAAATATAACAGGAATTAAAAACCAGTTCCTATCAATCTGTCATGGCTACTTATAACAAAATGTCTCAACCAATTTACACACTTTTTTTTTTTTTTTTTTTGATAGGCCAACGGCCGTACCGTGCTGAAAACACCGGTTCTCGTTAGATCACCGAAGTCAAGCAGCATCGGGCGCGGTTAGTACTTGGTGGGTGACCACCTCGGAACGCCGCGTGCTGTTGGCCATCTCGGGTGCGGTATCCCCGCGGTTTGCGCGCTAGATTTGCACGCTGCCACAAATGCCGCCGTGTTCATGCGGAGTACGATCACGTTAAACATGTGGGTCCGTAAGTCCTTCCGAGAGGTTGGTGGTAGGGGAAGGAGGGTACGGTCCCTGTGGATGCCTCCCCCACTGGGTTCCGGTCTAAATTGGGTGGCACTTCCCGGCCGTCCATACAGTTACCTTACACCTTTCTGGTAGGTCGGACGGTCTGGGTCTCAACAACAACAACACTTTTTTTGATGGTTTGTTAAGCTTAATTGAATGCAGTAGTCTTCTGACAAAAATATTTTTCAGATTTTGTAGGGTATTAAAAAGTTTCCCAAATTTTTTAGTTTTTCTTATCTAAATTGAAAAATAAGCCAAGGATGAGAAGTCAAATTATTATGATGATTGAGTATTTTTGCTTGTGTAGCCTAGATAATGTAATGGGTAGTGAACTGTACATCGAAAGGCCATCTGATTTGGTTCCCAATTTAGATTATCTGAAATTTGATAAACTGTTGTATTGAACCAAATACATAATAGAATAGGAAGTTTTGTTATAATACCTTGCATTATTGCTTCAAATAAGGACAAATCATTACTATACTTCATTAATTTAAATAAACTTCACTAGCAATATGCTATATCATTTCATGATTGTCTAATTAGTGTTTTATGTAAAAGCATTAAGACAAAATGTACGTTATTAATATAAAATAAAAAGGACTTTCATTCTATTTTTTCTGAATCATCTATTGACAGAGATGATAAATAAAGAGTTGACATTATATGAGCCATGTTTATATTCTTCAATATTATACTACCATTATTAAAATATAATTTATCAAAATGCAATCTAAGCTTTATTTATTAACATATAAATCTCTTTTTACTATTAAAATTATAAAAATTTTAATTTTTTTTGAAAGCAGAAGAAATTATTGTAACTTTCAGAAGCAAGGCCAGCAACAACATAATCACCAGTCAAGAAATGTTCAAGTGAAAATAAAAATTGAACAGAACACTGCAGCTAAATTTAATATTATTAGCATCTAATCTAAATCCTGTATATTATCATTAAGTAACTAATGCAGATTTAGTTCAACTCCAGGTAAGCAAGAATTGCAAAAATAAATTTATAGTAAACACTATCTAGCATTTTCCTTAGAAACATTTGGATTTTATGTGATGTGTCACAAATTTCACACAATAATTAGATGGTGGGGGTGGGGGTAGAATATCATTATATAGATTATTCTGCATGATAAAAAATAAGATTGAAATACTGAAACACATTTTAATATTTTTCTTTCAGAAATTATGTTAAGCCTATTTATTTTTTCTATTTATTCATAATGTATTACTATTTTTTCATACAATATCAAATACCCTGGAAAATTAATTAATCTATCTACATAAATAATTAAAGGTGTATGTTTTTCTGATTGTTCCAGAGTTTTTGAGATATTAATATAGAACAGTGCATTTCTACATAATTAACATCAGGCAGATGATTTTTTTTTTTTGCTAAGAACTTTATTCAAAAAGAAAATATGTTGATTAGCAATAGAAATAAATTGTTTTTATTCTATTAATGATATTAAAAAAAAAAAAAGCAGTCAAATGATCAGGCAGAGATTTTTATTTTATTTTTTCCAAATTGAATAATAAAGAAAATGTTAGATAAATAAATTTATTTTTAAATAAATATTTTTGCTGGGTAACATTACTGAAAAGAAGAAAATGATATACAAAACAATTAAATAAAACCGAAGTATCATAATAATACTAATACTATAATATAGAATAAAAAAATTCACATAAGAAAAATTAAAAATGCAATTAGTTCAATTTTTACTCCCTATTTGTAGAGTTATAAAATCCATAGACATAAGAGTCATGATTATTATGAGTACTGACAATTTGACTAAATAGAAGCAGATAATACATGCAAGAAAATTTCATTCATTCAACTAAAAACATGCTTGTTTATTGTTGTATATATACTACACAGCAAAACACAAGACAAAAATATAAGTATATTTTCATACCAAAATTCACACAAATAAAAACACACAATCAGTAGCAATTCATTTTTTAAGTTAGGCTTTAAATAAAGTTAAGGCTCCTTTGAGTACTTTTAGAAACCTTTCTCTCTAAAGGAAAAAGGATATTACTGATCCTTTTTTCTGTTTAGAGATTGTAAATTACTCCTGAGATTATTATATTTTATACTTTAGTACTAATAAATAGTTTTGTGTAATGATATTACATTTTTCAGCAAATATAAAGTCTATAATAAGAACAGGTTCAAGATATATGAAAACTTCAACTACATTTTCAATACTCAGAAAATCCACATAAATAAATACCCAGTTTATAAATACAAATATAGAAAACTAATTTTATGTTTTAAGGTAAATAAAAGTGCCTCAAAGTTAAAATACAATTGTAAGTGTTGATTTTAAAATAAACTTATTAAAAATAAGTATATTACTATCGATATGTTCTCAGGAAAATTTTATGGAAAATAAATCAAAAGTGAACGTTTTGAAGTGTGGTATTTACCAAAATAAAAAGTTTTAAGTTAATTTTATATTAAGTGAAATTAAAAAATACTTACAGACCAAACATAAGTCTGGTATGGAGGGTATTTAATATATCAATATTAAATAGTTATGAATTGAATTGCTGCGATTATGAATTTGGACATTGCAGTCTCATGTAGCCTGAGTTCAATTTTGAACAAATTTGAAGTTTGCCAAAAGAGTAAATTTGTCAGTTCATACGGATTCCTAAAATTTGTGGCACATAATAAGTTTTCTTGCTGCTATTACAGGTATTGGTTATTTTATGCTGACTGGCATAATAAGCATAGAACTGATCCATAAATGCCGTTATGTGCAGAGAAGCATAATTCTAAATAAACTGTTGTTTCTTCTACAATATAGTTTTACATTAAATATGTAAGGTCAAATTTAGCTTTAAGCCTGACTTGAATACAGCAGGAAGTATTAGAATTAGAATTTTTTTTAATGCTGACAAAATAAAATTCTCGATATAAAACAGCTTCAGTACTATATAATGTTTAATAATATATTTTAAAAATGGTATTCCTTTTAGCATAAATTTTCTAATCAATTTCTCATGAAATTACAGGAATTTCTTTTTTGTCACATGACTTGCTGGCAAAAATGACCTTCTTTACATGCAAGCTAGATTTACGTTTTAACCATATAAGAAATATATAAAATGATGCATTGAGCATATAAAAAAATACATAAAAATATTCTAAAATGTAAAACCTCAATTATAAAATCTAACTGGAAGAATATAAGCTGCTATGAATAAACATGTGTTCTTTTAAATTAGCTTTATAGTTGAAGCCTTTAAAGCACACAGGACATTTGAATGGGCGCTCTTGAGTATGAACCAACTTATGCCTCCGGAAATTTGAAGCATCATTAGATGAATAATTACAAAGTTCGCAGAAGTGTTTTCTTGAAGAAACTTTTTGTCTTGATCCAGCATTACTTTTGATGTATAAGCCTAGAAAACATCAAACATATTAAATATTTAGATGAGAACAATGTAAAAGCAGATTGAATTAAAGAATAATCTACAGAAATAAAACTCAGTTTCAAATAGCCACTTTAAAGTTTTATAAGAACATAATATAAAATAATTTTTAATGTGATTTAAATTTAAGATAAATGCAACATATACATAGTAAAATTTAACTCTTTCAAGACAACAGACACAACATGTAAATAACACAATTTAACTCAATATTTCAAAACAGACTTTTATTTTTCAGTTCAACAGAACTGTTTCAAAACACAGTAAACAGCTGGCTTAAGCAATCACAATGAAAAATTAAATAATATAAGAACTATTTTATTTATTAATTTTATCTGCCTTTTTCAGCACAGGTCTTCATATCTCAAACTTTATTAAAAATACAAAACAATAAAAATTAGTTCTAAAATATAAGAATTTTTTACTAATCTTTAAAATACTGAATATCATTCCAGATAATCAATGAAGAATTTTATTACAATATAAGGAGATAACAATGTAAAAATATTATTACAACAAGAAGTAACTATCATGAAGTCTTGATGAGGCAAAGGTGTTACTGTGCATTTCTAATTTTTTTCTTATATATTTTATCTGACAGAAAGTAAGAAATTCCTTACTTGGTACGTATCTTCAATATATTATGAACTGGCATCATGGTTTTTTCTGCTTTTTAGTTAGTATCAGGTAAGCAATGACATAACCAAGGGACATAAAATACCTTAAAGCAATAATTTCTATACTTTTTTTTTTCAGATAGAAGTAACAAATTATTTACTTTCAAACTTGCTATCATGAAGGGTATTAATTTTAGCCCTGCCCACTGTAAAAAAAAAAAAAAAAATAATAATAATAAAAGGATAAATACTCATAAATCACTGTCCAACTTCTGTAAATCATTGGACTTAAAAATGCATCATAAGTCATTTTTTCCCCATAATTATAGCATAAGTTACAGAAAATAATACACAGTAAAACCTCTCTAAAGTGAGCACCTAGTGTTCTGACAAAAATAGTCTCTTTGAGGATGGTCATTTAATGGGGGTGCATTTTGTGAAGAAAACAAAATTATTAATGCTATACTTAAAAAAAAAAAAAAAAAGGTGCACATTACTTAAGATTTTTATTTTATAGAAATGTCGTAAACTACCAGAAAAAAAAAATTCAAGAATCTTGTGATATAGATAGATCTTTGGTGGTTATAAGAATATTATATAAACCTCCTTTGGTGGTATATAGGTAAAACATTAATTCTCACCCTATTTCATTTGTCTTTACTCATGTTGGTTTGTGTAGAATGGTCAAGAAGTGCATATTCCTCACAAATACACTGTTGCCTTGTCAAATGCAAACCCTAATTTTATTACACCTGGAGGGTAAGGTTTATGCAGACAACAGAACTCATTCTCATACAAGTGAAGTTTAGGAAGAAAAAGGAATACATTATTTGAACTCTGCAGCTTTTCAGAGTCTAAAATAAAAACTATGTAAAATCTTTTCACCTTGTTATTGGAATAACTTTCTGATCATTTAGAGAGGCATGTGTGGTTATTTAGAAAGTAACATATGTATGGAGTTTGAAATCTATTAATAAAAAAAGAAAGTAATTGTTACGAGGATTGGTCGCTTGAAAGGTTTTACTGTAATTGTAAAAAGTTATATATTATCGACATCAGATGTAATCAGAGGCTGTTTATACATTTTTAGAACAATTTTATTAAAAAAAAAAGAAATTTTAATTAATTCAAAACAATTATTTGGCAACAGCCTATTTTAAAAAAGTTAAATTATCATTTGCTGTAGTCAAATCTTATTTATTTTTAAAATGGTGCATGTAAACAAACTTTGGATAGAAGGCTGGTTTTTTTCTCTTTCTGAAGAGAAATACGCTTATTCTGTAATTAAAAAACATTATGAAAACCATGGAATTTGCATTTCTAAATGTAAAATATGCAATATTATTAATAATAAAGGAAAAATGTGTCAAGCAATGCTTTTAACTAAAAAGGAACAGCAAATGAATGCCTAAAGAAGGCATGTACATTTACAATTGTTTCAACAATGAAGTCCACCGACTCAAAAAACAATTATAGTGTCTTTACCTCTGTAGCGACTGTAAACAAGTTAATAAATAAATATTTAAATCTTATTTTTTTGTCCAGACATGTTGTTGAGCTTATAACACACTATAAAATGCTCTATGAAAATCATTTAGCTGGTGCAGATGGAAATATATTAACAATTGATGAAGCATATATTTAAATGACTAACAATAACAACAACAAAATAAATAAATAAAATAAAGGCAAAAGAGGAGAAAAAGGCATAAAAACTTGGTTCCAAGAATCAAAAGAAAGTTTCAGTAAAGGATTAATGATTATTGCTGACTTTTCATCCAATGGTAAATTAAAATTAAAAACAGTAAAAAAAAATGTCAAAATCAACTCAATATATTACCAAGATAATGTTTTAACTCCTTTATTTAAAGAAGAAATACCATTCCTTTATCCACAGTCTTAATAGATTAGAACTTCATCAGGATAAAGCTACCAGTCACACATCAAAATCTACTGCTAAATTTCTTGAAAAAAAAAAGACAAAAGATAAAGGTATTAAAGCTATACCTTTTGCTCATATTCCTTCAAAGTTCCCTAATATGTGTTACCAATGACTGATTATTCAGCTTTTGAATTGTTAAAAAAAGACCTTTCTAGAAGCAGACCTAAAACAATGGAGGGACTATGGAAAACTGTAAAAGAGAAGTAGAATCAAATACTATTCATAACTTTAAGAAAAGCTCTCTTATCTTGGAAATCAAGATGTAGAATGCCCAGAGAAAGGCCACCAGATAGAACATTTAAGAAATATATATTGTTACTTAAAACCTTAATTATATTATTTTAAATTTATTCTTAAAATGTGTAAACCTCCTCCTTATTTCTTAGGATAAGGTGTTTTATATGGTAAAGTGTCAATAATTAACAATTTTAAGAAAAATTAAGATATGTTACTCTGCACTACAAAACAAGGATGTAATATACAAAAGCAAATAAAATGGATTAGACCCACATATTTTGTGACAAACAGAAGCAATAATAAAGAAGGTTAAGAAAATTGATTTTTGAAAAGTAGATGTTAGTTTCTAAATAATAATCTATCATTTGTTCTTTATTTATTGATTTCATATCATTTTTATTTATTTCAATTTCACCACTCCTTTTAATGTCTCAAACTTAAAAAATAAATAAAAGACAATAAAAATGAAATTCAAAACAGAAGCATCATTGACCATACTCATTATACATATGACTCATGGAGTAATAAACACAACTTCAAGAAGGAAAAATGTAACACACATAATCTACTTCCTTCACTCACTACAACATACAACATGTCTTGAAAAACTGTTAATAATATCTATTCATATATGCATAACACATTTCATATTATTTGCCATATAACATTTGAAAAAATAAAACCACAAATATAGATTTGTCCAGGATTATGCTCCCATTACAAATACCATCATTCATGAATTGGTTTCATGCTTTTTAGTTCTTCAGTACTTCAGAATAGTCGATACATGCAGTGGCAGCAAGAAAACATGGTATATTCAGGCAGATTCTGAGTATGAACTTGGTCATTGCATTCTTGTTTAGCCTGAGATCATTTTTTATAACATTTGATGCTAGTTGCCTGCATGGTAACACTGAATTTGCCAGTCTCTATAAAAGTTGGAAAAATTGCAGCAAATAGCAAGTTTTTGTTGGCATTGTAGGTGTCGGCTATTCCATGCTGAAAGGCACTAAAAATGAGAATCTGGGTCACAGATACCACAGTAACTGCAGTGTCAGTATGATCCTAGCTTTGCAAATGCCCCTTTCAGGCAGATTCTGTACGTATATATATATATTTGTCTTTTATAAAGAAAAAAAAAAAAACAAGTTTAAAATTATTTTAAAAGATAGCAAAACTTCTTTAAAAAAATCTCAATATTCTAATAGTTTTTATATATACATAGAATTAAAGTAATGAAAAGATTTATTTCAGTGATTTAAGAAGCCCAAACTGGAAAAAAATTATTAAAAAATTAAATTCAAGCAGAGTTAGTATGCCACCGTTGGTAATGCACTTTATAGTTTGAACGAGTAGTAAAAACACATGAACATAATTCACATTTAAATGGCTTTTCCCCAGTATGAGTGCGAATATGAACTTTTAAGTTAAACTTGCGGTCAAATGACTTTTGGCAAATATGACATGTGTGTACTTTGTCCCCTGAGGGAAAGTTATTGTTTTCTAAAATAATTAAGTCATCAGACATGAGGGATAATTCATTTTTCTCGAACAAAGGGAGAAGTTTACTTCTTTCTGTAAAGCCTGTAAAAAATGGATCACATTATTATATAAATAAAGTGTTAAAATTTTATTAACAAAATCAATACAATTATAACAATTCAAACAAAAACACGCTGAGCTAAATAATTTTCTTTTAATGTCAGTTCAATAATTGATAAAAGTTCAATATAAATATTATTTCAATAGCTTTGCATATAAGCTAAATGGCCTAAATAGCTGCAAACAGTGATTTCTGAATTTTCTTCAAGATAATGTAAAAATAAAATAAAAATAGCTTAGAGTTATATTAAAAATATTTATTTATTATTTTATAAAGTTAATAAGTTTGTTCATTAGAATATTTATAACCAAACCTTTTTTAATGGAAGAGTGCCCCCCCCCCCCCCCCCTCCCTTATGAGTATCAATCCTTACAGGCAGTCTCCCAGAAAAATTTAGTGATCTTGATTTAGGTAAAACAATGATTTAGAAAAATTATAAATGAAGAACCAAATTATGTAAATTTCCCAAATATTTTATTGGTATACAATCTCATTAAGAAGGACACACACATACACTTCTGATTTATTTGAGCCTAATTTCTTTTCCAAACATTTTTCTTTAAAATAATGAAATCATACAACAAAGGTAATAATGGATTCAGACTCCCAACTAAGAAAGGGTTATGCATTTCTTTAATAAAAAAAAAAGGGGGGGGGGGGCAAGAACTTCACCTTAGAAAAATCCCAAAGAATAGTATTATGAAAAGTTCTTATTATAAAATTAACAAGATTAAAACAAATAAACTTCTCATTTCTTTTCATTCCAAAGTTCCACCCATACCTTTTATGTTCTTTACATACTTTTGTTGTTTCTTTCATATTCTTCACACACATGTAAAAACGCTTCATGCTTTATATAACTGTGTGTAGTGAAAAGAATTAACTTTTGTTCTTAATAAAAATAGAAGTGGATATCAACTACCAAATCAGCATTTTATCAATTATGCATTAAAAAAATTTGGAACTATAGCTGAATAAAATTTTTACACTAATAATTAGCATCCAATCCAATTAACCAGTTACTTAAAAACTAAGGCTGGAAACAAATTTAAAGCTACATTTAATACTGTATCATGCCCAAATAAATTAAACCATCATGCATAAAGTAATGATTATGCATAAAGCAATGACACTTTCCAACTGAAATACAATTTTATTTAAACAGCTCTAAGATGCGACACATTCAGCACTGATATTTTTTAAATCATCACAGTACTACAATAATTTATTCAATATGAAACGTAAAACTTCATCAAAAAAGGCAATGCTATAAATTGTTTGCTTCTCTATGTAATATTTCATTCATATCACTTATATTTCAGACTCCAGAGCTAACTAATTTTGCATTAAAAAAATTCAGCTCCTTATACAACTCATCTTATAATCGCTTGATTTGTTTACATTCTGCATGCTATAAAATTAGGCTTTGCTGTAGGAATAATCAAAGTTTAGTGATCATTTAAAATAAATATTATAATTGCGTTGGCACAAAAATTAGATGCACAGATAATATGCAAAAATAAAGTGGTTTTATGATGCATGCAACACTAAATATAAATTTAAAAGATCTTCAAACATCACGATTTTTACACAGGGGAAAAAAATGGATACCGTATTTTATTTTGAAATGAGTCACGTGATCTCTGCATATAATATAGGTGTATTTATTATTTCAATTTCTATTTTAAAAAATACCTAACATATTTTGCTAAATTTTTTTTTTACACATTTTACGTTATAATTAGAATATTTTCTAAAAATTTTTAAGCAATTTGTGAATTATAATCCCGCTTAAAAAATGTTTGGAAAATTATGTCACATGGGGTTCAATGTATTTCATTTTTTCAATCCGAGTTAAATCCAAAACCAATTGAGTGTTGTTATTCATTTTTATTCCCATATGTCCCACAGACCGTTTCAACAATAATACTGAAATTTCATAACTTCATTTTGATAAAGTCATTTTTGCGGCAGTTAACGTGCAAATCGACAGACAGATAGACAGAATGAACAAAGTCATAAATACTTTACAACTATGTTGGAAAGTGTTATAAATACTCTGTTATGTTAAACAAAATTTTAGTTTAGGTTTTTTTTTTTACAACAGCTCATATTGTAGAAAATAGATTTAAACCTATAAATGGTTAACACTTGAAGTGCTTTATATTATATTAAGTCAGGTGGCTGCTAAATGTATTTGCCATAAAGCAAATTTAACAGAAAAATATGCTTAATATTTATGTACCCCATTCTATGCAGGTAATTTAGAAAAATTGGTTAAACCCTTCTTTCTCCCCCAAGATGACTTTTCTTCCAAATTTCCTTAAGAATTTCATGGTTTGAGACTCTCTGTGGTTCCTAAATTTTTCCCACCCACAGAACATTATTTTACAGATATATTTATGGAACACTTACCTTTTGCACTCATTTGGTTTGCAAAAATGAGATTATTAATATGTAAACTTATTTTCTTTTATAAAACAAAATATAGATACTAGGGTGGTCCAAAATATTCAACTTCTTTAATTTTTCAGTCTCACCCCTTAAAATTGTTCTATTTCATTAAAAAATAATATCTGTAAAATTTTATTGCAATTGAATAATAATAACACGTGTCGACAGGTGTGCTTTTGTAGGGACAGTTTTCGTTTTCTCGCCACTTAAACTGTTCTCCCTTCTTAAACTATCTCACTGTTAGTTTAATGCAATATTTTCGGTTTGATTCCAGAAAAACAAGTTGTAAAGCTACTATTGCAACAGTTTTATATTAACATGTGGCCATAGCAGTGCCACAGTCAAAAAAAAATTTGGAGGGAGAGAGGATTTCTCCAAAGTTCTAAATCTTTGAAATTTTACGTGTTTTTTAAAGTGCTAAGTGAGGAAATGTGTTTGCTTCAAAATGTAAACATAGTACACTCTTTGAAGAAATGGAAATATTTTACAACTGTTTTAGTATTTTAAATAAAAAATAATTAAACCACTATATTTACCCAATTATGATCATTTGATTTTGATCATGATCACAATCTGTAGACTTCAATGTAAATCAATTTTCGTCAGTTACCCCCCCCTCTCCCCAGTTATAAAGGATAAAATATTACTCTGGGTGTGGGACTTTTTTTGTCAGAATTCTAAGTGGACATTGTGGTTAGGATGCTGGGTGGCCAAAATATTCAACTCTTTTCATTTTTCACAGGCATCCCTTAAAATCGTTTAGAGCTTAAAAATTTATTTTTGGAAAGTTTTGCTTCATATGAATGGTAAACAGTGTTGTGGGTGCCGATTGCCGAATATATATATTTTTTTATCATTGGTAAATTTATTCAAAATTGAATAATATCAATACAAGGGCACAATAAAATACGTATACAATTCATTATTTAAAAAAAAACTCTCGAATTTTAATGAGTAAATATTCTTAAACATGATACCGTGCTTTATTTTTGGAATGCTTATTTATTAAAATCCGAAATACAGCTTATGTACAGATGACAGAAATATCAATAAATGGAAAACAAATGACAACTTCACTCCATTTTTTTTTTTTTTTTGCTAGTCTCCTTCTTCACATCAGGATATTGATGCCTGTAGTCAGTGACAACTTGCAATAGAAATTGTTTCTGGTCTTCATTTTTTGTTATTATTTTGTTGTAGTCCTCTATCAACTTAATCCCTCATTCAGCTGTGTCATTGACTACCTTTAATTGTTGCACAACTGAGGCTTTCTTATACACTTCACTTTCAAGCCATGAAGCTGGATTATATTAAGGAAATATTAAATCTTTCAAAAAGTTGTTTGCTGTCTTCTGAAATGAAGTCCTCAATAGACTTATCTTACAGTCCAGGAATGTCCTCATTCTTAGTATGATTCTCTTGACACCCTTTTCTTGAATACCGTCTTTCACTAGATTCTGTACTATTTTTATTTTAGTTTCAACAGCTAAACCTTCATCATAAAAAGCTAAAGCACAAGCTTCTGGCAATAGATACTATAAATGATTTTTGAATTTGTTAACTGTGATACGAAATATATCTAGATCCACAGATTCATACTCAATCAGTTTTTTCGAAAATTGTATATCATGGTTGGGTGCCTCTTGAGCTAAAGGTGCTGTGAACCAAGTCTTAATATATATTCTTACAAGACATATACATATGTCAGAAATGCCTTTCCTTTCTTTGAAGGTAAGTTTAAATTCATCACAAGACAGTAATATTGTGAAGTAATAAAGTGTTTTTGCCATCTATCGCATTTGATAGTATGTTCCTGGAGCTCTTTCATTTGTGTTGTTTCCAATGAAAATTTCTGCAAACCCTAAGAATTCTTTATAATCATCTCAAGGCTATCACATTTGTAGATGCTACATTATAATAGGTCGAATTTCTGTTAGGTCTGAACAGAAAACTCTTCGAACATTTTTTTTCTTCTATACCAGGCTTCAATTTTTTTTATTAACCCATTGACCGACTGAGACGAGATAACTCGTCTGAAAGATTTTCATCGTTCGCCGGCCAGAGACGTAATATCTCGTTGACAAATTCTGCGAGATCACCAGCTTTGACAGCCCCTTCAAAATGACAGACTAGCTTTCTTACAATACAACAATTTCATTGCCCTAAATGTCGGAAAGGAAAAAGGATGTTCAGAGAATCTGATTTATGGCTGGTCATTGTAAGGACCGAGACGCAAAGATCGCTTATCTTGTCTGCTCCCAACAAAGCTCCGACATCTTTCTCAATGTTTCGTTTTCAAGCCTATCATTCGATTTCATGAGCAGCAAATGCTGGGAAAATAATTCTTTGAGATTGGTATTCATTCGGTTATATTTCAGATTATTGCATTTTTTAAGTGACGGTCGCAAAAACAACGTATTTTTTCTTAATTGCCCACTTAAATCCTCTAATCAACAGCTTAATTATTTCTTAGAAAAATAATTTGCAGTCGGTAAAAAAAGCAGTCAAATCTTAGGTGGACCATATTGGATTCTACTACCTTATACTATTTATTTTAACAGTATACTAACAAATTTTTATAGTGTACTATAACGTCTATTTATAGTATATTTTCACATTTAATAGCTAGCTTTCGCGACATGTTTGAAATTGGATTCTTAAATTATAAAAGTTATATTTTTTAAATCATAAATTACTTATCAGATATTTTAATAATACAAATAAACTAACATATTTTGTGAAAAATCATTCAAGTTAACATTTTCATACATTTTATATATTGGGATAGTTATTATAAATATTTGTCAGATTCCCGGTTTCATCTGATTAATTTATTTTATTAACAATTAATAATAATTTTCTACAATTGACTTAATTTAGCTGTATTAATATAAACTATTTCAATACGATTTACAAAATTATAAATTTCCCCCCAGGACTAGGTAGTTAGTTCTTAGTATGGGAGGGACATCATCATTGTTTTTAAAGAAAATGCTATGAAAATTTTAAAATTCTAATAATTACACATCTAAAAGTTCTTTAGTTTTAATTATTCACATAATGTATATAAATTAAAATTTCATAGAGGTATTATTTCTTGAGTTATTGTGACTACACCCGACAAGCATATGATCACACTCGACATGCACATATATACTTACAGATATTTTTTCAAAAGTATTCAAAATGCTTTCAAGGAATTTAAACTTGTTTATCTGACAAAATCTCGATTTTTTTTTTTATAATAACAATACTTTTCTTTACAGTAGCATAAGAAAGTAAAAATATGTACAATAATATATATATCGTTTTCCAGGAAAAATTGGAATTTTAAATTTTAACACAATAAAAGAAATGAATGTTTTAAATGTATATTTCTTCTTGTTAATGAACGTTTTTGGAATATAAAGAGTAATATGTTATTCCTCGTATCACTGTAGCTATACAAGTTTTAAAAATATCTTTAATAAATATATCAAACACATATTTCAAATATTTTTGTTTGGAGTCACACCTTTTAAAATTGAAAACTTCAATCAATTAAAAACGAACACTTTATTTCACCATTTTAAAATATTTTACATGTTTATCTTACACATAACGTCATTTAAAGAAATACATTTATCAAACCAATTGGTATTATATGTATTTCATGATTTTCAAGGAAATAGTAATTTTTTGTATTCTAATATTCTTAGCTAAACTCATTTTTTACATTGTTTGGATTACAAAATTGTTGAAAATACAAAGTAAGTTTAGGGGGATCGCACTCAAATAAATCCATCAGCAAACTTTTAGGAAATGAAGGTACAAAGAAAAACTTATGCAACACAGAGCTGTTGGCAGTCTGTCTAATCGCAACTTTCCCTGCTATTTCTTTTCATTATCCACTTTCTCAGGAACAACAATACAAATCTTGAACAATAAGTTAAAAGGGGGCATTTGTCCGCTTTATGAAAGACTGTCTCATCTCACTGACAACAGATTTCCCAACACCCAGTGCCCCTGGCAATCGCCAGGGAGGGATGGAGTTTCAAGGAGTTAGTCATCTATGACAGTGGATTGCATTCTTCTGGTTGATGCGACCCGACTAAAGTATTTTTCTATTTAGGAGACCCCATGCAATCATGTAAAATTATACTTAAATATTCATTTTTATAATGGTGTTTATTTCACAGTCAACAACATATATTTTTGAATCCACCGAAGGACTGGCAGATCAAAGGAATTCTACTTGCTACTTTAGCAGAAAATTTCAAATAAGAGCTCCCCCCCCCCTCAAATCTCCATGACTTTCAATCGCATTTGAGGAGGTGAATACAGTACTCAAAATGTTCAACAGTCCTAATGGGAAATTTCAGGTTAAATTTATATAATAAAACGAAAGTAAACAGTCTTTTTTTTTTTTTTTTTTTTGTATTCTCTCTGTCATCCCTAGAAAATTTCAACGATCTTTTTATAAACCTTCTCGCCTACAAATGGGCAGTGACCTAAGGTTTGTGCACCACTGATCTATGAAACACTCAATATCAACTTTTTTCATTAATATATTGTATCAGCATATATAATATATCAGCATTAATATATTATATCAGCATATTCCATTAATGTATTACATTATTTATTATATCAGCACGGGAGAACTCACCTCTTTCCTTTTTGTGAGAATTATTATAAAATTTTAAAGAAAGACCCCCAAATATTAAAAGTTCACCGCAAATTTCTTTATATTAGATACAAGCAGTATATTCGTTCTTCGTACGGAATACACATTATAAAGAAACTTAAAATTCACAGTCATGAGCAAATTCCTATAGTATTTCAAATGACATTGTTATTCAAAACATTATATTAAAATGTTTAAATTAATTTTCCTGAAAATAAGTTTAAGAATATCTGTGCTCGCTTTACAAAATTATCTTCACAGACAGGTCTGAAGAATAAAACATCCTGGTCCTGTTTATAAACAAATTTACAGAAACTATGAAATTGAATCAGTATATGCCAAAATGAAAACGCTAAAATTTGTGTGGGAAGATATACCCGTACTACTTGTATTCTCGTAGAAGATATACCCGTGTATTAATAGTAAATTACGCGTACTACAATATACGAGTTTAAAAATATTTGCTGAAATAAAACAGATGATGTAATAACTTGAAAATAAAAATAATTCCCAAAATCTTTAAACCAAAAGGGAGCAATTGATTCCAATACTTGTATATGCCAAAATGAAAGTGCTGAAATAGTAGGAGAAGATATACCCGTACTACTTATAATTTCATAGATTAGAAAATGTACCCGTGTATTAACGGATGACGTTGCACTTCAACAATTTATTTGAATTGAATAAAAAAAAAATCGAAACCCAAAAAATTTCCAGAAAATGGAAACAGGTAGAGAGTTCGGAAATTGAAGTATCTGATCTTGAAACTTTGTTTTAAATATTAGGCTAATAAAATAAAATATATTTATTCTAATTTTTATGTGTTTACCAGGAAGAATGAAATTAGCGTATCATTGTAAAACACGATTTTATTTCGTCTAAATACAATCATGTGTGACCATTTGAACACTCAACGTTATTTATCTCAGTAAAAGTCAAAACATATTTTAATTGAAATATTATAATTTTCACTCACTTTTGAAAGTTAAAAGGTATTGGCATATAAATCTTAATAAAGCTGTACATATATAAGTACTAGATAAGAAATATACTAACATAACCATACTGAAAAAGGATAACAAATTCATATAATGATTTAATTGCTTTTAATTCTCATAACTTTTGATTTATAAACCGAAAACATGGTTGGACTTATCTAAACAAAATTTTCAAATGCTGAGTTACAGCAAACTAGTTAAATTATAATTGCAGTTCTACAAATATTCGTTTTCGTACTCATTGTAACTGAATAAAATGCATTTAATATACATTTTAAAAAATACGTTTAATGTACATTTTAATAAATGTACTTATTTTATAATAAATATATCTGATTTTTATTTTAAATACATTTGATATATATACTCTGTATATTATTTAAATTTTTATTTCAAAAACTATATAAGCTAAAACGGAAAATCGAATATAAGCATCTAGGAATCTGTTCAGCAATACTTCCAGATACGCCACTTCGATCAAATGAGAAACCACCTGGAAGCCAAAAGAGCAAAAAAAAGAATATGCTTAGAGCAACTGATTTTAAGATAAGGGGGGGGGGCAAATAGCTCCTTAAGATGAGCTGTTTATTAAAAGAAGAGTAATAAGACTTGATTTAACATTTTCCTTGGGTACACAAAGCAGAAACCGAGGCCAAGACTTAATATAGGAAAGCTATAAAAGATAAGTAATGAAACGTTTCTAATATAATAATTATTTTGAGGTATTTTAATATTTTTACTTTCTTGTATTGAATTGTATACAAAAACTGTAGTTTTTTTTTAAAAAATCGAATCAATATTTCGAAACAATCACTATGTGAAATGTTTTACATTATGTGATCATTATTTGCGTAAATGTCATTTCCTTATGATACAATTTATAAATCATATTTAATCTGCAAAATATTTTATAACAGAAAAGTGGAACCATTATAAATAAATAAATATAAAGAAATGTTGTTAGAATACCTTTTAAAATAAGATATATAAGACTAATTGTAATTTACAGAATTATTTTAAGTTATACATAATGTCCTATACTCAACTGCGGCTTAATAAGTCATGCATATGTTTCTGAAGAATAGGAATAGTTATCTGCATTCAGGAGTGAGAGTACTTTGATAACTAAGGAACCCACCAATCAAACGCATTCCCAAAGTTTGGAATCGTGCTTCCAGTGTAGCAACCAGCATTCGGGAACCTTTATACCACTCTTCAGCATGGTGTAGATGATAATTACATTCGCAGCAAGAGAACTCGCTATATTCCGATATTTTGTGAACCACTGTATGATTGATAAGTTAGTCATGCCATGCAACCAACATCAAATTTCACGAATACAATAAGGATAAAAGCAAAGCCTCGTAGATTGTGGTCATGCGTGCTATCAGATACACCACTTGTGCTATGTACAAAATTACTTGAATTAGCATACATTCTCTCCTTTTTAAACAATGCTAGAATGGGACACCAACACCCTGCGGTTATAAACATTAAAGATTTTGGTTCAAGTGCTAATTGTAATATATTTTAGTTACAAACAATACTCGTTCATAGTTGGGTATTGAACCAACGACTCGTGGATTACATCCAGTTATGCTACAAACTACACAAATTCTGCCATGTAAAGAGTTATTTGAATTTATTTTCAACACTAAGCCATAACTGTTCATTTATATATTTTTAATAATTGTTGTCATTTGAAAAAAATTAAATCACCCTAGAAGACATTCCACACAAATATTTTTTTCTACAAGTTGTAATTGCAGTAATTATTTGTTTGTATTGTGCAATAAAACGATGTCTGTGAAAGCACTTGAGGTGGTCTTTGCTATATAGTGGGAAGGATGTGCTGTAAACAGACAGTCACTGATTCTTGACTCGAGAGTTGAATGGGCATAGAAAATCCGCCGTAATCACCGGCAAGGAACACGCTCTGGGCAAAAGGGTATATGACTACAGAGTAGGCTATAATTTTCTTGCCTATAGTCACTTTCTCAGAAGACACTAAAAATAATTCGTTCTTAAAGATAATTATCCTTTGAAACTTCCTAAATAATGTACACATGGAAACATAATGACATGAGTTACAAGGACTTTTCTTTTAATCTCCATCTTTATATCAAAGTATATGTAAAAGTGAGCCTACTGAAAAAACTTTGCCGCAAATGTATTATATTTGTGAAAAAGTTTTTGCATGTAATATTTTATTAACCTGAAAAGGCGGCAACAATAACGTCATTAAAACATGTACGTTTTTTCATTGCAATATGTCTTTAATTATGGGGGTTCGCCATGGATACTATATTCTTGCTGGCTGAAAGCCCTATATTTACTAGGCATGGACAATATTATATAGGATCGCACTCTCACTGCAAATAACATTATTTATGGACAAAGTTAATTCTACTCTCATCAGCATGGAATAGTCAATATTTGCAAAAGCAGTAGGAAGACTTGGTATGTTTTATAGTTTTATGTTCAACATATTCAATCCAACCATGCAGCCAGCTTCACTCCGGTTACGTGGAATATTAACGCCGCAACAAACGGCTACTAAAGTATGTAAAATTATGTAAAAGCACACAGAATTTAGGAACATAGTACATTTTTTGCTGAAATTGCAGTTATCGAATATTAAATGTTGACGACTACATAAATGTGAAAATGGTCCATGGACATGGATAATGTTGTTTGCAATGGACACACGATGATCATTTTAAGAGAGTTTCTCTGTAGGCCGTAATATTAAAAAAAAATTTGATGTGGGCAACACATGACTTTCCTTATATAATGCAATGAATTTACTACTTTAACAGTTAAAAAAATGTTATTCTTATAGTAGATACTTATATTCTTTCCAAGATATTGAATTTTCTTCAATTAGTCGTCATTTTCATTGATTTAGCATCATTTTTATTCATTTGGCAAGATTTTTGTTAATTTGGCACACAGACATCACATCAAAAATGTTTGATTCATGATCAGGGATGCTTGAAACGTGCTCTCCCGTCGAAAACTCGAATTCGAATTTTCGACCCCGTCACAATACTTTCCTTATACATTATGTATATAAGGAAAGTAAAAAGATGTTTGAAAAATAAGAGTTAAAAATGTCTAACAAACAAGCATCTCGCATGCAACTTCGCATCAGAATACAAATGGGACTTATTTTAGAACACTAGAATGAATCCTCCATAATTTTCAAATAAATTTATATAAAATATGAAATTTTAAATATGTTTAAATGAGTTAGCATCGCCCACATTTTCATCCCATTAGCACATTCATTCGTAAGAAAACAGACACAAACAAAACTTTTTAAAACGATTATCTTTTTCTAGAAAATTGGCAATTAAGGAATATTTGCTGGAATTATGCAATTTTAAACAGTATGAATTCGCAATAAAAATAATTTATGAATGTTTTTTTTCTTATAATTTATGAAGTTTACTCTGCCGCATATTAACATTGCCATTTTACATCTAATATACAGAATATGCAAAAGAAAGTAATTTAACCCTGTAGCTTGATGGCTTCCTTCTAATAAATCAACAGTTTTTAAAAAATTCTATTTAAGTATATAGAGAATGTATAAAATATTCTCTAAACCCCGATAAATGATAATCAAAGCTAAATCAAAATTGATTTGTAAAATAAATTTAAATATTTTCTTTGCATGCTTTACGACAAGAAAGAGGAAAATGAAGCAAAATGTTGTATCAACATTTTATTAATCAAAATACATTTATCATGTACTGTCCTACCGCCACGAGAAAGTCCCCAGACAGCAGACGTTTTGGTGGCGGTCGCTATGGAAACAGGTTATTCCATTGCATTTTAGGTGTGACGGAAAGCCCTTTTTTCGATTTGGCGCAGATAGAACCGACGAAAGTCGCATTTCGCTTTGTACTGGAGTCAATGCTAGACGCTCGCATTCTGTGATTTTTAAAGCTGTGAAGTAACTTGTACTGTGTTGCACACTTTGTGGATTTTGTCTAGTTGAAAAATGGCTACATTTAAAAGTGGAAAGACTTTGCATTCGCAAGCATGTGCAATAGTCCACAATGTTACGGCATTTTTTGAAGAGGAAAAACCGCAAATTCTCTAAAAAATACCAATTTCAAATGCAATGAAGAGAACTGCGGAAGCGACAGACGTTTCAACGTCATCAGTTAAAAAGATAAAACGTGAGGGGAAATCGCTTAATAACACTGAGATGAGTATTTTATCTATTTGAACAATTTACAGTTATTGCTTAAAGAAGCTATTTTGAAAGTAACACAAAATGAATGGAAAAAACACTGTGAACAAACACATTGAAAACCTAGAGAATATTTATTGGAAGAAAGATGGACTGATCAAAAATATTGTGAAGAAATTAGTGATAAATCTGTCGGATAGCGATTCAGACTCTTCTTCAAGTAAAAACATTTCAAGTGATTCGGACATAGTAGATAATAGTTATTCCAATGAATGTGAATGAATATTTTATAATTGATTGAAAAATATGAAAAGAATGAATATTTTAAAGTCATAATTTTGCTTATTTATCATTTATTTTTTCCTTTTTGCTGACTAATAATTGTGTAACTTGCTGATTGAAAACTGTAACAATTTTCATTTAATTCGAAATTTAATTTTAAACAAAATGATATAAATTCTAGTTTTAAATTGTAAGCTATTCTCTCCCAAAATCGCCCGAACCTAAAAGAAAATATCTAAAACTTTGTTCTAATAGATTGACGGCTTCCCGTACCTGCTGTCGCCTATAATAACAAATTATTTTCGGAGTTTAAATGACGAAAAATTTTTAAGTTAATTTATAATTTAATGTCATTTAATACGAAAATTTTGTTTAACTGTCAGATAAAAAACATCTACTATTTTCTTTTAGTACATCATGATAAACGAAACGGATTCTTCGCTTAACGAAGTGCGCTTGATTTGCCAAATGTTGCAGTCGATTTTAAACCTTTCTCCCTCCTTTCTTCGACTCGTCTACTTGCGGCAACCCTATTCAGAGACTTTCTCGTGGCGGTAGGACAGTAATTTAAACTTCAAATAGCGTTTGCTTAAAAAATAAGGAGAAAACGACTATTAAATAATTAGCTATAAACTTGAAAGGAATTATAAAAAAAGAATGATATTTTGGCCAAACAAGATCCATCCAATTCTTATTTTGTAACTCATTTGTTTTTCTGTAATTCTGTTTTTCCCTTTCTGAGGGGATCGTGTCACGTGGTGCAAGCAAAGTGGGGTCGCCTGTCACCTCCGAGACGGCTATTCAGACACCTGCAGCGCAAGCTAATGATCAATTAAGTTGTTGACAGATTTCAGAGGGGGAATGGGAATGCTCAGTTGGAAAAAAAAAAAATTTACGATGCCTCTCCACGGTCAGTTTAGCTACACATCTGCTTCCTGAAAGGGGACAAAACTGAGTCAGTGAGACAGAGTTTTCTCGGCCGGTCAAGTGGTTAATTTTAAGCTATGCCTGTTGAAAGAGTTTGAGAATTTGCACTTCTGGACCTGATGAAGAGGGCATTTTTAGATGAAAAACACTTTTAAGTGTGATTTCAAATATATGATGTCTGCAGGGAAGATATAAAGATCCTTTTTCAACATATGAGGGGCATTCTAAAAGTAAAGAACGTTTGTTTCTCTACATATTTTTATTTAAGATAATGAAACTAAACTTATTTTACAACACATATGATACCTAAGCTATTTTCTATGCAGTTGCCATATAACTTTAAACATTTGTCATAGCGTATCACCAGCTTTTCTATGCCTTCTGCATACTCTGTTACTGCCAAGTTATTGAACCAGTCATTAACATCCTCTTTCAGTTTGTTGTCACCTGGCACACACTTTTCTGTAGTCCAAATCACCACTAACAATTTCATAAAGAACTGTTCTTGAAATTTCAGAAAAGAACAAACTGAGTCCATCTATAGTGAAATGTTTATCCTGTTGAATTTTTTCCTCAATCTTTGATTTGAGTTCGTCAGTCACAACTGAAGGTCGGCCAGAGCGTTCTTCATCATGAATATTTGTTCGCCCGTCATTAAACATGATGCACCATTTTTAAACTGAAGCTTTATTCATCACATTACCATAAACCTTGGTTATCTGTCTGTAAATTTTGATAGGGCGGACTTTTTTCGCATTCAAAAAGCGTATTACATTATGAACCTCACACTTGGCGGGATCTTTAATTTTGTCACACATTTCAAAGTCACACTATAAACAGTAAACGACTTTTGTGGCTCACTGTTAGCATCAGACTGGCATGAAGGAATGGGAAGGTCCATGATGCGGTGGTGGGGAGAACTGTGTGGCTCGTCAGATCAAAACGTTACACAGTAAATGACTACACAGTAACGTTTACACAGACGTTAACGGCTACACAGTAATGTTTACACAGACGTTAATGACTACACAGTAAACGTTATACAGTAACGTTTACACAGTAAACGTTAAACAGTAAACGACTGTTGTGGCTCGCTGTTAGAGTTAGACTGGCATGAAGGAATGGGAAGGTCCATGATGCAGCGGTGGGGAGAACTGTGTGGTTCGTCAGATCAAAACGTTCTTTACTTTTAGAATGACCCTCGTATGTGTGTGTTCTAAACAATTTCCGCTCTCTTAGAACTTTTGGGGAATCTCCCTCTCCAGAATTTTATTTCGGCTGTGGTAGTGTTATTACCACAGGCTAATCTGAAGCTTGTAATAGAAGCTTTAAAGTAGCAATAGAAGCTTTCACAGTGCAATAAAAGCTTTAAAATTTGTATTTTTGGTATTTTGCCAAGAATGTTGCATTAAGCTAACAGTGAGGTAGTTTAAGAAAGCTGTCCCTATAAAAGCATGCCCATCGGTATATGTTTCTATCTTTCGATTGCAATAAAGTTTTACAGATATATTTTTTCTTTTTTTTTCACGAAATAGAACAATTTCAAGGGGTGAGACGAATGATAATTGATTAAAAAAATTTTCCTATACAATTTTGGACCACCCTAATAGATACTCATACCTGGAATGAACAATAGATATAATTAAATGCAACAGTTACAATTCTAATATATATATAAGTATACACTTTATTTCTCCCTCTCTCTCTCTCTCTATATATATATATACTCTCTCTCTATATATATATATATAGAGAGAGTGTCCCCAAAAGAACTCTTAAATTTTAAAGACTAATATCTCAAAAACAGTTACAAATAAAAGGGTGATATAAAGTGTATGCTTATTGGACATCCAGTAAAATTTACATACTGTAGTTTTCAAAAAATAGTTGAAAAACTTGATAACAGATGGTGCTGATGCTGATAGACATATATAGTCAAATCAGCTTCAACACTTCCTGTCCTTTTAAATTTTGTGAATAAATATTGAATGTTTTTCTGATCTGGATTTTTCGATACTTAAAATCAACGCCTTGTCTCCGAGCTGCTATTTAACTGCTGATATTCAAGCACAATGAAAATTCTTTGCTCCAACGAATACAACATTTTTACAATGTTTCTGTCCACCTCGTGCACTGTACAAAATATTCTTTCAATTGAATTTTGATAGGTGATTGTGTGAGTGAGTCATGATGGATGAATTGAAAAATAAGCATATACCCACTGAAATGCAAGATTTTTCTGTCATTTATTCGGTGTAATCAATTTTTTTGTGTGCAAATTTTTTAAAGCTATCTTTGACTATATAAGTCGATTCTCCTATAATAGTCGAAAACCCAGACTACTATAATAGTCGAAAGCCCAGGCCGTCCAACTTATCCATAGACTAAGAGCAGCAGTTTGGGCGGCTGGGAAAAGAGATTACTAGACTACTATAATAGTTGTTGTTGAGACCCAGACCGTCTGACTTACCAGAAAGGTGTAAGGCAACTGTTTGGACGGCCGGGAAGTACCACCCAATTTAGACTGGAACCCAATGGGGAAGGCATCCACAGGGACCTTACCCTCCTTCCCCTACCACCAACCTCTCGGAAGGACTTATGGACCCACATGTTTAACGTGATCGTACTTAGCATGAACACGGTGGCAGTTCTGGCAGCATGCAAATCCAGCGCACAAACCACCGGGTTACCGCGCCCGAAAGACTACTATAATAGTAAAAACTATAATAATAGTGAAGACTACTATAATAGTGAAAAAATTCTGGAAAATTTTAGCTTATACACAAAAATATACACTACTGTATTTAATAGTAGCAGTATATCCATTCTTCGTATGGAAAATATAATATAAAGAAACTTAACATTCACAATTATATGTAAATTCCTATGGCTTTGTTATTTAAACTATTCTATTAAAATATTTAATTTAATTCTTCTAAAAAATGTATAAGAATCTCTGGGCTTGATACACAAAATTATCTTCACAGGCAGATCTGAAGAATAAAGCATCCTGGTCCAGTTTATAAATAAATTTAGAAAAAAAAATTTTTTAATTCTCACAAAATGACAGATTATCAAGAAAATCGTACTTAATTATGCAAAATATTGAATTTTCATCAATTTGGTGTCGTTTTGTTAAATTTAGCATCATTTTATCAATTTGGTGACATTTTCTTCAATTCAGCGACATTTTAAAAACTGCCAAATTTATCGCCAAGTGGGACTATAGAATTAACTGACAGTCCTACTTTGTGACAAATTGACGAAGCATCACCACAATACTAACCCTTAACAAAACCCAATTAATTTAATTTATTTAGAGCAATTTTATCAATTTCAAGATATTTTTATGGATTTATAAACATTTTTATTAATTTGGTGACATTTTAAAAATTTGCTAAATGCGTTACTAAGCAGGAGGGTTGGACTTACAGACAAATGCTACCGAAACATCATTTCAGTACTCTCTTCTAACAAAACAAAATTAATTTCATTGATTTAGTGTCATTTTTATCAATTTGGCAATGTTTAAGGAAAGTTTAAGGCCTTTAATGCCAAGTTAGCAATATCCTGCCAAATTCATAGACCTGAAGAATAAAACATCTTGATCCCGCTTGTATATACTAAATGAAAACACTAAAATTGTATAAGATATACCAGTTCTACTCTTATTCTGTTTCAACAATCGGCTAAATGAGTTTATTGACTAAACACAATATCTGAGTTTATTGGCTAAACACAATACATAAGTTTGAAAACTCTTTGCCAAAATAAATGAAAGTGATGTATACAATCCACAATTAATAAAATTAAAAGAAAAATCAAACCGTTCATTTATAAGATATATTTTTATATCCATTTATTTATTATTCAAATCGAAAAAATAATAATAAAAATTAGCAAACACGTTTGATTTAATTGCGTTGCTGAATAACATGATGAAGAATCTTCCTCATAAAATGCTGATAATTAAATAACTATTTTGATTTCTTAGTACTTTTCATTGTTGAGTAAGAGCCTGTGAAAAATAAACCATGGTTATAGAGTTTCCATTTAAATTCATGTTTCAAACCTGCGATTTTCAAAAGTGACTGATAAGCGTAATAAACTCCCACCAAACTCAAGAGATGGAGTTGTAATTCACTTTCACATTTTAAACCATCAATTTCCAACCTTTTTCATTTGGAGGAACCAGGGAGTTAGAGAGTAGAACTCCTAGGAAAAGGTTTCATTTTTCATTAATATCTCGACAATCCCTGGTCTTAAAAACTCGAAACATGGACTAAATTTTAAGTGGGGCTATTTTAAGGCTACCCTCCAAATTTCATCAAATTCGGTTCAACTGTTCTCCCGTGATGATGAGACAGACATACAGACAGACAGACAGATTTTCAATTTTATTTATATAGATTTTGTTCCTGATTTTATTTGAAAACATTTGTATCTTGCAAAACAGTTTGAAAAACACTAGTCTAAGCTTGTTTGACTTCACTGAACAATTAATTATTAGCACAAATAAATAAGTGGTTATGTTAACAGGTGATTTTCAAAAGCAGGCATATTTAATTGAACAGTGTAAATTATTTCATGCTAAAATAATGGCCTTTAATGCAAGTGGCAACTAAATTAATATCATTTCTTACATAGGATCCACTGCATCTACTTTAGGACATTTTTTAAAAATTGTGTTATATTTAATAATTATTTCCTTGCATAGATTTTATTCTGGAGACATATTTAAAACACTTTACTTATATATTATCTCAATGACAAAAATATACATATATTGCATTGCAATTTTGAATGTTTTAGTACTATACCTTTTTTTTTCTACAAAATTTGATTATACTTTAAATGCATATAAAAAATATTTAAAAAAATAGTTTTACTCCTTGTAAGCAAATTACTTTATCTGATCAAATATATAAATTTTATTACAGTAGTATCATAAAGAAAAGATTTCGCATAATCAAAACTTGATAACCATACTTTACCAATACTTTATAACCATGCACAACCATAATTTTATATTTAAATTAAAATAACTATTCTATTAATTTGAAATCAAAGTATTTTATTATCAAAAGCTCATCTATATATACATATTTCACTTAGGTGTGTGGCAGATGGATTTCCCAGATTGAGAAATTATTCAGCATGAAATACTACAGAAACATTAGATAAAACTCTTCCTTATTACTCTATTCGAAACAAAAGAAAGCAAAATAACAGATTCATGACTTGACGTAATGCTATTTATCCCTACCATACATTATTTCTGTAATATCGGTCACTAATTGTAAGTAAATATGTTTAAATGTTATTTTGATATGTGCAAATTCATTAAAAACAAAAAGCAATTCACCTCTCTTTCCTTCTATAGGGCTATTTGTATTTATTTAAAATTAATAATACAAAAACTGATTATTGCACTTAAATGCACATATTATGTTGTGTAACATTATATTTCACAAATTGAGAGAATTAAAGTACATGGTAAAACATTCTGCAACCTTTGCTTATTTTTTCAGCTACTTTGCTGATAATTTTGGCAAACTACCAAAAAAGCCACAATTATGGGTGTTCATGAAAATTCCATCTTCATTTCTGAAATATTCAGCTAATTACCGTCTGCTGCAGCATTATATATATATAATTTTATTTTTCAATTTTTAAGCTTGTAGGTCCAGTAGACTGAATTTATAGATATTATCTATCTCAGACTTCAGAAACAAGCTTTTTTTGGTCATTTTGAATAGATACTAGGCCTTGAAAACGAATATGTTCAATATGAATTTATTTTTAAGCTTAGAGCTAGCTTTTCCACGTGTTTGACTTTAATGCTCGGTCATTTTCTGTTTTTTAATTTTGAAATCTCACCATTGATAATTGTAAATTATATATACTTTGATGACTGGATATTTGCTTTTTATTCTCCCCTTGATTGATGAATCTCTATTTTTTTTTTTACATCTTTATACATAACTATCTTATATTTTAAGTTAGGGTTATATGAGTTACAACTTATATCTAATTCATCATTGGATTTATATATATATATATATTATTATAACTATCAGGAACCATACTTCCCATTAAGGGCAGCTGATTCCCCTGAAACATTCAGTAACATGCTTGCAAATGTTTTACAGGGACAGGGAATGTGATACCAAAATAAAATGAATAGTCACAGTAAATGTAAAATTATATAAGACTGTGAAAATGAAAAAAAAAATAGAAATTAATCACATAAATCATTTGAATGATATCTGTTTATGATGCCACCAAGAGCCATGGCTAGAATATATTATCAAATAGTGCATTCATATGGTTTTTCACCAGTGTGAAGTCTTGAATGTTTTTTAAAATGAGCTTTTAATTTATAAGGTTTATGACAAAAAGTACATTCATATGGTCTGAGTGAAGTATGACCCACACCCAATATATGCCTTTTGATATGACTTTTATTGTAACTATTGTATGAATATTCTTGACAAAAATAAATTCCCATTTTTTGTCACAGATTCTTACATCTTTGAATTGCAGCAGATGCTGCAAAATAAATAAGATTTTAAAAGTAAAACAGAATCATGGTAAAAAAAACAAAAAACATTACAAATGTTTACCCTGTAAACATGTTATATACACATATATCCTCTAAAAATATGTAAAAAAAAATATATATATATATATTTTTAAATATACTTAAAAAGTAATTTCAAGTTAGAGACTGATTTATCCTTGTGAAATTTTTTCATTTCACAAGGGTTTGCCAGTTATATATCAAACCCTTTTAAGAGGAAACACAATGAACAATGCATTTGTAAATCCTTTTTTAGCATATTACGAGGGTCACACTGAAATTTTTGAGATATGGCTAAGTGGTACAAGTTAAACTTACCAACTTTTAGGAGTGTTCAAAGAACTCCTCTCCTATATCAATGCACTTTTGTAGGTGAATTTTTCAAAAATTAAATGCTTCAAGTCATCCATTTCTTGGAATCAATGAAAAATATGCTTTTATAGCATCATCAATCTCATTTTCGGGATGAAAACAATGCCCACGTAAATATTTTTTTTTAGATAAAAAATAGCCAAAAGTCACACATAGCAAGATCAGGAGAATAGAGTGGATGTTCTATCACTTTCAGGTTTTTATGTTCAAGAAATTCGACTTTCATTCTTGCTGAATGAGAAGATGTATTGTCATGGTGAAGCATGAGTCCCCTAACATTCCCTTCCTAAAGAATTTCTGGAAGACACTTAGTGATGTACCAGTTAGCTGTAACTCTTTTCTGTCCATCTAGCTTTATGGCTTTGACCAAACATGTACTTCTGAAGAACACAGCATATATTAATTACTTTTTTCATTGCTCGTTGTTTTTTTATCATTGTTGGTTTGGGGTCATCTTCAAAGACCCATATTTTACTTTCTTGACATGTTGGAATGTCAAAATACGGTATGTACATTTCATCACCAGTTATAATTTTAGAAATAATGTGGTGTTCACTATCATTAAGCAATTTTAAGGTTTCTTTACTAATTCGGACACACTCTGCTTTTTGGTGTTCTGTTAAATTATGGAAGGACACAACAACAAACTAATTTTTTTTATATACAGTTATTCATGAATAATTTTATGTATAGTTGCGGATCCAATATTAAGTTACTTCTATATATATCATTTGGTAGGTACAACGATTATCATTGATTAACATTTTTCGATCCAGGAGAGAATTTCTACTTCTTCTAAACTCTGTGAACCATCTGAATACAGTGGAACAAGATGGAGCATCATTTCCATATGCTAATTGTAAACGTTGAAGACATTCTTCTTGATTTAACCCCACTTTAAAATTACAGAAAATCATAGCTCGATAATGCTTTCACGTCAACTCCATTTTCTTTTCTTTAAAAATTTATTCTACGATAGCTAAATTGTAATTGTTGCCACAAATTATCGTCAGCAGACATAAAAGAGTTCAAATTTAAATATCCAACCAATAATTTTTTTCTAGTGCATATCGTCTGCCCCTGTCTCAAAAATTTCAGTGTGATCCTCGTATTATATTAAAGAAAATTTAACAATGAATAACTTCAGTGAAAATATTGCCAATTTTAATAATATAATAATCAATAACTTAGATATAGCAGAATTTATATTTAATATTGTGTTTTAAGCAAATTTTCTAAAAAATTACTTTAGTGTACTTATTAAACTTAGCATGTACGAGGCATGTTTTTTATGTAAGTACCGTTTTGCGATTCCGCCGCCGCAGCGCTACGGTCGGCGTTCCGTGCATGCGCGCTGGTTACCTACATCTCTTGTCTACGCACTGACGCCATTACAGTCTGATTCTTCATTGTATACGTTGTTTACTGAGTGTTTAAGATGCCTCCGACAATCGTGAGTCCCGCCGATTGTGAAGTACGGGCTGTTATACGATTTCTTAGTGCTAAAGGCGTAAAACCGATCGATATTCATCGTGAGATCTGTGAAGTTTACGGACAAAACATTATGAGTGATGGAATGGTAAGGAAATGGGTGAGAGCATTTAAAGATGGCCGCACAAATGTGCATGATGAAGAACGGAGTGGGCATCCTTCGGTCTTTAATGAAGATTTGGTGCAGAAAGTGGAAGAAAAGGTGACAGAAAACAGACGCTTTACAATTTCATCAATGTGCGACTGGTTTCCTCAATATTCTCGTAGTGTTTTGTATCGCATTGTGACCGAGAACTTGAATTACCGGAAATTGTGTTCACGTTGGGTTCCAAAAATGTTGACGGATTTGCACAAAACCCAACGTTTAGGCAGTGCATTGACTTTCCTTGAGCGGTACCACAATGAAGGTGAAGATTTTTTAGACCAAATTGTTACTGGTGACGAAACATGGGTGGCCTACGTCACACCAGAATCAAAACAACAATCCATGGAATGGCGACATTCATCATCACCCAAAAGAGTGAAGTTTAAGCAAACAATTTCTGCCCGGAAAATCATGTGCACAGTTTTTTGGGACAAAAAAGGAGTATTGCTAGTGGAGTTTCTGCCTCGTAATGAGACAATTAATGCAGCGTCTTATTGTGAGACATTGAACAATCTGCGTCGTGCAATCCAGAACAAAAGACGTGGCAAGTTGAGTAAGGGTATCGTTTTGCTGCATGACAATGCCCGTCCACATGTGGCTAATCGGACCAAAGATCTCATCAAATCTTTTAAATGGGAAACTCTAGATCATCCTCCATACAGCCCTGATCTGGCGCCCAGCGACTACCATTTGTTCCTGCACTAGAAGAAACACCTGGGTGGTCAGCGTCTTCAAGACGATAACGAAGTCAAAACAGTTGTGATACAGTGGTTAACAAGTCAGGCGGCAGAATTTTATGAGGAGGGTATTCAAAAACTGGTGCCACGTTATGACAAGTGCCTCAATATTCACGGAAATTATGTAGAAAAGTAGGTTAAGGTACAGGCTTTCATGTAGAAATAAAATTATTGCGATATCTTTGCACGTCTTTTTTTAATTCCAAAACGGTACTTACTTAAAAAACATGCCTCGTATATCTGTAGGTACTTCAATTGAAATATATTTTCTGCAACAAATTGATTTTAATGTTCATTTTTGTCCAATTTGTAATATTTCATGGTGCATTTACTACAGATAGACCTGATATTTTTCAATATATTGTGTGTTTAAAATGTACTATATAAGAATGGTCAATCAATTATTCAAAAATTGATTACCCCAGATTGTAAATTTTATTTATGCATTGAAAATTTAAAAGTGGAATTAACAAAATTAGCTGTGTAAGTCAGATTAGCACTAACACATTAGCTACAAAAATAAAAATGACAATAATATCTAATGTCATTAATTAACTTCCTAATGAGTTTTGTGCAATTTCACAATAATAATCATGTTACTGTGCAACTGAAAAAATATAAGTGAAAAATATAATTTTTAAACATAATGTGTAAGGGATATTGCTTCTAAACTTTTGTAAATTTTTATTATAATTAACCAAAACAGATAGCTCCAAATATTTTAAATGCTCAAAGATCTACTACAGTTTCAATATTGAATTGTATTTAAATGCCAATGGTTGCTTTTTTTACTTGACATTGGGGGTACTGCATAATGCATTTTATTTTAATATTTTAATCAGAAAGTTGTTCCATATATTCTGTTTCCGATTTTGTATTTAGAATTGAGTTCTATTCCACTGTTGATACTGCTTGCCCTGGGTACAGAAAACAATATGGTGAACAGTAATCTGCCTGCCACAGATGTTCTACTCTAACTGAAACTTATAATATGTTCTATATGGTCACAAAAGTCATGGGAAGAAACTGTTTTCAATAACTTGGAATCATGCTCTTACTGCAGAAACCACCATTAGTGAATTGGTTTAACTCTTTGTAGATCTCTTTTCAGTACTGAATGGTTATTGCTGTAGCAGCTACAAGAAAACTTGTAATGCATTACAATTCTGCAAACTTAAGGGTGATTAACCATTCATGACTCAAAATTGAGGTTTTTAAAATTGTGTGTATAACAAGTTTTCATGCTGCCACTACAGCAATAGCTATTTGGTGCTGGTGCTAATGAGTTCTGACAACAGCAATTCTAGTTCACCAATACTCGATGTTGAAATGGGAGCATGATTTGAAATTCAATGTTAACTTGTGAGAACAAGGAAATGTCAGTATAGCAAGCACTTGCCTGGAAACCAGTTTGTTACCTGGAAACCAGGTTCAGCAGTAATAGTTTTGTTCAAGGATCTATTAACTTAGTATAGTGACAAATCAACTTAATTATAAATTTATCGTGCAAGTTAGAAAATATTCTAACTTTGTATCAGAACTAGTATAATAGCAAGAATGGAGAATGAAAAGGGGTATTTTTCATAGTGCCATAGTTGTGATTAAAATTTATATATTCCTCCTTGCAGATTGAATGAAATTTTATAAGCATTTATTGCATTTTAAGAATCTCAACTTGTTTCTAATGAAATTCTTCAAGTTTCTCAGAATAGTTGCTGAATAAAAGACAATTAAAAAAAAAAAAAAATCATTAAAGTTAGTTTTAAACTATTCCAAAATTAAAACATGCCTCCTTATAATATTAAAATTTTTATGTATTTAAATGTTAAAATACTATCTATCTATATTTCCTACCTAATCAAATATTAAATGTGGAATATGTAAATAAACTAAATTCTATATATTAAATTCATATTCAGAGAACAAAATTCAAAATTTATAAAATTTATTATGGATGAATACATTTTCAAAATTGCTATAGAGTATTATAAATAAAAAATTCTAATATTATAATATTAATAATTTTCTCTTCAGAGGAAAATAATATAATAATTTTTCATCATCATAAGAGAACTAGATTTAGTATAAAATTGTTTCAAATGTCTTTTTAACAGAGCACATTCATTTATAAAATAAAAATTTTAAAGAACTAAAGCTTTATAAAGTTATAAACACTTCATTATTTTAAATTCATAAAATGTAAATTTTTATCTTTTGCATTTTATTTAAATTTTCTTTTGCAACAATTGTCAATGTTGAACAAAATTAGTGTATAGCAGTGTGCATATAGCGTATAGATAGCAACTTCTTTTTGCCACTATTTTGCAGTGATGACTTATTTTAGCAGACACATTTTTCGCAACTACAGTTAATAGACATGGAATGAGCTGCTTTTGAGATATTTAGAATTTTTAGTTAAGATAAAAAATAGTTTTGCCTGTAAAATTTTTTAACCATTCCAATAAAGCTTATAAAATAAAATTAATTAAATGTATTATCCAATGAAAGTAAAATTCTTAGTTAGAAGAGAAAATAAGTGTACAAGTAAAAAGTATTTATTTTAATAGGGAAAAAGTCTACAATATAAATACTTTGTTAATAACAGTATAAAAAACTGATTTAAAGTATTTAAAATGGGAAAATAGCCTCCTTTTTCAGGATAGAAAGACAAGAGCACTACATCAGCATGGGCAAGAACATATTTGTCAAAGTTCTTGGCAAACAGGAGATAGAAAAAGTCAAAACAGATATGCTCCTGTCTGCTGGTGCAGTTACTGTCTCTCTATTTTGAAGGAGGCTGTTTTCTTGCCTTTAAAAACTGTTGATGACTTGTAAGTAACTTTTAGGCTGTTATTTATGAACCCCTTACTTTACAGATTAATTTAGATTGTAGTTTGAGTTTATATATATATATATATATATATATGACAGTTCCAATGGTGTCTATAGTTAAATACTATCGCCATTGTCAGAAACGGGCTATTCTATCAGTTTTAATTCGAATTGTATGGCTGTCCTGACGAGAATGCAATTTCGAACTAACCATCATTTTTTGTTGATTTTCAATTGATTGTTCTCCATATCTTGACCTTTAATCTTCAGCTAATTATTATTGCCTTTTCTCATTTTTGCAGTGTTTTCTTTTTCACTTTATATATATATTTATATATATATACCTTTTTAATTGTGATTTTTGTATACTAATATTCTCCTCATCCCCTTTCCATTATAGTGATAAGTTATCTTCTATTTTTATCCTTAATCTTGGTCTATAATTACTTATTTGTAACAGATATGCTAGAGATGGGTTTTTTTGTACTTACCGTAGTTTATGCATAGTTTTTGATTAAAATCTTTCAATTTTTATTTATACATATATATATATATTTTTTTTAAAGTTTAATATTAAAAAAAAAAAGTTTTGAAAATGGATAACAACTTCAACCATTTTTTAAATAAGATACATCTGTATTTTTTTAGTGATATGAAAATATTGCAATAAAGAAAGTTGGTGTAGTCCAGTACACCAGTGAGAATGAGGCTCAAACGAACAAACAAACAAACAAAAAAAAAACAGGATGAAAGTAGCTATGTGAAAGTAAAGTACAGGATTGAAAATTTTAATGAAATGTTCCCCATGATTACACTTGTATTTACAGTATTTTCTTGTCACAGAAAGAAATATTTACATTTCAAAATAAAGCTCAAAATAGTTAATTTAGAATTAATAAGTAAAGAGAGAAGTTAGTTTCTAATTATGTACACAACAAATTTTATTCCAACTAGACAAAATACATAACTAAACAGAAGAATGTTTATAAAATAGCATACAGAAAATTAACAGCATAGCCAGCAAATGATCACATGGCTTAGATTAAAAAAAAAAAAAAAGAAATTATCTTGAAATGTTCATTATACTAAGTTCTTAATGACATACAAAGTTCTTGATGATTAAAAAGTGAATTCTGTTTTTAGTATTTTGAGAATGATTACTAAAAAATAATTCATATTTCACACAGTGTAAGCTTAAAAAATTCCACCTAATATACATATACACTGTTCTAACCATATAATCAACACTAATCAACAAGCATTTATATTATCTCAAAGGGATCTACTATAGTTTGCTTATTTTATGCTGTACAACTACTACAATGGACAATTCCGGCCTCTTTTTATATTTTTATTTGATTCAAAATGTTGAAAAACAGACAAAAGTATAAAAATTTTTATTCTCCGAGCTATATTTCATGTTTTATTAGCAGTCAAAGCTTGCCTTTCTGACTGTGGCGGGAAAACGACCCATTTTGGCACGGACGGAATGTGATGTTACAAGGTTCATCCACGGCTCGTGTCTTTGAGAATTGGTGCATAAGTTTGGTTACAATCAGAAAGTTCTGATAATTATAATTGTTTTTTCCCATCCTAAACTGCCGAATAGTTATAAGTATTGTATCGCTCCAATGTTCCCGACTACTAGTTTTACATCATCAGATAAAATATTTATATCTGTGTCAAAAAATTATGTTTTTCGTAAAAAATAGTGTGAAGCGCAGAAAGCCAGATTGTAAACAAAATTCATCACTGTCATTAAAGAGGGTTCATTACGTATGTTATGATAATAAATCAGTGACTGTATAATCCAATTTTCAAAGCCTTTTTATGAGAAGTTATTTTTTATGATTTAATAAACTTTGAAAATCCTTATCCTACTGGTTCGGCACTCTATTTTCAGTTTTGCTATTACGGATGAATTTAAAGCCAGATTCAAAGTGGATTATTGGCATTGTACCCAGTTTAGTGTGTGCTGTTGTTCGCAGTTAATTTAGAGAATATAAAAAATTCAGTGCATAAATTTTTTTTATACCAGTATACTACAGTCAGCTCTTGCAATTTAGTATTTTCATTAAGTACATGTGCTTTTGAAAATTTATAAAATATATTTTATCTAAAAAAATAAATTACAAATTTGAAACATTGCACAAAAGGAATAGAAATTAAATGGAAAATAATTTAAAATTGCTTCACCTATTCAGAATCATAAATGATTTACTGTTTATTATAGGTTTTAAAATATAATATTATAAGAAACAATTTAAAACTGCTTTTAATTTAAAAATAAATTATGAGATATTATATTTAGAATCCTCAAAAATCATATAAATATAATAAAAAAAATATATATACATATAAACAAATATTATTTTTAATTCCCAGAAAAAATTCACCGCTCAATCTAAATTTTCAGTTTAAATTTACTGTATAACAAACTTAACTATAAAAGGTTATTTGCACTCTCAAATTATGAAGCACATTACAAAAAAATAAAAAAAAAATAAAATAAAAATAAATAAAAAAAATCAGAGGTGGGTCGTTCAGTACAATAGAGCCAAAATGGTTTTGCGTAAATAATATTTTGTAAAATAAAACTTCAGTAAGATTCAATTTGTTAGATTTTTTTTCAGACTCATTTGTTTCATCTACAGGCTTTCAAAGTGCTACAAATTACTTGCTAACTGTTTATAGCTAGTTTGCACTTTTACTTTTCATCCTGATTTCAACTAGATACTCCGACTCTAGATATACAATTTTCTCAAGATATGAAATGTTTTTATTAACTTGCTTTATGGTATATATATTAAACTTCACAATATATCTGACAGATTTTACATTCAAATTAATTTATAAACTTGTTTGGCGGCCCATAATTACATACTTGATTATGTATATTTCCATGTATTATGTTCAAACCTCACCAATCATTAAACATCTTTAGAATCCCCAAGTTTATTTAACCTTCTAATTTCTTTAAACAAAATAAAATATCTTGTTCTTGTGCACCCATATTTCACCAAGGAGTAAGTAAAGACGCTGAGCTGCAACAATCGTGATATTTTAAATATTGCAGCTTTCCCAGCTATTGGAAAATCCAGGTTAAAAACTAAACTATTGAAATTATAACCACTCGAACCAAAACCCAATTATATACACTTACAAGACTTTAAAAGAGCTACAAAGTTCATAGCTAGAACTTTTAGTTTTTATAAGCATTACAAAGTTGTAAAATGAAAATTTTTTAATCTTCTTCAACTTGACAAAACGATTACTCGAAAACTAAGTCAGTAAGGTTCAATGAATTAGCTTTTTATTTTTAAAAAATTTGATTCAGAAACTAAATTTGATAATACATATTTTTGTCACTTACTATTTATCTTTTGAAGTTTGAGTGAAAGTAAGAAAAATTATGAAGTCACTCATTTGAATAGATGCTTTAAGTGTTTTCTAATAAAGTTCCAAAGTATTAAAATTATTTTATATATTCATAATCTGGACCAACAGAACAAGCAAAAAATATGTACATTTTTATCTATCAGGTTCGGAGAAATTGGCGTCCAAAGTGCTTGCATTTTTCGTAATGCTCCAATTTCCACCATAGATACTCTATAAACGTAGATGTAATTCACATAATAGTAATAATAATAATAATAATAATAATAGTAATAATAATAATAAACCTTCAAGAAAAGGGTATCAAGTTTATACCTCAAGTTTCAGCTGCCACAAAATATTTATTATTTTTGAAATAGTGCGTCATCACAGTAAAATTGATCTTATGCAAATTGCCTTATTCCCCTTCAAAAACTAGGAAGAAAACCAGGATCAAAGTTTTCAATAAAATAAAATAATCAGCAAATGATCTATATTCAAACAGACCATGTACAAAAGTAAAATTTCAATTGTACACAAAATTAAACCCTACTATCCTGCAAATATTTCAAGGCAAAAGGCGATAAAATATTGCATCACAGCTCGAACAGGTCATGTGACGTCACAGCCAATCACGGGCCGTTTTGCGTTTCAGTAGATTTTGCGGTTTTTCATTTCTTGATATTTAAATAAATAATTATTTTAAGAGATTTTCGCTTGGATATTTGAAATCAGAAAAAAATTCTCTATAAATATCAATTGGTTTTAAGAGCTTTTTAAAAAAAAAAAAATGGACTTTTCCATTGGGGAAAAGTGCAACTTGTTTACATAATATGTAATGTGTTTTGTGTATTTATCAGATAATCACACAAGAAAACTCCTGCATAAAGTTTTATGTTTTTATAATAAGCCATTTTTTAATAACTAGCAATAGAAATTTGAATCCTTTCATGTTAATTTGCCTTAAATGATTTTCAGCAAAAATATTTTGAAAACTTTATTGTTGCTTTAAAATGTATACCTTGAGTAGTCCCTAAAAATGATAAAGTCAAAATGTTTCAAGCATGTTTTTTCTACTTAAAAATGAAAGTTTCGAAAAAAGTATATGGTAACATGCAATTTTGTTGAATTTGTCCAATTGGCATCAGGTATAAATTTTGAAACATTCAAAAACTTCAATCTCTAATGATTAAAAAAATAAAATATCTATATAATAAAAGGCAATGTCTGTGTGTCTGTCTTATACACTATACGTTTCGCGACCGCGCGTCGGAGAGCTACGAAATTTGGCAATCGGAGACCCGGGGGGGAGGGAAGGGGACACGTGAAAACAGATTTTTAAAATTTTAATTATTTTTTTATTTATTTAATGTTTTATGCGATTTCGACCTTTTTTTGCCCTTTTTGCCCTTTTTTCTCCACGATCCAGACATCGTAGAAAAAAACAAATTACACCATCGGAAAGAGCAGAGAATTTCGAGTAAAAATATATCAATTTCAAATCTGAATTTCGATTTCTAATATTTTTTAAAGATTTTAAAACAAAAGTCACTTTTTGCTCAAGAAAACGATTTTTGGTTTTTAAATTCTCACATCGTGAAAAGTACTCATAATTTCGACTAATAATTTACATTTTCAGAAAGGTCAAACATCTGGCATTCTTACAAGTCCAATCTGGTCAGGAAATATTCCGTATTGCCCACAGGATCGGGATTTTAAAAGTTTCCGAATTTCGATTTCTCGGCGTTCCGCTCGGCGTGCCGCTTCGTTTCTCCCCAGCTGAAGGAAGGAAGTTGGTGGGTGGGGACGTCAAGGTGGAGGTGACGTCACGGTTCTGTATATGCATAGCGATGGGTGGGACAATAAGAAACCGAATTAGTTTTTACTTTCCGTTTCCCGCGCTTCCGATTTTAAATGAAATAAGAGCTTAACATATGCACTGTAGAAATTATTATATTTATATTTTAAATGATGGAACGATATGGATTTTTTAAATGGATATTTTAAATGATGGAACGATGGATATTTTAAATGATGGAACGATGGATATTTTAATTTTATGGATATTTTAAATGATGGAACAATGGAATGAGGATGATGGAATTAAGAGCTTAGAGAGCATATGGTCATTTTAAATTGTAAATTAGCGCGCGGGAAGTTAGCGGTAGGCCCGGGTACGATTCCCGCCACTGCCAAAACTGCCGCCGTGTTCACGCGGAGTACGATCACGATAAACATGTGGGTCCAGAAGTCCTTCCGAGAGGTTGGTGGTAGGGGAAGGAGGGTACGGTCCCTGTGGATGCCTCCCTCACAGGGTTCCCGTCTAAATTGGGTGAATATAAAGAAAGTTGCGGAGGGCGAGGCAGCCCAGTGGTTAGCGCTCAGGAATTGCACTCGGTAGGCCCGGGTTCGATTCCCGCCACTTCTAAAACTGCCGCCGTGTTCACGCGGAGTACGATCACGATAAACATGTGGGTCCGGAAGTCCTTCCGAGAGGTTGGTGGTAGGGGAAGGAGGGTACGGTCCCTGTGGATGCCTCCCTCACAGGGTTCCCGTCTAAATTGGGTGAATATAAAGAAAGTTGCGGAGGGCGAGGCAGCCCAGTGGTTAGCGCTCAGGAATTGCACTCGGTAGGCCCGGGTTCGATTCCCGCCACTTCCAAAACTGCCGCTGTGTTCACGCGGAGTACGATCACGATAAACATGTGGGTCCGGAAGTCCTTCCGAGAGGTTGGTGGTAGGGGAAGGAGGGTACGGTCCCTGTGGATGCCTCGCCCACTGGGTTCCGTTCTAAATTGGGTAAATAAAAAGAATGTTATGGAGATAGTCGCTGGGGGCGAAGAAGCCCAGTGGTTAGCGCGCGGGAATTGCACTCAGTAGGCCCGGGTTCGATTCCCAAAATTGCCGCCGTGTTTACGCGGAGTACGATCACGTTAAACATGTGGGTCCGTGAGTCCTTCCGAGAAGTTGGTGGTAGGGGAAGGAGGGTACGGTCTAAATTGGATGAATAAAAAGAAAGTTATGGAGATTGTCGCGTAGGGCAAAGTAGCCCAATGGTTAGCGCGCGGAAATTGCACTCGGTAGGCCCGGGTTCGATTCCCAAAATTGCCGCCGTGTTTACGCGGAGTACGATCACGTTAAACATGTGGGTCTGTAAGTCCTTCCGAGAGGTTGGTGGTAGGGGAAGAAGGGTACGGTCCCTGTGGATGCTTCTCCCACTTGGTTCCGGTCTAAATTGGGTGAATAAAAAGAAAGTTATGAAGAATATCGCGGAGGGTGAAGTACCCCAGTGGTTAGTGCGCGGGATTTGCACTTGGTAGACCCGGGTTCGATTCCCAAAATTGCCGAATAAAAATAAAGTTATGGAGATTGTCGCGGATGGCACGGTAGCCCAGTGGTTAGCGCGCGGAAATTTCACTCGGTAGGCCCGGGTTCGATTCCCGCCATTGCCAAAACTGCAGCCGTGTTCACGCGGAGTACGATCACGTTAAACGTGTGGGACTGCAAGTCCTTCCGAGAGGTTTGTGGTAGGGGAAGGAGGGTACGGTCTCTTTGGATGCCTCCCCCATTGGGTTCCGGTCTAAATTGTGTGGCACTTCCTGGCCTTCCAAGCAGTTACCTTACACCTTTCTGGTAGGTCGCGCCAACGAGTTTGCCACGGTCAGAATTTTCAAGGGTAGCGAACAGGCTGGTCGCCAAAGGCGGCTAGTATTTAATAAAATATAAGAATAGAGGTTTAAAAATACAAATTGCAATAGAGTAAAAACTTTGGTGTATTACAATTACAAACAACTTTTTTATTCACAACTCCTATTCCAATTTTTTTTTTTTTTTTTAAAGTATGTGATTTAAGCAAAATTTTTCATTTTAGCTTTTCTTTTGGGTCATCAAACTACACATGTTAAAGGAAAAACAATTTTAATAAGTAGTTTTCAGAAATATGGCAAAAATCTATTGAGATAAATTAACATTAGAGGATCCAAATTTCTGTTACCATTGTTAAAAAAACAATTTATTGAAAAAAAATGTTAAATTTTTTTTGCAACTCATTGATTGATGCATAGAAAAGATGTTTTAATAAAACACGTCCCATTTTCAAATGTTCCAATAATAGCGATGTGGTAAGCCAGTCAAGTTAATCCCACTGAGCTAATATGAATGCTAGTTGAATAATATGGATTGTATGATTAGAATGCGAGACATTGTGAGTGGATACTTTTTTGCCAACTATAAAAACATAAATTATACTTTAAATAAAAATTACCAATTGTAAAAAAAAGAAAAAGTATTTTCTGAGTAATTAAGTACCAAGATATGTAAATAAGAAATTTACTTACAAATATTTTGAATTTCCATCAACTTATATAAGTCCTGAAACAGTCCAATATCTTAAATGGATGAAATTAATATATATTTTTGTAGAATTTTGTGAATCTTTTCACAATTTGAAATTGATAATATAAATCAGCTAGATTAGACTATGTTTCCAGAAAATAAATGCACATATTTTAAAAGTATGTCGTATTTTTTACAGAATATTATGAAAAAAATGACAACGGCATCTTAAGACATTTCATATATATATATATATATTTATATATATATATATTTATATATATATATTTATATATATATATATATATATATATATATATATATATAATTATGGTATGCACAGTTTGAATAAGTAAACATTTGATACCAACAGATAACACAAATTTTAAAACAATTTTCAGTCATAAAAATAAGAAAACTGAAATATAGGTAGATAAACCTATCTACTTAAATATATGAAAATTTCATGTTCATAAACAAATTTAACACTATAATATAATTTGCTAAATATATTAAAACATGCAAAATCATTTTATGTTTCACATATTATCAAATTAACCGGCGTATCGTGTGGACATTTTTAGTAAACTTGGACAGCAAATACTGTATGATTTGACACATTCATGTACTCAAGGAAACAAAGAATAATATTATGTTAAAATATTTTCCGGCAACACATTAGTTTTTTCCACACAGATAAATGCTGCTACTTTTCATTTAACTTTCTGTAACATGGAAACTTTTTTTAAAAATTCTGATTTCTTACCTTGAGTTGATCACTGTGATGAGAAAACATGTGGCTTTTTAGAGATGTATGAAATGAACAGCTGTACCCACATATTTTACATACAAATGGCTTTTCACCGGAATGAATACGCATATGAGCTTTCAAATTGTACTTTCGATTAAAAGTCTTCATGCATATTTGACAAGAAAATAAGCGAGTTCCAGCAGTTTTTTTTTCTTGCACAATGGCAGATATTGATTCAGAGTAGGACACAGTTTTCATGTAATTTATAGAGCCACTAGGAACAATATATTGACCTGAAAAATATAATTAAAGACCTCATGAAAAAGTAAATATAACTAATATATAAAATTTTGTTAGTTTCAAAATAAAATAAATGTTTTTGTAAAATGTGCATTTAGATTTATGTATATTGTTAAAAATTTTCTGAAAATTAATGTGTAGTATTTATTAATTAGTCTCATTTCAAATATGCAATTTTGTACAGCAGTATTCTTTGTGGTCTTTGGTCATAAAAAACAACCTTTCATTAGACTTAAATGTGGAAAAATGAATACAATTTTGAGTTTTGCATTATAAAATTTTTGCTTTTCATAACAGACTAATATTAAGAGGTGCAAAGACAGTATTTCTTTTTTGACATACACAAAATTCAAAACATTCAAAACATGCATTATGCAAATGTTCATTGTATGCATCACACAAATCCTAATACAAATATTCGCTATTTGTGAACAAATAGTGAACATTTGTATGTATAAACACTATAGTAGAGTTTATATACATTATAACAGATACATAAAAATAAAGTGTATCAGCAAATATAACCATTGAAATAAAATGTGCTACAAACTGTCAAAGCATATGTTAAAAAAGAAATAATAATTTTAATCAAGCATATGTCCCAATTTATAATATAAACACCTTGATTTAACTGTCTGTTTATCTATCTATATTTGGGTAACACTGCTACAAAATGTTACCAAACGTGTTTCAATAAGGAAAAATGTAGTGTTTACATGGAGGGTTATGAAAATGCTGATGGTCTGGGCTAGTATTTAAATTGAAATGTTTATCCGTGATTGAAACCCGTTTGGCAACATTTTGTTTAATTTATTAATTTTTTTATTAAAGATCCTGATTTTTTGACGATTATTTCAAAAAGCGAAATATGACTTCCAAATGGGAAGTAATATTTCACAAATTCTGATTTCTGTCATATGACATGACGGGCATACATTCTAGTGATAAAATAAATACTAGCAAGACAAGGGGATTTTAATTTTGTCGAAAACATACCTCAATTAATTTAATAATCTGGCCATGTATGGCATATCCATGTATGGCATACTACTATATAATCAGGGTGCTTAATATGAAGAAAATATCTTAGCATAAAACTTTTAAGCTCTGGGATGTGTGAAATATTAAAATATAATTCATATGAGTTATGACTAGAAATTTTCATAAAGCTTCTAAAATATTTACATAAGGTTCTGCAGTTCCAAAATGTTTATTTAGGCTACACTGATCTTAATATTATTCCTCACTATCACATAACATATAAAAAATAACAAATAACTGAATAAACCAGTTTTCAACTTTTTACTATTTGATTTTAATTTAGTTTTAGAATATATTTTTTGATAGTCAGAAAAATTCATAACTTTTCTTGACTTTCTTTTTGAATGTGTGTGTGTATGTTATGTGTAAACAGTAGAGACTTTGATACTACTAATCAAAAATATTTTCCAAAATATGTTCCCTCTGAAAATGTAATTATAGATATGATGTGCTACAAAGACATTCAATGTAAAAAAAAGAAAAGAGAAATAGTATGAAGTGTATATTTTACATAAAAAACTGAAAACAGGGGAAAAACAAATTTAATCTGAATATTTTTCAGTTATGCCAATAACTTAATTATTTATAACATGTTATTATCTTAATTTAAGTACTTAGATTACACTGTAGTCCAGCAATTTATAAAAAAACATAATTTTTATTATAATGATTATATAATTAGAATGAAAACAATGTTGAATGTATGTATAACTCACTGTTAAGCAAAAAACATATTTATAAATCATAAAACATAAAAAGAAGGAAGTATATATCAATGAACAATATTAAACACATTAAAAATATATAAATATATATTAGATAAATTTAAAGAAAAACTTTTGCCTGAAAAATAAAATATATTATAACTATGACAGAATGAAAGAATCACCATATTTCATTTTGTTTAAATACAACAAATACATTTAAAATGCTTCCTAAAACAAACTTCCGTTATTAATAAAAAGTTTATATTTAAATACATTGATAAAAGTAAAAAATATGTGACTTAATAACATCAAACAAGTTTTAAAAACAAATTAAATATTTAAAGAATCCTTTAAAGATATTTTACAGGAATTATAAAGAAAGGAAACAATGTGCCTTGAATAAAATTATATTTATTTCAAAAGAGCAACTGCTTAAAATTTTATAAGGTAAATATTAAATGTTAAAGTATTTATATTAACATTAAATTTGTTTTTAAGAAGACATTTTAAATACAGTAAGGAACAACTGGAAGACAATAGGTATTTAGGATTTTAGGAGCATTAGCACTTTTACGAATTTCAATATTTTTCATTCATTTCAAATTTTTTTTATATGAATTTACATAATTTTGTATGAAATCACATTTTTTAATAAAATGTCAATTGGGGCATATTCTTTTTTGCTTCCTGGTCACATGGTAGTGAAAATTGTAACATCACACCCTTAATTTTCCAATGAAAACCATGCCCCCTTCTTTCCATGAAATTACCACACATCATTTAAGAATGTTCTGGGAAGTGACAGATCAGATCAGTAAGTATAAACAAATGTACCCTAAATTAAACAAATAATTTTCAAATTACTATGATGTTGTGCTACTTTAGAACAATTCTAGCATTAGGTACTAATATTGTTACTACTCTCAAAGCAATTTCTTTCATATAATTTACATATGTAGGACCTAAAACAATAGTGTAAATGAATGATATGCATAACCTTTCTCACATAGCTAAGTAAAGAATTAATGCTGAGTGAAATTTTGAAGAGAAAAATCTCTTCCGCAATAATCAATAAAATAAATAGTAATGCAGCATTAGAGTTCTATAAAACAAAATATATCCACATACATAACTACTAAAACACAATTTCATGCAAGTCTGCAAAGCATAAAAATATTTTGAAGATCAAATTGCTATAACAAATTTAGATATTTCAGATTCAAAAATTAAAATAAATGTTATGTTTGCATACAGAAGAAGAAAGTATATTAGTATTTTATCTTCCCTATTATTATTTATTTCCCTTATATTACATTTTCTGTATTCAAATTATGAGTCGATAATCTGAAAACTACTTGTAGTACTCTATATTGCATACATAATTACTTGTCCAAATTTTATTTTTTTAGAGGACTGCATTCCTTATTCAATAAGAAACATTTATATACAATTTCAAAATAAAATTGAAAATTTGACTTATTGTAATTTTATAAAGGAAAAAAAATCAAAATATTCTAACATAAAAAAAAAAACAAAAAAAAAAAAACTAAAGCAAAAAGCAATTTATATATTAATAATTGTATATCAATCTAGTTTCTGCTATATAACTTATTTACTGTGTTGCTATAGGGATGGGTGATGTACTAAACTGTTGGTCGTACAGTGCAGATGAGATTAATCAGATGCATCTGGGGGGAGGAGGTTGATCTTTGCACAGTTCATTAAAAACAATGCACATGCATACAACCTACCATATTTCATTTTGATATTTTACAATGAAATTTATTCATCAATTAATTTTAATATTCACCATATTTATTGGCTTAAAGAGTGAAGCCAGTCAATGATAGTATTGTTGAATTAGACTCCTTTTACATAGGGTATTTAGAAAATCTCTTTGTATTCCATATAACTTTTATACCACATATTGTAGTGCCATGGAAGTTATGTGTACCTACAAAAAAATAGTTAAATGAATGTGCTTGTAACACCTTTAATAGCAAAATATGGAACTTAAAACTAACTGAAAAACCAACAGAGATAAGCTAAAATGTGCAACTGCAAAATGAAAGAGCAGTGTTAATTACAGAGGATGTTCACACATTTTTAAAATTATTTTATTGCAAAAAATAACAAAACTTAAATAATTTAAAAAAAATTTCTGGCAAAAGCTCATTTTATAAAAGCTATAAATTATTGTTTGCTGTAGTTAAATTTGTCTATTTTAAAAATGGCACATGTAAACAAACTTTGGATTGATGGCTATGTTGTTGCTCTTTCCGAAGAGAAATATTCTTATTGTCATTAAAAAATGCTGTAAAAACTATGGAATTCATATTTATAAATGCAAAATAAGCAATATTATTAATAATAAAAGGAAAGTGTTAAGCATTGATTTTAACTCGTAAAAGAACAACAGAGATAAGCTAAGTTTAACTGGTAAAAGAACAACAAATGAATATTCAAAAAAGGTATGTACATTTACGACTATTTCAAAAATAAAGTAACTTTTTTCAAAGGAAAATCCATGGACTCAAAGAATAATTGCAGTGTCTTTAAATACCTCTGTAGAAACTGTAAACAAAATGAGTAAAGATTTAAATCTTAAGAAAGCTAAACAACATAACATTCACAGCCTTTTGTCTAGGTTTGTGGCTGAGTGCAGAACATGCTGTAAAATTTTCTATGAAAATCATGTAGCTGGTGACAGATGGAAATATATTGTGATAATTGATGAAGCATGGATTTATTTAAATGACTCTAACAATAACAAAAAAAAAAAAAAAAAAGATTGATTAACTATTGCAAAAGAGGAGAAAAAGGCATAAAAACTTGGTTCCAAGAATCAAAAGAAAGTTTCAATAAAAGATTCATGGTTACTGCTGGCTTTTTGTACAACAATAAACTAAAGTTAACAAAAGTAAAAAAAAAGTCAGAATCAATTTAACATCAAGATAATGGTTTAACTCCTTTATTTAAAGATGAAATACTATCATTTATCTAGTGTCTTAATAGAGTAGTACTTCATAAGAATAAAGCTACCAGTCCCACATCAAAATCTACTGCTAAATTTCTTGAAAAAAAAAAAAAAAGACAAAAATTACGGGTATTAAAGCTATGTATTTTGCTTATATTTCTTAAAGTTTCCTGATGTGTCACCAGTGGATTGTTGTGCTTTTGAATTGTTAAAAAGAGAACTTTCTAAATGTGGACCTAAAACAATAGATGGACTATGAAAAACTGTGAGAGGGGTGGAATAAAATACCACTCATAACTAATAAAAGCTTGGAAATCAAGATAGAATGATAGTTAGATAGAATGAATTCAATGTGAATGATAGTCAAGAGAATGGGTTATCAGACAGAGCATTTAAAAAACCAATATTGTTAATTCAAACCTTAATTATATTACTTTAAATTTGTTCTAAAAATGTGTAAACCGCCTCTGTAATACAAAACAATAACACTTACAGAAACGATAAGACATATGAAAGTATTAAACATCTGAAATCAGTGTAACAACACAGATGTAGAGCAAAGGTTGTGCAACATAGGAGCATCTAATTTGCTGGTACACAGTGTTCAAAATGTGCACAATCAGCAACTGTGCCCATCTGGATTCGGGACAGAACTACATCTCAAATAGTATGTAGTATCACAGGGGTTACAGAATGACAGGCCCTGAGAATATACTCGAACCAGTTTTGCACTGCTTAAGCACCGCTCTTTCATTTTGTAATTGGATCTTTTTGCCTATCCCTATTGGTTTCTGAGTTTAGTTAAGTTCCATATTTTTCCACTGGAAGCACAAGTACATTCATTCAACTGTGCATTATCACATTCCTATAGGTACACATTACCTCCATGGTGCCATGACATGGGGGGTTTAAAAGTTATAGGGGGTGTACATACTTTTCCTATATACAAGAAAAAACAATATTTCTGCACGTCTGTGAAACAATTTTGGATCATGAAATTTTAGGAGTGCAGCAAGTGGGCAGTTGAAAGACAATCTTTTAAACAGCTTTACGCATCATCAACAGGCTTAATATTTAGTTCATGTATATTTTTTCAGTTTAAAAGTAAAGCCAGTCAATGATGATAAATATTTAATTTTATTTAGTTCTAAGGCTATTCTATGTAAATTGTTCATAAGCAATATTTTTTTAGGGGTATTAGTCTTTAAAGACATAGTAGTTAGGTTTAGTTAAGTAGTTATACAGTCATTTCATTTTGTTAGGGGAGGTTTAAGTTTTTTATAATAATTATTCTTTGAGGGTTGTATTTAAGAACATTAATCCAGAAATGTGCATAGTTCATGTGTTTCTGAGGATTTTATAAGCATCAACATTGCAGGTAGGTAGATGGAAGGGAATTTTTTTTTACATATAATTTTATATACTTAATATCTAGTAACCTATAATGAATATAATGCTTCATGATATAATTATAATGCACCATAAATAATAATTGACTAGGCATTCATAAAAGTAAATGAAACATCCCTTAACCATACAAAATAAGATGTAACACTAAAAGATTAGTAAATACATGAACTTTATTTCCTTTTCTAGTACCTCAATAGGAAATTAATCTTGAAAACTTAATTATGTACATTATACAGGTTACACATAAAATATATGCATCTTCATCCAAAATAGTTTCAATAATATTTCTATGTAGTTTTTCATACAATCTAAATTAGCAGTTTAGAAACCTATAACATTAATATGATCTGCTTCAACCCATTTATCATTTTTGTCATTTTATACAATGGTTTTAAATATTTGTCATTTTTAGCATAAGTATAAATCCTATCTACTTACATTTCAAAGTTAAAAAAATAACTTTCAAATATAATTGCCCCCATATATTAAAAATGAAAAGCAATTTTTGGATGATACAAAATTGCTATATCTTTCAAACTATGAAAGATAAAATTTTGTATTATAAAAGTCATCATTTGGTTATACATTATATTTTTATCTTTTTTGTCTGCGGCTTATATATATTTTATAAATTTCTGTGACATTTTTAACATCTTTCTTCCGAATTGTAATTTTTCCAACAGAATTTCACCAATCATTTCATATTATAAAGAAACAAATAAAAAGCCCAAACTTTTCCGTGATTTTTAACAGTTAATTGAAGGTTATAAGAATTGTACATTGTTAAAACAAAATTAAAATTATTAATTTATTAAAACATATCATGCATTATAATTAGAAAGTTAAGTATTAATATAATGTGAAAGTGAAGTATGAATTTTCTACTCATAAAACATTTTAAATGAATTACACAAGAATGGAGAGCTTTATTATTACACAGATTAACCTTTATTGGAAAGAAACAACATGTTTATGACTTTTGAGATTTTGTGATAGATGTACCAAAACAAGGGTTGTTTATGTAGTGAGCAAAGGGGTGGACATCCTTTTAGTCAGCTAAAATGTTACAGTCTATTTTAGGATTTACCGACCTATAGTCTGCATATCCTGATTCTCTTTACCAAATTCCAAAATGATGTGCAAAACTACATAACTCACTAGGTTCTTCTAGGATTTTGAGATATAATGCATAAAACTAATACAAACTCTCGGTACATCTGTGTAAAATAAGAATTTTAAGAAGTGTGTGAACAGTAAAAAATCAGAAACTAATGATCTGATAAATTAGAAATAATCATATAAATCTAAAAAGTTGCTTATTTACTCTATAAGAAAGTAGTAAAGCTGTAACAGTTAACTACTTATCTAGTGCTTTTCTTACCTACTTGCTTCTTGAAAAAGAAAAAAATGAACAGAGAATTTAACGAAAAAGACAATATCTAATTTAAAAGCTATTACATATAACCACTTCATTTTTTTGGAGATGGTAATGAAATAGATGGCATAAGAAAAGTAAAAAGATGAAAGAAAAATTCACAATAATAGAAAAGCAAAAAATCTTGTACAAGCAGCACTGTAGTAGCTTTCTCTTAGTTGGCATATTTACAAAAATAGTTTCAACACTTTGGATTAAACAGAAAAATCTTGATTGGATATCCTTTGACATGTAAAGGTCAAGTTTATATGTTCAAACATCTGAAGAAAATCTGATGTCGGTAGCACATGGTTTTATACATAATGTAAATACTTTACTTTTTTTACAGTGAGATAATGATGTAAAAGATTCATGGCACAATATTTTTGGCATTGAATTGTACACTAAAATTTAGTGGTTTTCTTGACAACATGTAAAACTATTTTGAAGTATCAAATTATCTCATATTTATCAGAAATCCAACTTGACAATTAATAACCATAAGCTACTATAGCAAAATTCATATTATAATGCAATTACTTTTTAATTAATATCCCGTGAAATAAATGACAATTGGTGAATTGTTTAGCATCAAAACTATTACAAAAAGTGTCATATTTTGTGAATGGAATGAGCTAGGTCCACAAGATTGATGTTAATAGATTTGTTGCATCACGTTGCATAGGAGAAGTGAATATATTTGACAATATGTACTACTTTTTCAATTTTATGTCAGTTTTTTTTATAAATTTCATTAACAAACGGGCAATATCTCAAGAACCATTTATGCTTGAGTTTTAAGATAAGTGTTATTCATTTTTCTAATAATATATATATATAAAATTATTAATTTTTTAACATTCTTAAATGTTTCGATTTTTTCACAAAATTAAAAAATTTGAAGAGTGTTCCGAATGTTTGATCATATTTAAAATCAATAGGAGATATTCACTAATTATCCTATGTTCCATGTGTTTATGAGATATTATGTTCCTGGGCTCACACAGACAGGCCCTAAAAAACATTTGATTTGAGTTCAGAAATGCTTAAAATATGTAAATCCATTAAAAATAATTTGAATTTTTGACCCCATTATAATACCTTTCATATATCATCCCTTCCCCTTCTTCGATTATTTCCTTTCTTGCAGATGTCGTTTGCGGGCAACAATCAATTATGTTCCTTATTCAGTATTACATAGATGTTTGGCAAAATGTATGAGGTAAAACAAAAGAAAACTTACAAATATCATTTTTTTAATTTTTCTAAAATATAAAATAATGTATTGTCTGTCATGTACATGATATTACACAAAATTCGATTTTAAATAACAATTGGTGATCTAAGTACCAATCTAGTGATTTTATTCATCTACAATTCAGAAACTGCCATCTATATAGTTCTACATTCAAGTTTCATTTGTACATGGCGAAAATAAATTTCTATGTTGTGTTATCATATGGGTCTTGAAATTACACCGGAAAGCAAAAGATCGATTACAGATATTACAATGAAAAGGCTTTTCTCCTGTATGTATTCTCATATGAGCTTTTAAATTAGATCTATGATTAAATCCCCGGGAACAAATTGAACACACAAAAGCCCGCTGTTGAGCATGAGTTTGTTGATGACTCCTCAAATCTGAATAACGATCTGATGCATATGGACATAACGAGCATTGATATCGCTTTAGGTAATCTGTAGCAGGAACTTGAATCCATTCTAAAATTATAAAAAATTAATGCTCAATATTATTTATTTTCATTGCATTTACAATAATTTTACAAAATTATGTATGTAATTGTAACATATAAAGAAATATATAACACCCTTACTTTCTTTTACATGAATTATATGATTCAAAATGTATATATGATTACATTTAATTTCAAATCATGATATCACCTAAAATTCAAATTTGATGGATTTCAACTTTCGGGTATAATAACCTGATTTCAAATTGAATGTCAATATATTTTGCAAGCTAAATAAGTAACTTGGGGCTATTGGTGCTTGAAAGTAAAATATAATTTGACAAAGAGCATATACATCAATGTCAAAAAGAAAATTAAAATTCTAAAATACTTCTGAAAGTTTAGATTCCAGGTTTGACATTTGAACTCAATATATAATATTTAAGCATATTTGGCATTTACCCATACAAAACTTCAAAGAAATAAAACACATTTATAAATATTCATTATTATAAATAAAAAAAAGCTGCATAACAAATAAAATTTGAATATTAATATGCCTCCCATTTACATTAAAATGGGGAAAATTATTACATATAAATAAATCAACTTGGGTAAATCTGGTGATCAGAAAAGGTGACTTCATCACTTTTCAATTTGATGTTTACATATTGACAATGAGGGTTGGTGAGCTTAGCAAACAGAGAGTGGAGCCCCCATAGTTAATAAAATAATTTTAATAAATTTATATGAAGATTTGAAAAGTAAATGAATGAATTAGTTATTGAGTTAAATTGTTGAACTTATTTAACCTTTTAAAATACTGGAATGTACTTTCTCATACATGCATGAAACTTCTAGGAAGCTCCAATGATATAAAAATATTTTACATGAAATTATTTGGAATTAGTTACACTAGCTTATGAAATTTTATAAGACTGCTTTCATAGTGAGCAGCAGTAATGATTGTCTTGTATAATCATATAATCTTACTTAACCATACTAAAAGGTTAAGATAATGACATTTTTAATTTCATTCTAATATAATTTTTAACACCTTTTGTTTATCATTTGAAGAGCAGAGCTAAAGAACATTGCAATATAAATAACCTGATACATGCAATATAAATTTCAAAGCAGATTAACACATTTAGATGCGAAAATAATATAAATTAGAGCTTTTTTATAACCACTAATGAAAATCAATAGGCTTTTTGTTGTTACTGAGTAAAATAAATACCATATTTCATGGGGAGTGCTTGATTCTTTCAAGATGTTCTTTTGATCCTTGCGAAAAAGTGAAATTTTTAATAAATATCTTGAGAATGGTTCTAAGCAATAGTGTCCATTTTTTACTATTTAAAAGTACTTAGAAAGTATTCACTCATTTGTGATAATAAGGAATATATTTATTTTTTAGAATTTTCTATCTTAGATTAAAAACATGCCATACCTCGGAAATAGTTTGTGTTAATGTTCTGTAAATATCATTAAAATATAATAGGATAGATTATTATATAGGACAAAATGACTAGTTTTGTAAAATTTATTAATATTAATTTTTGTTCTAATTTTTGGAAATGAAATATTTGAAAATCTGCAAGTTTTCTTGAGGTTTGACTTTTTTTAAAATCAAGGCTTCTGACATTTGTCAATTCAAACAATTCAACCAAAATTTATTTGATTAACTTAATTTGTTTGAAAGATACATACATAGATAGATACTTATAGAATAATTGAAAAATGGTTGATTGGTATTTAAGGATGTTCAAATCATGGAAATCCATTAAAATATGAAAGTCAAATTTTTGAACCCCATATAATATTTACTTTTATACATTCTATGTACTGTATGAAAATAAAAATGAGCATCTAATTTGTGAATGAATAGCAATCAAATAATTGATGTAAAGTATAATGCAAATAAAAAACATAACTACCAGAGAAATTTTTAACTTGATTACTCTGCTTCTTAGATGAAGTTTTTATAGATTTTAGAACAAATACTTCTAAACTATGGGTATAGAGGTTTAATAATACAGGGTTTCAAAGTAAATTTATCGAAAATGAAGAGAGCTATTTTTTTAATGCAGCTGCATAAGAAAACCCTGTGGTGCTACACAATAAGACAATGTTCGGGGGGTTAACCACCTTTGCATCTTGCTCCTTTCCAGAGATAGAGAAAAAGTTAATTACAAAGTTGTAGAGCATTTCCAAATTAGTATAAAAGTTTTTGTTTGATTTCCAAATGATATTTTTAAAAGCAAACGATTCTAACTGCAAAATTGTCTGGGAACAGCTGTATAGCAATGCTTTAATAAATTTAGTTTGAATGCTAACCGCTTTATTTGATAGACAATTTGTCAGCAAGAATCATCGCAATCGAAGCCAGAAAAACAAACTAATATGAGGTTGGAAGAACATTCCATCTGTAGTCTTATGCTATGTGTTTGCCACTTTGCCCTAATTTTCAGATTTTATGAGCTATGTCTACTATTGGTGCATTTTATCTAATGGGATTAACTTTACACTTAAATACATGAATTAATTATTGGGTCTATTTGGAATCAGTATTGATATATCAATGTTAATACCTTTATAAGGTATATGAGTAAAAACATACAATGAAAAGGACAAATTCTTTAAAGCAATGTATTTTTTCAAAATAGTCTATAAAAATTGAAATACTCAAATGCATTAAGTTCAATCATAACATGGACATGCATTAAAACATACAACATATGAACTAGATTCCCAAGCAATAAGCTCTGAATACAGCAACTACTTTCTGGATGAAAGCTTATTTAAACTCATGAAACTCCTAGCCAGAAAATGTGACTTCTTCAAAATGGATATGTAATTTAAGAAACTATACACTCAAATACAAATAATATCTTTAATTTAATATATAAAAAAAAATGCAAAAGGCTTTTGTTTTAATTCTCATCATGAAGTAAAAATTTTGATAAGTTGCATTTTAGATGTATCAAAATTGTTCAGACATAAACTTGCAGGTTCTTTGATATATATATATATATTATTTTTCTTTCAAGAATGCTAGGAACCACTAGTATAAATGATGATCAACTTTTTGACAGGTATAAGCGTACATTTACGTTTAAATAATGAATGTATATGTACATATAAGCTTGGAACATTATTGAGAAGTGCTGTCATCCTTCAATGTTTGTAATTCTGTTATTCAAAATGGCAAGCTGCAGTAGAAATCATGAAAGCCATTTGATCAAAAAATATTGGAAGGTGATAAATCAGTTGATAGCAATGAAGTTTCACAGAGTGGTTCTGATGATTGTGGATATGAAAATGAAGATGATATTCAACCTCCATGCAAGAAAAATAAACTGTTATCATTGATCCATAATTTTACTAAACATTTTAGTCTTAATTCTTCAAATTTGGATGTTCCTGATAGTACAAACAGAGACCCTACTGAGAGTCACTTTTTCAAAACTGTGTTTACAATTTAGTAAGTGACATTGGTAATCAAATAAATAAATATTACAAATTTGTCACAGCTAACACTGTTTTAAAAAATAAATCTTCCCCCATGGAGCTATGTGGTCAAATCACAACATACCAGTTAAAGGGTTAAGAAATATATAAATTTAGGGTCGGGGAGTATTCATCCTCTTTAATGAAATGTGGTTGAATTTTCAGATATCTTCACCATCCTATCAAACATCATCTTAAGTAATATAGTATATAAAATATTTGAGAAATTTAGAACTTTATCATGAGTAAACTATCTTTTTACAGAATCTATAAATTTATGCTATAATTAGATCATGCTTAGAACTTAGTAGTTGCTGTTTCTTTCCTGTATCATTGCTAACACATATACATATATACAGGGTGTTTGTAAACTATTTTGACAAAATAAGAGGGGTGATAGTACCCATCAAAACGAACAATATTTACTCTGGAATCTAGGGTCGCATTCCACTCCGAGTGTCAGAAAAGCGTAAAATTAAAGTTGAACTTTCAACAGTGAAAATAAGGAGAATTAACATAATCATAAGTTGCACAATCCCATTTATTTACACCAGAGAAAGACTCAAAGTAGATGCTCAAAGTGACGGCCAAGGGTGCAATTTCACAATTTATACCAGCAAATGAACGACTGGTGCACGCTCTTGAAGACACGTGGTGTCGTGTTTATCCGGTTTGCTGCAACAACAATTCCCATGACGAGATTTTCTATGGAGTCCACAGGCATCTCGTACACCAATGATTTTATGTGCCCCCCGAAGAAGAAATCCAGTGGGTTGAGGTTTGGTGAGCATGGAGACCAAGCCACTGGTCCACTACGTCCAATCAGGCAATCAGCTGCAACTGTCGCTGCTGCTTCTTGTCACTGGAAATTTACATACAGTATATGCTTGACGGCGATGTTCTGGAAATATAATACTTCGCAGGCACGACAGCTGTGTTGTCCAAAGTGGCGACTTGTACTTGTTGGACGTGTTTCGAAGTTACTCTTTTCTGAAACTCAGAGTGGCTGACGACCCTAGGATCCATAGTAAATATTGTTCATTTTGATGGGTACTATCACCCCTCTTATTTTGTCAAAACAGTTTACGAATACCTTATATAAATTTATTCAATGATTTACATATTTTGTCATAAAAAAGTCACAAAAATTATATTTTTGTGATTTAAATATTCAATGTATATTTTTATTAGTTTGTAAAATGTCAAAATAGTCTTCTTTCCACCTAATTGCTTTAATATGAGGCATTTAAAAACACATAATTACAAAAATAGAATAACCAAATTATAAATTTTGTATGAAATAAGATTTTCAGATGCCATTCTCAATAATTTTTCAAGTATTTTTCAAGGACCGTCAAGGATCAGGTTTCTTGCATGCTAATTCAATTTCTACTATTTGAATTGAATGTGCTAATTATCTTTTAATAAACAAGTGTAAACAGAGTTTGATTCAGCAAGTGGCTTTATTCTGAATGATTTATTTAAAGTGAACAATGTAAGACCTTTATATAAAAATCACTCTAAGCTGCTGTTGGCATCAGTCTGAAAAATAAATACTTTGTTAGTTTAACAGTATACAAGGGTGATTAACAGTATCAACCAATTTTGGAGACAAATAACTTTTTGAAGAAAGATGTTTTTTGCCTCTAAAATCATTCAATACTTTTTATTAACCATATGTGCTGTTAAACTAACAATTATTTTTGGGGAATGTAAACCAGCATTTTACATGATATAGTAATGGTACAGGGCATATCTTTCACTTAAAGTAGCAAAAAAACTTTAGCTGTATGCTTGGCTAGTTTGGAAGATAGTGCTAGAGATTGAAAGCAGATTGTTTTGCAATCTCAGCTGGGTGATCAAAGTCTAAAATAAAATGGAACATCATATTAAAAGTTTGAAATGAAAATATAATAAAAAGGCAAAGATTTGAAGGAATTTTGTAAAATTAAAAACTTTCAAAACTGAAATAAAAAACCCTTTCAAGGACTGTAAGAACTTTGTAAAAATAACTAGATTGATATTGCAGTCTCGGTTTGTCCAAATGCTAACTTTTAATTTAATTGGATATATTAATTTTATTTACATACTGTTTTTATTACTTTTAAGAAAAATGAATGGACAGTGGTGATAGCATTTTATAGGCACTTTTAAGTGTCAAACAAATGTGAGAACTGTTACATGTGACACATTATGGTTTCAGTCAAAATATCATCATTTTTCTACTTTTCGTTTTCTACCACCATCTCTTGTTTGAGTGTAAAATTATAATACAAGTACATACTATATTAAAGGTAATTTTATTGATTGTAAAATTCAAAAATAGAAAACAAAAATGGTTCTACAATTATAACACGATCTTAAATATACAACAACACTAAAACTTAATTAAAAAAAAGTAACCTGTAAAATTAAGTAATTTATATAAATTTTCTAATATATAATATTTTACAGTTTAAGCAATTAGTAAAAAACAAAACAGAAATTGGCAAAAATACATTTGTAAAATTAAGATCATAATGTTTAGTAGTCAATCAAATGCGATTTTTAAATTTTATATATTTTCAAATGTTTATTTACTCAGTTTTCATTGTGTTTACATAATATTTTTTTTAATAATCTTTTTTTTTTACACAAAAACACAAGAATTCCTTTTTTTCTGCAGGGAAACAAAAAATGTGCAAATAATATTAGAAACATGAATACACCATAGTTTAAAAGCTAAGTTTGGGTAATTTTAAATAAATCTCTATTTCCTCTATAGAGAATAAAGAGTGAATTTTTTAACTAATTTTTAATTTTTGTAGAAATGGCGATTTCAAAACACAGCTGACTCAATGCACTTTAGTAAGTATTGTAAATTTTCTTAACTCTGTAAACATGAAAATAATAAACTTTTTTTTTTTTTTGCATTTTAAATGATATAAAATTTATTCCCGTAGCATTTCTTATCCCACAAAGCAAGGCTTTCTACAAGATTTTTTTTTTAATAAATGTAATTCATGTGTGTTTAGGCAGTAAGATGTAAAACTTTTAAGAATGATTTAATCTCAAATGTATATAATTTTGAAATTCTCATGGGCATATTGTGGTTTACCAGGAGTTTTGGGTTCACTGCATCATGTGTAGTGTAATCACCTGCATACGCTTTATCACACACAGCTAACTCAGACCAGCAGTAGTACATAAATTATATACAGTCGACTCTCATTAATCCACAACCTTATAGTCTGCAAGCACCTATAATCCGCAGTATATTTTGGATGTAAACAGTTAAGTTTACAATAAATTACAACAGTGGATTAAATTTCACAAAAGTTAATTCTGATACCGATTCTGGTGATAAAGGAGAAAAAGTTACTTTTGAGCAGGGTTTAGCTTTGGGATATGAGTACCTTGACTTTATCAGAAACAGAGTTTTATTACAGAGCAAGAAATAATGACTGTTCATAGACTATAAGAAAAAATATTAAAACAAAAATAAAAAATTCTTAAATGATAATTAAATTTATGTTTGAAAATTTTAAAATAAGAAGCAGAATTTATAAAATTAGCTAATTTTGCTTTAAATGTATTGTAGAGTGAATTTTAATTAAATAACCCAGGATGTACCAATGTCTCATTTTTACACATTAATCTATGCAGCAATGACCTATAATCTGCAAAATTCTATAATTCACACAATCTCTGACCCAAGCTGTATGGATTAGTCTACTGTATATATATATATATATATATATAAATATAAAATTGTAAATCCAATGTTAGAATGTAAGTAGTAACTCATAATACACTATCCCAAAATTTTCTACAAAATACAAAGAAATAAAAGAAATTCAACAATAAAGAGGAAATTATAAAGCGTAATGCAGGTCATAAAGACAAAGACAATCAACAAATTTCAAAGGTAAGGAATGAAAATAGGAAAACTAAAAAATCAAGCAAAAAAGCTTGCACGTGGAAGAGCTTTAGGCTTAAGATAAGTTCATTTCGAAAAAATTCTTGTCAAGTCCATATATCCCTTCGAAATGAACACAAAAATGCTTGTTTCTGAAACACAAGATAGATTTTATCTATAAACTTGTGTTATATGGACGACAAGCATATATATTGGAAAAATAAAGGAAACATAAATATCTTAAATTACAGTTCATTAGTATATATATATATATATATATATATATTGTGCTTGGGTGTGTTTTTTTATTGCTTGGGTGTGTATTTTTAACAATATTTATATATATATATATATATATATATATATATATATAAATAAACTGAAACTGAAGCAAATAAATAAATAAAACTTTGCAAAGTACAGCACTTAATTGATAAAATATACCAACCTGTTATGAAGGTAAAAACCTCCTTTTTTAGGATGATAAGATAAAGTAACTACCCCAGTCAGACAAAGAAATTATATTGCTAGAAAGTTTTAGCAGTCCCAGGTTATGGCATTGTCAAGGGAAAAAATATTTAATTTAACAAAAAGAAATCATGGGGTTATCTTTCATTTCTAAATCAAAGTGATTAACCACTTAAGCCATAAAAAATGAACACACTCAAATAAGTTGTAAATCAGTGAGGGACTGAGACTTTTAACATCCCAAGGTTAAATATAGTGTCAAACAGGTATCAAATGTCTGATTGAAATGCCATGCAAGAAGCTCTTCACTACTGAAGCAAGAAGGTACCAATCAAAATAGTGTAAATATAGATGAAGAAAGATAAATGGCATGGAAATAAAATGAGAATTATACTGCATTATAATTTGAAATTAAAATATAAAATTATAATACAAAGTTAATATGACTATGAACATGAAACATTAATGAGTAAAATACCATACAAATTTGTAGTGACATAAATGAAACGATTGGTTTTGAAAGCTGAATGAGCTATATTGAATAACTAGTGGTTTATTTAAATGTAGTTATTAGAGAATGGTATTTGGTGTTAAGACTATCTGGTGCTGGTTTAATACCACATTTAACTTTTAGACATGAAAAGTCACAGACACTCCTTGACTTACATCTGGATCGAGTGCATTTGATCATTTCGACTTGGGTGGTATGGTAATACACTTTGATTTGGGAATGAAAGCTAGCTCCTTCACATATATTTTGGTTCAATTTATATTTTTTCAGTAGGCAACCCATAATCCCCGGGACATGTGCAAAACTCTTTAGTGACAAAAACCTCTCTTTCTTTGACTGAGGTGATTGCTTTGTTTTACTATCTTGAAGAAGGAGGCTTTTTCTTCCAAAACAGAATAATATCTTTTATCAATTAAGTATTGTACTTAAAGAAGTTATAAATGAATGTACTTAATGAAGTTTATTTTTCTAGCAGTAGTATGTTTCTACAACACATTTTTATAATCATTTTGATAAAATTTTGCATTCTTTAATATGCCACAATCAATTTTATCCCTAAATACAACATTTTGTCAACATATACTGAATGTTTTAGAAAGCTTTGAAAACCAGTTACTTAGAAAAAATTGCAACACTACTTGTGAAATGTAAAGATATTTGTAATTTGTTTCCATATTAAGTCAATAACTATATCATAAGGAATTCAAGCATCTTAACATTTCACATGTTAATAGCATAATCAATTAAAAGATTGAGAATGTCAAAATATTTTAATTATAACAATTTGCACAAATTTTCTTGCTTGATTTTCTAAAAACTATGCGTCAAGGAGTTGCAGTACAATTGTTTATATCAGGGGGGATTTTTATCAAACAATTTTTCAAAAAATATTCACTTAATTACCTTAGAAAAATGCTTCATTTTAAGATTATCTTGAAAACTAATTGCAAATTATATTCTGATAAAAGCAAATAAAATAAAATACAAAATAAACAATACAAATATACAAGATTTTCAATCATATAAATTCAATTTTACAAATGAAAAAAAAAATATATATATAATGAAATTGAATTGATAAAATCAATTCAGAACATTTTGAGTTATAAAATATATTTAACAACAATTTTCGTTAAAAGTCACACAAAAATTTAAAAAATACCACTAGAACATTTAGATGCATGCTTGAACCAACTGATTTTAGAAGAAAAACTTCGTTGACACACATTGCATATGAAGGGCTTCTCACCAGTATGCAATCGCATATGAACCATCAGATTGGATTTATGATTAAACCTTTTGGAACAAACACTACAACCAAAAGGCCTTTCTTGAGTGTGAATAAGATTATGCCTTTTGAAATGGCCAGAATTATTTGTACCATAGGAACAAAGTCCACAGTGAAATTTTTTGGATATGTAATTCCTCTGTCCAGAAAAACTACCTGAAAACAGTTCAACATTTAATGTGGTCATGATTTTAGATATATAAATTTGAGAAATTGCATTTCAAAAGTTATTTCAATAGCACAAATTAAAAAATATATATCTGAAAATTATGAATTAATACAAACATAATAATACAACATAAATATTTGGAAATTAATACAAACTAAATACATTTCCTTCATTAATTTCAAGTATTATACATATATGTAATCATTTAACAAATCGATTTGACACATAATAGATCCCCCGGCCATCCAAAGAGTTACCTTACACCTTTCTGGTAGGTCGGATGGTCTGGGTCTCAACACAATAGATCCCATACTTTTCTTCTATAATGAACAGAATAAAGATTTGTATACCAGTCATTCCATGTCAAATCAACACAACCCCCAATCCGATGGATAAAGATTTTTTTTTAAACTTGCTTATTTTGTTGTTCACTCATGTATATGACACTATTCAATATTTTAGCCCCCAATTTTATCAGTATTTTATGTATAAAAATTTCAAATTTGAAAATCTGGTAATTTTTCATAATTCTTGGTATATTTGAACATCTGTATATTTTGACCTAATCTACAAATTGCAATGAAACAAGGCTTATTTTTTAGCTTAAGACACCATTTCTCTTGTAATATGTCACATGACCCTGAAAATTATATTTTTCATTTCAAGGTCACTTGATTTGACTTTTGATATTAAACTGCAAAAAAGAAATGTATTTTTGGATAAAAAAAACAAAAAAAAACCCTGCTTTGTAGATATGCTATTTACCTCTATTATACAAAATTTTCAAGTTAGGTAAACCAGGGAAATATATAAGCAGCTATTTGAAAAATGTTGTAAACCCAGACAATAATTAATCGATTACACTATTTTTAAGAAATAAACATCTTTCTTAACAAGTTATAAACATTTTTTAAAGTGCATATCATCTTAGGAATTTTATTTTGCTGAATTTTAAGATTGAAAGAGAATGCAGATATCATTAGTCATAATGGATTTTTTAAGTAAACTTACTAATACCGCTATTTTGTGTGTATACATGGTCTCATATAAAAAATAATGTATTTCAGTGATATTATACTCTAGAGTAGAAAAAAGAATAAAAATTGGAATAAAATCTTCAATTTTATTTTTAGAATTTGCATAGTCCTCTAATAGTGTAAATTCTACAAACATGACCTTCAGCTGTGCTGTATGTTCTGAGATCATAAATTGTTTAGTCTAGAAAAGGCTTTGTGCTTCCATTGGATGAGTGGATAAAGAATGTGCATATAAGTATAATTTAACCTTTAGTTTCTGTATTTTCAAATTTCTGTTATTTTACTACTATATTAAAGAAATATAAAATACAATTCTTTAAGATATATAATAATTTTTGATCATGCTTGAGAGATTATACTTAGATGTTATTAAAAAGTAGAAATACGTTTTAATCTTTAATGAACACTAAATTTGAATAATTCAACAATCAATACTTTAAAAATGTCATGCTAAATTCATTAACAAAAAAATATTTTATCCGCAGTGTGGTAAGTGTTTTCTAAGTTAAATTTGGTCAGACTTACTGAACTTCATGATCTCAAGAGTTTGCGAGTACAACATTCCAGGTAAGAAAAGACTACAACCAGTAAAACATATAACAACTTGTCAAAAGATACTTCAGTTTTATTAATTCAGAATAGATTTATACCTTACTAAATATAAATTTAATAAATTGTACATCAGAAAAATAAATTAATAAAAAAAATATTCTATTTAAGTTTATAATGAAAATGAGTTTAAACAATGATAACAACTTTAATGAAACTAGAGTAAAACAACATAAAAAATGTAATGAAAAATAGTTATTAAAAAAAATTCTACATAACGTTCTTACCAACAGTAACAAAAATCCAAAATCCAAGAAATTTTGGATCAAGATTTATGAGTAATTCGTGCATGTAAGTAAATGTTCTTTAAAATGGACTAAATTATTTATTGTATAACAAAATCCACACTAAAATTGTTTGGAAGTCATCTGCTCAGAAGAATTTTCTGAAAACATAACAAATTTCAAGCTGGAAATAATTTAAACTGCATCAATTTGACAGTAATAATAAAGTATAAAATATAAAAGCTATTTTATAATAAAATGTATGGTTACTTTTATAACATATTTCACCTTCGTTTCAAAAGTGATACAACATGAGAAGAAAAAAAAAATGATCAGAAGTTGAAGAAAGCTATTTCAGAGGCAAATACATTTTTAAATGTCAAAACAATGATTATTAATTGATAACAGTGAGAAAATAATATGATTAGTTGACCAACAATTTCTTTTATTTTTGGTGGACCAATTATAAAACTAAATCAATACACCTCCATTGGTTGATAAATTAATGTTTACTTAACTTCACCATAGCAACAACTTAAAAGTTACAAATTTTGAAACTTTATTTTTGGAGCATGGGTACAATAAGTATTCATCAATTATGAAGAAATTAATTCATAAAAAAAAAAAATCTGCAAATGTATGCAATTTTCTAACAAACTATAAAAATTGTTATCATATTGAATGAGTTTATAATTCACTTAAAACATCATTGATTGGTTTCAGAAAGATTAAATACCCCAGATTTAGCTTATGTTATATTATTTTATCCATGAGTCCAATATATTTAGAAATATGTTTTAAGGGAGAGGAGGAGGCTAGTAATATTGGGAAGAACTGATCATTAGAAGTCAATTAAGGGATCATGATAAGCCCATTTAGAGATCCTAATAATAACATAGCTCTATTTAATTTCTAAAAGAAACATTGCAATTAAATTTGTTAAAATTTCTGACATAATAAAATTATAATCACTACTGCTAATAATTTTTTGAAGCTAGTAGTCTTTTGAAATACTATAAGTTTCAGGCAGTAAAGTTGTTTTTTAATATCTTGCACATTTAAGCTACATTAAGAAAAAACAAATTAAGAGTTCTTGCATTGAACTAAATCTTCTCATAATAAATTGATTCTACCTTACTCTCTAATGCATGATTTTTTTTTTAACTAACAGCATGGAAATTAAAAGATTTAATATAATTACAGCCATCTAATTTTGAGTAAAGAAATCTATTGTTAATAGATGCTGCCAGAAAGGGAACAATTCAGAAAAAAAAAAGAGTCACTACCCAGGGCCATTTTAAGACATTCATAGGCCCTAGGTACTTTTATTTCTACACTGTAAATACAAGTATCTGCAAAATATATTAAACATTCCTTACCTTTTGAACATTTTGCTATATGGTAAGGTGAACTGTATATATATATATTAGGAATAATACTTCCAGATATCAGCATCCCTTGACTGGTTTCTCTCTATTTAGCACTCTTCAGCATGTAATATCTGACAACTTCTATGGCAGTAAGAAAATTTTCAGTGTGAATCTCTATGGTGACCTATGAAGTCAGTCATATGAGGTTATTTCATGCTGAACAGTGATAAAAAGTGCAAAATTGATCAACAAATGTTGGAAACTGCAATGGGAGCTTGATTTCTGCTTCTGGGATAACTTTATTGGTCATGATCAATTAAAGACATTACACAAAATTTTAGCACAAAAAGTTCATAAAGAGCTTAAGAAAAAGGAACCCAATATATGGATGTAATGCTACTTGATCATATATTAGTTGTTTCGTCTAGTTTGATTTTTGAATTATTTTTAATACAGTCGCAACTAAAAAGAATCTGCAGGATTATTGTATGTTTATATCAAATGAGCTAAATTTGATCACATATTTTGTCATATAAAAAATAAGATATAGCTGACCTTCATAATGAATGAATGATGTGACACATGTCGATCACTATTATAAACCTTTTAAACACTAGTAAATTTCATTTTACAGTACCTGAAGTGACTCATCTAATTATTTTTTCAGATCTTTTTAAAGATCTTAGGCACTGAACTTTTTTTATATGGTTTTGATTCAAGAAGTATTTAGGTCTAGAAACATTTATAATTTAAACTTATAAATTAATGTAAATTTGCCAGCAGATCAAGTGATTTCACATGCATATTCAAGTTTCCTATTGATGTTCTTTGTGAATTTTAATAGCTGAAATTTTGCACCTGATTATTAATTGAAGATCACATATGGCCAAAAATGTTAAACAATTAAAAATATCAAATAGTAAGTATTTTGAAATGTCGAACCTACAATCATATTGTCAGTTAGGAATCAGCAAATAATTTTTTTTATATAAATTTTTTATTGAATTATTTATTAAAGTGTATTTCTGCAGCAGAGAGTAAAATAAAATCAACTATGCATAAAGAATGCAAATTTAAAGATTTTTTTTTTTTACTTCTTAAAGAAATATTATCAATTTTTCCCAGATTGAAATCTCAACAATATTAAGAAAAATCAATGCTGTTATTTTAAGTTAGTTTTTGGAGGTGATGAATAAAGTGGTAGAAAAACTTTTAAGTTATTTAAAATATTAAAAATGTATAAATATTTCATGTGCTAACAATTTTGTACAAATTTTTTTAAAAGTATTTGCCACATTAATAATGAAAAAAAAGTAAGACTTATTGAAAAACATGTTTGAGTTATGATAAGTTATGATACACAAAATAAAACTAATACAACTGCTCAATTCCTACTAAGAACAGCCCCAAAAGAAAATTTTTGATAATAAGCAGTACAATACAAAAATGAATCATAACTGGTTTTGGAAGGAATGAAATAATGAAACAAGCATCTTATATATCAAGAAATGAAATAGCAGTTATTATTAACAGAGGTAAACAGATTGTTTAGGCATCAGTTTGCTTTAGTTCATCACTTCAAAAATAGATAAATACAAATTTATTAATACTGTGCATTATTAGTTTGTTTTCCACATCAAAGATATTTTAAACATAATGAACTTGCAAAAAAAAGTACTGACAATATATATGTATTTTAAACATAATGAACTAGTAAAAAAAATTATTATTGAAAATAAATATATATTTTAAATATTTAGAATAGGGATTGTAATCCTGGAGATTCTGCCTGAAAAACTGATATTGAAATATAAGGATTACAACTTTAAAAATCCTAAGATTTTAAGATATACCTTAATTATTTTGATTTATGAAATAAAGTTTTGCTAATTTTGCAAGTTTTTAAACTGTTACAAGAAGTGGTGCCACCCATTAAATGGAGCAAGACTGCTAATGCTTCAATATAGAATTTAAAATTTCAAAAATATGTGCACATTGTATAATAGTACACAACACAATTTAGAATACTCATAATTCTGAATAGATATTTTAATGTACAATTAAATTAAATATTTAATTTTAGTATTACATAATATTTTTCTTTTCTATTTTGTGTAAATTAATGCAGGGGATTTAAAATAAGACTTTTAATGCTAAAAATTAATGCATGTTGTAATATATATCGGCAAACCCTGAGTTGCAATGCAACAACTTGTGACATTTTTCATTTACACTTTCAATTACAACTATACTGCGATATGAGATACTCGCTTTATAGTTACAACATCTTAAAGACCAATAACAGTATGCCTTTAAAGTCAGGGTATCATTATAATAACTTTGTACAATTTACATCTGACAGCCCTAATAAGCTTTATATTAGTTTTAAATGTATTATTTTTATAAATTATGCCTGTGCGCTGATTTCAGTGTAGTATGTGCAAAGATATGGGAGAAAAAAAATTCTTTGTTTCTAGCTAAGACAGTTTTCAAATTACAACAGTCTGGAAGCTAACATGTCTTCTTAAACATGGGGTAAGCCTGTAATTTTGAGACACATTCAATTAAAAAAAAAGCAATTGTATTAATACTTGAAAATAATTTTTCCATATATCAATAAAGCTATTTTACAGATAACATGGCACTGAAAGATTATTTCTACTCAACTATAGAATGCAAAATTCTGTAAAACAGATGTCTTGCTTTAAAGCAAACACTAATAAAGCAAATTCTACCATTAAAGTGAATTTTGCCACTGCCCTGGCAAAACACCATTGTTACAATATTAATTTTCATATAATAAAGAGAACAACAATTTTACCAGAATTTATTAAACCGAAATGTAAATAACCACCACAACCCCCACAAAACTGATCCCATTTCTAATAATGATTCCCTTTTACACTTTTCGACATGAACAATAAAAAGTGGCAATAAATGTTCCATTTTGAGTAGAATAGATTTTTTCCTAGTAAACGAAGATGGTGGAGTAAAATTGGAGTTTTTGCTACCCAATGTTACCAGTTTCATTTTGCCTATGGATTAGAACGTTATAGCAACCTTCAAGTGTCATAGAAGAAATTTCTTGCAAAGAATAATTCTAAACATCGATAATGACAAAAATTCATGAAGTAGATTTGTTAAAAGCAATTTATCTATCAACAGCTTTATGGGATGCAGACCATTCCCATGTCATTGCAAATTGCTTTTGTTATGTGGGTTTCATCCATATTGAAGAGTCATCAACTTTTCCAAACAATTTTTGACAGAAAAAAAAATCATGGATTTTTTTAGCTGTTTTGTTTAACCTCCATGATATACTGCTACACACCTAATAAATGATGAGTACTATCTTCTTTTTATTTAATTTCATTCAGTAAATTAATTCAAGGTAATATAAGAGATTTTAATCACCTATTAGTCTTTAAACTCTTTAAATTATACAATTTTAACCTTGAACCCAATGAAAATCATGAATATGAATTGTTGGTAAAACAAGCTACCACTATTACTGTGTTCCCCTAGCGATTCTTATTAATATGAGTTGACTGCATTATAAAAATCACATTGTAATTGTGAAGGAATCTTAATTCTTAAAAATCCGTCCACTGATTTTTTTTTATGAAGTTTTTGTCATTCTTTGCATCTTTTCTACCAATAAATTTTTTTTTGCCTTCAATTCCTTTTCTACCAATCCAAGATCACAATCCCCAATTAAAAAAAAAATAAAATAATAATAATAATAATAAACAAACTATGAAAGTTTATGAAAACATAATAAAATTTTCTAAAAGTAAAGTTTTTTAAGACAGTAAAATAATATGAATACAAATATTTTAATAAATGCCTATGACAATAAAACCTAGTTTCATAATTTTTGCAACAATTCATTTGAAACTAAAAAATTACTGATACCAACATTTAGAAGCATGTTGCAGTAAACTTGCTCTAGAAGAAAAACTTCTCTGACACATGTCACACATGTAAGGTTTTTGACCAGTATGCAAGCGTTCATGAGTAACTAGATTAGCTTTTTGATTAAACCTTTTAGAACATACATGACAAGCATACGGTTTCTCTTGAGTGTGAATAAGACTATGTCTTTTTAAATGGCCAGAATTATCTGTACTATATGAACAGTGTCCACAGAGAAATTTTCTAGACGTATTACTCCTCTGTCCAGAAAAAAAACCTAAAACAGTGCAAAATTAATTTAATTTAACAGTTTTAATTGCATAATAAAAATAAATTATGGTACTGTTTATACTTTTGCCACTCATATCAATGCAAAACATTCTGCTAATGACAAAATGCTATTGTATTTGTATATTATGTATATTATATTAAAATGTTTTGGATACACTGCATTTAAATAGGATTTACAAGTGCAAAAAATCCTCATTCTTTGCTCTTCAACAGCCTATGTAAAATGATCACTACATTAATAATTTTAAATTCTACTGACTTACTGGACTCTACGACATAACAGTAATGCAATCCTGATCCTCAACTGTTCTACACTGTTAAGAGGAAGTCATTTAAATGTATGATGCAGTAGTGTTGCCAAGGAGGGTGGTGTCACCCCACCTCCTAGGAAGCCACCAGAACCCATTGAATTGCTGTTTGGGGAAATGGGAAACACAATATTTGGTTACCCCCTTCCCTCTTACAAAAAAAAAAAAAAATTCTGGCAATGTTACTGAATATGTGCATTTACTTTCTATAAAAAAATTAAAATTTGTTTCCCTTTTAAAGATTTAATTTTATAATGTATATGTCTACCTTTAAATAATTAAAAAAAAATGTAATTACACATGAATAATCTAAATATTCTTTGCTCTAAATTATGCAACAAAAATAATAGTAAAACAAGATAGTAAATCAAATGTTTGAAATTTAGAAATGAAGCACGAGGTTCCATTTGACTTTTTCATACATTCATATTTCAGACTGTTTAGGTTTACTTGTAATGATCAGTATCAAAATACAAGAAATTGTATTTTTTATAAGCTTTTGTTCAGTTATTCAATTAAAAAATTGTGCAATTATTAAAAATATTCTTTTATGTTGGCAACAGGTGTGTTGTGCCTATGCATTGTATTAGGTTGATTTGTGTCAATAAACACACTTGTAATATCCTTTACAGCTATAGTGTAATTAAAATTATCATTTTTATGCTGAGACAAAGTGCCTTCATTGTAGTAGGAATTATAATTTCCTATATAGGAAATAATGGCATGAAAATTTTTGAATAATTTGTTTTTATCATACAAATTGCATAAAATTCTATTGAGTTTTAGTTTTTTATGAAAGGCATCCAGGCATCCACACATACAATTTAATGCCAGTGTGTGCATTTGTTCTTGAGCTATGTTCATGATGCACACAGATGACATCTTTTAAGTGTTCATGAGGTCTTAAAAACAAGCTTTTCTGTCAAATTCTTGAATTTAAAAACTTTTTGGAAAACAATACTTTATGCAACAGTACTTTATATAATAGTATGAGAAAGTAAATATAAGAGTCTTCCTTCTTTTGCGTGCACTAGTAGATAGTCCAAAATCCTACAGAAGTAACATGATGTATAAATGGCTGTTAAGAGACTAAGAACAAAAGAATTTTTCACACTTTTCAAGGTTGTGACATTTAGTTTATTAGCAATATTGTTGGCATCAAGAATGAGTGGTGTGGTTATAACACTTAAGTACTGAAATTATAAAACATAGTAGTACCGAATAATTAAAAAATATACTAGTACTGAAATCATAAAACATATTAGTACTGAAATAAGATATATTTGTATTGAAATTATAGAACAAAACCATATTTACAATATATAAGTGAAGCTGTTCAATAACATACACACACAGGAAATAAAAAAATCATGGAAATATTTCTAAGAAATGTATATGGATGATAATATGTTTTATGTGCATTGGGAAATTGAATAATTTCCATTATTAGGAAAGATTTGTTATTTAGCTATTTGCTATTTTGTCTGTTATGAAAAGTTTCATTGTGCAAATATTCTTTAGAAAATTTTACAAATTATACATATAAATAAATTAAACAAATACAAAAAATATTTCCAAATGTATAGTATTTTCTTTGTATCTTTAGGGTCTAATTTATAATTATGCAAGATCATGTTATAAACAGTTGTTGGTTACCAGACAGAGTTGGTAATGCCTGTCAAAATTAATGCTGGGAGGGAAGTGTTACTAGTATAAATGGCATTTTTTATTAACAAAATTAATCCTGGATGATATTGATTACTGCAGATTAAGAAATTAAACTTTTCCTAGATTTTTATAGCCTTGTAGAAATTCTTTATCCATGTTATGTTCTTACTAATCAAAATTTCCCAATTAGTAGTGGTCAAACACTTTACTAATTATATATTAGTTATAAAAATTAATTAGCATGTAAATGAATAAATAAAATAGAGAAACAAGGTTTTACATTCAATTATTCCAGATAAGTTCATATTTTGTGCAGGTGGGTTGATTCTTTTATTTATTGAACATTAAACAGTGACTTTCCTAAAGTAAAGCATTTTTATAAACAAAATGACATTTTTAGTTAATACTTTATAGGTTCAAAAATTAAAAATGAGATAACTAACCTGTTAAATATATTTATTTTATAAAAATTTTGGAATAATAAAAATAAATAAATAAAATATAATTATGAATCCATTTCACAGTTATTTAATAAAACAGAAAAAAATTCTATTGTAATGGAAATAGCTTATAGTAATTGTTTGAAAACATTAAAAGATTTTAATCTTTTTGGATGAAGCTAGCTTCCCTTTTACCACAAATAAGTTCTACTGTAGCAATAAGTTTGAAGGAGCTGAAAAATTTTCTTACCATTTTCTTAAACTAGAAAATTCAACGGTTTTTGTTTAATACTCTAAATGCAAATTACAATATATAAAATTTTCTTTGGCAAACCTTAATTGTTTTTATGTGTTTTCTCAGTTTTGTTAAGGTGTAAGGAGTTTAGAAATAAAATAGCTGAATATCCTTTGAAAATCAAGGGTTTCACAATAAGCATGCCACAATAATGTAAATTTTTGACTAATTCAAGTTTTCCAGTGTGTCATATAGAACTGTTAACTCACATAGTAAATTTCAAGTTACTATCTCAATTAAAAGTGGGAATTTCTTATTTATCGAACAGTTTGGTTATGTCACCCCTAAATTACCAAATTTTGAAACACAAGAATTTCTTTTTTTCCTTCATCATAGAACCTATCCTGTTACCAAAGTTTCTATCTCACTGCTATTTGATTTTTCTAAACAGTCCACATTTTGAACATCTTGTCTGGAGTACCTCCCTTAAATTTAAGTTCTAGAATAATTTGATTTTTCCAGTGGATTCCATAAAAATGCTAACTCATTCACCAAATTTCAAGCCTCTACAAATTTAAAAAATGGCATTTCTGACTTATTCCAAAAATTGAACATATTAGTGTGCGGCACCTTAAAATAATGAATATTGGAAAATGTGAAATTGTTCCCTTTTTCACATTGAACGGTCTGGGCGCGGTAACCAAGTGGTTAGCACGTGGGAATTGCACTCTGTAGGCCCGGGTTCGATTCCCTCTGCTGCCAATACTGGAGCCGTGCTCATGCAGAGCACGATCACGTTAAACATGTGGGTCCGTAAGTTCTCCCGAAAAAGGTTGGTGGTAGAGGAAGGAGGGTACGGTCCCTGTGGATACCTCCCCCACTGGGTTCCGGTCTAAATTGGGTGTCTCTTCCCGGCCATCCAAACAGTTACCTTATACCTTCCTGGCAGGTCGGACGGTTTGGGTCCCAACAACAACATTGAACAATCTACCCTTGTTCCAATTTTTAATTCTCTATTTCATTGCAAATTGTTTTTTTTTTTTATCATTTTACATTTTGAACATCTTACTGTACCCTCTCAAGTGAATATTTTTGAAAAAGCCTATTCTTTCCAAGGGGTTTTATTAAACAACTGATGCATGTGCCAAATTCCAAGTCACTATTTCATTTTAAAGGCAATTCTCATTTATTCGCAAATGGAATATTTTAGCGTGTGGCAGTCCTGAAGTAAATACTGGAAAACTGAAATTGTACAATTTCTTTCAAACTATTTATCAGTATTTACAAATTTATCAGTATAGTATACAAAATTTACAATCTCTATCTTAAAGCAAAGTTTGATTATTCTTATCCTTCTATCTTTATGAATGTTTTGGAAAAATTAAATTTTTTTCATTGGGTTTTATAAAACGATTGATCCATGCTGTGTACCAAATTGAAAGTGTCTATCTCACTTAAAACAATGTGCTTTTTATTTATTCAGTGAATCGAAGATTTTGATGTGCGGTACCCCTGAAGTAGCAAATACTGGAAAATTGAAATTATACACTTTTTTAGTTTTAAACTTTCTATCCATACACTAAATTCAGTCTCTATCTCATCATGGCACATTTTTATTATCATTCCGCCTGTCAATCATTTTGGTGTGGATTCCCTCCTCTAAGGACCATTTTTTAAATATATGATTTTTCCTAGTGGTTTACATTTTGGTGTGGATCCCCTCCTCTAATGAACATTTTTTAAACATATGATTTTTCCCAGTGGTTTTATCGAACAATTGACCAGTGTATCAAATTGCAAGTCTCTATCCATTTCGGAAGCACCTAAAAAAAGCATGGCAAATAGATGGACACTTGGTAATTTATATAAATTGAAAATCTGTCTGTATGTGTGTTTGTCTCATCATTACCGGAGATCTGCAACATTTGCACCGAATTTCATGAAATTTTGTGGGTAGCCCCACTTAAAATATAGTTTATGTTTCGAGTTTCTAGGACTAGGGGCAATTGATATATTGATAAAAATAAATTTCCCATAGACATAGCATTATGCAAACAATATTTTTTTAGTAAATTTATTTGAAAAAAAAAAAAAAGAAATATGTTGCTAAGCAACAGAAATAAAACCAATGAGTTTATACAGTAGATTATTTTTATTAAATCTTTTTAAATTTAAATAATTGAGAAATGTATATAAAAATATATCAGTTGATGTCAAGATGGAAATGCTGTGATAATATTTTAGGTCACTAAGGAATCAATTTGCATAAATATCGGCCCAAATCAAGGTTACACATAAAATAACTAAAAAACTAATTAAAAATAAAAACAAAATAATGCCGAAGTGCACCTTTCTACCAAACTTCATGGTCGTATGATGCTTTGATTCTCCACTACAGACTGAACACAAACACAGAGACATCTATTTTTATTAAGTAAGATTCACCGTAAATTGTGAATGTTAAGTTTCTTTATATTATATATTCCTTACGCTGCTAGTCAGTATATACAGATGCTCATATTTCATGAGTTTTACAACTTTTAAGATTCAATATAAGTTGAAGCTTCATTACATTTTAAATAACATTTCAAAAATTATTTTTATTAGTAACAAAGAAGCAATTTTAGTGATGGAAGCATTTAAAGCTAATTTCGGAGCAGTTTTTATGAAAATTATTATTTTGAACAAATTATTAGATATTTGGAGCAGTGAAAATGCTTATTTTAAATAAAAAATCTTTATAAATATACCCCAGCACTATTTTTGAAACAATTTATTAAAGAACAAACATAAATGTGCAAATAAAAAAAAAATATATCACTAAATTAATTTGTCACAAAAGTTGGATTTGTTTGAGTATATATATTTGGGGCAGTTCGGAGCAGGTCTAACATTCATGCAATTTACATCCTTAAGATACAAATTTATAACTGTTCAAAGATATCATGGGAAAATTCAAGATTTTAATATAACTAATATAAAACAATACATTTACATATATAAAACAATAAATTTTTTTATAACATTTTCGTAAATAATTAAAAATTTAAGAAACACCACCAAAGCATTTAGATGAATGATAGACCCAACTTGGCTTATAAGAAAAACTCGCATGACATATATTGCAAATGTAAGGCTTTTCACCAGTATGTAAACGCATATGGGCAATCAGATTAGCTTTCTGATTAAACCTCTTAGAACACACTTCACAAGCAAATGGCTTTTCTTGAGTATGAATAAGATAATGCCTTTTAAAATGGGCTGATTTATCTGTACTATATGAACAGAGTCCACATTGAAATTTTCTATGCCAATCCATTTGTGCAGAAAACCTACCTAAAACACAGTGTAAAAGTTGATTTAGTAAAATTTGGCATAAATAATATGAAACTATAAAACAAAGAGCTATGTATATAAGCATACACATTAAATGTTAAAAAAAAAATGCATCAAGAAATATACAAGGAAATAATAATTATGTATATTAAAATAAAATAACACTTTAAATGCAAATATTTTTAGAGTTATTGTATTAATTTCAAACATAAGGGTTCAATTTACATTTATATATCAATTTATTAACTATTGCCAGTAAAAAGATTTAGCATGCAATAAGAGTCCTCTAGTTTTACAGCTAATTCGGAGAGGTTCACAGCATTCTTATAGATTTAGATACGTTATAAAAATTTTGAAAGAAACTAATATTTTCTGTAAAAAATATTTAAATATTTCTTAATATAGAATCTGTATTGATGACAGCTTAATTAATGCCCAAACCTATATTGAAATAAAAATAAGACATCCTCGCATTCATTGCCAACAAATTTACAAAAAATCTGAAATTGCGATATTCAATGCCAAACTGGAAGAGTACACATAAGTAGTTATATATCCATTATTCTCATAATCATATCTTATTCATTTACAAACAATTGGAATTGCGATATTTAATGCTAAATTGGAGATTAAACTTAAGTAGCTGGATATCAATAATTTCTGTAATAATATTATATTTATTTACAAAAAATCTAAATCATGATATTCAATGTCAAACTGCAAGAGTAGACATAAGTAGTTAGAAATCAATTATTCATGTAATGATATTTTATTCATTTGCAAAAAAATCTAAATTGTAATATTCAATGCCAAACTGGAAGAGTAGACATAAGTAGTTTGATATCAATAATTTCTGCAATCATTTTATTTCACTATAACCAATAAAATGAAACCTGATAATTTCACAAATTAATTAAATTTTTTTTCACACGAAAAAAAAAAGTGAAATTTTGAGAAAACATAAATGATTTTGAGCAAAAATCAAGAACATGGAACAAAAATGTTAAGAAATGCACTAGCTTTACCTCATGACATTTTTAAACTCTTACTTTTTAGTGTTCATATTTTGAAAATGATTAACTTAATGGGAATGATTCAATAAAATTTAAGTGAAATGTGCTTAAAACTATTTTTTATATGAAATGCTTTGGTCTGACTTTTTTAAAGGTCTATTTTTGAGAAGTAGACTTCAGCGAGGAGTTTAAAAAATGACTCGACATTTCTTTTAGTCTTTAGACTTTATTTTTTCCAATAATATAGCTGTAAATATGCTTTGAAAACAAATTATTTCATACATAAAATGTTGCATAGGTGACCGTAAGTATTATTAAAAATCAAATAATATACAGCAGAATTTTCACTTTATAACCATTCTCTCCTCTTTTAACTGGTATTTTTTATAGGAACTGCTTGTCATTTTAAACAGGTTACAATCAAAATGAAAAAGAATCATAGTTTAATTTAGATGAGAAATTTTTGAGAAAATGTATAAAGCTTATGCCAAACTTTATGTTGAGGGGGAAAAAAATGATTCAGTAGTTTAGCTGTCTAAAAAATAAATGCTTAAAATTTTTCTAGAAAGTCAATGGGTTAGTGTAATAGTTAAAAAGCTATTCATTTGAGGATCCTTTATTTGAATCTCCAGGTTATGCAATGATGAAATACAATGATGAATAGTTATTGTAGTCTCACATTTTGTATAGTAAAAATTGGCTCTTTTAAAGTTTTTTAATGTTACAAGAAAAAAAAAAGTATGAATAAAATAGGATGTTAAATTATATAAATTTAAAATTCAAGAAGCATAAAAATATTAATTGAAGATTAATAGAACGATATAGATAAATGGCTTCAAAATTAAATGAAAAGATCCTATAAGCTACTTAAAAAAATATCACTTTTTATTTTGGATTTGGTTGATGTAGGACATTCTTCTTCTTCTTCTGTGTGTGATGAAGAGTGCTTAAATTATACTCAACAAATCTCTTGAGAAATGTTCTAACATTTTTGGTGCAGTTTATTAAAAAAAAAGTTTCATAATAAACAATCTTAGTTCAGAATAGCAAAAATTAGTCCAATGTAAAAAATAAACGATTTAAAAACATAATTCTTCCCATATTTGCACAATTAATAACTCTTGTATTTCAATAACCTCTTTGCATACTCAAATTGGGAAATGTCAGACTAGTAAAACTGTTTTGACATCAACAGAAAAAAGTTACTCATTAAAACCTACAGCATGAAGTCACTTTCCTTAACATTTAGCCTTACAAAGTAAATAAAACCGTTCATAAATTATTTGGAAAGTACTGTTGTAAACAGTATTTTGACTTCTGCAGTCATTTTAAACAAGAAGTATTAGATTGGATAAAGCTTACAATTAAAGTTAATTCTAAACTACTTACAGGCATCCACATACATATTTTTTTTTATCCACAAATTGAATCTACCACTTATGAATCTGTAGTACAGATTTTAATTGTTGGATTAGATGGGGTTTTATTTTAGAAGTTTTAGTAATTTTACAACCATATTAGGCTTTGCAATTTTTATATCACACAAAAACAACTGAATTTATATACCATAAATGCACGAGATTTTCAAGTATGTAAATTATTATAACAATGATATAAATTAACATTGATGCAAAATATTGTAAAATAAAATTTATTTAATGAAAAAAAACACACACCATTGAATACAATTTCCTCTAACAGTTACATAGAAATTACAAAATGCTACACTAGAGCATTTATAAGAATGTCTGATCTAACTAAAACAGAAACTTTGATAACATAGATTACACATGTAAAGTTTTTTGCCAATATGTACACATATATGGTCAGTCAAATGAGATTTACAGTTAAACCTTTAGGCACATAAATGGCATAAGTAGGGCCATTCTTGATTGTAAGAATGCTCATGCATTTTGAAATGACTTAAATGATTGATTAGTATTGTAAGGACAAAATCTACATTGAAACTTTTTGGTTATCTCGCTTTTTTTCTAGCAAAACTCCTTAAAAGCAGAATGAATGTTTAATTTTGCTGAGGTAAGTTACATAAAAGGGAAACAAAAATACAAATAAAATGAGATATTTACAAAACTAGATAAATGAGATACACAGTGTTTCAGCATAGTTTAGCTTACTTTTCGAGTTTCAGCAATTAGCTTTAGACACATGCTTCCAATTTAAAAGTTTGGTAAAATTAAATGTGAAATTCCTTTATATAATTTTTTTCCAGTGAGTGGCATTTTCATAAAAATAAAGGGTTTAAATTTTTATACAGTTCCTTGAGCAAAAACATATAAATTAGAAAATGTTGAGCTGTATTGTACTAAAAGGAAAAAAAAAAAAAACCTGTGCAATTATATCTGCAATATTCAACAAGTATTGCTTATTGATAAATTGGGAATTTCCCGCCTACAAATCTGGGGTCAGCTACAAATAAAATCATACAGACGCATTTTATATAAAGTTTGGTTTCAATATGCCATCAGTCCTCCTGCAAAATGAGTCAGAGTCAGAGGAAAACCCAATTCCCATTCCCCAATTTTAGACTATTTTGGTAGTTTTTATGTTATTTTTATTTTTATTGTAAAGATCTTCATAAATACAGATAATTGCACCAGGTTTTTTTTCTTTTGGTGAGTTACTGTACAGTGTAACTTCTTCTAATTGAATAATTTTTTTGCTCAAGGAATCTTATTTTATTTTTGCTCCTTTTTTTATGATAATACTATCCACCAAATATATATATATATATATATATATATATATATATATATATATATATATATATATATATATATATATATATATATATATATATATATATATATATATATATATATATGAAAGAATTTCGCATTTAATTTTAACAAACTTTCATACTGAATGTAAGTGCCAAAACCAATTCTCGAAGCTCATAATGCAAGGTCAGCTGAAACACCCTGAATATACGTATATATATAAAAAAAAATTATATGTACAAGAAAACACACTTGAATGGGAAATATTAAAATATTTGCAAATACTTTTATAAATTTCAAATATCTGATAATTTTATTTGTATAAAATTGATTGTTGGATTGCTGCTATCAGCTTGATACTTAATAGACCTTTAATTAATGATGAATTTTGAAATATAAATTTGTTATAAATTTAAGTGTGCTTGAAAAGTCATATTACATTTTATACTAGTTAAATAACTTTTAAAACATAGCCATACTTTACTTCATAGACATGCATTTCTAAAAGTTACACTATTTAGAATCATCATCATTGGACATAAAAATACATAACATATAAAACATTGGTATATGTATGAAAATTGAAGAAATTAAATTAATATTAAATAGAAAATGTTAATGTTATAATGAGGGAGGATTTAATTTGGTTAATAAATTGCTTTAGCTCAAAATAAAAGTTTTAACAAACTACTAAAAAATTATCTAATAATAATAAAATAATAGGGTGTGGCACATGCCTAACCTAAATATATTTAAGGACATTTAAAAAATCTTTAGCAGTTTGAGCACTAAATTTTTGGGATGATGGAAGCCTGAAAGTGTTAAAAATTTTTAAATGTTTTGTGAGTGACTGACAAATCAAGAACCAGACTCCTGTCATACAATGATTTTCAAATTAGTTTCAAGATGGGAATAATGCATAAATATTCCAGGAAACTTGTTGCAAAGTAGTAATGTTTATATATAACAATAATGTTTCTTAGGATCATCATCAAATACATATATTATCAGGAATTTTATTTATTTTTTATAAGCTAGAGTAAATGTTTATATATAACAATAATGTTTTGTAGTATCATCTAAGTACATATATCATCGGGAATTTTATTTATTTTTTATCAGTTAGAGTAATTTTATGCTAAGTTTTATTAAATTAAAACTGAACCAAATAAGAAAAATAAAACACTTCAAACAATCTAAAACCTTTTCATAAATGTAAACTAAGTTTAACAAGGTACAGTAGATACCATTTAATGTGATCATAGTTAATGGTATCAATCATTTGCTACCAGAATTACAAAGGATAATCCAATACAAATATGTAAGAAAACAGCTGTCTACTGTAATCATCTTTTGCTTCTTGTTACTATTAATGTAGGTTTGATGACTGATCTCTAAGAATAATTTTAAGGGTTGGACGACAGAAATATTTAAATTTAATCTAAGATAACATTTATTACCATTTCTGTAACTGAACAAAATATTAAATACAGTGAATAATCCAATAATAAAACTTGATCCACTATTGTTGGAATGCTGCCCCACTGCATAAATGATATGTCTTGAGTATTTAATGACTTAGCATGTCACACAGATCATTAAATTAAAGAAACATTATGAATACTTTTGTAATTTGATTACAAATGCAATCATTTTATTTGCAAACTCTTCTGACAGACAGCTGAAGATAGTTAAACTGCTTAATGTAATTAATCAGTCAGTTATTATCAAAATATACGAGTGTGAAAGTGATCACTTAAACGAGTGTCTACTATGAATATAATATTATTATAATATCCAGTGAAAAGGCTGCTGTCATATAAATGCCATAGTGGTAATAATACAGAGAAATGCTGCTATTGCATAACCAATGTAAGTTTAACTGAATGTGTCTGGTAAATTTTATGGAAGTAATAAATTCTGGTCAATTAAAAATAAATCTTTTAAACAAGAGCAAGTGTTTTGTGCATATATTTTTATATCAGTATGTCTGACAAAATAATTGACCTACTACTATAGGTAAAAATTATATAAGTAAAAATTAATGTTTGCCACTGTCCACAGGATGATTAAACAGATAGATGTGGCACTTAAAACCTCTGACTCTAATTCCTGGTATGTGAGTAGACGCATAACAGGACAAGTACTCAAGACAAGTAGCCAGTGGCGCACCCACGGGGGGGGGGCCGAGGGGGCCCTGGCCCCCCCCCTTGGGCTGACAAAGCAAAACGCGAAGGGCGCTGTCAGCACAAGGGAGAACTAGGTCTGCCTTCGAGAAAGTATAAAAAAAAAACATTTACAACCATTATTGTAATAAATAATTTTAATCATTGTGAAGAAAACAATTCCAGCATATCCCAACACTTACACTGAATGTAATTATACATATAAAGCTCTTTATCGTACTGTACAAATTATAAATTAATTCGCACTAAAGGCGCCAATTCTGGAAACCCGTTCTTCTTAAGACGTTTCTACCTGTGATTGAATTTAACTAATGGACTCGTCCAAAATCACGTGACCCAAACGCGCCTGGTGCTCTGTTCTGGACGAAACTCTATGGGGGAAGCGGCTGTTCGCTCGAAAACTCGAGGATTTCGTTTACCCAGTGAGAAAATTGTGGAAGTGAATAAATAGATCGTGCCAACGCTTCGCGAATTAAGTGTTGCTGTGAGTTGAAATAAAGTGCGACGTTACGACACAAGGTGATAACAGTGAATTGGTAGTTTCGGAACGAGGGCCTGCGTGGTGAATAGCTGAATTTAATAATGGTCCTGAACTTTCAACTGATCTTACAGTGAAATGCATCTTTAACGATCAGTGTGTGTGTTTATGTGCGTATTTCGGCTATATAGCAAATTTTGTTCTTGAATAACTGAGGAGCAAGGTAAAAAAAAAAGACAATGAGTGAAAAACGAAAAGGGCTAGGCCAACAGACACTGGGAAATTATTTAAAAAAAAAAGTAAGATTGCAAATAGTGACGTTCCCAACGACGTTTCCCTGAGCTCTTGTTACATTGATGAGGCTGCAGTCGAAGCAAGCAACAGCCGTGACCCCGGGCTGTCTTCAAACGCTTGTGAGGAGGTAAAGGTAGGACAAAACACAATACCAAACACAGTTGAAATAGAAATTCTGGCTGCAGATATTTTTAATTCTGTCAAGAAATCTAACCTCACAGATGAAGATAGGATAACAGCGCTAAAAAATCTTTGGGAACCATATGCAAATTACAGTTTTCCTGCTACTGTCACTAGTGCTGTATCAAGTCAAGGAAAACCTCACCACACTCGGAAGTTCTGCTCATCTTGGTTGAGTAAGCATAACTGGCTAGCTTACTCAAAGGCAGAGGACAGTGCCTATTGCAAATTTTGTGTTCTCTTTGCACCCCATGAAGTTGGTTTAAGATCCACACAAGCTACAGGTCAACTTGTGTCAAAAGGATTTAATAATTGGAAGAAGGCCTTGGAGAAGTTCAGTCAACATGAAAATTTTTTCTATCATAAGGATTCAGTTCTCAAAGCAGTGCTGAGAGGTCATTCTCCACAATGAAGAGGTTGAAAACTTACTTGAGAAACAGTATGAGTGAAACCAGACTGAATGGACTGGCGTCAATGAACATTCACCGTGAAGTGGAAATTGATCCAGACCAGATAATTAATGCTCTGGCTACAAAGAAAAACAGGAGGCTGGACTTCGTTTTATAAATATGTATAGATCATAATTGAATAATATAACAATATGTAATCATGAGAGAGTGGTTGAAAACAAGTATACAGTATAAGCAGACCAGAACAAATAATTTTATCTTCATCTATTTCTTAATTTGTGTTGTTTTGTATAAATATCTACTACTACTTCTTCTAATCATTCAATTCTCTTGCACTGCACTAAAGAATTGTTAGTAATTTGATAAAAATAAATGTACAAAAAAAGACAACCGCCTTGTTAATTGATATGGCCTCTGATCATTTTTTCTCGGAAAATTTATCGAGGAGTCATCCTCTTTCATAAAAATTTTGTGCACCAATGGCCCCCCCCTTAGGAATATTCTGGGTGCGCCACTGCAAGTAGCTACCCATTAATAATCATGGACATTCTTTAGATTCTGAATTCTGGCATAACTAGCTCTGGCGCTCGTGCTTGCAGTCACCTTTTTGAGCAATCATTTTTTAAAGTAAATAAAAAAACAAACAAAAAACAGATGAGATTAATTTAAATATTTATATGGTGGGCCAGATGTTTACATATGAAATTGTGTTCATTTATCTAATCAATTATAATGTAATCAATTAGAACTGCTAAAAGGTGGAAGTTGATGATCCTAAAAAGTTATTTTATGAAACATTCTAATCCTCTTTTAACTCAGAATGCATTTTCTGATTACCACACAAAGCCAATATTTCATAATATCAGGACATTAAGATTGGTGTCTAAAAGTAACAACCATCAATTGGCTAGAAAAATTCCAGATGCTTTTCCACTTCTAGTAATTCACTTGCCTCAGTGGCATAAATGCAGCATCCGATAAAATATTAAACTTTACTAAAACGTTGCAGCTTTTGTACTAACATAACGACATAAATGCAACAAAGAAAATTGATTCAACTATTTTATGAGTATACATATAACTAATAAAAATGCTACTAATATTACCATTTTACTAATAGTTACTCAAAAATTAGAAAATGCTATCAGAGCATTTAGATGAATGTTTAGCCCAACTGGATCTAAAAGTAAAACTTTGATGGCATACATTGCACATATATGGCTTCTCACCAGTATGTAAACGCACATGAACAGTCAAGTTAGATTTATGATTAAAACTTTTGGAACAAACATGACACACAAACGGTCTTTCTTGAGTATGTGTAAGTTCATGGCTTTTAAAATGACCTGAATTATTTGTTTTATATAAACATAGTCCACATTGAAATTTTTTTGAAGTATAAATCCTTGGTCCAGAAAAATTACCTGAAAGCACAGGACAAAATTTAATTTGGTAATAGGTTTAATTATATATTTGAAAGTTAATATATTACAAAAGAAATTAAGTTATTTGATAGAATACTAGAAAAGATATATCATGACCAAAATAAAAAATATGGAAATGAAAATGTTATATTAAAAAACAAGTAATTTACAGACATTTTCTTAAATAGAACATAGTACTAAGTATTGCTCAGGTCCTAAATAAGTGCACACTATTTAAAAATTACAGATGCGTCTCATTTAGTGTATAAGCCCTAAAGCTTTTAAAATCCTAAATAAGCTTTTTTAATATGCCCTAAATATGTATATTGCAATTTGTAATAATGTGTAAATATGTGTATTGCAAATATTTTGTATGCTTTATATGCTATATCTTTTAAATTCACACAGTTAGAAAACCAATATTAAAAAAAGTTAGACTTTTGGATTGCTTAAAATAAACAATAATAAATGAAAATACTTGAAGTCACAAAAGAGAAAAAAGTTTTTTTACCACCGAAGTAAAATTTGCAAAATTAGCTCGTTCGAGGCAGAGCCGATTTTGATATACTTTCTGTTCAGTTGGCGGAGACCAGTTAGTGGATATTTGAATATACACAGTATAGATTGAAAATAACGAGCTAAACTCAATAGAGATTCTATTGTGTACTGAGATACATACACTGAAGAAGTGTAAGTGTATTCTTTATGTTATATAAATTACAATTTTGTAAGCATATTTTTAATGTTATATAAATTAAGTTTTTTAAGTGTACTTTTTATGTTTTATAAACAAAGTTTGTTTATCAGATTTGATAGAGTCGGTCCATAGAATACGACACTGGCAAAAAATTCAGTGTTAGTCTTCAGGGCACGTCACCGGCTGAAAGGAAAGTTCGGTGTAGGACCCCAGGGACCAACACCATCTCGAATGTCTTAATTGCTATCTCAGTGAGTTTTTATCTGATTTTAGTCAAATTTTCTGAGCACACTTATAATATTAAAATAATTCTATGTTCCAAAAATTGAAAATCTTTTAAATTAATGAATTAAAAAAATCACGATATTCATTGCAGTCTATATCTAGACAGAAAGTCTGCATCTGGAATGCGAGCACATATTGTCTGCAGCTGCAATGAATATATAAATTTGACGAAACAGCAGAAAATGATAATAGTATCCACAGTTCAGCTAGCCCAGTACCAAATTTTGTGGCTGTCCAAAACTTACATTTCCAGTTATAGACGATACACACATACAGAAAGACAGACAAACATATTTTATAATGTAAAATTAATTTCAGACCTGTACCATGGAATTCTGCAAATAATTTGTTTTGACATATATCTTAAATATTTTAGTCATGTATGTAGTGTTATGTCTATATTTACTATTCTAACTATATTAGGGCAAGAATGTTGTTTGGGGGTGGTTTAGTCATATGTAGTTAAGAGAAACCTATTTGAAGTTTGCTTGTACAGGCATGTTTGAAATATTATTAAACTACTGATTAAAAATAAGCTGGAGCTTCTGTATGCTGGTTAACATTTTTTGAAGTCTGAGAACAGGTTGTTAATTGTGAGAAATGTATGGAATCAATCAAAGAAAAAAAATAAGTGGAATATCCTACATTTTATTTAAAAAAATAAACTTATAGAATTGTAACAAATGTTTCGTATGCTTAGGAATTAATTCACAATGTATCAAACAGGGAATATGATATATTTCTCAAACTGATTATTACAATTTTAGCATTTTAATTCCTCAACTGAAACATAGCACAATATAATATAATGTAAATCATGAAATTATTTACATAAAAATATACGAAATTATTTACATGAAAAGATATGAAATTATATGAATAAAAAGGAATGAAAAAAGCATTAAAATCAAATAAATTCTTATCAACAATTAATAGCATCATGGAAAAAAAAAAGTATGTGAATCAAAAAAGTTGGGCTATAAAGTCTTGTACATTATGGAAACTAAATCCTTAAAATACATTCAAATGGTATATGTTGAAGTGCATTGGCAATGCAACTGAATATATAGACAAATATGGATTTTATGATATTGAAATGAATAGGTCTACAAATTTTAATACACTGCCCTCAAAAAGTTTAGCACAAAATACAACTTCTCCCTTCACTGTTTCGTGCTTACATTTTGGACGGTAATGTAATTTGGAAAATAATGCATTAAAGTCTTAATTTCTATTGCTAGTAGCGTAAAAAGTTAGGATATGTAATACGAATTCTTTACACCCTTATCTTTTGATTTACCTGTATGCATACATATTACAATAAAAGTAATATATTTGGTAATCAAAAAAAGGCAGAAAAATAATTACCAACATCTAAAGTATAATTTTTACGAATTTCCATACAAATTACTACCAGTACATTTTGGTGCATGTTGAATTAAACTAGTTCTAAAAGTAAATCTCTGATTGCACATACAGCACATGTATGGCTTTTCACCAGTATGTATACGTGCATGAGCAGTTAAATTACAGCTATGATTAAACCTTTTGGAACAAATAGAGCAAACATAACGTCTTTCTTGAGTATGTGTACGTTCATGGCTTTTAAAACAAGCTGACTTATCTGTACTATATGAGCAGAGTCCACACAGATACTTTCTAGGAATGTAAGTCCTTTGTACTTGTATACTACCTGTAAACATAGTGCATAATTTAATCTGGGAAAGTCATTTTATAAATTTATAATTTGTAATAAAATTAAAAAACAGAAGTTATACATGTGTTAACAAGCAATATATGTTAAAAGAAAAGAAATTAATACTTATATAATGAGAGCTATGACTCACTTAATTTAATTACATTTAATACTAGTTGCATAGAAACTTGATGGCACATTGAATTAAATATCTAGGCCAGTGTTCTCCAAACTGTTTTGATTGCATACTGCTATAGTAAATACACAGGTGCAGACTTTTTAAAAATTTTTTTTATTCTAAACAGAAGCTGGTTCTAATATGTAGGCTCTGCATTAGAACAGTGCAAGAATGTTTATTGTTCAAAACAAGCATTGTAGAAAAATAATATTTATATAATCATAATATTCTGTTCATGATCATGTAATTTAAAAGTACAAATTCATATTTTTTTATTATTTAATGATTTTCATTTTATTTATTTTTTTTTGTCAATATAAAACTTGTATTTAAGAAAAAAAAATACAAAAGAAAACAATAAATTTTCTTTGTGAATCCCCACATATTGGCTCAGGTACCCCTTAGTATATGCATACCCCATTTTGGAGATCACTGATCTAGGCAATTAGTATTAATTTATTGCATTTTATTATTAGAGTCCAACACAGCTAAGATCCCATCTGAGAACAAATATATGTTTGTTTTCTGACGATTTTCTTCTCTTCTAAATTTTAATTCTCCGAATCTTTCCTAAGTTGTCTAAATAATTATGAAAGATTCAGAGCAAACTAAAAGTACTTGCTTTTACAATGTATGGTTGAATGTAAGTAAGGGTATCCTTATCTTTTTAAAAGGAAAAATATATTAAAGGTTATCTGCAATAAAAATATTTATAATTTTATGAAAAGCTAAGTCAACAAACGAAAACAAGCATGAATCCTTGAAATCAATTACAGCAAAACTCTCTGTCTCTCTCTCTCTCTCTATATATATATACAAAGCAAAGTGAATTACTATAGGTATAAAAGAACTATATATAAAATTGTGCCATTTTGAAAGTGCCTTCCTTATAATTTTCTTCTCATTACCATGCTAATGCCTATTGTAAAGATATGTTTAAAAATACAAACAAATTGTACTGAAAACAATCAAGATTAATTAATCATAAATGCCGCAAAACAGGATTATTTATAACTAACTCATCAGGTGCCACTCTGTTAATAATGTAATCCAGACTTGGGATAAATGTTTTGCTATTAAATCAAATTTGAAAATATTATTAATTATTTGATTTATCACAAGAATATCATCCAATTTATAAAACTTCCATTCATTAAATCATAAAGCATATTAATTTTCACATTTATATATTCAAATATCTGGATTGTTAGGTTTTATCTTTCTTATACAGTGAAACTTCCATGAATGGCAACTCTGAAGAATAGTTGCCTCCAAACAATGGCTATATATTAATGGAACCAAGCAAGTTCCATAGGATTAATATTAAATCCAACCTCTGAATAACAAGTTCTGTAAGAGCTAATAATAGGCAATATCAAGAATTTCTTAATCGCTACTTGCATTTAAACTGTATTTAAACAACTCCAGTATTATGAGGCTGCTGCCGGGAAGTGTTGGGAGTGTCTTTTACAAGATAAAAATAGGATTTCTCCTGAATTGTCCAGAAAGACAGGCATAGCCTGCTTTCGAATGTTGACGGGCCATGATTATCTTCAGCAGCATCTCAATAGAATAGGTGTGGCAGCCTCTGCCTCCTGCCCTTTGTGTGAAAGTGGTTTTATGAATCGACAACATCTCCTTTTTTGTTCGAAATTGGGGGATATTGACACTGAAGATACTTCTCCTTTTGGACTTTCGCATCTGTATTGGACAGCAAGATGGCGTATGGTCGAATAGCCCAGGCTGGGCGTAGGATAAAAAAAAAAAATTAAACTGTATTTGTATAATAATAATTTAAAAAAATCATGCTTCTGGTCATTGCTAATTAACACCTAAATTTGCATTTCATGACATCTGTCATGTGCAGGGCTGCTGACAGGAGGAGGGGCATGGACAAAAAAATGCATTGTATAGGAGTTTGGGTTACATAAACAATTTATGGAAAAGGTCAATAACCTGTAAAATAGGGGGTTATAGGGGGCCAGCACATTTTCTGAACAGGTTTGGAAGAAACACTGCCTTCCTTAATTATTGTTCTGGATAAAACTTGATGTTCAAAATTTGATGTCTGTACAACAGAAAAACATGCAAAAGAAACATTAACTGTGCAGTTATGCAGCAACATAGAAAGAGAGATAAAAAATTTTTTGGTCATAAAGAAAGCTGCAAAAACCTGCTTTAGAAATCTGGGTATAACACTTTATACTATGTGGAGACACAATAACAAAGCCTGGGTGACCAAACTCATTATCTCTAAGTGGATAATAGAATTAGACAAGCAAATGAATAAAAAACAAAAGATAATTCTCTTTATGTACAATATTACATGTCACCCAACAAATATGACTTTTAGCGATGTGAAATGAATGTTCCCTTCTACCAAGCACAACTTGTATCTGCCAATCACTAGATCAAGAAATAATTCAAGTTTTTAAACTGTGTTATAGGAAAATATACATGAGAAAATTTATGTCAAAACTGTTAGAAGCATAATCAGTAAGTGCTGTATCTAAATCTTTCAATGTATTAGATGCAGTGAATTGGATAGATTTGGCAGTGAAAGAAATAAAGAGCACCACAACACAGGAATATTTTGTCCTCTCAAACTTCAGAGATATTAAAAATTTTGCCTTAAATCAAAATGATAAAAATGCATACAGAAAATAATACATTAGAAATAATTATTACTTTGGAAAAATATATTTGCTATAATAAAAGAAGCAATCTCATATATGTTGTTTTAATCTTAGTTAAGAAAATAAATGAGAATTAGTACTGACTTTCTTTTCTAATTCTTCTTTAATTATTTTGGTAATCGATTTTAAAGATGTGATTGTTTTTCCCAAATCAAACCAATGAAAAATGCCTACTTTTGAAGAACAGTCACATTTTAAAAGTCACTCTGCAATCTCTTTTTGGAGGTTGTACTGTATATAGTATATTTTCCATATTGTTCAGATTCACTTATGTCATGATCTGTATTGTATTTAATGGAATGAAACTGTCTTAAACAAAACCGATGTTTAAAAAATCCATTCTTATATACAAAACACTGCTAAGATAGGTTTATGTGATGATAAATCTAAAATTGTTCAAATGGATTAACTGTTTAGAAAAGTTTTAGTCCAGCATGATTTGCTGTTTATAATGCCATTAATCAAATACATCATATGAATTGACATCACCATTATCTGAAACAATGTTTAAATAAGAAGTTTACTAAATAAATGCCTTCAAACCCATTTTCTAAGATTATGTTTTATTTTATGAGGCAATTAGTTATAAAAAGATCATATAACGTATCTTGCATACATGAAATTTAAAGTTATAGAATCTGTCAGTAGGAGGTGTTTCCAAAGTTAGAATTATGCTCCCATTGCAGATAACAACATCTAAGAAAACTTGGACGTTGTTATGAGCTTGCTTTGAGATACAATTTTGTAAGACCCGCAAAATGTTGGCACATAGCAAGTTTTATTGCTGCCATTGCAGATATCAGCTATTCTATGTGGAGGAGCATATAAGCGTAAAACTAATCCATGCTATTTGCAATGGGAGCACAATCTGAAATATTAAAAAAAATATATATATATATATATATATATATATACATATATATATTTCAAGATTTCCATTTATGACAAAATGAACTTAATTAGTGGTCAACAATATTTTATGAAGCATTATTTCAGAATTGGAGTTAATGCATTATAACAAATACAAGACACATAAATGAATGCAGAATACTAAATTTAACAGATGTTGATTAAATTTTTTTAAAAAAGGAATTACCACATTTGGTTATATAATGTTCATAAATTGCCATACAGAATACTACCAGTACATTTAGACATATGTTGCACCAAACTGTTTCTAAATGTAAAGCTTTGTTTGCAAACATTGCACATGTATGGTTTCTCACCAGTGTGCAAACGCTCATGAGCAGTCAAATTACTTCTATGATTGAACCTTTTAGAACAAAATTGACAAACATAACGCCTTTCTTGAGTGTGTGAACGTTCATGGCTTTTGAAATAAGCTGAAATATTGGTATTATATGAGCAAAGTCCACATTGAAATTTTCTGCTTCGGTGTCCAAATAAATGACCTGAAAACAGTGCAAAATTAAATATAGAATGCAGTTATGATTTACATTGAAATGAAAGAAAGAAAGAAAAAAAAAAATAATAATAAAAAAAATAAAAAATAATAAGGAGATAAATGGTTCATAATTTATATTGCAAAACATCATTTATATAAATAAAATTGAAAATCTGCCTGCTTATTTATTAGTTTGTGTGTGTTTGCCTCATCATTATGGGAGAAAGATTGCACTGAATTTGATAAAATTTTCAGGGTAGACTTGGAATAGCCTCACTTAAAATGTAGTCAATGTTTTAAGTTTCTAGGACCAGGGATTACTGAGATATTAATAAAAAGCATACAATTAAATCTTCTATTGAGATAGCATTATGCAAACAATATTTATTTCACAAAGTTATTTGAAAAATAATAATAATAATAATAATAATAATAATGATACCATGTTGCTAAGCAACAGAATTAAACCCAATGATTTTATACTTGGGGGGGGGGGGGGAGGAAGCATGTTGTTAAGCAATGTAATTAAAACCAACGAGTTAATAAGACAGTAAATCTTTCTTTACTTAAATAATAAAGAAATGTATATAAATACATTTTATTGGAATTGCATTTGTGATTGGATTATATCCATTATGGACCTTTGGGTTTAACGAATGCAGGAATTATTGATATTTTCAAATTCTTATGCCATCTTTTATTTTGGTGAAAGATTTTTCAAATCTATATATTGTTGCACAGATATATCTTCTAATATACGGATATAATCTTCTAATCTACAAAAATATAAGTAGGACAGGTATATCTTCTAATCCACGAGAATATAAGTTTATTCATTAGCTAAACTGTGAGTTTCTTGACTCTCTGTTAACAGAGCATGTATCTTAAGATCATGAAGTTGCAGGTTTGGATTCTACTTAACCTTCATATTGGCACCCAAACACTGTTTTTGATACTAATATACAAAATGAAAATTGTTTAAAGATCGAGTTCAAAAATGAAAAAATATGCAGATTCATTATGTTCTAGAAGTCACACTAAAAAATTTGGTGAACAATGTGAGGTTTCCAATAATCTGCATAATCGAGTTTATACAGTACTTATTCTGAGATCAAAAAATTGAATTCTTATCCGAGGAAGCCTTTATAAAACTCCTGGTGCATTAACTTTTACTGAATATAGATGCCAATGTAAATTTCATTTGAAAGTATATTTCTATTCTTATGATAACAAGACATATTACATATTTTTGCAGTTACTTTCAAAGATAAAGACTAAAGTACCTAATCATTTTCAAAACATTTTACAACCAGTGGTGATTACAACGATGATTGATACTGAATCTATGTAATTTTAATAATCAAAATCAGAAACAAAAGAAAAGCATTGCACCAGTTTTTATTAAAGCGGTATTAATCAAAGTTCCAATCTGTAATATTTATTCAAAAGCAAATGCACACAAAACTTGAAAAATAATTAAAAGAGGAACAATTTTTAGTATTACGGACTAAGATTGATTATACCCCAGTGTCTGTTCTGGTGATTTGATGAAGTCAAGCATATTCACAATAAAAAATCAGAAAAACTCAATATATTCACTGCCAATAATGTCAAAGGATTGGATTAGTTGCTGATTAAATTACTTGACTGCAAACCACCCATGTTAAATGATTTCCAAATACTCAACCATGAGCATGTTAAAATTATTTCAGCAGTGCATTTGAATTAATGATTAAAAAATAAAAGCAAATTGGCAAGAAATTCTTAAATTAATGCATATCTTTAAAAATAATGTTTGTTATTAATGGCAGACATTATATTTGTTATAGAAAAACAAACTTTAAACTGATATTAAATGCAACCAAACTATTTCTCTTTAAATTTTAAATGAATTATTTATCAAGAATTTATAGAATGATGAGCAGAATTTACTACAGATTAAGCAAATAATGAATAAAAATGTAATTAAAAAATCAAACATATAATATTTAATTAATATAATTTATATATTTCACATAATAATGAAACATATTATTTTGAAAAGCATCAAACATTGAAGAAATAGAATGAAAGAATGCTGAAGTCTTTTTAGCCTCTATACCTTTTATCTTTTCCTAACAAATGAAATGTATACTGAATAAACATGTATTTCATAATGATATTTAATATATTTGGATTCTATTCTGACTGGAATAAACATTTCTTTCTTGGATCTGAAGTTAAGCTGGCATCATCTCAAAGGAGCTTGCAGCAAAGGAGATAAAATACTAGTGGAAAGCCTGAAAGTGAAAAAAATCTGATGCAGGTACAATATGACTTTCTCTAGACTTAAAATGGATTTTCTCTTCCATTATTTATATTCATTAAAGTCATATATCAGCTGTATATCACCAAATAATATTGCAGCCAACTATTTAATTATTCAGCAATTGCAAATTGGTATATTTTTTTTAATCTATTAGCAATATCTATTTTTTTTAAATCTCTTTTTTCTGTTTTTATCTTTTAATCACTTATTCTGCAATTATAATTTGGCCATCCCCCCCCCCCCCGTCCCCCACAAATTTTAATTAAAAAAAGCACAAATTTTATTTGTCAAAATGCTACCCAAGTTTGGAATTTTTTAATAAATTAGTCACTTGATATCAATGTATAAAACTTGCAGACCTATTAAAACCTATTTGCTTGTATAAAAATTTTCAAAAAAGTAAAATATCAATATTCATATACTACTTAAAATTTATAAATTAAAGTGACATTTTATATTTTTGAAATTTATACATTTTATTACTCACAAGATACTCTATTTTAACATGGCCCAATTTAAATAATTATTATGTCTAATAAAAAAATAAAAAATATACATCTGAGAGCATTTAATTTTTAATATATGGATTTTTTTCTATTTCTATTCTTAGTGATTTAATTAGGTAATCGATTAAAAAATATATTGAGTATTATTTTAGCAACTTAAGCAACAAAATTTTTATTTTACTAGCTAAAGCAAAGATAATAGCTCAATCCAAGTATTGATAGTTTTTATTCAGAAAGTTTCAGCACATTTTATTAATTTGTTCATGCAGAATGTATAAAAGACTAGAAAATTGTGTTTTAAGATAAATATATTTAAAGCTCCAAAATAAGCATCTAAACAATGGGTTTAGTGCTTCATATTTTAATTATCTCACAATAAATTGATACTGATTACTTTAACATACATATATGTTAAAACAATGTCTTCAGTTTATGAGGTTACAATTGATGTTAAAAACTGAAAATGCATTATTTCATAATTTTAAAGGTGTACTACCTCCTCAAATATACAAGATTCTTCTGCTTTAGTGTGAACACTAATATAAAACCAAAGACCTATTAGTACTCCACTCGAACATTGTTACAAATACATTTTGGATTCCGGAAGTTTTCTTAATTAAACTTGGTATGAAACAATCTTATGCAGTGATTTTTATCTACAACTCATCTCTCAGTAATAGATGAACAAAATTAAACATTAAATAGAAGAAAATACTATTGAATGAATATAAAACAATGTACTATGAAATCTGTGCAAGATAGAATTGTATGGGACCTCAAAGTAATGTTCTTTTAAGCAGATTTCTGTCTTGCAATAAATTTCTTTACAGCATGCATTGATCTCTGGGATTTTAAGAACTTTATATATAAGCAGATTTAGTTTTGTAGAGTTTTTATAATAAATTGTTAAAAAGCCTACTTCAGTAAAAAAAAAGAAGACATGGATTACATGATTATTTACTTATACCTTATATATAACAAACATCTACATATGAAATTAAACTTTTATTTTTAAAAATGAAGAATTCTCATCTACATACACCAAAAATGCAAAACTGATTATACTAAACATTTTGCATCATATTGTCACATTGAAATAAAGTCTACATAACAATTATCCCAAAGTGGTATGTATATGAAAAAGTTTATTATACAAGCACATCATAAATATTAACTTATTTAGCATAAATACAGAAATACTCCACTTTACATACTTTTCACTATAACATATTTTCAATATTGATAGCAATACTTTTCATAATATACACAAGCAACCTTAAAGTATCAAGTATGGAACTCTTTCTGTCACAAGGTTTTATTAAGTAATTTTCATACTCACCCAATATACAGACTTTGGGGGTCAAATTAGTACATTATAGTAGGGTACAACAGCATTAATATATTTTTAAATGGATATATAAGCACAAAAAAGGGGGGGGGGGGCATTTAAACACAAATCTAATATGTTGTTTCATATAAAACAGTTCATAATATTTATAACAAATTACTTCTATAACCAAATGCTTTATAAAGTTACAAATTAATATACCCTTTTCTTTGGCAAATCATGTAACTCAAAGAATGTGAAAATGGTAATTTTAAAATGTACAACTATTAAAAGAAAATATGAGAATTATAAAAGTGAAAGCTTAAAAGTTGTGTAAATTTGTCAAAGCAAAATTCCAGGCATATATTCTGCAAGTAAATTAAATTCAATATTTTTAATGAAGTATTTTAAAGAATATTATTTAAAATCTTATTAGAATTTGCATATTTTAAACCATGAACAATGCTGGGTATATCTGCTATTACTGTTACAAAGGTACAAATTGGATGCATTAAAAAAGCATCAGATGCACAGTGCACTTTTTTATTTCAAACGCTAATGTACATATTTTTGAAATTAATATGCATACCTTAAAAATCAAATGTGCCCAACATATAACTTTCAATACAGATTAATAAATTGATATTATAGTAGGAGAAAACAATTAGTACTTCCTTATAATTTGATTAACAAGAAAATCAACAGGTTTATTAATGCTATCAATTAAATAAGCATACTAAATTTTATAGAAATCATACATTTCTTTTGAGACAGTTCACCCCCCTTTGTAAAAAAAAAAAAGTAAAATTTCTAATATCACAAGAGCAGTTAGCTCATAACTCCTAAACAATGTATCTATTCATTTCTGGTCAAAAGTGCTTACAAAGTGCATTCACTCAATTTGACATAATAGGGAGTATATTTAATTTTTATAGTAAGAAAAAATGTGAAATATCTTGAGAATGTCAGATATTAGTGTTCTTTGAAACTGATCGATGCATAAGCCAATAAATATTGATACCAATTTCTGCCTAAAATTATACAAGCTAAATGATATTTTTATGATCCCAATGATTCAGTATTCTTTAAGCAAGCTTTGTTGATAACATACAATCAAGCTGTCAAGTTAAAAGAAAGATGGCTTCATAGAGAACATTTTATGGCAAACAGCTCGTTATTCATATTTCATGGAAAGAATTCATTGAAAATTTTAAAATATACAATGTGCCAATAATTTCTGACTAAAAGCTCAAACTCACTATGTGTGGTTTGACTCTCCATGATTAAGTAATCAAATTGCGGGCAAATAATAAAAACATGATTATCATTCAATTGAATAAAAATCAATATAAGTATCATCCTTACTCTCAGTTTTGTTTCAAGATCAAAATAAGTTTTTATTCCACTCAACATTAAAAATCAATTTTCAATGTAATTAATTCAAAAATTTCCCATCTCTTAAATTTTGTTGCTTTATGCTCAAGCCTAAAGGGCTTATTTTTAAAGCAGGCCTTGATCAACATATTAATACACGCTCTATGAGATAATGAATCAGATGCACTTCATTACTTACACAAAGCAGAAATGTTAATTGCATCAATAAAGTTCAAAGATTTTTAGAGCAGTATTACAGTCAAGAATATAAATTACTCACAAATTAATTAATGCTATCTTAGCAAATAAGGAAGTCTATAAATTAATGTTTATACATTATCTGTATAATTAACAATGGTTTGACCAGCATTTTTTTCTTTTCAGATTCCCTGTTTAGCAAATTTTAAATTTCGTGAAAAAATAAAAGTAAAAATATTAAAAGCAAGACAGAAGCAAATTTGTCAGTTTTGTTTTGCATATAGTAATATGGATTAATTGATTGTATGTTTCAGTGTTCATATTTTGTGAAAAAATTATTTTAGATGATTGAATTTATGTGGAGTTTATTTCTGGAAAGTTTGAAAAGGCAAAGAAAGGGAAAAAATATATGACATTTAGGGGGAAAAAAGGATTTTTTGTATTTTAAAATGCATATTTTACAAATAAAATATTTTATGAAATGGCTATTCTAAATAACTATGATTTAGTTAATACCGGTAAAAGTACAGTGAAATTTTTATTCACCCTTCAGACGCAGGTAATGTAGAAAATGGGAACTACTTATTCTGTAAAATTACTCATGAATACTAATATAAAAAATCTGTTTAGTATCACATAAATTTTAAAATAATATCTGACTATCTTCATATTTTTTAGCTCCAGTCACTACATTAGGTAGACGTTTCAATTTGGTATCTATAAATTACATTACAGAATAAATAGAACATGATTATTATATCGCTAGCAGTTAGAGGGTTACTGAGCACTAATATATTGAGAATGTCTTAATAATGAGCATACATTGAGATTTAAAAGTATTTCTTTAAAAGTGGATGCTAAAACAGTAGTTAGTTCTATCATAGCTGATGTAACTTTCTTATTTTTATCCCGAAGAAGGATGTTCACTCTATTTACAAAACTGATTGATAAATTTACATATTGTTTTCTGCTGTAAGGCTGAATATCTGATAACTGTCAATTTTGTGTCCCCTGAGTTTTAAAAAAATTAAAAAAAAATTTTTTTTTTTTTTTGTAGCGTTTGTTCTACACATTTTTCAACAAAAAAGCACTTTTTAGTAATATTTAATATAGTTTTGATTTCATAAAAGTCCAAATTTTTTATTTATGTCACTGTCGCATCCCTCAATGATAAGTTGAGTTTTCATTTTTTATTATACGTAAGAATCATAAATAATGGATATAAATTGATGAAGCTTAAGAAATTATGATTTGAACTTAAAAATTCTTATTTATAAAAATGTTAATTATATTATTTTGCAAAATTGTTGATACACGTTTGTCTCCTAGAATTAGTGATATTACATTAGTCTTGCAAAAATCACACATTTCATTCACCAGATAGTGACAGCAGAGATTTTACATCAGTTGAAGGAGATTATTTAGAGTTTTGTTTTACATCTGTTTGAAATTATGAAATTTTGCTATTAAAATGTTAGTGAAAAACACAATTTTATCATTTATTCTTGATGCGTACATTTATTACGTCTCATTTCTGTTACACATTTAATTTTTATTAATATAAATGAAAATTTAAAAATGCTACATATTCTGTTAGTACATAAAAGTGAGTTTTGCATAGTGCATACTTTGTTTTCCAATGTTGGTTTCGATTTCTGTGCAGAAAACAAACAAACCGATATGTTATTTCTGATACATGAATGTAATGAATCTGCATTAAAATTACATTAATCATACATACAAGTCAAACTGCTGCTAAAGTAATAAAACTAACACATCTCTTTTAAATGCAGCATACAGCACAAAAATAATAGTGTCGATCACTTTCAAAGGCAAGAAACAGCCTTCTTTGTCAGGACGAATAAGAAGTACAACCTTCACTCATAAAAGCTAGATTGGTGATTGATATAAGAACAGAAAGCACGATTGAAGCAACGAAAGAGGTTGCCAACAGCAAGAGGAGAAATATGAGATAAAAAGATAGAGGAGCAAGAGGAGAGAGGAACAAGAGTTACAACATAATGAATGTTAAAATACCAAAGAAGAAAGAAAACGTCCCACAAAAATAAAAATGAATGTCCAATTTTGTTGGATGTTCACTTGAATCTTTGGTATTTTATCATTCATTCATTGTGTCTTACCTTTTGTTCCTTCCTCTATGATTCTTTACCTCTTAGTTCTTATCATTGGCAATCTCCTTTCTCTACTTCAGTTATGCTTGCTGTTTCGCATCAGTCACCAATCTAGCTCTTGTGAAAAAGGTTGGGTTTCTTGTGTATCCTCCTGATAAAGAAGGCTGTTTCTTGCCTTCAAAACTAGTCGCTACTATTAGTTTTGTGTTGCATGCTACTTTTAATAAAGTTATTTTAGTTTTATTCCATTAATCATGCTAAACAGCTCTATCAATCATAATATTTCAAAAAAGACATTTCAAAGAACTTATTCTAAGCAAAGTTTCTAGAAACTATATTAAAAAAATTTTTTTTGGAACTTGACAATTTACAATTATCAGATATTCAGCCATATACTAATATTTTATCCACATAAAAGCATTTCTTTCACTCTATTGCAAAAATATCTAATGACTTAAAAGTATAGAACATCCAGGGCTTACAACAATTTTTTATTATGTTCCTGGGAAAAAAAGGGACCATTTTCAATTTAAAAAAAGACCAAAATGTGACAATTTTCAATTTAAAAAAGAACAAAAATGAGACCATGCAGGGAAAAGAAAAGGAATTGATGTATATCTCATATGGATGATTGCATCCTATAAGTTTCCAAGAATTAAAAAAGGGTAGGGAACTGCTACCCAAGAAAGGGTACTTAAAAAAAGTTGAAGGTATGAAGTTATGGAGAACTGTTAAATTGAATTTTTTGCTGTGAAAAATGTATCATTGAAAAAAGCTATTTGTACATAAAAAATTTTTATAGTCTTAAGCAGTTTTGTTCATTAACAATTACAGTTATTGAATTTATATAATTTTAGAATTTATTAAAGTTACAAAGGAGAATATTAAATTGCTTTTTAATATTTTCTCATTCGTCAATGACGAATGAGGTGTGAATGAGCTCAAAGTGACAAGATACATTTAAATGCTAATAATATTTTTCAATTGTTTGTTGTCATATATAAATTATAGTGATATTTTTCTGAAAACATACACATGTATATAAACAGGGTGTCCCAAACACATTGACCTCGGCTTTTATTCCTTACATATTGATATTAGATATATATAATAAATTACAAAGTTGCACAAAAAAAGGTACAGAATTTTATGAAATTGATTAAAATTTTCAAGGGAATTAAATTTTAAGAAAAACAAAATTTAAATTTTTATACGGCCCCCGTACAAAAACATTTCCAAAGAGTAAAATGTGCCCTATACACTAATAAGCTGATGTACAAAATTTCAGCATTTTATCATAAAAATCCCAGAGATATGAAAAGACAAAATTGCTGACGTAAACCACTTTTTGATGCATCGACATGGGTTCTCAGAGGAAAAATCATGTTGGCAGATCATGTTTCAGGGGTCATACACAAATTACGAAAGAAAACAATGATTACATAAATAAATAATAATTTTGCTATTTATTGGTCTAAAAGTATCTACACTGTGTAGAAACAATAACTTTATACAAAGATTACAAAGCTTGTTCAAAATGTTTTCCATCCATGCCAAAAATCCATTAAAGATAAGAGGCAGATATTATTTGCCTATGATGCATTTCTGCGTTGCGTCATTTGCACTCTTGCTGTAAACATTTACATTTTAATTTGTGATTAATCCCTCACCAATTTCGTTTAAGTTTAAACATATTTCTGAGACTTTTTATGATAAAATGCTGAAATTTTGTACATCACCTTATTAGTGTATGTGGCACATTTTACTCGTTGGAAATGTTTTTGTATGGGGGTTGTAAAAAATTTAAATTTTATATTTCTTCAAATTTAATTCCCTGAAAATGTTTATCGATTTCATAAAATTCTGTACCCTTTTTTACTCAACTTTGTAATTTATTATATATGTCTAAGATCAATATTTAAGGAATAAAAGTCGAGGTCAATGTTTTTGAGATACCCTGCATATATAATAAATGTTAGCTTCAATTTCAAAAGGCTGTTTACATGCCAATAAACAGAAGAGAAAAATAAAAACTTGATTTAAACAAACAAATAAAATTCCAAAAAGCTCTATAAAATCACAATATAATATTTTAAAAAACTGCTGCCCACAGTGTCCATATTGTTAGACTTAAGCCTGTGGTTGAACGGATCACATGCTCCTGCAGTCCCGTGCGACGGATTTATGTTAGTCATGAACCAGCATAGCAGATAAATCAAGAAATGTTCAAATTAAATTACCATTATAACTAAACAAACATAAGATGAATACATATTCTTCATTATTGGACAAAAAAGAAGTTTCAAAATCCTTAAGAAAACAGAATATGCTTAGCTTAAGCCAAATTTAGTTGATTAGTTTCTTTTAGCCTGTTCTAGCTCAGACATTGCTAATTTTTTCCCAAAACATGAAAAATACAGAACATTGAACATGTTTCTTATTTTTTGAAGTAATAAAAAAATTTTAATAAGTATGTACTCAAATTTAACCTTAACTCAGCCCCATATTTTCTAATAATACAGAATATACATTCTGTCACAGCATTATTATGAGGAATAAGTAATATTGTTTTCAGTACCAGATTATATTAAATTCTGGATAAACTGTTAAATTCCTCTGGGCAAATTGAATTGTGCAATCACACTATTTACGCAAAAATAAAACATGAGGAATAATAGGTGTTTTCAGCAATTTTACAGGTAATTTCCTTAGTCAGTAATTTTGTTCAGGAATTCGCAATTACGGAAAATCCATAATAATTATCATCTCTGTATTACTGTAACATTCCATTGATCCGCTCCCTCATATGCATCTCAGAAAATGCAGGGGGATGCAATTATTGGAAAATTTTTTGCTCAAAGAAACATGTAGAATTCTGTCGATCCACCTCTTCAAATGCGATAAAAAAAAAAATGAAGAGTAGAGGCTTACTCGGAACTTTCAGCTAAAAGAAGGAATTTGTACTTTTATCAAATTCGATGATGAAATCATTTAATTTTTTCCGATGCTTGGGGTTGTATTTTCTAGAATTTCAAATTGAAACAAAAAAGGGAAGAGGGTCGCTTTCACGAGGAGGGCAGATGGATGGAATTCTATGATAATTTTGCAAAATATTGCTAGAATTATAAGCAATCGGAGTAAGGATATTTTGGTATTAAATAGCAATATTAGAAAAAAAAATTGGTAATTTTTCAGAAAAATGATTAAGACAACTATGTTTCATAAAAATATATACAGAAACATTACATTTAAGACATCCATGGGTAGTACTGGTAAAATATGAAAATGCAGGACACAAATTTGACAAAAAATTATAAAACAAAAAGTATATAAAGTTTCTATCTGGCGAAAATTACTTTATAATGAAAACAAACATTTATGTTTGTTAAAACACAAGTTTTCACTAAAGAGAATAAAAAATATTGATCTCAATTAAAAAAAAATATAGCAATGAATCCTGCCAAAATGGTTGCCTTTTTACCTAAAACATTGCTGTACCACTTTTTGGAAACTATCTCATCACAGGGTTCATATCCATTCTTCAAAATAGAAAAATTTGTATTTTTCAAATATAATTAAGAAAATTAACCTTAAAATTTAACCAGAATATGAAAATAAGCTAGTTTAGTCAATCTTATATGCAACATTTAAAACATGGAGATGAATGGAAAGATACTAATATACTATCAGCAATTCATGAGAACAAACTGAATTGAGCAATCACACTGTTTATGTAAAAATAATTAAGAAATTAACCATAATAATTAACCAGAATATGAAAATATTCCAGTTCAGTTAATTTAATATAAACATGAGATGGATGGAAAAAGATACTAATACAGAGGCTGTTCGCACATTTTTTAGACGATTTTGGTAAGCGGTAATAAAAAATTGTTTGCTGCAAAAGAAATAATTCCAATTGTACTATGTTTTTAAAAGTCAAAATTATCGTCTGCGGCTTGAAAGTTTTGTTTTTATTCAAAAATGGCGTTTTTAACAAAACAGTGGTTCGAAGGCTACATTTATGCTCTTTCCGAAGAGAAATATGCATACTCTGTTATCCAAAAACGATGTGAGAGTCATGGTTTTGTGATATCTAAAGCGTCGATAGGTAATATCGTCAACAGGAAAGGAAAAAAACGTCAAATTGGAGCCTCAAGTGGGACAAAAATTCTAAACAAGTATCCAAGGAAAAAACGGACATCTTCGACTATTGCAAAGGTACGTTGTTTAATGTTAATAGAAAATCCCCCTAGTCAAAGGACAGTTGCAAAATCATTAAAATGCTCGGTGTCCACTGTAAACAAAATGATAAACGTTGATTTAAATCTTAAGAAAGCGAAAAAACGCAATGTGCAAATGTTCTTCCAAATCATATCGCTGAACGCAGGACACGCTGCAGAATTCTATATGAGAAACACTTATCCAAAGAAAAATGGAAAACAATTGTCACAATGGATGAATCATGGGTGTATTTAAATGATTGCAACAAAAAAAGAGCCATTTATTATCATAAAAGGGGAGAAAAAAATTTAAGTACATGGTTCAAAGAATCGAAAGAAAGTTTTTCTAAGGGATTCATGATTGTTGCTGGTTTTTCTTATAATGGCAAGTTAAAAATAAAGAGAGTGGGAAAAAATGTCAAGATTAACTCCAAATACTATCAGGAACATATTTTATTGCCAATTTTTCTGAATGAAATACCATCGCTTTACCCACAGTGCCATCAATCTGTGAGACTCCATCAGGACAAAGCTAGCAGTCACACATCAAAATCCACTGTAAATTTCCTAAAAGAAATGGAACAAAAAACTGGTATCAAGGCCATACCCTTCACTGATATCCCTACTAAATCTCCCGATGTATCACCTATGGATTTTTGTGCTTTCGGACTTTTAAAATCTGCATTATCCAAACGTCGTCCCAAAACTCTTATAGGACTCTGGAAAGCTGTTCAAGAGGAATGGGATAGAATACCTCTTCTGACACTTCAAAAGGCATTATTATCCTGGAAATTGCGGTGTCGAAAGATAGTTCAGAATAAGGGATGTCAAATAGAACATTTAAAACACAAGAATTTTATGTAATTTAGTTTTGTGAATACAATATACATCGTCTAAAAAATGTGTGAACAGCCTCTGTATATTCTCGCCAATTCATGAGAAAAACTAAATTGAGGAATCGTACTGCTTATATGAAAATAATTAAAAAATTAAATAGAATAGAGAAATGCTAGTTTAGTCAATCTAATATGCAATAGTTAGCAATTCACGAGAACAAACTGAATCAGTCACACTGTTCATGCGAAATTAATGAAACACAAATAACATTTTAAGGATTTATGCTAAATTTGAAGAAGCATATTTATTACTTTAATAAAACATGTGATCACGATCTTAATTTACATTTCATGCGTCCATTAATCCCCGTTAATTACCGTGCATGCGGCCATAAATTTACATTGGCCTAGACAGAAGGAATTTTCAATAGAGAATTTTGTGAATTCTGTAACTTGTAGTATGAGATGAGGATATTTTCCGTAGAAACTACAGAGAATCCGTAGTAATTGGCATCTTTACTTTTGATAAGTAAAATTTCAGGAATTTTGAGAAGGTACATAAAAAATAAGGATATTTTAGGACACAAATATTTTAATGAAAAATATAACATTTTAGCGATTTATGCTGAATTTGAAGATGCATATTTATTACTTTCATAAAACATGCGATCGCAATCTTAATTTACATTACATTTAGTCGTAAATCCCCATTAATTACCGTGCATGTGACCGTAAATTTACATTAGCATAGCCAGAAGGCAATTTTCCATAGAAAACTATGCAAATTCCGTAACCCATAGTATGAGATGAGAATATTTCCAATAGAAACTAAGGAGAATCCATAGCAATCGGCATCTCTACTTTTGAATTTAAAATTTCAGGAATTTTAGGATGGTACATAAAAAATAAGGATATTTCAGGACACAATTATTTTTTTGGGGAATTTTAGGATAATTACAATCCCTGAACATCGAAACATGCATCCAAGTCAATTGTAAATGTAAACAACATACTTCATTCATGTATCTAGAACTGTGTATTAGGACTAGTGTTTGATAAATAAAAACCCCTGTTGTATCTAGTCCATTTTTTAAATGCTGTGTGATGGGAGCAAAAGAATGAATACAGCTTGTCACACGAGAACACAGACATTTTTGTGTAACAAACTCTATTTATTCTATTACACCCCAGCACACAGTGTCTAAAGATGGACAGGATACTATGCTCATGTGCAATTCTAGAAGTTGGGAAAACATCTGCATCACAGAAAAGTAAACAAGTGCACTCCTACGATAGCCATTCATCGGGGCATTTCAATGACACCGGAAATTTCCAAGAATTTCGGCAGTTAAAAAGAAAATACATATTTTCCCAGCAAAAGAGGGGAAAAAGTGACTTGATAATGAAAAAAGGGACTTTTAGGGATTAATTACGAAAAAAGGAACCTCGAGCGAAAAAAGGGACCATTTGCGAGGCTTGAACATCATTAAAATATATAGAAAATATAGGACAAATTTGAGAAATACAATAATTATAGGAAATATAGGACAAATTTAAAAAACATAGCAATTATAGGAAATACGAGATAAATAGAAGCACTATATTGTATAAAATGCTCTTATTTAAAATGTTGTTGCACATTTTCATTATTAGGAATTTTATGGATATCAAAAGCGGGTAAGATTTTTTTTTTTAACCAGACTCCTGATATGCTATTAATTTCATTTTTTTATATTCCCAAGGTATAAAAGCTTGAAACAGTAAAAAACTTTATTCACATCTAAACTTTGAAGTCTTTTATTCATATATACAGTAGATCATGGATAAAAATTAATGTTTTCACATCTATTAGTTTATAATTAATATACATTAGTAACAAACTTATTTTTGATAAGAAAATAGTAAAAATCATATTAAATTAAATTCAATTTACAATATAGGAAACTTTAACAGTTATCTATTACTATGAGTAAACATATGATTTTTATAGCTTGACTGGAAAGAAAATTTTCGGAAACATATATTACATGAGAATGGCTTCTCTCCAGTATGTATACGCAAATGTGCTTTCAAATTAGATTTATGATTATAAGCTCTAGAGCAGTGTGGACACCAATATGGGCGTTCTTGAGTATGAGTAAGTTCATGGGTTTTCAGACTTGAGGAATAATTTGTACTAAAAGTACAAAGTTTGCAGAAGAATCTTCGAGGAGTGCCTGAAATATTTTAAGAGAAATGTGTTTTCAAAATATCTATAATCAAATTAAAAATAATGATTTCACTGCTGTAATTGATAATGACATATAATAATTACTGACAATAGAGGAAAATATAAATCAATATCTTATTTCTGAAAAGAAAATATAAAATTGATCTGACATGATTTAATGTACTTATAAAATATACTATATACCAGTATTATAGAAGTTAAATGTCCAAATGTAAAAATTCCAAAATTAAATTCAAGGAATCAATTAAATTCAAGACCTAAAATTTTCATGGGTGAAACATAAATTCTAGAATCTTGAAACTTAAGCAATTGGAAATACGTGAAAATAAAATTATGCATTTGTTTTATTTTATAATATAATTCACTAAAATAGAAACCAGAAATTTTAGGAATAAATTTTCAGTTAATATATTGAATACATTCTAACATATACACTGATCACACAAAGTTAAACTTAATACAAAAACACTGAAAAAAATTGTCTAAGGCTAAAGAATGAAATTGATATACTTTCAGCAAAATGCTCAGATAACTTATCAAAAAGGTAGATATTGTTTCAAGGCAGTTAACATCTTAAAAAACTCTAACCACAATGTTTTTCTTTAATTTTACTATAAATATTTTTCAACTTTTCAATGCAGCTTGGAAATCACATACTCTTACTTCAGTAGACAAAATGTGCACACATCAGTATCATCCGGTCGTCCAAATAGTTGCTCAAGTCCTCTGGACGAGTCGGACGGACTGGGTTTTCCACACATCAGTATCACAGGGCGCGGTAGCCCATTGGTTAGCGCGCTGGAGTTGCACTCGGTAGGCCCGGGTTCGATTCCAGCTACTGCCAAAACTGCCGCCGTGTTCATGCGGAGTACGATCACGTTAAACATGTGGGTCCGAAAGTCCTTCCGAGAGGTTGGTGGTAGGGGAAGGAGGGTACGGTCCCTGTGGATGCCTCCCCCACTCGGTTCCGGTCTAAATTGGGTGGCACTTCCCGACCGTCCAAACAGTTACCTTACACCTTTTCTGGTAGGTCGGACGGTCTGGGTTTCAACAACAACAACAACACATCAGTATCACATGATAATATTAGCCAATTGTATTTTGTACCACATTTGTAAAATGCTGCTTTTCTTTGAAATATCCTTTATATACCCAACTTTTAGTACACAATGTATATGTTAGAATATATTTAGTAATATTTTGAGTCATCACTTCTCCTTGATATGCTCACCAACAGTTATTTTCACTTACATTTTAAAATTGCAACAGACATTTTATTGTTATCCGATTTGTATATATATTTCCCAGTTTTCAGCAATCAAGATTGTATTGGATATCCATGAAGCAGGTTGCATGGCCTTAAATTCATTTACATATATGGCTCCCAATATAATGTTCTCAAAATATCATATAATGTGCACTTAATTATGATCTCTATGCTTTCAGCATGTAAAATGTTTATCTGCAAGTAGGATTGGGCACACTGAATAAATATTCTACATTTGACAAATAAAACTTGATTTTCCAGTGACACATTACGCATCATAGAAAATTTAACCAATCATTTTACTTTAAAGTAATATTTTAAGACTTTAAAGAATGTGTGATATTTAAAAATATTATCGTATTTTTAGAGTTTAAGATAAAAATAAATTACATTACCAGTTTATAACTTTATTATAATTAAATACATATATAATTCTAATACTTAGGGATTTTTAGTTTTTATATATATAATATCAAATGCCCCTGAAAAATGTAACATCTCACTTAGCTGTTTTTTAATTATTCCAGATCTTATTCTTTGTTTCTAATATTTACCAGAAGGGGACACTACATTAAATGCTGAGAATGGGTTTTTCTCGATGTTACTGTTTATGGAAATTTTGGATTCTTTTAAAACATTTGCATCCAATGTAATTCAAAATTTATTGTATATTTTGTAAAAATTACATTTTTACCATAAAGAATTTAACTTTCAAATTAATTAAAATTTTCCCCAATTTAGATTCTAACTTATTATTAATTTAAAGTATGAAGACATCTTCTGTGTTTAGTAAATTTTACTTTCTAAAATTTAACTTGAAATATTGATTAATTCTTTTCATTTTCATGGAACTAAGATATCTAAGAAATTACACTAAGCATAATATAAGCCCGTTAAAGACTTCTACTAAATAGTGAAATAGAGCAAATCTGAAGAATTATCCATTATAACCGTATTTTAAGATAAAATATAAAAAATCGGGAAATCTCATTAAAAAAAACCCATGAGTATTCATTCACTGTGAAATTATGGTTGAAATTAACACTAGGTATGATCATGATACACAAATAATTATTTTGAATGCATAAATATTTATTCACAGTCAAATTATGGACATATGAACAGCTTGAAATAACTCTTTCAAGTTCAGTGGGTATTTTAAGCTGTTTCATAACTAAGCTACTCATCTCTGGATGTTGTTTCAAAATCATTCCCAAAAGGTTTAGTAACTTGTATTTCATAAAAGATACATACCAAAAACCCCAGAAGCAAATCATGTTAAATAAAAAGTAAACAAATATGTTTAGAAATTATATTACATCTTTATATCAATAAAGTACAGTTGACTCTCTCTATCTGAACACTCTGTAATGTGAACACCCCAGTATTATGAACACATTACGACGGTCCGGGAGAAACTCCACAAACTTAACATAAGATGAACTCTCTGTATTCTAAACATCCTCTAATATGAACACCCCAGTATTACGAATGCTACTTTTGATCCCCATTCCCCCTTTACCTCTCTGTAAACTGAACGGAAACTGAACATGTGTTTGCAATCAGAGAAGAAATTCGGAAAAATGCCTGCCCCGCTCCTCGCCCCCAATCACAGATAAGTGACAACAGGTGTTCACCACCTGTTAGAGGGAGTGGTCAAAAAAGGGTTATGCTTTCTTTTCCGCACACCTGATTGGACAACATTGTCGCTTCTGTTTTTCTTCCTTTTTGCTCGACAAAGGAAAATTTTTTTTCGCCATTTCGCTGTCATTGCAGGGAAAGAAGCACAGTACTAACACAGATATAGTATGTCAGAAATAAGTAGGAAAACGAAAAAACGGAAATAACTGAAGCTTCAGGAAAAATACGAAGTTGTTCGAAAATTAAAATCAAAAGTAAGTCAAAGGAAAATTGCATCTGAGTTTAGAATTTCAGTAGTCAACGCCATCAGCAAGAAAGAGAAAGAAATTATAGCCACTTTTGAAGCAAATGAACCTTCTTCAAAGTGTAGAATTTTCGAAAAGAAAACGGGAAACGAGAACATAAACAATCTTGTGTGGAAGTTTTTTGCCAAATGATAACGAAGCATCTTCCTATCACTGGACCCCTGCTAAAGCAGATTGCTCTGGATTTTGCAGAAAAGGAGAAAATCACGGAATTCAAGGCATCGGAAGAATGGTTGACTCGCTTCACAAGTTGGTATAATATCGAATTCAAAGTAATCAATGTTGAAGCTGCAGACGTAAATATGGAGACTGTGGAGGAATGGAAAACTAAACTTGAGGACTTAACAAAGGATTTCGATGCCGCTGACAATTTCAATGCCGACGAAACCGGACTGTTTTTAGAGCTCTTCCAAGTAAAACCCTACCACAAAGAAGCGAGAAATTCGTGGGCGGGAAAATGTCGAAGGAAAGGCTTACCGTCATGCTCTGTGCCAGTTTTACAGGTGAGAAGCTCAAACCACTTCTGATCGAAAAAAAAGTAAAAAACCACGATAATTTAAAAATGTGAAGATCTCATCATTGCCTGTGCTCTATCAATCAAATCGAAAAGCCTGGTGGACATTAACAATTTTCTCACAATGGTTGGAGGGCATTAACGAGATGATGAAGAGAGAAGGAAGAAAAATTCTTCTTTTGGTGGATAATGCCACATCACATGGAATCATGCAGCTCAGCAACGTGAGACTGGAGTTCCTGCCACCGAACTGTACTTCTATAATCCAACCACTGGATCAAGGAGTGATCAAGACCTTTAAAGCTCACTACCGAATTAATTTTCTGAAGAAAATGGCCCTGGTGATGGAGGAGGCAAATTCGGCAACCCAACTAACGAAGAAGGTCAATGTCATGGATGCTGTCCATTGGATATCAATGGCTTGGAATGAAATTACCCTCTACACCATTCAAAGATGCTTTTACAAAGCAGGATTCCCGTGTAAGAAGTAGGAATCAATAGAGGACCAAGAAGCAACAACTGTGAGTGACTTGGGGTCAATTTAATTCTTCAGGAGCTTCATACTGAAATTGAACCTGGAGCTTATCTCGAAACCGACGGAAGCCTTCCGGTTTGCGACAACATCGTTGAAGAGAAATAGGATAGTGAAGAAGAAACAGAACCAGAAGAGACCGATGAAACAAAAAGTACGATTACCTTCAAGCAATATGGCCAAGAGATTCAGGACCTGATGAACTATGCGGCTGAACATCACACGGAAGCCTTTCCCTTCTTAAACAACTAGATAACATGTACGTTGCAAGGGCATACACAATGCAAAAACAGACTAAAATTACTTAGGCTTTTTCATGAAATAATTAATTATGTACTGTAATAAGTGTATAATGTAATTATGCAATTTTATTGTATGTTTTGTAAAACTTTTTTACTAAAAAAACAAAACAAATGAGATGGTAGAGTACAGGTCCGACTGAATTTAGTTTGACATTGAACTACCCGCCAAATCTAAATTCAACACCTCCATCTTAGTAACTGGCATGGCTAACCAGGCTAAGTATTCTATACAGTCTATAAACTCACTACGTACATGAATTTCCCAATCTCTCTCTATAATGAACACCCCCATAATCTGAACATTTTGGTCGCTCCCCATGAGTGTTCAGAATAGAGAGAGTATACTGTAATATGATAAGTGTTTCCATTATTTTCTTATATTACTTTAAAATTTCATATATTTTGAAATTACAAATATCTTAATACATATATTTTTTGAAATTAAGAAATTGGGGGAAATAAACATGTTGAATAATAAAAATGTAAGGAAATAAGTTTAGAATTTATATTACATCTTTGTACCATAAAGAAGTGATGTATGATAGGGTTTCTACGTATTTTACATATTCTATGCATATTATACATTGATTTGGGTTTTCTACTGTAGAAAACCAAACCCTGCCTGCAAGGCTAGTGGATCTAAAGCTTTCAAGGGTTTAACATATATTCTAGAATCATAAGACCTAAACATTTGAAAATACACGAAAATGAAACTATTAATTTTGTTTTTATTTTATAATATAATTCATTTATATGGAAATCAAAAATTTTAGGAGTAAATTTTCAGTTAATATGTTAGAATATATTTAGTAATTCCTTGCTTTACTCCTGTTCACTACGTTCACGAAAACTTTATTTAATTTACATTTTATAAATTGCATAAAAATTAGTTTTTGCAAAGGAACTCATACAAAACCCCTTTCCAAAATTCTAACAACCAAACTATTGTTGTATCTTCTATAGAATTAACATTATACAGATGGTTTTATTTTATGTTATTTTGAAAAAAATAACAATATGTTGCTAAGCAATTGAAAATGTTATTTGTGTTTATCATGATATTAAATTAAATTAAGACATTGTTGCAATATGATAAAATAAGCTTATGGAAATTGATATCTTTCACTACTTAATTAACATGTTAAGCAAAAAATGTGCTTCATAGATCCTTCAAAAGTTTGACAGAATTGGGAATGGTGCATGGTAAAGAATCTCAATCAGATACATTCACAAAATAATTAATTAATACCAGAATAACCCTTATGGACTAATGTTTTATTCTTGTATACTTTGTTAAAATAATAATTATTATGGCTTTACACAGAGAAATAATTTTTAATAAGGAATATATTTATTTATTTTTTAATTTTTCTGAGTTTTTTTAGAACTATATTTAAACATTCGAATATTAATATGGCAGTGTAAAGGCAAATATATATAAAAGTTAGCATGTAAATACATGAACACAATAATAGACTATATAAAAATTAGCATTTAAAGCATTTAATAAAGAAAAAACCTAACAAAAAAAGAAAAACTGAATAAATATATAACATATTTGAAAAATCCATATTTAAGATTTACAAAGTTAACATAAAATTATGCTATATTACATAAAAATATTTTATTACATTTAATACCAAATACATGTATTCAACATAAGTAAATTTCAATGCTAATCATTGATTTATAAATTATAAAAATTAAATAGTTGAATTATGTATTCTAAAGTGAGTTTTTAAATGAGACTTTTGATTAAAAGATTTCTGACAAATACTACAAACATAAGGACGATCCTGTGTATGTTTTAGTAGATGCCTCTTCAAAACCCAAGAACTTATATAAGAAACATAAGGGCACAGATGACAGCTATAAGAACGCCTTGGTACAAAATTCTCCTTAAACCTTGAAGAAACTAAAAGAAAACATATAAAAATTAGGTACTAAAATTGTGTAAATTATCCTAAAGGTTTTTAAAATTAATTCTAAATAACAGGAAATAAAAAAAAAAATTTATATCAGAAATATTAAAACATATTTAATGTTGCAGCACGGCAATGAAATACACTAGTATAAAGAACAATAACATATCATGATACAAAGATATTTCAGCAACTAATTTTTATTAAGTTTCATAGGAAAATTTATCATTTCTCTCTATTTCAATGTGAACAAAATACAGAAACTTGTCCAATTTAAAATAACATTTTATCAGTTTCTTTTCAAAAAGGACTATATTTTGTTTTTAATGAAAAATGGTAAAAAATGTAAAACTTAGTTGCAATTAATAAGGGTTAGATAATTAAAAGTTTTAAATGTAATGGTGTGTGGTATTGCCAAGAGGGTGGGGATTTGGGGGTCATAACTCCTCCAGGAATCCAATGAACTTTGAAAAAATGGAAAACAAAATATTTGGTTACCCCGCTCTCCAGAACTTTTTCTACCGATGCTAATAAATCATTGCAAACTGGAAATAAGAAATAAAAGAAAAAATATAAGAGTAAAAAAACATAAAATTCTGGATAATAAAAAAAGAAACATTTTCAGAGACATACTAACAGCTAGAAGCCTGATTTAAAAAAAAAAATAAATAAATAAATAATTTGTACATGTGGATTTTACCATTTTATTCCTATGTCTGGAGATTCCATAAAGGCTGTATCACATTCAAGAATTTTTCAGGTAATTTTTCGGACAATCAAATTTTTTGAACAATTTTTACCCCAAAGTTGGGGGAAAATGTGTGTGTGATAAGCGCAAAAAGTTAGGACAACCCTTAACAACTTTTTCTAGACCGAGTAGAAAAAGTTGCTCATTTGGGACAATTTTTCAACAGCCAGCCATACAGTGATGAGTAGGGAGAGATTGCATGCAGAGAACAGGTTGGCGCAGCTGGTTTATGGCATGAAATCTAAGAGCAACATGGCCAAACAAGAATGCGAAAATTTCTGCATCTTTCCCTATTTTTAGATGAATTTAAGATGGAATTCTTTATATTTTATTCCTGGAAGAAGAGTGAGTATTTAACATGTTTGCCAACATGGTATGAAGAATGAAGCCGATTTTGCTTCGTTTATCGAAGTAATATGTATTAAAAGTTTTGAACATGAGCATTTGGAATACACTTTTAAACAGGTATGTTTTATATATTTTTCATTTATATTCTGTTGCATAATTATAAACTGACTTATGACATGTTCATGATATTTATATTAACAATATTGAATGCTTCTGGGATTATGTCAAACGTACAGAGTTGTAGCAGTTTGAAGAGAAATAAATGTGTACTGCAGTATTTCAGTCCATCTGTTTATTATATCAGATATGCTATTTTATTGCTGAATCCATTATAGAAATTGCCCTATATAGTGAAAGTTTGATTTAAATCCTAAATTTTTCTTCTGTTTAAATAATACAGGGTGTTTACAAAAGAATACCCCAACTTTGAAGAGCTACAATTACATAACTAAAGAAGTTATGACCTTTTTGGACAAATTAAATCAAAAATAACATTTTAAAGTTTATAAAATTATAAATATTCAATGTGACCACCACCAGAAACACGAACGACATCCAGTCGATAGGAGAACTCATCCCACACTTTTTCAGCATGTCCAGAGTTACAGTTTGGATGACTGCAGTTATTCATATTTTCAGTTCGTCAATGTTTGATGGTAGTGATGGAAAAAAACACTTTATCTTTCATGTAGCCCCAAAGAAAAAAACTGCAGGGAGTTAGATCAGGCCTTTTTGGAGGCCACTGATTAAGAGTGAGGTCGTCATCTGCTCGGCGACCAATCTACCGTTGCGGCAATTTATCATTTAAGTATCCGTCTCATGCCAACTAAAGAACTTACGAATTTCTCATTCACTACGATTCGTAAAATGGTGTGCTTACTTGTTTGGTTAAGGAGATATAGCCCTTCAAAATTGGGGTATTATTTTGTAAACACCCTATATTTTGTTTACATTTTTGTTTGCATGTGACCTCCAAAATTGTATTAGCAAAATATTTATTAATGAAGAGGGGTACTTTAAAATGTTTGCAATTAACTTAAAAGTAAAATAATTAAAAAAAGTTATGCATGCAATACTGTTTATTTACAAAACTAATAACTAAAACATGAGCATTGTCTGTATATATGAGCACTGTCATGTAACGAACATAATTTATGTTTAAGTACAAATGAATTTATAATAATCAAGAACAGTCGTTTATTAACTTTAAACCTATGTATTCAACATACAAAATTTTGGATGATTTTGAGGATGCCATTTAACTTTTACTTCCTGTGCTATTTAGATACAAGAACTTTGAAAATTAACGTGTTTTGAATTTCATCAGAAATATAAATTTATGCTTTTTAAATTTTCATATCATAAATTTGTACATAACAATACACAACACTGTACTGATTAATATATTTTCAAGGTCTGAATATTGGTTGTTAAATTGTAAACAATGTTAGAAAAAAAAAATGTTCAAAACTCTAAAATGTAAATAATTTTAAGTTAAGTATCAAAAAAATTTTACACACAATAACTGCATTTTATATTAGTTTATTGCATAACATGAACTATGAAGAATGATAATAATTTGAAAGTAAACTAGTTCATAATTGATCAATTATAGCAATATAAATTTGGCAGCTCATCCAACTTCCAAAGTATTTCATAAATATTGAATAATGGTTATTTGTTTCCAATAGATATAGTGTTTGCTATATTGTATGTGTCAAGTATAAATTAAAACTCTAATTTGTAGCCATTCAATGAGTAATTTAAATTATAATGTAGTATATATATATATTATATATTTAATTTTATATAAATACCTTTATATATAAGGTTAAATATCTGTTATAAAATAATCTGAAACCCATAATTGAGCGATAAAGCAGCCCAAATTAAAATTTTATAGAGATTTCAATGCAAAATCTATTTATAGTATCCATATAATGTAAAGCAGATGAATCTCCAAATGGTAAACACGCCGCCATAACCTTAAGTGTAATGTTGCAAAATACACAACTGTATATTTCTCGCCAAAAAGGTGATAAAAATACAATGCTTTCACTCGCAGTTTTTCACTTAGTACAACTTCTTCAATTGTCCGACAACCATCACCATCCTTTTTGTCAGAAAATTGGAGAAAAAGTTGTCCGAATTAGTTGGATGGATGTTCCAAGAATTCTTGAATGTAAATATGTGCTTAAGAGTTTTGATGAAAACACCAGTGCAATTTTTCTTTTCTCTGAAGGTCAACCACCTGCATTTATGACCTGTGGCATATTTTGGAATTCAAATTTTTTTTTTAGGAGGGAGGGGGAGATCAGTTCTAACTAAGTTTATATCAATCTCAAGGGGTCTAAGTTAGAGGTTTGCCTCTAACTTAGACAATGTTGCAAAATACACAACTGTATATTTCTCGCCAAAAAGGTGATAAAAATACAATGCTTTCACTCGCAGTTTTTCATTTAGTACAACTTCTTCAATTGTCCGACAACCATCACCATCCTTTTTGTCGGAAAATTGGCGAAAAAGTTGTCCGAACTAGTTGGATGTTCCAAGAATTCTTGAATGTAAATATATGCTGAAGAGTTTTGATGAAAACTCCAGTGCAATTTTCCTTTTCTCTGAAGGTCAACCACCTGCATTCATGATCTGTGGCATATTTTGGAATTCAAATTTTTTTTTAGGAGGGAGGGGGGAGATCAGTTCTAGCCAAGTTTATATAAATCTCAAGGGGTCTAAGTTAGAGGTTTGCCTGATCTCAGGCCTGGCCTATGCTTTATTAAATTTGGGTCGGGTAGGGCCGGGTCAAAATAAACAAGAAAGATCAATCATGCATAAAACATTACTAAAATGTGATACATTCAGCAGTAATATTTTATAAATTATCACAGTACTACAGTAATTTATTACATTTGAAAACTTAAAACTTCATCGAAATATAAATTGTCTGCCTCTCTATGTAAAATCAATGAATATTTCATTCATATCAAATAATTTTGCACGAAAAAAAATTCAGCAATTCTTATACAACTCACCTTACAATCACTTGATTTGTTTACATTCTGCATAAGTTAAAAATTAGGCTTCGTTCCAGAAGTAATTAAAGTTTAGTGATCATTTAAAATAAAAAATATTGTAATTGATTTGATACAATTTAGATACACAGATAATATGCAAAAATAAATAGCTTTTATGATGGATGCAACACTAAATATAAACAATCCTTAAATATTACGAGCTTTACACAGTGGGGGAATAAAAAGGATACCATATTTTATTTTGTAGTGAGTTACATGATCTTTTCATATATTATGGGTCGAAAGCCCACTGTCCCAACTCGTCCTTAGACATGAGCAACAATTTGGATAGCTGGGAAAACATATATCATGGGTTGCTGTTGAGACCCAGACCGACCGACCTACCAGAAAGGTGTAACATATATCATGGGTGTAATTATTATTTCAATTTTTATTTAAAGAACTACTATATATTGCAGAAATTTTTTTTTTTACACATTTTATGTGTTAATTTGAATATTTTCTAAAATACCCAAAGCAATTTCTGGATTTTAACTTTGCTTAAAAAATGATGTTCCATAGGGTTCAATATGTTTCATTTTTTCAACTCGGGATAAATCTGAAGCTAATTGGGTAATATTCATTTTCATTCCCATATGTCTCACAGACTGCCTCAATAACAGACTAAAATTTCATTTCGATAAGGTCAATTTTAAGACAGTTATCGTGCGAATGGACAAACAAGTAGAATGAACAAAGTCTCAAACACTTTTCAACTATGTAGAAAAGTATTAATAAAAATGCCAAAAACAGATTAACATTGCTCTTCATAACTTTCACTTATTGATTTGAATCGTTTTACTTTCTGGACCAGTACCAGAAGCATTAAATTGTCTGAAACTACAGTAACACCAGAAAGAATATGTTCTGCTCTGGCTGCAGCAAAATATGACACAGAGTGCCAGATTCATGATTTGTAACATCATATGTGACTTATGAATGAATTTAATAGGGAAGAAATACATTCTAAATTTAATTTTTGAGGAAATGATCATTCGGTTACTATCATTGGTCAAGTGCGAGTTGCAGTTTGTCACAGTTTTAAATTTATCACAATAAAGTTTAATCGCTTCTGGGCTTGCCCATAAATTCAAGATACTTTTGGTCAAATCTTAAAAGTGCCAACAAGTTATACATCATTTTAAAGATGAAGCTTTGAAGTTTAAGAATCTGTAATCATTTTTCCCCTATACCTAATAATTGTCAGGTTGTATGAGTTTTAACAAGACAATGAATGTTGATGTCTATTTACGTGAAATTTAGTATGTATTGGATAATTTTCTTTAAAGGATATTATAATTTAAATACCATATTATATATTATTTTCATGGAGTTATATGAGTAAACTATTTAATTTCACTGAAAACTATTAGTGTTATGAGTATATAATAATAATTTTTATTTAAAGATTATTTTAAAATAAAATGTCCCTTCCGGAAAATGTTTCACACAACTTATTAACCTGTGGCCCAAACCAGTTAACATAATTTGATGAAAACTCTAGACCAAAGCAAGGTTGTTTGTCCCAATGTTATTACATATTTTTTAATTTTTTATTCATCTGCACAGAGATCTGGCAACTATATAAAAAGTTGTTCCTTCCGGAAAAAACAACATGGCCGCCATTTGTTTACGTTTTTTTCTGAGAGCACTGAGTTTATTTTGCATCTTCATGGAATAAAACCTGAATAACTGTTAGTTTTTCTTTAGAAAAAGAAGTTAAGCAAGTGTCTTTAATTATTTGATTACACATTTAAGGAATTTAAAATGGAAACAATGCCTAATCCTTCGAAGAAGAAAGAAATCACTAGTGCGGATCGCAAAAGATATAAAGATGCTTGGAAAGCTAAACTAACACCCCAACAAAAAGATGAAGTCAAGCTAACAGATAGAGAACAAAAGAAGGTGAAAAACAAGGCTACTTTAACAAAAACAGAACGAATAGAGAAGTGATAAAAAGAACGTTTAAAGAAGCAAACATACAGAGCAAAACTCAAAGCGAATAAAATAGTGGCTAGTCAGAGTAATGCAAATTCTTACAAGTCGCCACACACCTTGCGAAAAGCAATGAGTAAGGTGCAAAAATCTCTCCCACATAGCCACAGGAAGCATTTAGTTGTTTTGAAAGAACTGATTCTTTGTGGGTGTTATTGATTTGTGGGTGTTGGAAAGATAGGTTACAGTGTGCAGATGTAAGTGAAGAAAAGGGGAAAATTGTTGTAATGCGTCAACAAGAAAATTCAAGTGAGAAATGCGAAGAACCGATTGTTCAAGAAGAAGGTGTTTCAACTACGCCAGTTAAGCCCGTTGTGGGCAACTCCGTACTTGGTCATTTCCATGCCAAAATATACCAGAAGGACAAATTTTATACATTTTTTAACTTTATTTTTTCTATTTGAATTCTTTAGAATATAGATCAAATTTTATAATTTCTATGTGGTAACAGTATTTGAACTTTTAAATCTGGCAACACACTCCATCAAAGATGTCAGCCTGGATAAAGATGCAATTTACCATATTGTAGTCAGATTTTCTTTGGCTGATTCTTCAATAAATAGTGTTGATATGAAATGTTTGATTATTTAATGCAAGTAGTAATATTGTAATTAGAAAATACATGGCAATGTAACAGTATAAGTTATTTGAATCTATGGTTAATCTTGGTTTTTAAAAAAGGCTTTGTATATGTAGTGTGAGTCACACAAAACTTGCAAAGATTAATTTTATAGAGAGATCTGATTATTTTCAGTGACCATAATTTTTATTTTCCTACTACATAATAAGCTTTATAAATTAGCTCAGTCATTTTGTTTTCTTTCATGCCTGATAAGGAAAAAAAAAATTATAAAAGTTTCTGTAGTGTGAGTCACAGTATGAGAAAGAAGTGTGAGTCACACTTTTTGCTTCTTTCTTACTATTAAATTATTGGTCCAAATTTTGCTAAAAGTTTATTTCAAATGTAAAGTCATATATTGAATTATATGTTTTTACAAGTGATGGCAAAAACTGCAGCCCAGCGTAAAGCAGAACAAAGAAAAAGGCTTAAGGAAGCAGGGACATCAGAATTTCGCAAAGTGGAGACTGAGCATCAAAAATCAAACCGAAAGAAAAGGGAACTCAATATAACAACAGAAGAAAAGGATATTCAACGGGCAAAAAGGAGAGAAGAGATGAAGAAATACAGAGAAAAAAAGAGATGTGCAAAATCTTTGATTGCTGAACCTCTACCCGACATTGTCACTCCGAAAAAAGCATTTAAAACCAAAAGTTCATATGGAAAAGCAGTAGCAAAAGCTAAAAGGGCCCTCCCTTATAGCCCTTCCAAAAGGAAAGCAGTAGTTAAAACATTCCAACAGTTTTCACCAGGCAGTTCACATGAGCCTAATCTTAAAAAATATCCTACAACAGCTATATCAGTTGAAACTTGCAATGCTGTGAAAAAAAATTTACCTTTCTGATACAGTGTCTTATCAAGCCCCAGGTACTAAGGACTTAAAATAATTAGGGAATTTGGCAACAAGCAAAAAATTCAGAAACATTATTTATTATTGACATTAGGAGAAACGTATCAGCAGTTTAAAGAGGCAAATCTTACTGCTTTAATTGGGAAAAGCAAATTTTGTGATCTTCGACCACAAAATGGTTTCTTAAGACATGAAACCCCTGCAAATCTTTGCTTGTGCATTTACCACGAGAATATCATGCTCCTGTTAAACGCTTGCCCTTTCCTTCCATAAATAGTATAACAGAATTTATCCACCTTGTGGTGTGTAATAAAGATTTGGAAGACTGCATGTTGCAAACATGTAAGGACTGCAAGAATTTAGTTAAATTTAGAAATTTCATAGCATTGTATTGTCCATCAGAACATGATGTAGAGGTTACTTATAGACAATGGGCAAAGGACGAAACTGGTAAGCTAAGCAGAGAAAAGCTATCTGGATCTGTAGAGGTAGTAGTCGAAAAATTGGAGAATAAATTGCCCAAGTTTTTGGAACATGAATTTGTATGAGAAAAGCAAGTCAAGAACTTTAAATCATTAAAATCAAATGTGGAAGAAGGTACCAATCATGTACACTTTTCACTGCTATAGCATACATCAACTACCAAGGCACACCGGTTTCCATACCAATTGTTGTGGTATCGGATTACATGCAACAAGATAAATATGCTGGTGCTGTATTTAATGATACAATTATGCAAAATTGAGAGAAGATTATCCTTTCTTTAATGTGAAATCTGTTATATGCCAATCAGATGGCACTGGGAAGCATTTTAAATAGAAGTATTCTTTGTGTTTGGGTACAATAATTTACAATCAGTTCCAATTTCCTTTTTCAGCCACAAGCTATGGCAAGGGTGAAATTGATGGGCTTGGTGGTATGGTAAAGCGTAGAATAAGGGAGGCAACTTTGTCCAGAACTATTGACCCTCATACAGCAAAAGAATTTGCAGCCTTTGCCACTAAAATGTGTCCAAAAATAACAATATTGTATGTATCGGAGGAAACTATAAATACATGGAAGTCACATTTAAAAAGTCTATGGGCTCCAAATGGCCTCGAAATTAAGGCAATCCCTGAAACCAGGCAAATGCATTTCTTTGAAAAGGTCTCACCATATGAAATGAAAATTTAAATTGTATCTATTGATCCAAAATAGCATATAACATTTGATTTCACCTCTGGTAAAACAGATAACATTACAGAATCTGATGAAGAATTCCTTGCTGACGATGTCAAGCCAGATAACATAACATTTAATATTGGTGAATGGGTGTTGGTTCCTTTTCGTGGAAAAAGACAAATTAAGTATGTACTTTGTTGGACAAATTGTTGCAACATGTGGCTTATCTGTAATAACCGTAAAATTTTTGAGGTTTGACATGGATTCAAAAAAATTTTCTTGGCCGGAAGCTGATGATATATCAGATATTGATTTGAATGACATTTCTGCAGAAAAAATTTCTGAACCTGCATTTGATCAGTGAATGAATGCACTATACATTTTCCAACGTTAACTTTCAAAATATTCTTAAACTTTTTCTTACTTTTTTCAATTCAAATCTTATCATAAAAAACTTGTTTTATCTGCAAACAGGTCTTATTGTGAAAATTGTAAAATACTAATCAATAAAAAAAATTGATTTTCGAAAATAAAGTGAGTTATAGTGTGAGTCACACATAAAATACCTTCCTCTAACTTTGAAATTGTATGTTTTAACTTAATTTTCCTCCTAATCCAAATTTTGATTACTGATGAACTATAAATCAACAAAAAATATTTTTTCTTATTTTATAAGAGGAAGAAATCAGAATTTCGAAACATGCTCTAAAACTAACTTCTTTTTTGATATAGTGTGAGTCATAGTTGTAATGTACCATTTTAGGTGTGATGTCATACATAAATTTTTAACTATGTCAGTTAAAAAAAAATTCATTTAACTCTTTAGAAGTTATATGAAAAAAATTAATTGTTGATAAATTTTAATTATAGTGCTCTACCAAGTATTTTAAATCGTAAACATGTTCACTTGTAGTGTGAGTCACGCATGGAAATAGCCACTTGTGAAAGTGTTAGGAAAGAAACGGTCTGTTAGTTATGTTGCTCAAATACAAGAAATAGACTCTGACCAGCAGCTAAAGATCAACTTCCTCAAGAGATCCGGAAACTCTCAGAGAGCATTTATTACTCCTCAGAAGTATCATATGTAGAGTATGAAGATATTGAAAACATTCTTCCCACCCCAATAATCACATCTCGAATCATTAGCTTCCCACTTGATGTCTTGTAGAAGCTTAAATTTATATGCTTCATGTCATGCAGTTCGAATTTTACAAATTATTTTTAATAATTATTCATTTACAATTATTAAAATATTTCAACCTATTAAAATTATGAATAATTTATTATTAAATTACATAAATTAGAAGTTATGTTAAGCAGAGAGTTAACATTATGCCCTTAACTTTAATGTAGAAATTTTTTCCCTTCCGGAAGAATTTAAAATTGATGTATTTTTCTTATTTTAACTAATTACAGCAAATCAAATCAAAGGTGACAAAATGTAAGCTGTTGTATGTAGTTTAGTTCCAGTAAAGGAAATTTGAATATGTTATCTGGTTTGGTTGAATTTTCCTTTTTGTCAGTTTAAGCAGTTAGCGGATGGTCAAATTTTGTCCCTTCCGGAAAAGTATTAAAAATTATAAAAACAGGTATTTACATTTCAAATAATAATTATTTATTATTATATGCACATAATATAAGTGCATACCAATTCATAATATAAGTGCATACCAATTCATATTGTAATTATAAAAAGAAATAATATAATGGTTTTAAAAATTAACAAAGTGAAGAATTGTCCCCTCCGCAATATATAGGCAGCCCCTTCTGTATTGTGATTGCTTGACTGGCGGTGAAAATATGAAATCCAACAGGTACTCTTTACTTTAAAGTTTAACACTAATATTTCCTTTTCAATTTATTCTTTAATTTTAATTTCAGTTATTAGATTCCAAATGGTTCTAAATTATCAAAATCAAATAAATTCTATTTTTAAATTAAAACACAGATCTGTCAATTTCCTTCTGATAACAAATATTGAATGAAAATTTATTTGAACAAACTGTTATAATTTAAAATTAATATATGGATAAAATGAATTATTGTCTTTGAATTTATTTATATTCTAGGCATCTTACACTTTTACTTTAAAATTATTAAATTTTAAAAATATTCATAACTATCTTATAATCAAAGAAAATAATATCTATGTATACATACATAGAATGTTTAATCACATTGAAATGTTTCTAACAACACTTAACAATTGTGGCATATGACATGTTTGTTTTGCTACTTTTGCAATCAAGAATATTTGGTATTGATGAGCTCTAAGAGGAGTTAAGTTATCATTGTTCACTGATAAACTAATTCAGTGAAAAAAGCATTTTTTTAAATATAATCTCATCTCAGTGAAGTGCCGTTTTCTCATTTCATCTCTGATTATTCAACCGAAAAATGATAAATAAAATTTCACTTTATAGTAATGCTCATTCTTAATTTATACAGATTTTTCAAATGTGGGTTCTTTTTGATGTATTACTATATATAACATAACTTGCGTGCAATTCCTCAAAAGGCAAATTTCGATCACCATACATAGCAACAAGCTTGAATATATTGTAAAAAATATTTGAGCCAAACTGCATTGGGGCTGGCTTTGAGTGTTTTTTTCATGATGGGTCAGGCTTAAGTGAATTTAGATAAATTCTTGGGATTTGGATGGGTCAAATCTTATTGGTTTTGGCTGGGCCAGGTAAAAATTTTAAATTGAGACCAGTGCAGACTTCTAGTCTCTGTAATTGGCTTTTGGTCTATTGCTTGTTCCCTTTCTTCTGCTAACTCCAGGAACCAGGATTTTTTCAAATTTGCAGATTTCAGGGTTTTACTGCAGTAGGATAATTTTCCTCCCTATTACAGTGATGCAATAGCCTGAGTACTTCTTTTTGAACACTTAGTTTTTAGAATTTCTCACTTATTCCCATTTTAATTTATTTTTATTAGAGGTAAAAATGGGCTGTTTTTCTAGTTCTGGGACTCCAAAAAATGACAAACTGAATAGGGATTAAGTACATCTTTTTTTATCACGTGTGTGTTTAAAAAAAAATGAAATAAAATGTTGAAATTTTTTCATGTCTGGGAGGGAGGGGTGGGGGGACACTGAAACCCATAAACTTTCCCTGTTCATGATGTTACAGATCTGTACAAACTCATATATTGCATGTATTTATGACAATCATTGGATTTTTAGATTAGTATACTTTCAAAATATGAGGATGAAGTGAAGATGATATAAAGGTAAAGTTCATGTATTTGTATAGCCTTGTACTATCTCCGTATGGCCTACACTGGCCTTTACAGAAAGAAAATATTTGCCATATTCCTTTGTGTACCATAATTTCTTATATTAATCCTTTCATCACTAAGGGTTCTGAAAGGATGTACTAAATCTCTGAAAAAGATACCGATTACAATGCTAGTATAATAAGCATCTTAGATGAAAAGGTAGATCAATTAAGTATTTGGTTTATTGAACAAATTTATTCTATTGGTTGATCATTCTAATTAGCTATAAATATCTATTAATATTTACACTTTTTAAATCTTTATCACTGAACAGTTGTAAATTTAGTGCACCACATCAGTTTTTGTTATTTAAATTATTTTGATAAGAATTTTTCTTGTTATGAGCTTTCTCCAAATCACTAAATTTTGTAATTTAGTCTGCTCATATCTATAAAAATAGAGGAAAAATATAAGCGACATATGACTATAAAATGTGATACACAGGTACGTCTGAACCCAGGAAAGTACACCTTAGCAAGATTTTTTAAAAATTTGAATTAGTTTTTGTGTTATTTTATGTTTTAGCACAATTTTGAGTGATGTTAACATAAACCAGTCCTTTAGCAACCGAAAATATTATAACAGAGTTTCCATATTAACGATATCAGAAAGATAGAAAAATTATATTTCAAACAAACTTTTAACGGATTCTTTACTATTAATAGACTAATTTTTGTGAATTTAAAAAAATATATATACTTTTCATATATTGAGGACGTAATCCAGAGAGACAGGAGGCAGGCACCCAGGATATTCTCAGTTTTTTAAAAATAAACAGGCATATTGTTAAAGCATTATTTGGTTTTCAAGAATTTGCTGCGTGTTCTAGTATGATTGTAATCAAAAGTTTGCATCTTAAATCCCCACCATTTCTAGAGCATTCCAGTGTTGCCAAAGATTTAAGATACAAATCTCTATAAACTACACCGGAACTCACAGCAAATTTCAGAAAATCAAAGAAAATTTAAACAATATGCTCACTTCTAACAAAAATAAAATAAGAAACTGCTTCATGAGTACACACATAGCTATGGCATGACTGTTCCAACTTAAATCCCAGGCAACTCTCAGGTACATTTTCTAGTACTAATATCAAAATTGTGTTATTATGGTATTTGTCTATTATTAACATAGTGTTTGCACAGAATATATCTTAAATTATTCATATTTAGATAGAATAATTTAATTTATCAGTTAAATCAACTAGATGATGGTGATACTATTAAATCTTCACTTACCTTTCCAGCTGCTAAAAAAAAAAAGATACAGTTTTGATATAAAGAATTTAGATTTGGCGAGATTTTATGGAGTGATAAATTGCAAAATGTGGTTGAAATGTTGAACAAAGTGGCATCCAGCGAACCTATTTTTCTGGCAACCTCTTTTAGCTTTCTGTTATCTTCAGCAATTCTATTTTAGTTGTGTTGTGGCTTAGTGTGTAAAAACAGACAAAAAACCCATGAATATCATACAAAAACGAAAGATAGTAAATTAATGGATAATGTAGAAGCAGATAGTTTACATAGGAATGATTGTTCTTTGTTGAAGGCCGCAATGTGGAAACAGCCATTTGTACAATCTGGATATCTATACATTTTGCTTGAAAAAGTTTTTGTTCGATTTTGATTTAAGCATAGCTTCTGCTTTGTTTTAGCGGGTAATTAAAAGTTTAATTTCTTGAGTAGTATTAAATTTTTTTGATTGTTATGTGTGACGTACCATTTTTAAAAAAAATTTCATTAAAGTATAATCTTCTTCTTAAGTATCGTTTTTTTTTTTTAATTTCAGTACAATCTGTTTTCTAAGTATCCTTTTTTTTTTACTACTTATACAATTTTTTATACTTATTTATGCATTATGGTTTTTTTTACTTATATATTTTAAAATTTGCTATGCACAAAGCCAACATGGTGTTCATTAGTACTTCCACACACCATCTTCCTTGGCGTCATTTTTGATCGCCAAAAAATGATAGATTGCACAAAGACTCTTTATATTGAAGCTGTTAAAAAAAATAGCAATCAAAATACCACCATTTTACAGCCTTTTTGGCTATATTTTTTTAAATTCAATTAAAAAAAAAAAAAAACTACATAACTTATGCTATATACTCATTTATTGAAATCATCTTTATATTTAAAATTTTTTAAATAAAATAAAATCAATTAAATTTTTGTGCCTGTCAGAAGTAGGCAATATTTATACAATATATATGGGGCAATATTTATATAATATATATAGTATTTTTTTCCGAAATCTACACACTTTTATTGATATATGGTAAACATTTGTACATTGGACACATATATTAATTTTTTCTTCAAGTATTGCTTCTGAAAACGGAGTCTTGGAAAAGTCATTTATGTACAATTTTCCTAAACTTAGACATTTTATATCTAAGAAACTATGGAAAAAATTTACATGGATTAATAACTCTACGGTACTAAAAAGTGAAAAAAGTTCTATGAAAATCTTTGTCAGTGGGTGTCATTTCAAAATTTAATTAGATGATTTGACATGCAATGACTCACCAGTAACTTTTCATGTTTTAGATTTCTATAAAAATACTTGGTGACTCTTTAGGCCTATCAGAATCAAAATAATTGAATGATTTTATGATCAAATGTCAAAAGCTTTAGAGAAGATCCGAACTAGGATTGTGCTTTCTTTGCAGACAGCAGCATCCATCGACTGGAGTTTAGTGTTTATTATGCACTTGTCAATATAGAATAGCCAATATTGTGACAGCATTAAAGGCAGCAAGAAAACTTGCTATGCATTACAATTTTGCAAACTTTATGAATATTAGCAAATTATGTTCTACCACGGACTCAGCTTTAACTTTCTTAATCACAAAGTCCCATTGTGTAATAAGTTGGGAACTATTAAATATTTCATTGCATGCATTTAGAATAGCATTATTAATGCGATTTTGAAATATGACTATCGACGCAATGTTTACTATTTTATTAGAGCAGTTACAACTATGAGAAATTCGACACAAGACATGTAAAACATACGAAACCTCTATATGACAATTTTATTCAGTTCAGTACTTATATTGGCACTTCAGTATGTTTTTAATTTTGTGTATTTCTGACTGATGTAAAGTAAAATCTTTCGAATATACAATTGAAATAATTACTTTGTGTCATAATTATGTCGAGTCTACTATTCTGAGCACTGGAAATACATAAATTTAAAAACATAATCTTACTACATCTCGTACTGATATTAAAACATTATCAAAGAAAACATGAAAAATTTCATATCAAATTGAAACGCAAAGCACTGTCAGGATAACTAAATAAAAGCTGAATGAAATGGAATAATTAAAAATTTTTTTAAATGCATTCATGTTTAAAAACAATGCCAATTTGATAGAACCACTAGGTAGTGGCAAATAATTGGGATGGCACAGATCAAAAATCAAATATATATTCAAAATTGTTGAAGAAAGTTTCGGAATATCAAATGAAAAGCATGTTTAAATTGGAGTATTTTGTAGTCATTGAACATGAGAGAGAAATAAATATTCTCAGCATCAAAGACTAAAAAGTAACACTAATCAACTATTTGGATGACCACACACGAAAAATACTACCATCCATTTCGGTGATCGTCAATGATTACTTTAGTTGAAATTTCAAATTTTAAGTCTGCATTTTTGCATTTATGCAAGGTGGATTTTAAATTATCCTGAAAATTATTTGTTTTCATTTATGCAAAACACTGTAATTAATAATGAAGTATGTAAAATGAAGTGAAGTGAAGAGAAATGATTTATGGGACTGGCTGGAATTTGTTATTAGCTGAACGTTGGCAACTGCCTTGTGGCTAATCCGTGTTCATGCAAATTAATTGGAATGATATTTGAGGTTTCTGGAAAATAAGCTCTGAATGGAATGTTTTGTTAATTTGGTTATAACACAACATATGATATGACTAATCACAATATTATTTAATATTCATTTTTAACAAAGTAAATTGAAATGTACTGTGTTGTTTATCATGCGTGTCAAGTGGTGCTCCTTCTGTGTGCCAAATTTTTATAAGTATTTTATTGGACAAAATAGCTCGGTTTTTAATATTTTTGACTTCCAAACATCAGTTCGAGCATTAAGTCTGATCAAAATTTACTTTTTTTCACTTTATCTATTATATAAATTGTTAAATTTTCATAGGGGTTAACTATGGGTTGAACGTCCTCTCATTAAAATATACTTAAAAACTTATTGTAATTTGAATGTATTATTAAATTCAAAATAAAAAAGTACTATCAAGTAATTTTATGTTATTTATAAGTGTTGACTGCACAGTTTCCCACGATTTAGAATGTTATTATTTTTATTCAATAATGTCAATATACCAAGTTCATTTCATTAAAAATTGAGGTCTCACATCTATCATATCTTCCACACTATACTTATAAACAGCAGTATTTTCTTGCATTTTGTGGGACAATGTGCATATGTCATATTAGCAATGCATATATAACATTCATGAACATGAAATTCAAGGGTAGGTTTTGTTTTATTTCATATTTTATCAACAATTTTTTTTTACCGAACAAGAGCTTAGAACAATTTTATAGGTTTAGTTTTAACCACAACAAATTCAACTGCCTTTACTGAAGCAGTACACCAATATTTCATAAAAAAACAGATCACTTGTGTGTATTATAATTTCAGGTAGGGTGTGTCTCAAAATGTATAGAGTTGATTTAAAAGCAAGTTTAATAGTTAAACACCTTCAAAATAGGTATATTTTAAATAAAATATTGTTTTAAAAGTATTGCATACAGTAAAAATTGAATAGTGTGGTATTTAAGAACTTTCTTAAATACCTTATCTTTAGATACATGTATAGCTTACTCCTAGATAAATAGTGAATTTGTATTAAATCAAATGAAGTAAATACTACCATAATTAGATCAAAATTTCTGGAAATAAATTCAGAAGATTTAATTGCCCCAATTTTATTCATAATATTTTAGCTTTGGCTATGCTATCACATTGCTGCATAAGTAGACAAACTAGTAATAATAGTAGACAAACCATAGTAAAGATAGAATGGCTAAATGACTAATTTTATGCCCTTCTAAATATAGTTATATTATTACGGATTCAACATGTTCAACTCATCACCCATATTTATCTTGTTATATTTTTATATTTACCAAATTATATTTAAAGTCCTACTAGGAAGTTATTGAATTATAAATTTTTTATTTAATGTGGTCCTGAATTATGATTTGATAATAAACCATTATGAACGTATATGAATACTTAACATATAGATTATAATCCACTAATGGGTCATGTTAGGTTCAATATGGCAAATAAAAATATTGTATGTTTATTTTTACTTTAAAAATTTAGCTTTAGTGATTTAATGTAAAAGCAACATTTATTTTATAATTTGATTTTGTCTAATTTATTTTATATTGTAATTTATTATTGTATTTTACTTCATTTTGTGTTTTAGTGTAGTAGTTTATTATTCATGTTTAAAAGTCAATTTTATTTATAGTCCTTAACAGTTAAAATTTATACATATCTATTTCTTGAACAAGCATTTCTCTAATAGTTATTTCTTACTTAATTCATATATTGTTAATTATCTTAATTATAAATTTTGTATTTCTCTTGCAGTTTTAAACTCTATTATGTATGCTGTAATTGTTTTTTTTGAAATTATATAAAATTTTTACTTTCATCTGTACATTTTATTTGACAAAGGACGAGTTTCAAGTTTTATATTAACTTTATGCTTTTTAAGTATATTTTTGCTTTATTTCAGCACTCTTCTTATCTAATTGTATTTGTTTCAGCGCCTACAAGATTGTCTTGTATACCATTTGAAGCAAAATTTCTTTCATCAGTATCACTTCCTTGTGAGTTTCGAAAATATGAAGAATGTTTCATGCACTTTGGTGAAAGTGGGGTATATGATGAAAAACTTAAAGATCATCATGTAAATTGTAAATGTTTTAAATGCAAAAGTTCTTTTTCTTGTGATTTTTGTAGTAAACATTTTAGTCATATGTTTCTTTTAGAAAAACATAATCTTATTCATGATAAACTGAATTCACTGAATTGTGAAATTTGTGGTATGAGTTTTAGTAAAAACAGTAGTTTAAAATTGCATCTACTGAAACATAGATTACAAAAAATGTCACCACCTAATCTTGTTGATGTCCTATTAAAATTAGGAGTAATTTGTGTTTAAAGACCTTAAATTATATTCATGTAGATGCAATTTAATTAAAATGAGTTTGATATTTATGCATAGGTTGAGTGATAGACTATTGTAAAATAGGTACAATTGCAATCTGAATGTATATAATTTCTTATAATCTACTTATTTTAATTAAATGCTTTTAATATAATATATGTTCAATTTCTTCTTTAGGTTATTTGTACCCATTTTCTCTCTCCCATTTGAGACGTATGGAATTTTCAGATATAATTGTTACTACTTAGATATTGCAATTGTGTTAGGCATTAAACGAGTATATAATGAACAAATTCAACGTAATCAAAATCCTAGGATATAGTATTATGCAGGTTATTTTTATAATGCAATATTAGTTCACATCTGATAAAATGCACTAGCTATATTTTATACAAATATTCAGGGTTTTTTTCTATTGGGGGCATAGAGTGTGAAATATTAAAAGGGGTGAGCTCAACATAACTTTGAACTGTAGTACAGTCTGTTTCAAAATTATAAGACCCCTCAAAATTCCACCCTTTCTCAACAAAGACAACATTGAATGTGAATTTCAAAGAAGGTGTATGAAATGAAACAAAAAACAGATCGAATATTATTTTCGTGCCAAACGATTTTTCGAAATCATGGTGTTACATAAATATAAGACCACTTTAGATTTTCTAATAATGCAGACGATTTTTGTTTAACTTCAGAGTTTAACTGTAACCTAAACCATCTGGAAATGTTGGAAAGAAGGAAAAAAGGCAGAAATTCAGAATTGAACTGTTTGATTCGTTGTATTATTAAAATGCCTCATTGAAGTGATTTGTCTGAAGTAGAAGTTTGAAAAGTTTGGTTCTACAAGGGAAAAAAAAGGTCGGAACATGAAATAAATAAGATTTTTAATAGTTCTAAAATGGCTATTTACAATATGTTGAGTAAAAAAGAATTGTATGGAAAGCAGAAAAGATCTGGCCGCAAAAAGCAGTTATCAGCTCGTGATAATAGACAAATTTTCCAGCTTGCAACAAAAAACTACCAGTCCACTTATAAAATAGCACAGCAGACAAATAAATAAGTGTCTCGTGTAACTGTGTGGCAAAGTTTGAAGTCGAATGTTGATGTTCAACTTCGAAAACTAAGAAGCAAACCACGACTTCTTAAACATCATAAAGAAGCACGTCTGAAGTGGGCAAAGAATGTCATGTCCTGGAACTCTATATGGAAAAATATAATATTTTCAGACGAGAAAAAATTTAACTTAGACGGTCCGGATGACAATAATTACTACTGGCATGACTTAGGGCAAGAATCTCGCGAGTTCTTCAGTAGGCAGATGGGAGGCGGTTCAGTTATGGTGTGGGGCACTTTCTCATATGCAGGAAAATGCGATCTGCAAAGAGTTTATGGCAAAATGAACTCGGACAGTTATCAACAAATGTTATACGGAAGTCTGATACCCTTCGGACCACTTTTAGGAAGGCTAAAATGGAAGTTCCAACAAGATAATGCTCCCAGTCATGCATCTAAATCAACAAAAGCATGGCTTAAAAGAGAAAAGATTGATATTATATCTTGGCCGAGACGTAGCCCTGACCTAAACCTCATAGAAAAATTGTTGGGTTATTTGTCTTGCCAAGTATATGAAAATAACAAACAGTATCATTCGGCATATGAATTGGAAGTCACCATTATGGAGAAATGGGACAATATTCTGGAATCTGTCTTTAAAAATTTAATTACATCGATGCCAAATTGTGTTTCAAGTTATTCAGAAAAATGGTGGAGCAGTAACTTACTAAATTTGCTAAAACTTTCTTTTTCCACATGTGGTCTTATAATTTTGTAACAGGTATTTGTGCCACTTTTTGTTATATTTCTGTTATATTTTTTTCTAAATGAATTTCGTGCATGTAAGTCGCTAAATTTTATTTAAAACTTGTTCTGACATGGAGTAGTTTTGATTTTGAATAAAAGAATATTTCATTAATTACCTAAATAACAAAAATTCTCGTGGTCTCGTGTCTTACTTTTGTAACAGACTGTATCTCAGCATTAAACCCTATCAGAATTTTACATATTGTATTTGAACTTTCACTATTACCACAAAGTTCCTATAAATAGTTTTTTCAAGAGTACAGTAGACTTATCTTATAGCGACCCTCAATTTGGGGACTTACTGTGATATAACGACTGTTTCAGAAGGTCTCTGCAGTTTTCCTATATATGTAATACTATTTTACTATCGCAATGACTGTAGAAGTAGAAATTTTGTTATAGTGATCTTATGGAAAATTGATTAGTAAACTTGAAGCGCAGAGGCTAATTATTATCCACTGTCCCCAAGTAGCAGAAGAGGTTTCTTTCCTGAAAAATTCCCAGTGAAGTCAAGTTAGGTTATAATAGTTTTGTTTATGGCCAGAAATGTAATCATACCCTTCATCACCTAGGGAGGGATGCTCCTGCTGACAGTAAAACACCTCTTCTCCATACCTACTGAACAAAAGACTGGAATTCAAACTTTTCCTTGAATTGATTCGCCTTCCATTCCCCCTTCTCCCACACTGTCACGTGAATGTAAATAAAACCTGAAAACACCTCATAAGGGGCTTCCAGGAACGTGGACTTCTGGCCCCCTATTCTTTCATGGGCATTGAATGAGACACTTGTTAAAATTGAAGACTGGAATGAATGGTAATGAATTTTGTTCAATTTCTTTGAATAGGATCAATCTATTTTATACCCTCTTCCCCATACTTTCACAAAACTCTTAATTCTATATCCTCTTAATTTTCCCAGAGGTTAAAACTGGTATTCATCAGTTTAGGACTCCATAGTCCAGGGCTCGACAAATTTCTCCTCAATCTAGGAGCCAGCTTTTAATTTTACAGTATTTAGCATTTTGATGCTTGTTATAAAGTGTTTATGATAAATAGTTACACTGGTATAACTATACATAGGCTAACAATAACCCTTAAATATTTTAATTTAATTTTCATTATTTCAAATTTAAATTTATAAGGAAAGCAAATATATATGTTTATTAATATGATATAAAAATATTCAATTTTTAAACATTATTTTTACATTAGCAGTTTTACTGTGCACATACGTAAGCATATTGAACTTTTTCTACGCTGACCACATGTGTCTTTTGGTTTTTGAAGCAAAGTACTATTGATCCACAGTGTTTGAAGAATTAATTTTTCACAGACAGACCATTCATATTGATCATCATTAAGTCATTTAGACTTTCAGTTTCCATTCATGATCGGAATTTTGCTTTTATTAGATTCATGACTGAAGCCTCTTCCACAACATTCTATGGAAACATGCAGCACTGATACAATCTATAATAGTAAAAGGAAGATGTCTCTATGGCATCTTTAGCAGAAAATCTAAATGTTGTATGGACATGAAATTTGGTACACAGGTACTTCAGGATCTGAGACTGCATGCCTCAGTGTTATTTTTAAATTCAAATTAGATTTTTTGTTATTTTACATTTTAGTATGATTTTGCACAGATGCAACCTTAGAAATCAAAAATCTTAAGAGTTTTCATATTAATATCATTGAAAAGATCAAAAAAATTTCTGTCAAACTAACTTTGAATGGAATGCATACAATTAATAGTCAAATTTTGTGAATTTTTAAAATATATATATAGTTTTAGCTTGTTGAACATATCAGTCCACTGTGCCGGGATATTATCACAGAGTTCCTACCTTAACACCATCGGTGCAGCATTTTCGTCAAAATGTTCTTTAGTTTTTGAGAATTCTTTGTGAGAATTTCGTGTAATTGTAATCAAAGGCTTACATCTTAAATTCTCGATAATGCTGAGTACGGTTTCTAGAACATTCCCCAGTTTCCAGGGATTTAATATGCTAATCTTTGATAAAAATAATACTAGAACTCACAGGGAATTCCTAAAAACCACAGAACGTTTTGACAATACACTTGCTTATGACAAAAATAAAATAAAACAATTGTGTCGGTGCACACATGGGTATGCTACGACCGCTTATCTTAAATCCTGGGCACATTTTCTAGTTTATAATAATAATACTATAATAGGAAATCTTTTTTCATTGCTCAGAGTTAAAAGTTCATATAATTAAGGTTGTTTTCATCATTTCTGTCCGATGTATGTAGAACAAAGAAACTTGTTAAATGCAACTGCTTTATCAGTTTTATCTGGTAAATTATTTAATTTTTCATACATTTTTATAAATAAACAAAAGCATAAATCTATAAGATACTATGATTGGTAAATAAGTGAGCTTCAAAGCATGTGTGAAAGACTCACCAACTGGCAATGCTTGTGTCCCTTTTAAAATTGCAAAAGTCTCTCCCCAGATACTTTTCTTATGGTACTTGGTGCTTATGATGTGACACATCAATGGCACGGGTGCAAGGTGATGGGGTGAGTGGCTAGTCTGGGATGAAGAGATAGCTGTTCATTATTTCCCACACGAAATGAGGCACCATGAAGTTGATTCCCACTGCAGATAGGGTAGAGCAAAGCACTCAACTAGAAACATTTATATTTTTTCTTATTTTTTTTGCCAAATTTACAGTTGTCAGCACTAATATTTTAAGTACCACAGCGACCCGACACCCAGGATTTGTCGAGTCCTGCTATAGTCCTTGAACCTTGAGTTACTGAATAGTTACATGTGCTGAAGTATTTCGGTAGAGGACAGACAACTGTGTAGTGTTTGCCACTTAACTAACAATGCCTCCTCTACCCTAGACTAAACACTCAACATTGTTCATTTAGACAAAGAAGGTCCTAGAAAACATTGGTAAAAATCATCTTCTAAAAGCAGTGATTGTCAAATTGTTTGGCATTCCTAAAAATACTCTCTAGACAGCAAACTAGTACAGCAGACACAAATAACAGTATTCTTCAAGAAAAGTATGTAGTATGTATTGCATTGTATTTCTGCAGTATGTTGTATCAACTTAATTTTTTTAGTTTTTAACTTGTCATTTTTAAATTTTTAACTATACTATTAATCATACTGTTGCAAAATTTATAAGGTGTGAAAATTTGCATTCCTTTCTACTAAATTCCCCCCCCCCCCCTAAAAAAAGAGGAATGTTTGATATAACATTCCTTCAACAAAGATCCTTTCAGGGTCACTATAACACAAGACTACTTAGCAAATTCAGTATAAAATGCTATGGCAGGCAAATGTCTGAAATTTAAAGATTTTTTGCAGCTTAATGTTTAACCTAACAGATCCTTTCTAATTTTGTCATAAAACTAGGGATAGATAATCATTTTTCTCTCAAGTGCTGCAATGTACCATATAAACAAAACATTATATGGAAAGAAGAAGAAATCTTTTAGACTTTATTTTTAATTTAGTCTAATACTCTTTCATTTATTAACTATACTCATGACTGTTAGCCTGTCAGATGTGCGTGGTTAATAACCAAAATATTCTAAATGCATCAACAAGAAGCGAATCCCTGTCAAACAATCAATAATCAAGCAACATACTGAATCTGAACACTTGGCAATTTGTACTTAACTATAGTGTTCTCAATTTACTGAAGCAAAACTTAAGTAAAACTTCGAAGTACTTAATTAGAATGGCCCTTAGAAGTACTTAATTATTGTTAAAATTAAGTACCTAAAACCTCTTTAGTTTTCCAGATAATTAGAGCAGAAAAAACAAGAACACATGCAATGAGGAATATAAAGATCATGTATATTGTACTTTTGTAGAGATTATTCCTTACTCCTCTTTCCATTTGTTCCAAGTAAGAGTATTTCATATTATACATGTAGGTATGTATAGAAATATATGTAAAAATAAAGTATTTTTAGATCTATTTTTAGATTTCAAAGTACTTTACAAATTTAGTGTAGTTCAATGAAACTATGTGAAATAATAAAATGTTCAATATGAATTAGCATTATAGGATTGTATAAAATTGTTAAAGAATACTTATAAAAGCTAGAGTATTAATTTTTCATATAGCTTTACAAATCCTTTATAGAATGAGTGCATAACTTCTCAGGCAATAATGGGTGAGCTTCATATAGTATTAATAACAGCTTCGTGTAGTATTAATAACTGCTTCGTGTAGTATTAACTGCTTGTGTCGTATTAATAACTACTTTGTTATTGATAATGATGAAATTTGATTGTTAATTTTCTTTTGAGGCAATTGAATTAGTTTTGTGACTACACTATTTAATGCAATGTTTTTCTACCCTGAAAAGTTATTTTCTATTGAATCGTTAAAGTATTGTCTGAGTTTTACTATTTTTTTTTATAAACATATATATATATAAAACAACCAAATATTTTATTAAAAAAATAGTGCCTATAATATGGACATAAATTTTAATAAAATGCTAGCCGTCCTCAGCTACGAACCCAGTTACTTTTTGAAGAAACTCAGAGATGTCTTCTTTTACCTCGCTTAGTGACCATGTGATAATGAATAAGGCACTTCTGACTGAGTCCTCTATACCTGCACAAGCATATAATCTATATTTAAGAATACCGGCCTCTTATGTATTTAAAAATCTATATTTAAGAATACTGGCCTGTTATGTATTTAAAAATCTATATTTAAATTATTCCATATGTGATCTATGTATATTTAAAGTATTATTCCATACATGATTAACATATCTATGTTTAAAAATCTGTATTTAAAGTATTATTCCATACATGATCTATGTTTGTAAATCAACTCTCCCTAAATTAAGTGAAAAAATATTTAAGTGATGTGATGTAAGCCGAGTGGAAGAGTCTATGCCTTCCTTTAAATGCTTGCACAAAAGTTTGAAACAGCAGTTTGGAATTTTAGTAACAGGCAGAAATTGCATCACAGCTTGGTACATTGATATCTTTTGAAAATTTTAATTAATCTACCAATAATGCTAGATACATAGTTTTTTTTAAAAAGAGGATGAAATAATGTATTTTACAGCTGTTAAAATTTGAAGTTCAAACTGTTGTGGTTTTCTTGATCTCAGAATTTAAAATTAATTACATCTTAGGGCATGTATTTTTTTTCTGAATTCATGCTGTCTTTATAAATTCTACAAATAATGCTACGGATTTTATTCAGGTCTCATTTTAAAAATTGTTCTCGTACTTTATGATGGTGTTAAAATTGAAACTAATAAGTTTTACAATCACTGAATAGATTGATGTAGAATCACCTAAAAATTCTGCTTCAACATTAAGTAACTGGAGAACTAATTGGAATTTAAAATAAATCACTCTGTGGTATTCCTGTACTGAATTCTGTAGCTGCACATTGCTTCATTTTTCTGTTACATTGTGCATAGGCATATAGACATTGCCTTTTATTATTATAGATTATTGATAAAAGCAGAGATGGGGAGTCAAGAAAGAACATTCCAATTCCTGAGTCACAATTTTCCAAAACATACTCAGACTCCCTACTTATTGTTAAAAAAAAAAAATCCTCATGTCTAAGCTAAAAACCCATACAGGACCACCGTAGCACATATGCAGTGGCGAGATTCTCCCTTTGCTGGGCCAAATGATGCCAATGTGCAACATAGGATTAGGACGCTTTATTAATATTTTTAAAAAACATTAGATGGTGATAGAATGCTACAGTTTTTAAAAAACTAGTTACTTGAATCATTGACCTTCACTTCACATTTTAGATTTGGTTTTTGTTTTTCACAAGAATACTGATTAAGTTAATTGTATAAAAAAACATACATGAGCTAGTTGTGATGGTTCTAATTTAAAAGGCATGTCATCTGAGCGATTTAAAGGGATGGTTCCTTTCGTGACAGCTATTGTGTGTTTGTTTTAATAAATATAGTCTTGGGTGGTACGTTTAAAAGGGATTAGGGATGGGAATCCTTATCACTGGTTTTCAGGGAGAATGCTTATTAGCTAGTAAGAATTTAGTCAGATGAATTGTAATAATTAAGTGAGATTTTACAATTGATAAATAAATCTTAGTGTTAGAAGTGAAGAAAGGAAATAGTTAATATGTGCTTTAGTGGGGAAATTTATTTGAAAGACACAGATGTGTGTGATGATGATGATTTTTTTGGTACATATAATTAGTTCAAATATTGAAGATCTGCCATCTCTTTAGCTTTCTGAACTCTAGACTAAATATAAACAGTTTGAAACCACTTTTAAAGAAAATTAATTTTTTTAATCTGTATTTTTCAGTGATGATATTATACAAGTACTAGTCCACAAAACAAACAACTTTTAAGGCTCACATTTGAAAAACAATGATAGAGTTAGATCTGTCAAATGTAATGACGCTCGTGTATTTCTATGATAATGGTAGATGTATTTTAAAGCAAAGTTTATTTAATATGATTTTTTCAAGGCATTAGGTTTCGCTTCAAAATGGGCCTGAAGTAGTAGACGGTTCTAGCTATAAACAGTCTCACAAATAACACAATTTTAATATTTATTTCATAAAAATACAAGAGTAGCAGGAATAAAAATTATAACTCAAAAAAGCTAAATCACACAGCATACAAAGTTACCTTGCATAACAAAGAACAAATAAAAGCAGCCTTAATTGGCTAATGCTTTACTTAGGCTTGCTATTGTTGAATCCATGAAAAACCTGTACAAAATGTGCATGTTAAATATTTCATCAATGCTAAAATGAGTTATAAACACAAAATGTGCATGTAAAATATCAAGATCTGTATAAGTATAGTGACAAACATTTTTTGAGAAATTTTAAAAGCAAAATATAAAATTCTCTCTCTGTATGTATGTATGTATGTGTATATATATATACACACACACATACATACAATCAGGATGTCCAGTGCTATCGGTGCCCAATGCCTATTTCCTCAACCGTTAGTCACAGATATACTTCCAATTGCAAAAATGATTTAAATTTTAAAATCTATTATCTTAGAAACAGTTTAAATCAATCAATACATTTCTGAAAGAAATATGAAATATAAATTTTTATATGGTCTCCCGGTCCTACCAATTATATTTAGGAAAATCATCCTCATACAATTTCATGCAAAATAAAAACAAAATACTTCCTTTTACTACCAAAATTCACAGAGTTATGAAGCATTAAACTTTGACTTAAGTCTCTTTCCACGCATAAAAATGTCCCGTTTCAGGCAACCAACCAATCAGGGACTGTATTGACCATTTCTCCAGGCAACCAACCAATCATGGACCTTATTGACCATTCTCAGCACAAAAAGTGCTCCAACTTTAAACAACTATAAGTCTGTCAATTTTGGTTTTAAAAGGATGATTTTTTTTTTATTTAGCATAAAATTATGAGGATGATTTTCCTAAATATAATTGGTAGGAACGTGCGACTGTATAAAAATTTATATTTCTGATTTTTTTCAGAAATGCATTTATTGATTTAAACTGTTTCTAAAATAATAGATTTAAAAATTTTAAACATTTTTGCAATTGGAAGTGTATCTCTGTGACTAACGGTTGAGGAAATAGCCATTGGGCACCGATAGCACTGGCTTAGAGAGGCTGGCGTTTGATTAGAGATTTTAGTAGAAAAAGTTGATAGTTTCTACTATTAATGCCAGCTCTTTTAAAAAGTGCCAACTTCAACTCCCCATCCATGGATAAAAGTATTATATATGGTAAAGGAAATAAATCACTTCAAAAAGCTGGTAAAATATAGTAATAAATATTCTTAATTTTTGCAGATATGTTTTTAAATGTTTAAAATTTGTTAAACAATTCTGTCAGTAATTTGCATACATATATTTTTTCTTCAAAAGTATGATGTTGAATAACAATACTTTGTCAGTGTCTTTCATAGTTATTTTTCTATCTGGCAGGCAATCAATTTCTTTTCTCTTATATAGGGGTAAGAGCTAAAACATTAAAGAAATTATTTCCATAAGTAGTTTTGAGTTAAAACTGTTTGGCAGTTCACACTGTTATAATATTTTTTCCATTTTGTACATTAGAAATTAGTCCATTGAACATCTGCTACATATATGCCATTTATGCATGTATTGGATCTTCCTAAATATAAGTATTTACAATATTATCTATTGTCAGTATTATATCATATTATTTTGTAATATATATTAAAGTATGTGAGTCACCTGTCTATTAAGATGTATTTGGGTACTTTGGGTTATACTCCTACTCATATTTGTTGTTAATTATGGTGGTAACAAGTGTTTTTGTTAGTTATCCTACAACTTCTTATATAAACAACATTTGATCCATTTATGAAAGCTCTCATTCATTTATCCTTTCACTGCTTTTAGATAAGATGTTCATTTTTTTTTTTCATTTTTTACTTTCCTTATATACATAATGTATAAGGAAAGTATTGTGATGGGGGGCATGAGTCGACGGGAGAGCATGTTTCAAGCATCACTGATCACGAATCAAACATTTTTGAGGTGATGTCTGTCTGTGTGTGTGTGTGAAAGTTTGTGTGTGTCAGTGAGTCTGTGGAGACCATATCTCATGAACGAATGGAGCGATTCGAATGAAATTTGGTACAAAAATCACAGTCCATGAATACTGGAAGCCTATTGTTTTTAAACGGAATCAAATGATACCCCCCCCCCCCTAACTTTTCGAGTAAAATTTTGAAAAAATCATCAAAAAATCAAAACCTTTAATAAAGTTATGCAAATAGACATTTCTTATGTAATTTTTCCTTAGAAAACGATTGACATAAACTTTAGAACGCTAGCATGAACCATTTTTGAGATATTGCACATTTTTCAAATAAATTTATCAAAAAATTACACAAATTAAAAATAATATATTAACTGTTGAGAAACATGTTCACTTTTCATATGTAATATCATGCGATAAATTGGGTGACATCATTTTTGTGGATCTAGCTCGTTCCATTCATGAGAAAAGATACTTTGAATTATACTTTTGTTTTTCAATGCCAATAGTCATTTATCTGCTATAAGAATAACTTATTTCTCCGTCCATAAGACTTGGCGAGATTTTGGCGACGAATTTGGCAGAATGTCGTCAACTTGGTGACTTTTTAAATGTCGCCAAATTAAGAAAACCTCACCAAATTGATAAAAATGATGCTAAATCAATGAAAATAACGACTATTTGATGAAAATTCAATATCTTGGAAAGAATATATCTACTATAAGAATAACCTATTTTTTTTTTTGCTGTAAAAGTAGTAAATTCATTGCATTATATAAGGACAGTCATGTGCTGCCCACATCAGATTTTTTTAAGTTGGCAATAGGTGCCTAAAATTTCTGCAAGGAATTTGAAATTTCTAAAACAAAATATCAGGCCTTCCATTTTTAAAGATATTTTTCTGATTCAGTCATGTCATTGCTTTTTCTTACCGAAAACTAGTCCTGGGGGATAAAAGGATTAGTGAGTGTGATCTTGCATATTTGCATTGCACTGATATTTAAGGTCGAAGTTGCTTTATTGTTAATATTTGGTTTGTTAACACCATTATTGACATTAATTTTATATGTGGTGGGAGTATGTTAAAAATGTACCTGAATTTGCAATTCAGATTGTAAACATTGGCATGTATTGTATTTTTTTCTGCTATTTGAAGCTTTTCTATAAGAAAAAATTGATGAGATGAACTAGTGATAAATATACTGTTCAAAGTGTAGATTTATGTATTTTAAAGTAAATTAAAATTTGTTGAAATAAATTTGTTTTTAGTTTATCAAATGCATGATGGCCAAAAATCTGAGAGTCTTGATTAGATATTTATAGATTTCTTGATTAAAGTAATTATATTTAGTTTGCTAGATTTTATAGCTGATTTGTTTTGTATAAGTCTCACTAATTTATAAAGTTCACCAGCTTCTATAAATAATATATATATATATATATATAAGCATATTGAAAAACAAATGAAATATATTTTTTTGTATGGTTAAGAGGGGTGTAAATAACATTGACTAATTACAAGTAGAATTTTGTAAATTACAAGTCACAGACTTTGAAGATAATATACTTGTTGCGAAAAAAAACCCCGATACTAATTGGTATCTAATCCTTAAATGAAATAAATGATTTAAGGTAAAGCTGTTTGTTAAAAGTTCCAGGTTTATGTTTCTCCTTTTAATATTACCCCATAGTAATGCTGAGTATAAATGGATTTATGAGATCTTTAAAAGATTAAAAATCAAACACCTTTTATTGTTTGGTGAAAACATTGAGAATTAAATACAATCCAAAAGTAAAATGTTATAAACAACAATTCCATGATACTTAAGATAGTAAAAAAACCCTGAAAACATAAATTCTAAATGTTTAATGTGCAACTTTTTTCTGAAGAAATATATATAAGCTAATGCAGATTGAATGCAATAATACTTAGCTAGTATGAAAAGCTAGAAAACTTAATACCAACCAATAGAAAAATACATTTATTTATAGCACATATGCAGCTTATAAATGAAATGATTTCAATAATAAAGATAGTTTGATAATCCAAAGAAATAATAGAGATTAATACCTAGATAAAGCCAAAAATTAAACAGTTAAGAATGTAGCAAACAGATTAAGAGTGTAATACTTATTAATGGGCTATAACTACAGCTAAGAAAAATTCAGGTAGTAATAACCAAAATTTTCTAATTCGTAAATAATAAAAATTTGCAATTATTTTTTTGTATTATCATAGACTAGTTTTATCTAAACATTTATTCGAAGATTTGAAACTATTGTTGTCATGAACATTACAGTTTAATTCTTTTATTTCACAACAATTTATTAATTGTAAATTTCTGTATTCTGAAAGCGTAATACCATATTTTGTTATTGTATTACAAATGGCAATGAAATTTTGCTTTTTTTTTGCAGTTGAGTAAGCAATCATTCTTAATAGCAGGTGGCAAGAAATAGATTGTGATGCAGGCTCAGTGAGCCAACCCACAAGTTTTGGGGTTGGTGAGCGTAGGGAGCTGAAGCTTGATGAAATTGTTCGTAAAACGAGTTAAGATTAGCATCAGCTAATAAAGGGACGGAGCCCCAATGGATGCATCACGCCTGTGACGAGCTCCGATTAATGGGTTGCAGGAATGGGGGGTGGAATCTTGGGAGTTTTATGAGCATCAGCGAACACAGAACATATAGGCGGTCGTGTGCACTTACCGGATTGAAAGAGCTCGCAAAGCGAGCTCTAGGACTGGAGAATGTCAGTTAACAAGGGATGGTCCCCAACAGGCTTATTATGCCTGCGTTGCAGGCAGCGCTAAAATGCTCACTCAGCGAACGTGAGCGAGTTAAATGCAAAACTTACCGACTATCTTCGCGAGTCAGTAAGCTTTGCCTTTAACTTTTTGTCTATTTGGTGAACGTAGCAAGCAAGGAGTGAAAGTGTTAGGGAGCACAGGATACGTAAGAGGTCGTGTGAGCCAGCTGGATTGAAATAGCTTGCGAAGCAAGTTCTAGGGCTGTTGAGTGTCAGTTAATAAGGGACTGTCCTCAACAGGCGTATTATGCCTGTGTAGCACTAAAGTGCTTGTGAAGTGAACTCAGTGATTGTTAGCAAGTTATGGGGTTTGGTGAGCTCAGGATGCAGAGCCCCCTAGTAATAGAAAATAAATAAGAACTTTTAAAAATTTAAATTATTACAATATACAAAACAGATTTTTTAATATTCAAATAAAATGTAAACAAAAATTTTTCAAATTTAAATTATTGAAAAATAAATAACTCTTTAAATTATTATTTAAATGCATTTTCTATTTCCATCATTTTGTGTTTTGCTATTATTTATATTGTGTTTCATCATGTTTTACTGGTACTCATGTAGTGTCCAGTTGAGTGAAAAAGTTAAAGCCAAAATGGCTGACTTTTTTAAAATGATCCAATGGAGGTTGGCAAGCTGTACAAGTACCAAAAATATTAACATAGTCTTATACTCACTATAAATGAAACTGCTGCATATGAGAATATAAATTTCAATACTTCCTTGAAGAATGCAGGCACCTGTCAGTTAGGTGACAAAGCCTGCTTTCTTCAAAGAAGCATCGGACATTATATGATCTTATGCTGTTGATAAAAATATAAACTTTTTTATTAGCTATATTTTGCTGCATTTGTTATTCCAATTGTTTAATATTGAGTATTTAATTTAATTGTAGGTGTGGAGATTCCTTTATCATCTCAACTTTCTGAACATGTCAGTCACCTTAAAAATTATCCTGTCTCTGCGTTCAATGACAGCAACTTCAGATATCATTGCATACGAATACAAAACTAATCGGATGTCTGATTTAAAAAGGCATTTCTTAGTTCATATAAAAGAATGCTCTTTATACGGGAAAGTATTCAATCAACCTTCGAACTGTGAACCTTCGAACGCATGTAATTGGTATTCATTATAAGTAACATATTTTGTTATATTGTTAAAATTTGATGTACATAAGTAATTTTTAATATTTTTGGTAACAGAGGGATAGTATAATATAAAATTTAATCTTTTTCATATGTAGGAACTCCTGTCTGGATAATGACCTTATTTATAAACTAGATCAAGCAGTCAATTTTTCAAAGTGAATATTCATTTTAAAAATATTTTAGATTGGACCTATGCATTAACAAGTTTCTGTGTTATATAAAGACTTGATTTGTTTAATGGCAATGCATGCATTTTCTTATAAAAAAAAATAAATAAAGGTATGATTAAAATTTTCAGTTTAGTGTAATTTTAAATTGTAAGCAAAGAATTGTTTTTCTTATAGTTCAATAAGACTTTTTGATGAATTGGTTAAGATATTGTTTAAGTTTCTATCATGTAACATTTTGAATAAAATAAATTAATGTAAAATAAATTAATGTGTACTTATATCGTGAAAAAAACGTTAAAAAATGAAGCCAATGTTTTCACAACAAATCACTTTTTACTGTTTCGCAGTCTTTTTTAAGATTTGGTTGGTAAACTGCAATTTAATGTTTATTGCAGAATAATAGAAAAACAAATCTATTTTGTCTAATGTTTGTAGATATATTGTTTCAATTCTTAACTATTTAATATCAAAAGCTGAAAATTCAACATTTTATCTTGTATAGCACTTTTATTGCGTTAAGTTTCATCTGTATAACAACTTTTTAGGGCTTTTTATTTGTTCTTTTCTCATATTATTTTTTGTATTTTATAAGACCTTTATTACTTTCTCGTACTATAGAGAAAGCATTATTTTCATGAAAATTTTCAATTTCGCCAGTATATGTTTTATATAATTTATGCCAGTATATGTTTAAGGACATCCCGAACACGTTTTGATTACCTTTAGAGTGATGTCCATCTGTCTGTGGTTGATTTTTTGTGTACACAATAATGCCACAAATATTAATGGTTTTTCACGAAACTTTTTATCTGGCTTTGTTAAAAAAAATCTAGAACTCTATAGAACTTTTTGAAATTCGAACAGGAACTTCGAAATTTTATATTTTCTTACCATAGTAATATAGGACAAAATTTGATATAATTATGCATAAAAGGGGTTATTTAGGGATCAATGTTCATGAAACTTAACAGTTTCAATCATTTAGTGTAAAATAGTTGCGATACAATTTTTGTGTTCATGACATTATTAGCCTCCCAAGGGGGTACATGTGTCAAACTTTATATCAATAGAAAGATTATTTCAAGCCTTTTAAAATGAAGGGTAACACACTATAATTATGATCATTTCGACCAGCAATACATATTTTTAAACTTTTTCTTGCAGAAGTTGTAAAAAAAAAAATCACAAGTTACTTAAAAATGGATTCTTGTATGAGAAAGTCAAATTGAGCCATACCTTAGTTATTTTTTTAATGAAGTTGCTATTATTTTGGATTGCTATCAGTTGCAGTAAAGTATTAAAATGCCTAAAGTTAAAAACACTTGATTTTCTATCTTAAACTGTTTTCATTAAACTAACCAAGAAAATAGCATTGATGGTGTGATAAAATTTATTCAAAAAAGTATAGAATGAAAAAATAGTGTAATTTCAAATTTTTTTCCATAGTAACTCTTGTCCCAAATTTTATGACAACTGTTATTGCTATCCGTCATTTTGAAATAGTTATTTTACAATAATTAAGTATGCAAGTAATATTTTGGGTGTGTAATTAATATTTATGAGGCAGCTATAAGTTTCAAAAACATTAAAAGTAGTTTTAGTACTTAAACTAAACATCTAAAACTTTTATAGCTTTTTGTAATGCAAATGTAAAATTTCAGAAGTGTGGAAATCCAGTAGATACCATAATTTATGAAAAAAACCCCAAAAAAAAACCAGCATGATGGAGGATTTAATAGTTTAAAAGTTCATATAATCATTTGTGGTAAATTAAACATTCATGTGCAATATTCTTGATTTTTCTGTGTATTGAATTTTCTACAGATTTTCAATTATTTGTTTGTGCATAGAATCTATAAAAAATTGTGGTTTTATTATTATCTTTTTGTACTTAAAATTTTATATCATGCATTTATTTATTTATATTCATTAATCTTTTTTCCTCCAAATTTATAAATTACTATAATTATGTAAATTTTGCAATTTTAATAATCATAAATTACTATTTACATACACAATCTTAAGTATGTAACTCAAGTAGCAGTGTATAATTATTTTTTTTTTCATTTTAAATGAATTGGTGTTATTAAAAAAAAAATGTTTATGCTTAATATTTTTAAATTTATAACTAACTGTTCCTTCTTTAAAGGTTTCGGGATTCATGGCACCAATCAAATATCCAGTAAAGATGAGTTAAAGATTTTAAGCTACCAATGTTCTTGCTGTGAATATACTACTTCCTTTATGTCACATTTAAAAAGACACTATTTGTCTCATAGTAATGAACGAAAATTTCAGTGTTCCGTTTGTAACAAAACATTTAAACATAAAGAGAGTTTGTCTTTCCATTTTCGCAGTCACACTCAACGGTAAAATTTCTTTTGGTTTGCCAATTGGTATTTGTATTCCAATTTTATATAATTTTAATGGGCCTGTTCTCCATTTAATATTGTATTCAAAATTTCTACATTTGGATTATTTTATTAAGCTAAAGAACAATAAATGAAGTTTAATTATGTATCGATTTTGATGTTTTTAATTACTTACTGTATAGTTGTTATTGCAGTGCAGTATTGCCTAAACAACATAGATTTCAGTTTTTAAATTTTATATACATCAGTTATATTAAAAGTATATTATTTGTTTCTACTAATCCCATTTTAATAAACATTTTTAAAATTTAATTTAAAATATTTACTTGTGGAAAAAGTTTCTATATTCTCTTAATATAATCATATGCTTTTTCAAATGCAATTACATTTTCAGATATGCAGGCCTAATTGAAGTTTAGAATTGTTTATATTTTAACATGGGTTTGTTTTAAATTTTAGTTTTTTAAGTTACTCTTTACAATGTTCTAGTTTTGACATAAATAAGTTTTTCAAAGTGTTTATTGGTTGTATATTTGAGTTAAAAATCTAGTAATGCATGTTTTTATAGGAAAATATAAAATTTTGAAAAGTTGGCATTGAATGTTATTTATCTCTATCTAAACAAATTAGATTATGTATTTTCTTTTAAGAATTGTATTTCTTCTCATTTTATCAACAGTTGGCAACATTAAACTAACAGTATTATAAAGGTAATACAGTAAAACTTTTGATTAACTGTCACCATCCAGACCAGGGCTATGACGGATAACCAAATAGACGGATAACAGAAATCTCTTAATACATATGTACAGTAACGTGATTTCACTGCGGGCTTGGGACAAATGAAAATAAAATCTTTTAAAAGTGAACAATACATACATATTGTATTTATTAGCGATCAATATAAACTTCAATATAAGAGTAGTAATGTACAGAAATGTATTGTAATACTATAAACCTATGTTACTTTAAAATAATCTGTCATCTCCTTTTGTGTCTTTGAGGCTCGAACTTTCTGCGCAGCAATGTTTCGTATCTTACGCAAAAGTAGGATCTGTGTTGCATTTGCCTCCTTTTGCATTTCAAACTAGTCAATGCACTTTAATAACATTGTTTCTGCTTCTGAGTGGCTAGTTGTAGGTTTTTGTTTAAGAACTGATCCTTCATCATGATCAATTTCTTCTTCTTCAATGATAGTCACACTAGAAACAATTTCATCATCGTTCAAAATTTCAAAGCCTCCATCCATTTTGTCACATTCCAACCAATCTGTTACTTCTGGCGTAATGTTTTTACTGTTTAGTCCTATATTGTTGCACAGTTTCACAATTTCATCAATAGGTTCAGGCAAGAGTTTATGCCACCCATTCTTTAAGTTAGTCACTGTAAGGTCAGCCCAGGCAGTGGTGACATTGAAAGTAGCTTCCTTTATGTTGTATCTCTTCCAAAATTCTTTGACAGTCATGGCATCATCAGATGTAAGCAAACCTTCGATAAAAGCTTTTCTGTAATGGCCCTTCTTATTTTCAATTATGCCCTGGTCCATAGGGTTGGATAAGTGGAGTTGTATTTGCTGGGAGAAAGAGGCATGTTATTTTGCCATCATCACTTTTGAGTTCACAAGAGGGGTGTGTCGGGGCATTGTCCATTAACAGCAGTGCTTCCTGTGGCAACTGCTTTTTGGCCATATGAGCTCTAACTTGAGGCATGTAAACGTTGTGGAACCATTTTTAAAAAATTGTTTGGTCCATCCAAGCACTTTTTTGGACATAATAGTTCACAGGCAATGCTTTCATATTTAAATTTTTGAAAGCACATGATTTTTTGAATTTACCAATTACAAGCAGGGGTAATCTATGATTGCCAGTGGTAATTGCACAGACCATAGCAGTGATATATCTGATCTTTTTGCACCTTAAAACCTGGAGCTGTTTTTTCCGAAAGTGATGCCAATATCTTTTGTGGGAAAGCTTTCCAATTGAGCCCGGTTTCATCACAATTGTAAATTTGTTCCCTAATGAGGTTCAGTTTAGATATTTTTAAATTTAGTTGTTCCTTGAAATCAGCAATGACTGCGCTATTTGCACTAAGTTTTTCTCCACTAATGTCTAGTTGTCGAATACCTTGACAAAACTTAAACTTATCAAGCCATCCTATGCTTGCTTTAAAATTTGGATATCTTTCTAGTTTCTTATTCATTTCAACTGCCTTGGTCATTATTATGGGACCTGAAAGTGGGATCCCCTGACTCCTGGCTTGAATAAACCATTGGTACATCACATTATCCAGCTGGTCAAATTTTGCCCGTTTCATGGTTATGAGTTTTAACATCTCCATCGGTGCTTTGCATTTTTGACACATGTTGTTCAATCTTTTCAGCATCGCATTTGATATCATGGACTGTTGTTCTTCCAACACTGTAAAGCTGAGCAATACTAGTGGCAGTTTCACCTTTCTTCAAACGTTTGATAATTCCAAGTTTCTAGTTAAAACCTAGCATTACATGTTTCCACTTTTCAGCTATTTTAAAACAATTTTACAGAACAATAAAATCAAAGAGATTAGGCCTTACTTTTTTAAGCCTACATATAAGGGGCGAAATCGAAACACAGCTTAAAAATACAGAACAGTAGCACTATCGTAATGTTATGCTCAAAAAGTTAATCAGGGCACTGTGAAACAAAACATTCATTCAAATACGCAAGCTACTCTGTCATGACTGAGACCAGATACAATAGCGACTGGTTAGTGATGGGTTTATGGCACGCCAGATCAAGCTCAATTCCTCTGCCACCGACGATTAGTTACTTCTGCCATCATACAGTACAGTCATTTCCAGCATTATACAGTAGGGTGTAAAAGTAAACTGTGGACAATTTTAAAGATGTTTGTTTGTTGATACTCAATCATTTTTTTAGACAATGACGGATAACAGAAACTGACGGTTAAACGAGTGACGGTTAATCAGTTTTACTGTATATATATTTGGAATTTATATTTATTGGAAAAGTGTAAAATATTTTTCATATTTTACGATAAAATATTTATATATATGTAAGAAAGTGGAGCAATTTTTATGTTAATTTTATTTTATCATTTATCACAAATGACTTAAAATACTATAATTTTTTATAATTTATATGCTGATAAAATTTGTCAGTATTTTTAGCTTCTCAATTTTTATTTTTAACACATTTTGTGTGTTTGCAATCAATTTCTGTAGAAATATTTTCTTAATAGAAATTTTATGTAGTTTCTTATATGTTTAAAAAAATTTCATAAATAGTCGGAAAGTGAAATCCCGAATAAGTGGATTGGTACATTTTCAACCTCAGCTAATAAAAGGGTGATGTGTGGAACAAACAAATGGCAGTAGTTGAATATATGCACCATCTATTGTTCAGATGACTTCTAGCCAGGGAAATTTTTTCTTTGATAATACTCATTAAATATTTTGAGTAGGTGTGCGCTTTTTGCAGTAAATCATTGATGCATCCAATTTTTTTTATGAAGCTATATTATAATCTTCTAAATTGAATAAAAAACAAATTGTATTTTACTTTTTAAACCACTATGATGTATTCAAATAGAGTTAATTTTAATTAACATTCAACTCTCACACTATATTAACTAATATTTTTCCAGTTAGAAAAAGTAATATTATTTTTTCTGCTTTAAACATTTCAACTGAACATTCATTATATGCACAAATACATTTTTTCTTCATTTATAAGCTTTTAACATATTTCTTATAATTGGTTTGAAACATATTTAATTTTCGGGGTATTTTAATAAATTAATTTTGATATAGATTTTCTTTTTATATGAAATGTTAAGAAGCCAAATATTTAAATTTATTCCTTTCAGTGAACTTTTTATTACTTGTAAGTCTTGCAAATAACAGCATACAAAATAAAAAATAAAATGTGCTTGGAAATATGATTTTTGTATTTAGTGTGTGAAAGTAAATTTGGAAGATTTAAGTTATTTTGTTATTGTTCTTATTTTATATGTAATCTACTTGATTCAAATTATTTTTTTCTAATAATATAGTTTTGTGAATGCTTACATTTTTGGTTAAAAACATGTTTTTTAAAATAATTTTCTTATCAATTAATAATTTTTATCAACCATATTTTTATATTTATAATTAAAAAGTTTTTAAAGTGTTGCATAATGACATATTTGAATTGAAAGCTCGTATATTTTAACATAAGTTTTATTTCTGTTTTAGAAGTCATGACCTGTTTTCTATGCAGTTGAATATAACTAATGTGTTGGCTATAAATGCTTTATTAAATTTATACTTTGCTCACTATTGCTATTTTAACATATTTAGATATTCTTGATTATTATAAAAAATATATTTATAATTTAGTATTTAATCCAGTTTAAATATATATCATAGCTTGCATTAGGACTAAAGATATTCAGGTAAAATAACTTTTTATTTTAGTAATAAATGTATAAATTATTAATCAGTGGTTGCCTGTGTATTAGACATTAATTTTTTATTTATAAAGATAATATTCAAATTATGTGCATATCTGCTCACTTTTCCAGATTCAAAGGTTTATTTGCCTTGTACAGTGGCAAAATGTTAATTTAGAACTAGCAAATTTACATGGTGTTCGATGGGAACATTTGTGTTAAAGGAAATTTTATTATATTACAAATTTAATGTAGACAACATTTCCACTAATACAATCTGTTAACATAGGAATAAAATATTTCTAAATGCATTGATTTATTTTAAAGAAATAGATGTGCGTGTACATACTCATATTACAAATAAACCTTATCTTACGCTTTTAGTGTTTGGCGTTACTATATATGCATAAATAGTATAGTTTTTTTTAATTTTCTTCCTCGGACGTCAATAAAATATATTATTTAATTTTCTACTTAATCTACTATTGTTGGTTCTATCAGGCTTTACTGAAATTTTCTATTTTAAATTATATTTAATTTATAATATTTTGTACATTTTGGGTGACTCCCATTTTGGTTTTGAAGTTTTACTTTCTCATGCTATTGAATATTATATAAAGTATTGTTTTTATAAAAATTTTGAGATTTTGATGCCAATATGGGTTTTAGGACCTCTTGAATATGTTTTGACTATTTTTAGTGTGATATCTGTCTGTGGTCGATTTAGTGTGTACACGATAGCTGTAACAAATATTAATGGATTTTTACGAAACTTTATATCCAGTTTTGTTGCAAAAAAATCTTATACTAGATTTAATTTTTTTAAATCTAAGCAAAAACTTCAGAATGTTATATTTTCTTAACATGGTAGCATAGGACAAAATTTGACATAATTATGGAAAAAAAAGGGTTATTTATGGCTCAATGATCATGAAACTTAACAGTTTCAATCGGTGTAGTGAAAAATGGCCGTGTTACAAATTTTTGTGTTTATGATATTAGCTCTCCGTCTTTGAGGAGGTACATTGTTAAACTTGGTATCCATCAAAAGAATGATGGCAAATCAGGTATTGAAACATGTTATTGTATTTTGCTAATAAAACTTGCTGTTTGCTAAAAGGTTATAGAAGATTATACAATAACACAGATACTTAGACAGGTAGTTTAGGCTATCCTAGTAGGATTGTTTTGGAAATTCATATTTAAAGGGATTTTACTAATGAGAGGTATTTGCAGGTAGAAATAATTGGCTTGGGAATAACAACTAATGATTTTTGAAATAATAAGATAGAAATGTGACTGAGAAATTTAAATTATTGAAAATGTGGTAATTAGTTTTATATAATACTTTAAAAAAAGAGTTTCTAAAAATGTTTTGCATTGAAAATTAGTAAAGAAGTCTTGGACAGAGGTTTGAATAACACTAAAGTAAAATAACTTGAGTAGTGCAAAGTTCAAGGAGAAATGTATGTCCTTAAAACATAGTTAATTTTTGTCAAACAAGTGAGAACCATGTTTTATATAAAAGTAAATGACACATATAAGCATAACAATAAACAGTGTATATAATCTAAAATGAGTACATATAATTTAATCACATTTCATTTCTGTGCAGCTTTGTAAATTATTTATTTTAAATCTTTGAGTTTCAGATAAAAGTTAGTAGATATGCAGTTACAGTGTTCTCTTTATATATTAATTTTTATTCAATTTATAAGTGCCTGTTTGTTATTTCAGATGTATTAAGTGATAGTGAAAACAAAGATTGGAAAAGTAAAGTTTCTTCAAGTTTAATGCTTTTTGATTACTTTAATAACGATGTTGGGGATAATAAAAATTCCAAACTATATTGCCCTCAATGTCCATATAGTACATCAAGAAGTAATCAAATGAAAAACCATAAAATGAAACATAACACATATCCTTGTGACAGACCATATACTTGTGATTTTTGTGGAAAATCATTTACAAAGAAGTGGCATCATAAAGTTCATGTAAGGGTGCATACTGGAGAGAAACCATATGTGTGCCATTTATGCCCATCTAAATTTTCGGACCCAAGTGCTTTTAGAAGACATCAAGCTGTCCATAGGGGAAGTACTGTTTAATCATTATATAGGGTGCCCCATTTGAACCAGATTATTGCATTTTAAATAAAAATGAATCAGACTTTATAATTAATATAAAACTGGAATTTTTAGTAGATGTGGTTAAAAATACATTGTTACAGAAATTCGTATCCTTTTTGTTCATTTTTGTGAAGTAATTTTAGAATATTGTTGAAGTTATGCTTTGAATTAATACATTTTAATGTACCTTATTCTATAATGAATGTTGCAATATTTTAAACATAGATCAAAACTTAATTATTGCTTTTGCATGTTATATTTATTACTTTATTATTTGCTATTTTTCCTAGCTATAAATTACTATAGGAAAAGTAAACTAATGTTCTCATTTGACTTGCTCTAAAGTAAAATATCTAAGCCAAGTTTTGTGTTAAAAATATTTAATAACATCCTGTAGTCAATTTTGTTATGTGATAACCATCAAGTTATTGTGTACATTTGCCCATATATACTTAATGATGGAATAATTCTTATCAGTCCAATATTTTTTGGCAGTAATTTTATTTCCTGTGTATTGATTTAAAAACTACTTTTGTGCCATACCTACAAGAGTTGTTTATAAAGATTTTTTTTTTTTTTTAAATAACTGGAAAAATTTAAGCTAGTATCTTTAATTTGGAAGATACTCCCATTTTTAGTATCTTTAACAGGTGCAATTAACCAGTGAGTAAAGCAGGTAGTAATGAAATTATAATAAAATATATAACTATGCTCCTAATACAACTCATAGTAAAAGTGGACTAGTTTCACTATTGCTACAGCTCATCAACCCTGAATGTTAAAGTTAATTACACTGATAGCAAAAGCTTAATATAAGCTGCAATTTTGAAAGTTTGGTGAGTGAAAATGCTGTCAGTACCACAGAGTTTGCATCAAATTTTGAAGATCAAGCTTGAAATACACATCACTGTATGGCCAAGTTCATAGTTACAAAACCTGCAATAGGTGATCCAAAGCGTAGAATCTTGCTCTCACTGCAACAACTAGCATTAGTAGATGGGTTTTGTTATTGTTAGAGCTTATCAGCATAGAATAGCTGTTAAAATAAATGAAATATTTCATCAATGTTGTGAGTTATACTGTGCATCAGTCCAAGTTTTCAAAACCTTTTGTCAGAGATTTTTGTAACTAATATAATAAACTATTTCAGTTAGGCATAAAAATTAGTTCAGTTAAAAGCATAAAAAGTCATCATTGGTCAATGGCATGCATATATTTTAATTTTGTTCTTTAACCCTTTCGGGACGGCGGCATTCCGGAGCTGTCGCGGCCCAAAGGACAACGCGCTTCGCTTCCGAACTGGTCGAAAAGGACGGCGCATTTTTTGCGCTAAGCCTAACTCTAAAAAAAAAATTCACTAAAAATCACCTATTCAACACAGAAATCTACTTTTTACAGGAATAAAAGAAATATTTATGTTCTATTTGATGTATAATTTTCATACAAATCTGAATACAAAATACTCGTTAGCTGCTCCCATTCTTTTATCCGAAATAAACGAATAATTTCACTGCCTCTAAAACCCAAACAAAAAAAAATACTCTCATATATTCCTATGATTCACCAACGAAATCATAACGCTGAAATAAAAATAAAAACCGAAACCCAATTATAAAATTGTTGATGCTACGAGAATTGCTCTGTTTGTTTATGTTACAAAATGATTTTCACCGCTCCAAATGGAGAAATAATTCATTCGATCCTCTTCTGCCAAGGTCATGCCTCTGCAAAATGCATTGAAGCTAGTTCCATGGACAAGTAACGCCATCTAGTTCACAAATTAAAACGTTCTACGTAGTGGCACTTATACATGCCACTCTCCGCTTGTGGTAAAATTTCCTCTGGCCCGAGTGAGTGCCGCTCGTCCTTGAATGCATGTTCGCATCTGGCACCTATGCGTGCCGTTCGTCGCGAAAGGGTTAAAGGGATGTTCATGATTTTAAATTATTTAGATTATTCCTTTAATTTAAATAATAATAAACTGTTTTGAAACTAGTTTTTAAAAAGCGAGTTTGCAAAATGTAATTTATATTGAGATATAATGTTCTATCTTGGGGATGGAGACTTTAGGATGTCCATTTTGAAATTGTACATATCAATTGGAGTGTTAAATATTGCATGTGTAACGTTTTTAAATGAGAGAAAGATTATTTAAAAGAAAATTTAAATGAGCTCAGTCAAAAGCAAGTAAAATATTAAAATAAATAACTGTAATTTAATTTACAAGACATTATGAAATGGATTAAATATTTAAAATCATCAGATTTTGTGCAATGGTGTAAATAGTTAAATGTCTTTCAAACTGACAAATTCCAAGTAAATAGAAAAAGTGTGTGCAAGAAGTTTCAATATAATTATTGCTTGTCTAACAATAGTCAAAACTATAACTGTTTCTGTCTTCATTTAATTCTTATCTAAAGGTTTGAATCCAGAGTAACATCTTTTTTTGATATAATAGTTAACAAAATATTTTAAAATAAGGATATAATAATTTTTTTGTTATTTTTGAGCAACATGGTCAACACATCTGTGGAACATAGAAGTAAAAATACTGGCTAATTATATTTTTATCATAATATGTTACAAATTTTAATTATTTATTGATTTCATATTTCACTTCAGTTTGCACATGCTTAAATTTTGAATGTTAGACAAGATTTTAAGTACTTGAAAATATGAATTAATTTTGTTTGACTTTATAAATAAAAAAACAAACAAACAGCCATAGTCCATTAGAATTTACAATAAATATGTTTTTAATTATTTTTATGAAATGATCTGTCAATGCATAGGCCAAACAAATAGTGATTATTAACTATATTTACTTCAACACATTAAGATACAGTTCTATCTTAATATGTTTGGTACAACAAATTAAAATAGAATAATGTATCTTAATATTATAAAAAGCCTACAACATAAGTAAACTGCTTTGCTTCTTAGTTTTTTATATCAAATATAATGTTATTTTTTATAAATGCAAATTTTACATTTCATGATAGTTTAGCGTTTTTATTGGCTAACTCAATTTTATTATTTTTAAATGAGAATTTACAAAATTTTGTTTTTCATTGTGCAATAAAAACTATTTTGAAAAGATTTTACTAGATTCAATTATTAATATATTCATTCAATGACCCCAGTAGCTATTTTGTATTACTCCAATTATTTTTGTTTATGTATATTTTCTAGTATGTATTGAATTTCATCAGATAAGGTAAGTATTGCTTTTTATTTAATTTTATATGTCTAATTAAAATGTCTTGATATACTCAAGTTACTTTATTTTCTTACAATTTTTCATGTATTTTACTTCGTTGCAATATACATTTGTACAACATTTAGTTGAATAAGATAGTATGAATATAATGCATTTAAAAATATCTCTTTGCATATAAGCTCTCAATTACACACAAAATATTTTATTTTACCCAACTGTAGAAGTAAAACCTCCACCTAAATGAGTTTCGACTGTATTTACTCATGCATGAATCATTAGCAAACATATGTCTGAGGTCATAATTTCAATTTTATTTTAAATTGTCTGAAAAATGATCATAAAAGTTCAAATGTACTAAATATTTAGTGATTTCTATTTTAATGTGGAGTTTCATAACATAACAATTGTATTAATTTCTGGGCTACTGGTTACAAATTATTAGAGTTGAGTCTCCCAAAAATTTGGTGTATTGTCATTAAAAGTGATTGAAAATTTTCCTAAATTTTAATGATTGTTATATATTTTGAGCTATCAAATGAATATATTTTTTATAAATACAATTACACTGTAGACTGAATGGTTTGCAGATCTTCTACCGGATTTATAGTTCATATCTCATGACACTATAAATTCTGATTTGGATATAGGTTTATAAGTTGTGTGTGTTAGTGAGTGAGATTGTTTAAATAATGCATGTTTAATATTAGTGTTAATTTCTTTTTGTGTATATCAACTACCTGGCATGACATATTTTGGAAACTGCATTAACAAAAGGTAAATTAATATATGGAATGTCAATTTAAATATGCAATATTCAACCCTTTAAAAACAAATCATATATAGGGTTCTTTGAACATCTTGTTCTTTTTACTGTTGCAAAAACCTGCAAAGTATTTTGCTTCTATCATATTTGATATTAAAAAAAACATTATACTGGGGCATCAAAAGTCACACAGATAAAAATTTTAAAATTATATAGTGTACTGAGAATTTAAAATAGGATTTTTTTCAGTTAGGTGGCACTAATATACTCCCAAAAATGTTTTAGAAATATTGTCTGCTGTTTTTAATACATCAGATGATAATTATAGACTTTTTTTTTATCAATCAAAGAACATGACATTTTCCTAGCATGAAAGAATTTTTACTTTAGAGTAATATTTCTTTAGCCATTCTTGTGAGTGTCATTGAAGAATTTTAGAAGAGTTTCAACAACACGTCCTCTATTTTAGACAGTTTATTCTGAATTAAAATGGAAGGCTTGTTCGCTTTCACTTTATCTGCAAAAGATTCAGTTTCTCGAAAACTCTTTACTCCCATCACAATTCCTTAATTATTGGGAGTTTTAGAGTTTGGGTATTTCTTCTAAAATTCTTCAATGGCAATCTTCTAAGAATGGCGAGAAAAATATTGCTGTAAAATGAAAATTTTGGTAAAACATCATGTTTTCTGATTGATAAAAGAGGGTCCATAATTATTGTCTGATGTATGATCAACAGCAGACTATATTTCTGATATATTCTTGAGAGTATATTAGTGCCACTTAACTTAAAATAAATTCTATTATTTATTTCAGTTTCTTGGTACATAATATGATTTTAAAATTTGATGTATATGGCTATTTGATGCCTCTGTACTGTGTATTGCTCATTTGTTTTGATTTATGTTTCTTTTAAATATATGTAATTCTATAGTTGGTTTTGTTTATTAAAATTTAGTTAATTATTACTAAAATTGATTTTAGTAAGTCCTGTTCAGAAAACAGTCAGTATAATTAAAAATAAAATAAAATGATAAACTATAAATTAAAACTACTTTGTTTATGCTTGTATACTTTTCAAAGGTGAATCAATGTTTTCTTAATATTGTTCTGCTTTTATTTAATATATTTAATGTTTTAGTTATTTTATTAAGTTATGGCAAATCATATGTGGAATAGAACTTGTTGCTTCTTCACTTAAGTGTATATGTTGTAACAGCATTTTGTATATTTCTAAATGTGTATATTCTGAATGTTGAAGGCATAAATTATATGAGTTTATTTATTTTGTTAAGTAGTTTTGGGTTTTAATATACTAAATATATTAAACTATAAGTATTATATTCATTGTTTAATATTTCGGAGAAATAAAAGTATTTCAGGAAAATTTGTGTTATGATTTAGTTTTATGTGTAGATTATTTTTTTATTTATGCACTAGTTATTTTGAATAATTATTTATAAGGAAAGTTAGTACTTATGTGTTAAAGCCCCACATTTCATGCTTTTATGATTGTCGATTGTTATTTATCTGATGTGTTATGATGTCATGCTTGTTTTTCATTCACTATTGTGATTTTTTTTTATATTATTTTGATTTTTTTTTTAATTATATATATAATTAAGCTAATAGAACTAATATTTCCATAACCCAGGGTGTCCTGTTTATTATTTTGTTTATATTAGAAAGGTAATAATGATTATTTCTATATATTTTATTTTTTAAGTTGGAAAATAACTGATTTCTTGTCATTTTTGGAAATAGCTATTTCATTTTTTCATATCTCTTATCAGTTTGGCATATTTTATTATGAAAACCTGTTCTTTGAATTTATTGTGTCTGAATGGAACTGCTGAAGATTAGCAATGAATGCATCATTCAAGCATAAGGCAGTCAGTTGGCACTACTGCTAATGGGGCTTTAATAAATAAGTACTTTAGAGTTACACAACCAGGTTTTTTCTTTTATGCACTTTGTATTGAAAACTGGTTCTTAGATTCTTTTTATCATGACTCCGTACTTTGTGTCATCTGTCTTAAGATATATTGTTCTAATAGTTCTTAAAAGTTGTAAACAACATCTTAATTTTACAAATTTGTTTTAATTTCTCATGAAAAAGGTTTCATTTTTGCACTGAGTCTAACTGTTTAATTTTCAAGTGACTAGGAATTATGAAAGAATAGATCATGAAAACATATTTTTTAATTACAATACAGGACACATTTACCTTTTAGTAATATATTGTGATTGTTGCGCTCTAAAATCATCATTATTTACAGTGCTTGTTTATGCTCCCTCAACAGTGGTGCAACTTTGATCTCCTACATATCTCTGTCATCTTACTCATTCAGTATGTATTGATAGGGAATAGAAACTACAGATCACCGTGCATCAAGGTTAGCTGGACTTCTCATCCTTGTGGTTAGTTTTTTTTTTTCAAACCATGTGCAAAATGATCAATGGAAAAGCACTTTAATTCTTAAATGTAATTTAATTCTTTAAAATATCTTTAAATTTTATGATAAAAAGTAAGTGGATAGCCTTATAAAATGTCCTCAGCACAGTGTTAGAAAAATTATATGTGAACATTAATTTTTATTTTATAGCATGCTTTCCAACACAACATACACTTTTAGGACCACTAGTCTTACATAATTGTTGCACTGTGCAAAGTGTAGCCATTTATGTGAGGAATAAAAAGGTGAAATGGTATTTACTTAAAAATCCATAGTGTTCTCTATTCTAAATAATTTCGTAGTATTTTACTTATCTAGTTTGCTCTTATGAAGATTAGAATCTACAGAGCACCTTTCATCAAGGACAAAAGAACTTATCTTGTGGTTAGTTAACATAAATTTAGATGTTTTTGTTTCGTGATTTATTTTAAGTTTCTTTATTTTGTTTCATTTTTAACTAAATACTCATGTCATCTTACTATTGCTAGTGCATATTTTCACTGTTCTTAAACTAATTAAAAATATATATGCAATTTATATTGAAATCCTTTAAATGCATGTTTTATACGAATAAACAACTATATAATTATCTATGATCAATTGCATCTCTGCAATGAGCATTCTTAGTCTCCATTCTTTTAAATGAAAAAGAAAAAATTACTTGTGGATTGGCTTGCACTATTGTTACATGGTAAATAATAACAATGCTGGTTTAATCCTTTGATGACTGACTATATTTGATATGCTTTATTTTTAGTTATCTACTGTTCAACCAGACTTCCAAGAGCCGTAGCTAGCAGAGTGCCAGGACGAGTCAACTCATATTGAAAGAGAGATAGGAATAAGGGATGTACAATTTCGTGAATTGACTCTTGTTGGTAATCTGTCAGCTGGGGCTCTTGTATCCTATTATCCAAATGGATTTGCTTTTTCCTGTTATGTGCAAAAATGCAGTAAATATGATTCTGTTTCCCAGGGTGCGTACAGATGCTTGAAAATTGGGAAAGTATATGAATTTTAGATTAACATTTTCAAGGCCTTAAAAGTACTTGAAAATTTCCATTTTCTTGGTTAAGTCCTTGAAAGTGCTTGAGAAAGGCAGGGTTGAAAGTGTTCTACAGATTCACAGCATTGTGCTTTATCTGAGAAGTTCTGCTTTTTCTTGAAATTTCCCTAGCAGTTACACTGTCACTTAAATTTTTCTAAACATTGCTTCTTCTCAAAAATTTCCTCAACGGCTTCAACATTAAATAATAATGTTAGTTTGCTATGATTTTTCCTCCTAGAAATGCATACAACTTCATAATATGAAAAAAATTATGCCCTTGAAAAATAATTGCATGGTACTTGAAAGTCCTTGAAAAATGCTTGACATTTTTTTAAGGAAAGTTACTCACCCTAGTTTCCTAAAACAGTTCTACATGAAGCCATTCTAACTGGAAGTATCCCTATCCTTTAATTTTTCCTATTTCTTTCATTCACTGAATGAAGATAAAGGTGAGTATATTATTGAGCAGTGATTTTCAAACTTTTTACTAGTGGAACCCTTTTGAAATTAATTTGATTGCAGAACTCTAAAATGCAAAAAGTTCATTGGGGTCCCAGTTATGTATTCATAATTTTATGCATTTTTTATTTGTTAAGAAAATTTATATGAAATTATCACATTGCAGAACCCCACGTTTCAATTTCTCTTTATAACACACTTTGAAAAAGACTGTTATAAGGAGTCTTGTAGAAATAAGTATATATTTATGGAAGTGTATGGAATGTTTAATTCAGGTCCTGTACATTTTGAGGCAAGTACGAAAGAAGATTTTGAGAATTCAAAAATTGATTTGTTTCTTTTTTTTAATAATATTAATTTATACATTACATCTACATATTTGAGGTATGACAGCTTTTCTATTTCAAGTGATTTCTTGGAGTTTACTAAAAATCGAGATTCTGAGAACAGCTATCAAGGCGTTTTATTAAAAATAGTCATGGTTATTTTTAAGGATATTTTTAATATTAAATATTTTAATTTTTTTATTTGTTTCTTTATCTTAATTCATAAATTATTCATTATAAACTTGTAAGGAATATCCTAAGCCAGAATGATGTAATAGTTAGCATATGCAGAAATTATTAAGGAAACTTGAATTGAAATCTTCTGGTGAATTTACTTTATTTATTTTCATATTAAAGATAAGAATAATTTTTTGTAGGCAATGAAATTGAAAGATTGACAAGATGTTTCAGTAAGAAATTGTGTACTTTATCCCTGAAAACTAGCAATCATTAAAGAGAAAACTATTTTGTACAACTGGTGAGCATCTGTGAAGTTAAATATGTATGTTCTTGCTTTAAAGTCCAAAATCATGTTAGAGGAAAAGGTTAACTATTATTCGTTAATGCAGCTAGTCCTTGTTAAAAAAAAAGTCCAGCTTTTAAGTACTCATCAAAATAATAAGAATGTCTGCATGTGCAAACTGTATTGTTTTTGCATATAGTTAGGTTAAAGATACAGTAATTATGCATCACAACTTCAAACTTTCCCTCTTGCTGCAGTATTAAATGTAGTTTACAAGATATTTATCATATGTGCAGATGTGATTTATTTCTATTATTATTATTGCATATCTATATTCTTTTGTGGTTAATAAAATTTACATTGATTGAAATACATTTGTCTTATTTTATTTCATTGTAATGTGTTTATTTTATTGTAATATGTATATTTTATTGTAATCATTTATTTTTTATTTTAGTGCATGTAATTTTTTCTTTGTGAACTTTTAGTAGTTCAAGGAGACATATATGTTTTTTTCTAACATAAGGAAATTTTAATATTTTCACAGGTCTGACCTGCATGGTACAGGTAAATTCTTTATTTTTATGCCAAGCTTACCTTTTGGAATATCATATGTTTGTTGAAGTTCGAAATTTCAAGTCTAACAATCTTTAAAAATTCTGTTCAAGATTCCAGAGTTTTTACTTTATGCTGCTAAAAGATGCAGCATATATATTTTAATCTCAACAGTATGTTTCATTTAAAATGTGTGTTTAAAATTTTAAATAGAGATATTATTGTTATTTAATTCTATTCTTTAAAGTAAAAGTTTTTCAAGTATCTTTAATATTTTTACTTTTACTTTTATAGTTTATTATTCTAATTTATGTTTATTTCAAATCTCTAGTTTAGTCCAGATTTAGTTCATTGTATTTAATTTAGTATATTTTCTTCTTTAATCTGAATTTTTGTTCATTATGTTGATTATTAATTTTCATATTAGTTGTTGAGTTTATTTTTATATAGTTTTATTATTTTGGTTTGTAAATTGTATTATATTTTTATTTATTTTGTAAAATAACTGAATATTCTTTCCAGATACCTTTTAAAATAGTTTTGTGTTTCTATGACTTAATATTGTTTATCTTGACTGTTAATTTTCTATGGCAATATGGTCATCTCATTCAAAAATTCCAAATCAGAAGGTTTGTGTTGCAAATGATCTGATTAACAATAAACATACAAAAATTTTGACATGATTTTTATATTTTTATTTTTGATATGTTTCTTTCCTATTTCATCTGATAAAAATTTTAAGCTTTCATCGATGATTCACCTCTGCCACTTGAAATATGAAATTAAAATTATAAATATTTTCTCATTTTTATGCTTTATGTTAGGCATAAACATTTATGTTTGTTTCTTTTTTGAGTTTAAATATTCATTTTAAAAGTCAAGATAGACAAGATCAAATTTATACAGTAGACTTCCTCTTGTCTGTTAACTAAAAGTAATGTTTCTTAAGTTAAAAAATTCTTATACATTTTTTGTTGTTGCTTTGTTGATATATGTTATAATTATTGTTTTTACTTCACTTTTTTAAATTTATTTAAATTCAAAATTGGCTGATTAAGCACTTCTTTTTTAACTTATCAATAAATTAATTTTGACCCTTTTTTATGCTCATTACATGGATGAGAGAGTCTACTTTAATTATGAATTTCTTCTATAAAACCATTTTTAAGTATGAAAACTTTAAATAATTTTCCTTGGTCTTACTTTTATGTTATATCCTTATTAGTTATACATGATGCAAACAAGGAGATTTACATGCCAAATGTTTTGTATTTATGTGTGTCACAACATTTGTACTTTATTGTTATGGCACACATCCTTCTATAGATAACATTTGATTCATTAGCACCATTGTTTGTATCAAGTATGATTAGGGAAGTCAGAACCGTCTTTACAACTTTGAGAGCCCAAGTTCTACTTTATTGCCAATATCACTGTATTTTTTTTTCAATATTAACATAGGGTGTTTCCAAATATTTTTCATCTCATTTGTTTTGCTTATAACTTTTTATTTTTAAATTTTTTCTTTCAGATTATTGAAACATAGCCCAAGAAGTTTTGAAATAAATTGTTACACACCTTAGCAACATCCTTCCCGGTCGTCCATTCTGTTGCTCCAAGTCCTCTGGACGAGCCGGACGGCCTGGGGCTTTCACACCTTAGCAACATGCAAAACTAGTACTGATTTATGCCAGAAACAATGCTTCAACTGTCACAAGATAATCTTACATTTTATAGATTCTCAATGTTTTTTAATGAACTACTTGTTCAGGATCTCCTTGTATGTAATTGATTACCAATGGTTCCCTATTGTTCAAATGGAGCTGCTAACTGCCAAATAGTCTGAGCAGTAGATGCACATTAGTGAGCGTATGGCCTTCAAAATCCTCGTGTTGCGACAATTGATGCATTGTTTCTTGTATAAATCAGTGCTATTGCGGCAGCTGTGGAAGAGTTGAAGACCCAGACCGTCCGACTCGTCCAGAGGACTAAGAGCAACTATTTGGACGGCCGGAGCTGTGGAAGAGTGTAGTAATTCATTTCAAAACTTATTTTCATTAATCTGAAGGGAAAAAAGTTATAAGTAATATGAAGTAAAAATTTTTTTAAATTGCATAGTTAAGATTAAACATGTCAGTTTGGGGCCTTCTAAATTCAGGGACTTGGGCCTTTTCTTCTTTCTTTTGAGTTCTTTGAAAAAGACCAATCTGGCAGGAGTATAACATTAAAGTATATTTTTCTTTTTAAATATTTGTAAAATTTTAATGATATAAACTTCATTTTTTCCAGTAGCTCAGTTTTGTTTCTTTATGGATGCTCCAAAACGTGACTACCAGAGTTTGCGGTATAAATGCCAGAACTGTTTTTATGCCACCAATCGTCCTTCTCACTTGAAAAGACACTACTTAACTCATACTCAAGAAAGACCATTTGCCTGTACTGTGTGCGGTAAATCCTTTAATCAGAAAGTTAGCTTACAAGAACATTCTCGCATTCATACTGGTGAAAAGCCTTTTCAGTGCGAATTTTGCTCTGTTCGATTTACTCAAAGATCAAGTTTGAAAAATCATCGACGGTTACATTTAAAATATCAGTTTAGAGAAAATAACCCATGAACTATTTTTTCAAAGTTGAATTAATAGAAAGATGTTTTTTCAAACTTATATAAGTCCATAGTTATGGAATATTTTTTATGTATCAATATGAATTTTTATTTATTTAAGATATTCTATATTGTTATTTGTTTTTTAGCATCTCCACTTCTTGAATTTAAACTTTATTTAGATAATTATTATATCAACTATGTTTTAGATTATTTTATAAATTATTCTATTAGTGTTGCTCTTTTTAAAATATTCTATTGTTTTCAGTATTGATGAATTGCTAGAAATAATTGAAATATTTCTTGACAACTATGTTTGGGTACTTTGGGAATAGAAGTAAGATGTCATATATACCAGGTGGTCATAAAATAACTTCCCCTATTTACAAACCTCTAGAGACCACAAAGATGGTAGATAGATCTATGGAAGTGAGGTATTGATGTAGTAAAGAAACCGTGCATTACCAGATGAGACTGATCGCAGCACCCTAGTGACAAAATTTGGATCTCAAAAAACTATGAGATATACAGAAAAAATGTCAATTAGAAATTTGCAGATAGATCATCATCACATTAGTAGCAAGTGACATTTTCCAGAAAAAGATCATAACAGGTTATTTGCATGAAGATTATTACAAGATGGTATTGCTATATGGTGAATTCAGATGAAGCATTGTGGAAGCTGCATGGCAGTATGCCTTATGATTTTCTACTGCTCCACATTTACATGTAATGCTGGCAAACATGCAACAAGATGTTCATTTCTGCATACAAACATGTATTGGGGCAGATGGTGTGCATATTGAACAAACTTTATGTTGTATGTTATGTAAATCGCGCTTTTACATTAAATAAAATGACATTTACTACTAATTTAGTGATGCTCTACAACTTTCTAATTGACTTTTTTACTTTCTCATAGTTTCTGAGATAGAATTTTAACTTCCAAGTTTTGCCACTAGGGGCACTGTCCTCAAAGTCATTTGGTAGCGCATGGTCACTTTACTATGCTGATAGCTCACATCTATAGCTGTAGCTACCATTGTTGCAGTTTCTAGAGGCTCGTAAATAGGTTATGACCGCCCTGTACATATGAATAATAAAAACCCCAATATTTTATTCCTTTTTTTTGTTCAAAAGTTTATTTAGTCTAATTTCATTTTTTATTACTATGTTGGCTTTTAATTATGTTTTGCTTTTTTGGGTTAAATTTATCAGAGTTTCACAAAATGTTTCTAACGAAATTTAGAATTTAAATTCTTACATTAAATGGATGTCTTTATCAGTCCTTTTTAAAAATTTATTCCTTATATTCTTTTGTCTTAAATTTGTTGTTTTTAATTACAAGTAATTATCCTTTGATGGAATATTTTCTTGACCTTTGACATAACCAGATTTTTTGTGTGCATACATTAGTTATGAAAAATTTTCTCAAAAAATGTAAAAAAAAAAGAATTTGATTGTTTTGTAAAGGCTTTACAAATCAGTATTTTCTTGGCATCACACTACTCTGAAGAGTTTCTTGTGATTACATTGGATATTCATTGTGTTTCATTGGATGCTAATTTAAATATTAAAAATGAAAGTGAGATTTTGATGAATGAGAGAGAAAAATGTGTCTGTGACTGTGCCATGTGGGTAGAGTAAATTTAGCTACACACAATAACAGTAGTTAACTACTTGCTCTATATGTGAATTGTTAAATTAGAGAAATATTTTTAATTGTTAGCATTTTACATTTAATTGGCATGTATAATTAAAAAAAAAAAGAAAGATATTAGCTTGCTCCATTTTATATCTATTTACTATAACTAAATGGTTAGTGCTCTTGCCTTTGTAATGTTGAAACTGTATTCAATCATCAGGTGTAGGGGTAAGACTGAAGTTTGAATCGTTGTTTGTAATAGTTTACAGTCTTTTGTTTACCTATAAAATATTAATGTTCTTGTTGTATCATAAGTACTAATGTCGTATCATAAGCAATGATTAGGTATAAAAGGAGAGTAAATTTTGCATCAATAATTGAAGTAGTTTACAATCTACTTTAAACTCAAAGATGCATTTAAGGGGGATTAGGACATTCAACCAAATGAAGCAAAAACTAAATGAAAATTTTCACCAAATCTCCTTAACTTGGCATAAATCAGTATCTTAATTAATTGTTGACGTATGTTCTCAAAATTTCTTTCCAACATCTATCTAAATGTATTCAAAATATGACTTGTTTAACTGGTCAAACTAGCCATCATGAGCGTAAAATGTTTGTAATGTATCTAAACTTTATAACAAGCTTTATATTTCTTTGTCATAATACATTATATTATCGTATAGTAGTGATCTAGAGAAAGATTTAAGCAGTTCAAATAAAAATTTGTAGGGAAGTTTTGCTTTATATAAAAGAAAGGGGAACCCAAGAGAAAATAGTCTAAAATATATTTAGGAAATTATAAGTGGTAAGGGGCTCAAAAAAGAGAATCCTTCAAAATTTGAGGTTCCTCCACTAGCTTTGTACACTTGAAAGTTTTATTTTTTACATTGTTTTGATGCATTATGTTGTGTAATGTTTCTGTCTAATTGTTTAATTTTAGCGTGTTCTAATTGAAATATTTTATTTATAATATATTCTGATCAAAAGGAAATAATTAAATAAAACTGCAGGTTACAAAATAAAAAAATGAAATATTACGAAATAATAAAAAAAATCTTTTAAATATTTTTTGAAACGTCTAAAATATTTAGTTGTAAGTCATCAAAAACATAAAAACTGGGAATTTTGTTTCATTTCAATTGAATTGGAATGTTGTATTTTTTTCTTCCATAAAAAAATCTTTCTACGATAATTTTTATTTCTAATGTTTTTGCAAGGGATTTTAAATGATATAATATATTTCAGTGGGCTTGATTATCACATTTTCTTTTATAAAAGTATTTATTATGATTGTGGTTTGTCAGTTGTTGAGAATGCTTTCTTGTCACATTTGTGGAAAGTTCTCATTATTAGGTTTTACTCTTAATCCATCTGGTTATTATTCACAACCAAATAATTTTGTATAGTTGTTTAGAAAAGATTTTTCAAATGTGTTGTTTTATTTTACATTTATTTATAATTGAAATTGTTGGTCCTTTAAAAGTGGGTTCCTAAAAAGACTTTTAGTTTTACAACTTCTACTGTTAATCTCTTAGATATGCTGATCTTGTAAATCAGTATAAGCAGTATTTAGTGAATTCTCATAGTAACTGATTTTTCCCTTTACTGTGTCATTCTTTGAAAGTAGTAATGAAGAAAATAGTAATTTTGTCAAAATTATATATTCAATTATCTAAAGTGTTACGTTCCTCTTGACTTTTCATACATTCATATTCTAGACTGTTTTGGTTCACTTTTATTATAATTAGAAAATTCACTGTTTGGATTTTTAAAAAAATTTAAATTCCCCTATAAAAATAACCTGTTAACCGGTGTGTATGTAAAATAATAGGTTTAAGATCATTGTTAAAATTTATTTAAAAATAGTTTGATACGGTGAAAATATTGTATGATAAATGTATTAATCAAAATGAAAATTGACATTTCTTTTATTTTGATTTGCGGATAGGCAAACTTTTTCAAGGGGGTAAAGTTTTGATGTTCTGTAATTTGAGTTAATTATGGAACATTTTTCTTCCATGAAAACCTGCATAATACTATTAACAAAATGTAATTGCAATAATTCATTGAAATACCACTATGCTACCACTGTATATAAAATATATTGTATTTAGTAATTTTTACTTTGTTAGTTACTGTATAAACAGAATAAGAAGAGCCCTGTCAATTATTTTGCATTTATGGAGAAATAAAATTGTATATTTATTTAGGGACTAGAACTCATTACCTAGTATTGTCCAGGTCCTAAATAAGCACCCTCTACTTAAACAATACAGATACAGATAAAAGCACTCAATTTCCAAATCACCTGTTTCTAACTAAAATCATTCCCATGCTCCCCTTTTTTTATGTGCAAACATGCCAATTGTACAACTTTAGCACAATGCTCTAAATAAGCTCCTTTGATACTCCCTGAAAAGCACTCTATCATTAAAAATTTCTTGAAGTTGCCACCAGGAAAAAAGTTCCTTTATCCCAGAAGTAAAATAAAAACATTTTTTTATCAGCATATTTTCATCCATGCGAAGTCAAATTTTGGCACAATACTCATAATAATAACATAATACCAAATAAAGAAAATTAGAATAAAATATTTTAATTCACAAAAGTAGAAGACCGATAAAGTCCAAATGGCTGTTTTTTTGGCAAGACAAAATATCTGCCATTTAATCAAAGTATCTGCTCTCGAATATCATCTGAAACGACAATGAATGTTGGCAAAATGACCAACTTTTTACTTTAAAATATCATAACTTTTAAACCATTTCGAATTTTTAAAAAATCTTGCCGAGGTGCATCATACAGGGACATGAAGAAGTAAATAGCAAATTTTGCCACTGTGTGATGCTTCAATTTTTCATTATGGAAGACACATGCATAGAAAGATAAACATCTTTTATTATGTCAGGTTACTTCATGTTGCTATGTAAATGCTAGATATGCTAATGCTATGTAAATGCTAATAATTTTTTAACTTTGCAGAAGTACTTCATACGCTAATAGCATCATTTTGGCAACCCATGCTTGATATTTCTTGCATTAGCATAAAACTTGGTAATAGAATCATTTGTTTCTATAATCATTGATAAAGGCCTTTTTGACCTGACAGTATCTATTATCTATTTTGAGTGTAATTTGCACAGCAATTCTGTATAGCATAAGATTTTGCAGACTACAAAATCTTTTTGAGGCACTCTTAAATTTACATGCAATAATTAGTTTTTCTTCTAAGCACTTCAAACTTTATTTTGGCAAACATTCTTTGATTTTGAATTTCTCATTTACTCACAAAATCCCATTATTCTACTAGCTGTCTGCGTTTTGGCCATCCCTTCTATTGGATTCTGTTAGACTAGAATTAATGGCAAAATTAGCAATTTATGAAAATTGAGAGTTTAGTACGTTGTTTTTTATCAAAGATATAAATTGTATATTATCTATCAGAATTGTTAAATTCTCTATTTCTAATAAAAAAAAAAATGATTGGACTTAATTTTATGTTTGTTAATTTATAAATTTTCACAAAAAAAGTTTACTGAGAGTTAAAAATGATCAGAGATATGTGTGTAGTATGCATTTTTAAATATTTTTTATATAAATTTGTTACAGTTAATAAAATGTTTTAATTATAATCGCATTAAATTAAGAGTTCTATTTATTGTGAACATTTTATAGGTGTGCAATATTTAAAATTTGTTTGAATTTTCATTGTTGAATACTTGGATTTTCCTCTTAAAAGTTATTTATGAATTATTCAAGAAATTGAACATGTTTCTTAAATCAAAAAAATTTTTTTTATGCTAATTTAAATGAGTATGTTTTTTTTATTATAAAAAAAACTAAATTTATTATTCAATTATTAGTTTAGTTATCAAAGTGTAGGTGACAAAATATTTCTAGTGAAATCATTTGTTAAATCATGAAAAATTCTAATCAAAAATCAAGTATTGTACAGATGCAATGCTTATTTTGTCTCATTTTATTACATATTTTAGATTTTGTGCAATTTAAAATTTGTATTTGTGTCTGCATAAGTAAAATTACTTATCTATGAATTTAAAATTTTCTAGCGTATTACAGTTCTCTTCCTTTGCATAGAAATCTTTATTAAAATGTTAGATTTAAAAAAATTATTTAAATTTTTTTATCGTACATTTGTAAATATGCATGTTTGTTCAGAACTATGTTTTAAATGATTGCTTTTTGTACACACATCATATATATATATATATATATATATATATATATATATATATATATATATGTATATATATATATACAGAAAAACTGTTCTCTTAATTTTTAATTATGATATTGTACTTTTTTTACTATTATATTAACTTGTATAGTTTTCTTCAGTTTGTTTAAAGTTTTTGGTATATGGTTATAGCTTGCGTACTTTTTTATAGTACAGTGGGAAGATAATGTTAAGCTTTGCATTTTTTTAACATGTATGATTCTTTTCATTATTGCATATCTTAAATTCTTTATATTCTTATATTTCAATTTGCTGTGATGGTTAATGTTAAGTGCATTATTAATAAAGGTATTTTTGGTTATTTTCTGATATTCTTTTATTTTGCCTGCGAAGCTTGGAAATGTTGCTTTAATTTAAAATCTTAAAAAATATTTTTAAATAGTTTTATAATGTAACTCAAACCCAATTGTGTCCAAATAGCTGTCAGAATACTGAAAATGGAGGATTCTTTTAACTGCTTACAAGTTTGATTTAAACAGTACTTGCTGTGACTAGATTCGCTGAACTACCTTGTTAATACATTGTTCATTTATAAACAACCTGAACTTTTGGCATCCGCATAATACATCCACGGATTTTCTTATGTCACTTGTGATCTAAGTTGATTGTCCAAGATTAGTAAGATATTACAATGGCAAATTCTTGTTTCAGAGAACAAGGAAATGTTTCATCAAATTAGATAGTAAAAAAATAATTTTAATTTCAAATTCAAAATTTTGAAATAAGCTATTGTGCGAAAACCTTTGTAATACATAATTTCTAATAATATATTAAATAATTTACTGCATTTTCATTAAATTTGGGATAAGTTTAAATCATCATTGAAATGAATAAGATTAAAAGAGTTCACAAATTTTACTTAACTTATAAAGTTAATTTTTTATTGCGATACAATGATTTAAAGCTTACAATAGTAATGCATTTCGCAGAAAATAAGTATTTTGTATAGGGTTGCCATCTTTTTAATTTTTAAATTTAATTTTTAATTTAAACAAATAAAGAATATGAAGTTCAGTGACCCGAATATAAAGTTTTCAGTAATCATGAATTTTCTTTTATGACAATATATAAAATTGAATGCTTGTTTATTATTGGTATAATTTATAGTTTTTGCCCAATTTCTTAGAAAAATTGTATTGTTTACAATATTGCAGATGTATAGACCATTTTTTGAGGTTCAACAACTAAATTAAAAAAAAAACTGCTCTTTTGTAAAATTAATACTAGACATATTAAGTCAATATTACAAAATTATATATATAAATAAACCCATCTATTTCATTTATGAAAAAAATGGCTTATTATTACCACTTATTTTAATTTTGAACTGATAATTTTCTATTGTTCAAATTAATTATTGCACATATTTCAAGATATGTTAGTATTCAGTTTGTTTGGGAAGGTGTCTTCTTTCAGGAGTTGAGGTACCTCTGTACCAAATTTTGTGGTTGTGGGTCGCTCAGATTTTCTGCTACATGGTGAGCAGATATCTCTCTCTCTTTTTTTTCTATAGATATCTATTTCATATAAAGTTTGGTTATTACTGGACTACAAAATTTACTTATAAACAGCCTTAAAATGTGTCAGAAGAAGATGCCTTCTGACATTGTTTAGTATGCTTATTACATTTTAATAAAGATTTCTATGCAACACTGTTGTAATTACTTTATTGTAATTACTGCTGCATTAATCTTTATTAAAATGTTAGCTGTAATTGCTGCATATATTCCAATCTCTAGTGGATATTATGCATTGCATAATCAGCATTGAGTAATATGTCAGTTCAGAATAGGCTATGGATAAATCTGCGAAATGCTTTTGCTAGATGTTGACTTAATAAGAAGCAAATTGCGTGAAAGGTGATTAATAAAAGTGTTTTGGCCACATGTATCTGTAGTTATAGCTATGATCTTGGAAAATGGGGGCAGTTATAGCGCTGAAAATTGGACTTTATGGAAAAGTAATATACATTTTCCACCAATGGACAGGGGGAGAGGGACTTGATAATGCCACTTCCTGTATCTGAAGTAACTTGTGTGATCACTTGCACTTCCTGTTGGCTGCTACTTTTGTAAACACATTGTGTTCTGTGAAAATCATTCATGTTTTAATTACACTATCATATTCATAATTGATCATTGAAATAAAATTTAAAACACTAATTAAAAATTTCATAAGTTTTGTTATTTTCTAAACTCATCCAATCTGATTATGTACTTTATAAATTAAAGATTCATGGTTTTAAGTATTATTTTTCACAAATATATAAAGGCTATTCAAAAAGTAATGTGAGGGATTATATTGCAGAGTGTAAAGAACTTGCAATCTTGGCAGTAAAGTGAGTATGGACAATATTTTTCTGTGTATTTGTTGCATGTTGGTGCACATTGTATCTTTGTTTCTTTTTGTCAACACATGCTGCTGGATACAAACTTATGCACCCATTTTTTATTGATAGTTATTACTGAAGAAAATTATGTTATACAAAATAACTTTTCAGTTTCCTATAAGTCCTGTCAGTTTTGTTCTTAGTCTGGAATTATTAAAAAAAAATTGACTCTGTTTTATTCCTATCTAGGCAGACTATTGCATAAGCACTTCCAAAGGATATTAAAAGATGTTTTGAAAATTTAAGAATAACTACGATTGCAAATGATTCCTATCATAGTGTTAATTATATTTTGGTTGTAAAGAATTGAAGGTTGCTTGTTCCTGTTTTTAGAAACACTACTGGAACCAAAAGGCTTCAGCTTTTAGAACAATTATTCTGAAAAACTTTTAAAACATACCAAACATTGCAATAGAAGTTTTTAATGACACCAAAGCCATTGTGAGAAATTTATTTCAAAAGGCATTTACAGAATAAAAATTGAAATGTTGTTCATTTTTGTTCTATTTTCCTATTAGTTATAGGCTTTAAAATTTGGAAAAGGTGGGGAGGGGGTGAATTCCCATATCCCTCTAGCTACTGATTTGAATGGCACTGAAATTTTATGATGAGTTTACACCCTTTTACCACTAGTGTGTACTTGTATATAATAAATTCTTAAAGCGAGCACCAGATAAAATTATTGGGACACTACTTGGTATGTTTTCTTATTCTAAGTATATTGTACTTACTAGTGCCCAATTGCAAATCTCTGCTTTTCAGCATAATATTCTATATTAACCTTCATTTGAATGACTAGATAAGAAGATGCATTAAGAGAAAATGTGTGCAATCATGCAAAGAAACAAAGTGGCGACATTTACTTATATTACTAGTCACAGAATCTTCCCATGATGATATTAGCAAAGCTGGGAATCAAGGCAGATACTTTGACTATGAATTTGGCCATTACAGTTTAAGCCCAATCTTAAAATATGAAGCTAGCTGTATGTAATGACAGATTTTGTTAATCACGACAGAGATTCACGAAATTGTAGCTCATAGCATTTTCCCTGTTGTCAGTTTAGTTATTAGCTATGTGTTCAAGAGTACTAAAAACTTTGATACTGTTCAGATTTTTCTTTGCCAGTTGAAATTTGTATCGCTATCGGCTACATTATAGACCAGGAGATTAAAATATCTCCTGTATGCATATTTTGGTATGGCTTTAGGTGCATACAGCATGTTAGGTTTCATGTCTTATTTTTTTCCTTAAAAAGTCCTGCTTTTTTACTTTTTTGGGGTTGAAAATGTACCATGAACAACTAAGTTCTCTAAGCTCTTGAATTTAAGAGACCTGATAGCATTCTCCACCAACAGAGCTATATAGGCTGTTAGAGAATCTTCTAAAGTTGGGTCAAAGGAATTCACATAATTCACCTATTTTTTTTTTTATAATCCTTCTCTTGTCATCCATTCTTTTAAATATTCATAATTTGATCACAGGGGCGATGGGATGATTGCCACTTATGTATTTTTAAAACTGCTATAAATAGCTTGAATATGGAGAAATGTGTCAAATTATTCAAACATCTTTCCTTTCCCTCATACACTGGAAGATTTATCTTTATATTTTTATCATTTCATATACCAGGCTTAATATTGTTCCTTAAATACTAAATATGAAGTCTTGCCTAGAGAATAATTTGATCCTCCAACTTTTTGATTAGGAGACAATGGTATTACCGACATTATTTGAGCCATGAATTATAATGAAGTTAAAAAAGAAAAAAAATTCTAACATTGAACAAATTGAAGTCTCAATATAATTAAATAAACATTTTTTATCCAAGTCTACCTTATGCATGTAAACATCATCTGTATGAAATCAAGACTGTTTGAATTTCAAAGACCAGATTTGGTGCTAACAGTATAAAAATAAAAATCTTAATGTATTCTCAAATGGGTTAATTTCAGTCAAAATTGTTTTGATTGTTGGATCCTGTTCATTGTAAATTATTTCACTCTTATATGATCTTCAAGACAAATTAAGAAAATCATGGTCTATTTTATTGCTAAGAATACAGTACTTGCATTAAGATTAAATATCAGATTGTATGTAGTCGGCATTTCTATTATGTTACCAATAATCATAGTTTGCCATACCAAAAAGCTAATTTCATTGATTATTTCCTTATGTATTTATCGGCCATTCCTTATGTATTATTTAGGCCATTTCTAATATTGGTGAATCATACTTTAAAATTATTAAACAGATATTAATTATTAAACTTACCTAGAAAACTTGTGATTTTAATATTATACTATATTCAGGATTCATACCTAATATAAATTTATCAGTCTTATACCTCAATTCAAGCAATACTGTTGAGACAATTTATTTTTATAAACCAATCAAGTGGTGTGGGCCAACACTACTGATATTTTTTATTGGAAGAAATATTGCAGCTATTAGCTTCTGTTTTGATACGTTCTTGTATTGATTAAGTTAGTGTTGGTAAAAACATCTTAAGGTAGTAACTATTTGCATAATATGAATAACTTACTATTGATGCATATAACTTGAAAAGTTAATAGTTCCCTACTTATTTTCTCATGGACAGAAATTGAGCCACCCAAGTGTTACCATTTTATTCAAAAATGTGTTAGGACGAAGTTTTGTTACCCTGCTCTTTACTGGCAAGATAATTTTTCTACTAGGCCATGAAAACTCATGGGTAAATATAACCTTGCAACTACAAAAGTTTTGTTAGCAAGTAGTTATGACAACAAAATTTCAACCCTGTGGATTTCAAATAGTCTATTGTATTTATGGTATCTGCCTGATAAGGATTCTTAAGTCTAAACATCTGGATCTTGAGGCAAGTATTCTTTGTACTGAACTAGCTCTGCACAGAAAACGAACCTCACGGTTTTGTCCCCTAAATTTAGGTCAACATCCCTTGGCTTTAACAAATCCACCTTTTGATTTATACACTTCTTTTTATCTAAACTATATTTCATATTCTAGGATTTAAAACATTTGGGTGTCAATATGGAGTTTCTCTACCTCCCCTTTGATCTTGAAAGTTTCAAGATCAAAGCTTTACTAATTGAACTACCTGAATATGGAAAAGAACATCAGACTGATTATCTGGGCTTTTCAAATTATTAATTTATTTGTTTTAACTTTAAACTGAGTTTGTCATATCTGAACTTTCCAACTTTGCTAATTGGATTCAATGAAAATTGAAACAAAATGAGATAAAAATATTGTTTACATTTTTTGCTATAAATTCTGAAGTTTATTCTTTAATTTTTGAGTAAATCTAAACAGATTTTCTGTATAGTTAGGAATAATTACTGAAATAGTAAAAATTCACACCAGAACATGTACGAGTTTCTTTTTGAATATACACTGGTGTTTGAAATTATCTTTACATACACAAAAACATAAATTTCTCAACAACTGTTCAATATAATTAAATGAATTATTTAGAGTGATACATAGCATCATAACACATTAATACAAACTGAAAAATTGAATATGACTGCATATGATGCAAAACTAATTGTGAAACAATTTGCCACTTCCATCAATGTCTGTCCAGCCTCTAAATGGCAGACAGCTTTCCACTTCAAAGATTTTTTTCAAATGATGCTTCATAGCCATAAGATTGTTTTGAGTTGATAAACAAAACACCAAAATCAAATCCTTTGCAGAAGTTTGCAGGGAAACATACTTTATGCACAACCCTTGCACTGCTTACTTTTATGTATGTAAAGATAATTTTGGGCAACAGTATGTGTACACTTTGAAAAGAGTATATATTTGGTTTTATTTTATAATATTTATTTTCTTTAATATTTGATTTTTTATTTCAGATATCAGTTCTATTTTTATGAATTTTGATGGACTTTCTTATGCTGAACCTTCTAATGTAGGCTCTGTTCATAGAGAAGAAAAAAGGTTACGCTATTCATGTAAAAATTGTCCTTATCAGACAGATTTTTTGACAAATATGAAACGACATTTCCGTATTCATTCTCGAGAAAAACCATATGTCTGTTCCATATGTAAAAAATCTTTTAGTCAAAAAGTTCATTTAAAAACTCATTTTAGAGTACATATTTAAGAGTTTATGAAAACTCACATCTTGATTTTAATACTATACACTGACTGTATAAATTATTGATCTTTATAAAAATCTATAACTTTTGTTTGTTGTATTAATTATATATTATGTGATAATAGCTTTTTGTTTTATATTTGTCTTTTGATCACTTTACATACGTGTTTTAAATATTGTAAATTGAAAATGCTTATGTTTTATAACATTGTTAAAACTATAATTACAATCTTGGCATTTTAAAAGAAGGTTTAATTATTTTATGTTAAGTTTGCTATAACTTGACAATTTTATGGGAATATTTTGGAATGTTTATCATTAGGAATTTACATTTCATTGTAAATGTGATCAAATGTAAAGATTTTCATATTTCTAGACTAAAACATACTTTTGAGCTTATTTTCCTACATATTTAGAATGAAATAAAATCAATATTTGAAATATTTTTGAATTGCTTGTGAACTGTTTTTTTTTTTTTTTTTTAAATATATTCCCTAATAAGTTCTCTTTATGATTAAGATGCAGTAAATTTTCTGATTGGGAGGGGGTTGCATTCCCAAGATCATATAAATTTAAAGAGGAATTAAATATCTGCTTAGGGAGGGTGGTTTGTACTACCACTAAACATCAATAAAAGAAATTAACATTTAATAGATATTTCTATTGAATAAATATGAATTAATCTTATACATAAATATGAAAATCTGAAATAGCATCATGTCTAAACTATTTATAGCATCATGTCTAAACCATTTATCTAATTTAAACCAAATTTGATTAAATGACAGTGCAGTTTAGAAAAGGTGTTTTCATACAATATTCAGATTTTTTTACAATCTCAAGATATTAAGGATGGGGTTGAAGAAATGTGCAGGAGAGGATAAAACTCCCATTTTAAGCTTTTAGTAAAAAGAAAGAGGAGTTTCTTAAATAGGATAGAATTTGCATCAAAGTTGTTATGCTTGGAGGAGGAGGGAGGGGGGGGCGGAGACGAAGTCCGTCGCCTCCTTTTCTAAGTCTGGGGAGAAAACTGGGAACCAAGCAGGTTTCCAGTAGCATTAGAGGAAGATAAAGGATGAGGGGCACAGGACCTTGAGCTTGAGTAACAAGAGACTGGAGTGGCCAATGGGTCGCAAATTCCCAAATGCTATGGAGGGGTATAGATATGGTTAGAAGTCAAAAACAATGCATAGAGAGCAGTCATAAAACTAAACTAGACACCTCCACTTGGGGTGGAAGAAAATATCCTTTACTGTATGCCCTGGTAACGACCGTGGGCGTTTCTACATCCTGATATTCTGGGGCTGGTACCATGGGATACTGTCGATCATGGGATTATTTACTCTGTTAAGACCTCTGGAAAAATTTAGTGAAAGTTTTTGAACATATTCCAAAAAGAGTCTAATTTTGAGGTCTTTGTGTGAGACTTCTAACTGGACGTAAGTCGGAATGTTAATAAACAAGCAAATTTCTTTACAATGAAGTTAAGTTGGTTATTACAATTGTTTAACTTCATCTTTCAGCATCCTAATAACTAAAGAGCAATGCTGGGTGCATGCATCTGAAGTCAGTCAGTGGGAAAACGATATTGGACTCATTTTTAACTTATTTACAACAATGGAGAATTTTAGAGATTTACTTTGCATATGACATCACATACTGAAACTCATTTTTATTTTCATGTATTTACTTTAAATGCATGCAATTTAAAAAGTAGTATAATGTGGTAATTTGAGAATGGGATTTAAAATGCAAGAACAATATGAAGAATGATAGGAAAGTAAAGTTGTGTAAATGGATATGATGTCAATTTATATTTTAATTATCTGCTATATAAGTCTACAATGAATAAAGAAATTTTGATTTCTTTTTTTTAAATTATATTTTTTACTTATACATTTATAAATAAAATTTAAAAATTGGGTATTAATAAAATTATTTTATAATAAGTTTTTTTTATAAAATCTTTTTTGAACTATGTCCTAGTTTTTGGTTTCCAAATATGACTTTATCCCCCTCAAATAGGGTATGTTTGTGCTTTTGCACATTAACTCATTATCCATTTTTTATTTATTTATAATTGTGAGGTGTAGAATTTAAATATATAACATTTAACATTTTTAATGTATATTAATTAATCTTTTATATAGGTTTCACTGGCATCTGTGGTTACAGCAATTCTGGGAGCATCATTGATTCAATTTTGACACCTGAAATTTTTACATTTAATAAGAAGCCACTAGCACTCTATGCATGTGACTCATGCTCATATACAACTAAAAATGCATGTAATTTAAAGAGACATTATTTTATTCATACAGGTCAACGTCCTTTTTCATGCATCTATTGCAACAAGTCATTTAACCAAAAAGTGACACTCACTGCACATCTACGTTTACATACTGGAGAAAAGCCTTTTGAATGTAATAAATGCTCTGAAAAATTTGCCTATAGACCATCTTTACTAAGGCACATGACCAAACACTTGAATTGAATATTTCCTTTATTTATTTGCATCTTGTTTATATTTTATGAGTGGTATATACTGTGTTATTTATGTATAACAATACACTTAATTGCAATATTTTATTGCTCCTTTTACATAAAATATTTATGCTAATTTGGTAGAAAAAAATGACATTGTACACCTACATTTATTTACTGGAAAAGGCTTTTTTAATGTAATAAGTGCACTGAAAAATTTGTTTATAAATAATCCTTACTGCAGTATAAAGTAAAACATCAGGATTGAATATTTCTTGGTATTATTTATTTAAATTTCATGAATGTGGTATATACTTCATTATTCTTATACATCGATTTGTATATTTATATAACTGAAATATTTGTATTTTATTCTTGTTTCAATAAATGCAAAAAAAAACGATAAAATGCCAGCAAAAAGTTTTTTTATGCCTTAACAATCATAAAAATAAAAACTTTTAATATCTCATTATAAACAACCTAAATGCACATTTTGTAAGACACATGGCAAAAAATGTTATTGGCTAACTTATGGTATTAACTTCAATAATAATTCTTTAGAAAAATTGATGAGAATGAAAACCTTTCTTGTGAATATCAAACTTAAACTTCACAAACCTTAATTAGAAAAAAAAAAAAAAAAGCGTACTCATTATAGCATAAAAATCTCAAATACTGAGACTGATTTGTAGCATTAAATTCGACAAGAGGACTTGGAGTGGATGAGAGAGATTTTCATTTTTAATGTTAAAGAATAAAAGGGTTTTCATTTTTAGTGTTAATTAAACTTTGTTGAAAAATGAACTTCCTAGAATTCATCTTTAATGATATGAAAACTTATATTTTCAAGTATTATTGTTGGTACCAGCAAAAGAAATTTTTTAGTACATATAGTATAATCTGAGAAACTTTTAAAATTAACATTTGAAATATCTGAAAATAGGTTAACCAAATAGCCATAAAGTGAATATGATGAAATGATATGTGAAATTTGTATAAATGCTAGGTATATGCTCAGCTGTGTATCTTATAGTGGACAAGCAAATATATTAATTTTCTTTTAATTTTTCTTGACTTATAAGTTTTTATAAATGTTAATAAAAATAAGCAGATATATTTTGATTAAACTGAAAAATATGTTTATGAATCAGGACTTAATTATTCAAACTACAAAGTTTGATGTTGATTGTTGCATGTTTTCAAAAGTTAGAGCCTATACAAACAATCCAAATGATTTAGCTGAATAGTTATACTCACAAACATCAAAATGCAAAAATGCGATAAAGTTTACCTACATGTATTACCTACTGAAAACAAATTTTGCATCTTTTTCTTGTGGATTGAGTGTTATTCCCTGCAATATTTTGTTCAACTGATCATCTTGAAAATCAATACCAATTAAAATTAAAATCTATATGTTGTTTGGAGTTTGCATTTAAAAGTTAGTCTGTATAAACAGACCAAACGACTGAACTGAAGAGTGATACTCGTATGCTTGAAATAAGTTTTCTATATCAATAGAAAATTTTCTAACTTCATGAAGAAATGAATTTTATTTTGTAGAAATGTCCGTTTTTATTTATTAATTTACATTTGGTTGAATTTTAACAATTGTTAGTATGATTCAGTTGAAGTTTTTTTGTAATGTTCTGAGATTGGAGAAAGCATATCATGTTTTAGATATTTTCGTGTGCTAAAAATTCTCAGCATAAATGAGAAATTTTATTATGTAGACTACATATGATCTCCAGTTATTCTCGAATAAAAGTTCTAAGAGAAGCAGTGTTAACTGCTAAATACATATGTTATAGATAACAATAGACACCAACAAGTATGATCCTGCACTTAAATACCTTCCTAGGACACATTCATCTAGCAGGTGTCAATTAATAAAAAAGAAATGGCTAATACAAAATCTTTGAGATAACCATTAAATTTTTAAAATTTCTCATGATAATGACATAAGTTTTATCTTAGATTTTTAAAATAATAAATCGAAAATCGAAAGAATTTGAAAAGTGAAAAACTCCCCCCCCCCCCCCTCACCAAAAATATGTCTGCCATTTTATACAATTGGCAAGAAAAGAGAAAGCTGATCCCCATTTGACTGGCCCTTAACAAATTGCGAGTGAAAACACTGGTTAATACAGAATTTAATTTTTGAATTTCTTTCTCATTGTAACAGCAATGAATTTACAAAGATGAAACTTATTCATTGAAAATTTCTCAGTGAGACATTTTTGGAACAATTTTCTGTAATGTTTTGCAAATAATTCAAAATATTTTAATTTTTCAATAGCTAATGATTTTCCATGGAAAAGAAAGGCTTGTATTAGACACCAACTATGGTTTTAGGAAAATGCAGATTAGCTGAGAAGAATGTTGCTGACATAGATACACAATCACACATATGTTAATAATGTAAGGTTGCGAAGATTTATTATTGGGTGCTGACATTTTTTTTATACAAGACAGAGTTTTGTTTCAACATAGTAAGCTCAAATTTCCTATTAAGACTGTCAAAAATTTTATGTAATTTTTTTTATTAATAGTGTTTGCTTGTTTTAAAAAAATATGCTATAAGTATTTCTTGCTAGAAGAACCATTTTGACATTTTAATTGCTAAATGTATCTAATATTGACGAATGTAAAATAAATACTTTTTAAAAATTGTATATATAATTTTAATTTTTAACCTCTCATTTTATTTATATGGTGACATGAGGTCTTCCAAATAAAATACTTCAGTGGGATCACATTAACAAAAAAATTGTGCACCACTGTTATAGATCATTGTTAATGGTGCTATAGTGAATCAGTGGAAATAACCTTTATAGCAATTAAAGTATTTTTTTTTTTTTAATATTGCATGCAATTTAATGTATTTAAACTTTTTATTAATAAAAGAATTATACAATTGCTCAATTCATTCGAGATAAGAAAGAGGTAGAAATTATTGATTTAATTGTATTTATTAGGTGTGAGATATTAAAGGCGTTTGTTTTATTTCCCAGTTAATTAAATTTATCTTTAAGTGCAGATATTAAAGTGTTTAATTTTTATTTTTAAACTTTAAAATGTTAAGTTGAAAATATATTTCCATTGCAAAACAGATGATTTTCACCTTTTAAGAAAACACTCAGTGTTCATTGTGTTTCAGATCAATATGATGAGCAATATTATACCAGTGGATTCTCATGGAGTTTATCCTCGCACCGATCTGTAAAGTCTAAAAGTACTTCAAAAGATGAAGAATTTTATCATTGTACCTTATGTTCTTATGTGACTTCAAAACAATATAACTTAAAAAGACATCTTATCACTCATACTGAATTACGTCCTTATGCTTGTAATATCTGTGGAAAAGCTTTTAATGATCAGTCAAATTTGAAAGTGCATATCCGTACCTTGCACGTAATGCGTGGTGAAATTACATAAAATTAGTTTTAGTGATATATATTTGATTTTAGAAGACAGTGTTTCCCAAGCTATTTTTTGCTCAAGGACTTCTAAATGGATAAATTTTTATGTAGACTCTATCCCCTAAGCCAGCGCTTCCCAACCTGGGGTACACGTACCCTTGGGGGTACGCTGTAATATTTCAGCAATGGCGACTTGGGAAAATTGATGTTTTTTAATCAAATTATTTTCTTTGATACTGCAGACTAAAAATAAATTTTACATATATATATATATATATACAGGGTGTTCCATAAATTCCGAATTAGTTTAAAAATTCCTAAAAATTGAAGGAATTGGTATATTTGAATGTGGTTTGAGGCAAAGTTAGTCTCATGAAGGGGGATTTTTTTTGGTAGAGAAAAAAAATTTAGTTCAAAATTTTGTCAATAGAGGGCACTGCATGCAAGCAATCACAGAATTCCATGGAAAACTATGTTTATTTGCATGCAGGCAAATGTTTACAAGCACATCACAGCACTAGAGTACTTGTTCTATGTGTTTGCCATCACCACAAATGATAGTTTGCAAGCGAGTGATAACACCGTTAACTGCAGCATGTAGCATATCCGGATGGATGCAGGAGATTTCGTGGCGAATGGCATCCTTTAACTGCACTAAAGAAGATGGGCTGTTGCGGTACACTCGGGACTTAACGTAACCCTAGAGTCAAAAATCTAGGGGTGTTAAGTCCGGTGAGCAAGGGGGCCATTCAATTGTACAGTGACGGCTGATCAATCGTTCTTCAGTAAAGGTTCTGCTCAGGAACTTCTTCACTTTGTTTGCGATATGAGGAGGTGCCTCGTCTTGCATGAATGTCACTGTGTCAAGGACATTATGTTCCAGTAAGCATGGTATCACTTTCTCCGTTAGCATTTGTAAGTAGCGTGTTCCATTAATTGAGCACGTCTGCCAACCTGCTTTTTCACAGGGCTGTTCAAAGAAAAAAGGGACCACAATAATGGATGCAGTGAATCCACACCAAACAGCAACACGTGGGGAATGTACGGGCTCCTCACTGTAGTCATGTGGGTTTTCCTTTGCCCAGATTCTACAGTTATGGGTATTGACTGTTCCATGCAATGAAAAATGAGCCTCGTCTGTCCACAAGATATTGAGCAGCCATTGTGGATCTTTGTCGATTTTCAACAAAGCCCAATTTGCGAATTGCACTCGCTTAGCTGTGTCATTTGGTAAGAACTGGTGCAGTGATTTCAACTTGTAGGGTACAATTTTAATACACCATGAAGAATGCGGAATACCGATGTCTTCTGTATACCACTTATTCTTGCCAGTTCTCGTGCACCACTTGCTGCACTCGTTGACTGTTTCCTTAGAGTGTGCATTTGCGAAGCCACAGCGGAGGTACGGACCTCTGACAAACGTGGTCTACCACTGCGAGGGCGATTACACAAATTTCCCATTTCTTCGAAACGTCGTATCAGGGAAACCAGTCTGGCAGGAGCGATTGGACCAGAACCTTTCTTCAATCTCTTCTGTGTCCGAAACCTTCGTAAAGTTTCAGCCGGCGATTCGTAGCTGAGGTAAAACAACTTAACCAATAGTGCTTTATCCACCAATGTCAACATCACAGTGAAAGCCAGTAACAGGAAAATTCAGAAATGAGCTTTAAATCATACATCCAGCATTTTATAGGACTCTGATTTGCATATTTCCTGTGATTGCTTGCGTGCAGCGCCCTCTATTGACAAAATTTTGAACTAATTTTTTTTTCTCTACCAAAAAAATCCCCCTTCATGAGACTAATTTTGTCGCAAACCGCATTCAAATATACCAATTTCTTCAATTTTTAGGAATTTTTATACTAATTCAGAATTTATGGAACACCCTGTTTATATATGTATACACACAAATTAGTATTCTAAATATAAAACCAAATACAAATCATTCAATATTTTGTTACCTAGTCTGGTTTCAAGTATTCCCACTCTGCGAAATTTTGCTGAATCAGGAAAAGTATTGATACCCTTAGTTTTGACGCATTTTAAGTAGGCTTGATGCTTCGGCAATAGTTTGTTACTTACCATTCCCGACAGAGTGCTTATACTACACTCCAGAAACAGACTGAGTATTATTTTCAGCATTTTCTAGGGCACTTTCTTTTAATAATTTTTTCTTTTAATAATGCACTTTTCTTTAGTCATTTCTAAAGGTTCCTTGTATACATACACATACTTTATTAAAATTTTTGAATTATTTATATGTTTTGTGTATATGCTTTATGAAGTAAAGATTACAATACATATTTTATTCCCTAAAAAATCTAATATTTTCTGTTCGTTTTAAAGCTTGTAAAATGCATTTTTGTTTATAGAAAATTAAATTTATGGCAATTATAATAATTATTGATTGAAAATATTGGGCTAGGGGCTCAGTTAAGGGTGAGCATCAGTAAATCTTCTACCCTATCCGCGCTTTGTTAACTTTCGCGGCACACATTTTTTGCCGAAATTCTGCTCAAACAGTTGTGAAATATTTTCTGATAGATAAAATGCAATGCTTAGATTATATTAAAACTAAATTTATTACTCAATAAAATATAGAATATATTTTTTATTTTAATTCAAGATATTTTTGGTGCTGCCATCTGTTGTCGTAATTTAACTCATACCGATTATTTTTATTTTTTAATGAACATTTCTAAATGTATATTCCTTCTAATATGCTATTAAATACAACAACAGATCATATATAATAATGCCACAATCACGGAAATGTAATTGAACTTGGACTTGAACTTCAAGACAAAGGAACTTGAAGACAAAACTGCAGTCCTCAGTGATGTACATTCAGTTCCCCTTATCAAATTTATTGAATGAGAAATTACCTTTCCGTGATTGTGGCATAAGTATATATGATCTATTGTTGTATTTAATACTGTTTTAGAAGGAACAGATATTTAAAAATGTTTATTAAAAAATAAAAATAATTGGTATGAATTAAATTACGACAACAGATGGCAGCACCAAAAATATCTTGATTTAAAATAAAAAATATATTCTATGTTTTATTGGGTATTAAATTCAGTTTTAATACAATCTAAACATTGCATTTTATCTTTCAGAAAATATTTCGCAACTGTTTGAGCAGAATTTCGGCAAAAAATGTGTGCCGCGAAAGTTAACAAAGCGCGGATAGGGCAGAAGTTTTTCTGATGCTCGCACTTAAAATAAGGTAGTGGATATGGGTACAGTTGAAATAAATGTACAGGTCAATCAGGGAGTACAATTGAAAGAAACTGAAAAATAATGGGTACAATGAAAAAAAAATGACAATCAGGGGGGTACAATTGAAAGAAATTGACAGTCAGGGGTACTCGTTTGAAAAAAAGGTTGGGAACCGCTGCCCTAAGCTGTAATAGATTATGGTCGGTGCAGTAATGCAGCCTGAGAAATTAAAAAATTCATCTTTTGTAGTCTCAAGTTCTTCAGTTAAAGCAAAACAGTTATATAATCATGGTACAAAATTTGATGAATTTCGTAGGAAAATGCATGAAAGCCCAATCAGTCATTGCTTATGATCTAATACTTTATTTGACATGTGTTAGTACTAAGAGGTGTGCTTGAGTGCATACACACACCTCTTTGAAAAAATTTTGATTTTTACTTTGTCAATTTTAGGCATACGCATGACAAGAGAAAAAATAAAGTATATTTTAATAAATCATAGTAAAATAAATTCATTCTTATCATTGACATTTTGTTACAAATAAGGATCAACTTTGAAGAAATATGCTAAATAAATAAAATATTTCTTGTTTTTATAGATCAGTAATTATTATTTTGAGTTTTCTTAGTGATACTTTTAAAAGTGTGATAAGACAAAAAAATTTATCAATAAATATGTATTATGAGAAATTTGGGCAAGGATGCAAAATGTAATTTTAAGACAATTTTTAAAAATGTTTTAATTTTTAATGTTAATTTTTTTAAAATGTTTATATTTATTATCACCAAAGTTGAAAAATCTTCTGAAAAATTAAGCGGAACCTACAGTAGATATTTGTCAAATACTTTATAAGAAAAGCCCTCATCTCTGTCACGCTTGGTGATATATTTAGTGCAATATCACTTGTTCTGACTACTTGCCCCCCCCCCCTCTCCAAAATACATCTGCTTCCCTGCAAATGTTTTGGATATGCCACAATGTGTGAGTTTGCTAAGTGGTGCAGTAAATTAAAAATCATAATCTAAAATATATGCTTAATTTTCGTACTAATTTACAAGAAAAGTAAAATTTTAAATTATGGAAATAAAAAAAAATACATCGGTTTTTACATAAAGAGCTTTTCTATTAGTTCATAGTGGTATTTTGTTTAAAGAAACTAATAATATATTAGTACAACAAAACCCTTTGTAAAGAATATTATGTCAATGCTAGGGCACCAAGCTCTTTAATGTTTAGTTGTATAGCTGAAATTTTTAACTATTAAAAAAAAGACAATTGACTAAAACAATTGTAATGAATATAAATAGATAAAAATACAATTGACTAAATCAATTGTAATGAATATAATAAAAAACACCTGTTATTTTTTATAAATTTTACTTAGCTTATTACTCCTAATCCCTAGGGGTCCATGTGTTTTGTTTTGGGAATCACTATTTTAAGAGGATCTGAATAAGTACTGTATAAATTTGTTGATGCTGTTTATGTTGTATGCGATGCTGTTAAGTGATATTGTAACTTAATGCTATTTTATCTTGTGAATTGCAGAAAATGTGTACCATTATTGTTTACAAAAATATAAAAAGTTTTTATTGGTATATTGGTATTATTTTCAAATCACATCATATTGTAAAATTTAGTTATAGTAAGTAAATTATTTTAAAATGTAATATAATTTATGTTAAATTTTAATGTTAAATGAAAGAGAATGGTTTAAGTTCTTCATTTGTGGGTGTAGATCTTAAAAATTTCTAGATTGTTTTAACTTTTTTGGTGTGCCATGAGAAAAGGTTATTTTTAGATTATAGTTTGAAATTACTTAGGAAGAGGGGATGAAAATTTTTATGCTCAGAGCCGAGTCGATTGGTTCTGGAAAGGGTTTAGCTGGTAGTGGGTCATAAGAATTTAAACATACTTTTTTAAAAATGTTATTAATTCATATTCATGTACTTTGGTACCATTTAAAAATATGTCTTCAGTCATCAAATGAAAAAGGAAATAATTTATTAATTTGTAAATTTGATGTAATTTCACATTTTGTTTATTAATTTGGGAAAAAGCTCATTTTAATGGATATAAAGGATAAATGAATTTGAGTTTGTAGGGAAAGCCATGCTGTCAAAAATAGATTTAAAAAAATTAGATTTATGAATATTAAAAATTTTTAAATTGCAGATTAATATGTTGACAAGAAAAGTAATTAAAAGTCTTGACAGCATACCTGGCTATAATATGGTTGAAAAAAAAAAAGAAAAACAAACTGAAATTCTGTAAAATATGGGAAAAGTAAAAATTAGTGAAAATATGTAAAACCTAGAAAAGAATTAGAAATTAACATTTAACAGCAATGAAGAGAACAAAATTTTTGTGGGTTAAAAATATCTTCTCAATGTAAAAAAAAAATTGTTTTTCATGTGATGTGCATTTATGAATATATATATATATCCCAATATACATACAGTCACACATAGTTGGCATGGTTTGAATTTGGCACACGACAAATCTTGTCATATCTGAACTAAATTAAATTAAATCAATGAAAGTATTTTTTAAATATACTTGCAGTGTATTTGGAGATAAATGCTTCTTGACTTGAAAGCAGGGTGATACAAATTCTGGTGCAACCTGATCCTAAAACAAGCCATTATTGAGATTAATCAGACCTTTTAGTTTTTTCATTTCTAAAAGACATTTTTTTCAAATTATTTGTTCTTTATGTATAAAATCTAGAGAAAAAATATTTTATCAAATTTTAGTGAAAAATATTTTTAGTTATTACTCTAAATATTCTAGAGAAATATTCTTGTAAAATATAATTTATATTTAATTTAGTTTTAGATTATAAAATTTTTTATTTTAGCCATCAGAATATCTGAAGATGGTGGAAAGACAGCTCTCTGCTTCAAATGTCCTTATTGTCCCCATACATCAAACTTTTCAGCCAATATAAAGAGACATATATTGACTCATACTCAAGAGCGTCCATTTCGGTGTGGTATCTGTAAGAAATCGTTCAATCATAAAGTTACTCTGAAAAAACATATGCTTGTGCATTACAAACAGCTTCAGTTAAATACTTAATTTATCCTTTTCTGGATTAATTAATGTATTGAGATCCACTCTTGCAGTTTTTTTTATTTGATTGTTGATTAAATTTTTTAACTTATTAAATTTAAATGATAGAAAATCTGAAGTATATTTGTGGTTTGATCAAATTGTTTTCAATAATGCATTATTAATTTGCAGAAATATGTCAATTATTTTCAGTAATACATTGGGCTTTATGAAATGATGTTTTGTCTTTGAAAATGAAAATTTTCTTGTTTTCTTAATATAGCAAAGTAATATTCTGATACATATGTAACATTTATTGTATTTAAAGAAATAAATATTGCAATATATAAACACCTGTTTTCAGTATTGCATTTCTGATAAATAGAAATGGTCTTTATTTGCCAATTAAACTGTATTTTATAGTCTGTTTTAATTTCAATATTTTATGAATAATTCCAGTAGGAATGTATGTACCATATACCAGTTTGAGTGTTTAAGCCTCACTATGCATTTGATAAATTTTGATGAAAGTAAGAACACCTTTTTTACATTTTGTGATACAATTTATATTTTTAACAATTCAAAATGTTAAAAAATTAAAATTTTGTAACATATAATTTACATTATTTTTAGTTATAGACTATCAAGAGTTTTTATTTTAGCTTTCAGAGTTTCAGAAGATGGTGGAAAATCAGTTCTCTGCTTCAAATGTCCTTATTGTTCCCATACATCAAATTTTTCAGCAAATATAAAGAGGCATATATTAACTCATACTCAAGAACGTCCATTTGTATGTGACATCTGCAAGAAGTCATTCAATCAAAAAGTTACTCTGAAAAATCATATCATACGTGTACATTCCAAACATCTTTAGTTACGTGATATTTAATTCTTCCTTTATTGGGTTATAAGTACAAAGATGTATTTTAATATTTCATTTAACTGTTAATTTAAAAAAACTACTTAACATAAAATTTTTAATGAAATCTTTTAATTTGTAGAGAAAACAAACTTAACTAATTAGGTTTTAAGTAATTAAGTGTTCAGCTATGCATTTATATTTATCACTTATATTAATTATATTTTGTCTTTAGATAAAATTTAACCTACTTTGTGAATATCAATATAATATTTTAATAAAATAACCTTAATTATAAACCTTATTTTAATGATTAAGAATCAGTTATGTTCTTTTGATTTATAATAATTTCTGTTTAATAAAAAACATATTGCTTATGTAAAACATTTTATGTATATTATGAAGTGTTCATGCTACATATATGTATGTAAATAAATCATATGTCACTAATAAAGTAACAAATTATATGCATCTATTCAGGGCATGTGCTAAGTGGTATCGCATCGAAATTTTGCAGATTAATATTACCATTTTTCAAATAAATTAGAAAATTAATAGCAAAAGTGCTTTTCAAGAAAAATCCCTCTTATAAATTTATTTTTGAAATATCAATTGGAAATTTTGTTACTTGATTGAACTTGTTATTTGTTGATTTTGATCTTTCACCAAAGAAGCTACGACTATGTTTAGTTTCAGATCTTGGTTACTGCAAAACACCTCACTTACAGTGTCTGTGCATTACTCACTGGAAATACTGTTCTGCATTCTTATATCGATTGCTTATGTGGAACGATGCTTCTCTTACATGAACAGAATGAAAAAGAGATTGGCAGAATTGTTTAGAAGAAATTTTGAATTATTTTGTATTTGTTCGTATAAAAAGGGCAGCTATTCATCCTCCCGAAAAATACAATTCCTCTAATATGATAAAAATACGTTTTTAAGAACCATGTAAAAAATAAGGAAGCTTGAGGTTATAAATGGATCAGTTATAGATTTTGTCATATTTCTAGAATTTTATTAATAATGTTTCAATTTATCTGTTTATTATCTAGAACAGGGGCCTGCAACTTTTTACCATTAAGGAGTACTCGCATACACACACATATATATATATATATAATCCTTCAGATGCATTAGATAAAATAATTAAAGTATAAATGTATTTTTACACTTATGAGAGTACTGGTGCTTGCAAGCACTAGACTCTCATAAGTGCAAAAATGCATATATACATATATACTTTAATTATTTTCCTGTAGATCAGTGTTAGACATCTGATCTACAGGAACATTAGTAACTGTCACTATGTATAATAAATCGTAGAATATGTTTAAGAGAATTAAAAATAATTATCTAGTTTATTGTGAGCATTTTTATTTAGTGTATATTTTTAATTGTTTTTTAATTCTAAACTGAAACAGAGCCCTTTTTTTCTAAACTGAAACAGAGCCCTTTTTTAACCATAGGTTCTTAAAGTCTTTAAAAATGGGTATATGAAATTTATTTTAAATAATTTATGTAAACTCTTATCCTCTAAAAATCCATTTGAGATGTAAAAAAAAAAAAAAAAAAAAAAAAAAAAGTGTGGGTGGGTGGGAGAAGAGCGAAAT